>OY757934.1:56811325-56861325 GCA_963585895.1 Sepioteuthis lessoniana | reverse complement strand
AATGACCTGGAAAAGGTTGATACGCCGTTTAACAAAACCACCAACCAACCATATTCAATAGGACTTTGTGCAAACGAAATCTCTAAGGAAACGACTACACAAATGAATGTAAATATTAATGTGATTCCCTCACCTCTTGGGATAAATTGTCCTTGTCAAGTTGACATACCAATAAAATCAATCAATTTTTCTGTCTCCTCTCCCCTAAAGATCTCTTTAACTTTGATTGTCTTCATTTAACTCTTTGCAATTATTCCCTTTCTTTCTCTTTTTCTTTCTCTCTTTCTTATTACTCTTTTTTCTTTTCTCTCTCTCTCTCTCTCTCCCCTCCAAATTGATATGGAATAACAAAAAAATATTGTGAAGAAAAAGCTCTCTGAAACTAAGCAGATTTTTTCTGAGTTGAAAGCTGTTTTTGTTTTGTATTTATATCATTTTCTTATTTTGATTTCCATAGAATTTTGCTAAAATATATATCAAAATTATTTCATTCAAACATTTTATCTTGTTTCTTTCTTTTGTTTTACTTTTTCCTGGGCATTGCTTGATATCCCTGCTAATGCTGACTTAACTCATTTTTTCTTTCTTTCTTTTCTTGATGACAGAAGCTAGAATTGGACCAAACACCTACACACTTTAATAAATTCCATGAAGATGAGACAAACTATTTAACAATAGATAGACGTTCTTCACAAAAGCAATATACTGAAGTGACAAATCTGACACAATGCAATATCAACAATAGCATAATAGAATTTATTGATGATTATCAGTGTTCACTGTCATTCACTCAGCATATTGAGAAAAACAAAATATAATAGGTTCAATTCCTGTTGAAGGTAGTATATTTGTTTAGGTTGTAATTTAGCCTTTTAGACTTTGGACCATTTTTGGAGACATATTTAGCATCGCAATTATTGTAGGAAATGGAATTGGCAACCTGAGTTCAAATCCCCTTCAAGGCTGTTTGTATTTCACTTTGTGCTTATGCTCTTGAAAAAGGCATAAATTAGTTGGGCAGACTAGGTTCTACTGCTTTAATTAGGCAACCAGTCTATCAGAAGGAAAAATCTAAATTCACGCCAGCTTTACTTTGCTTAAAAATTAACCTTGTCATATCTGACTCATGGCAGATCAGTTGGGTAAATATATACCTGTTATTTTTGGGTGACTTGGGTTTACTTGGAGGTGTCTAAGTAGAATGTGACCAGTTGTACTAAGTTACATGGCACCAGCAGCAAGGAATAATATCTAACCTGCCTTATTACCTGAGGGATTGTCTTTGAAAGGCTAAAGAGTTCTATATACCTTGCTATTTCTCTATAGCTTAAAGAAGTAGGTTCATGCCTTTTTGAAAGGAATTAATGTAGATTGGCAATAGAGTGTTTCAGCTTGAGTTTGAACTCACTTCACCAGTTCCATTTATTCTGCTATTGTCTGTTTGGCCATATACATTACCACCTATTATATCTAAAAGTATGAGAAAATGAAAATTATAATTTTTTTTTTTTTCATTGTTTAATTTATTGTTCATGCACTTTGCCAAATCCCATTAAATTCAATTCTGTGTGATCTCAGCTAAAATTACACTTCGTTGAGTTTAGAGAACCTAATTTATACAGACAGCTCTCCCTGGTGACCAACTTTGGAAATTTAGCAAATAATGGGAGGGCAGAAATCTTGTGATTTAAAAGAATATTAACTAAAACCTTAAAAAAAATGCTAAGTTCAATGAGAAATGATTCAATCTATGTTAGATATATAATATATTAAAATGGTCACCATGTCTTATACTGCTTCCAAGTTTCATGTGAAATCCAAAGTCTTGGATAGTATTTGACATTGTGATCATTTTAATATTTTAAATTCTAAATCAGTTCTGCTTTGAGTATTTAGCACTTTGTTTTTTTAAATTGCTTTTTTAGAAATGACTTGGATTAATTATATATATGTTTTTTTGGATGAGACATCATGTAACAACATCTCCCTGAATAAAAAAAAAAACATTTAATGTTACCATATGATCGATATATAGATAAAAAAAATCCTTTGAATATATTGTTTTTATAAATTTATAAAAAAAAAAAATTTTTTGTACATAATTTTTCCTTCAGAATTTAGTGATTTCATTTCTTCCTGTGCATTTATGTTGAAAAAAATCTTGATTACTAATTGATTTGATGTGTGTTCCATGAATCCAGAGAGTTTGACTATTAAATAAAATAGGTTTTGTCTCAGATATGTGCTTAGTTTATTTTTCATTGATCAAAAGTAACAGAGGAAAATTTTTCTGAGTGGTGTGTCCATATTTGTTTGCCTAGTTACAAGAGTTGGGCAGAAAGGTTCATAGGATGATGTCATATGCTGTTTAATTTTTGACTAGTAAAATTCAAGCACTGCAGCACTGATATAAGAAGTGTGTAGACTGCAATTGGAACTATGTTGAAAAATAAACTTCATGTGGTCATATTCCATAAGAGTATCTTCGTCAGCCTATGAACTTTTCAGCTAAACCTCATAAATAATATCAAGTATTACTAACTACCAGGCCATTGGCCTAATGAGTAGAATGTTTACCAATAGTCTGGGAGACCGGGGTTCAATACTAGGTCAAGTCATACCAAAGACTCAAAAAAATGGTACTTGAAGCCATCTTGCTTAATACTCTGCATTATAAGGTATGGATCAAGGGTAAAGTGAAGCAATCCAGAGAATGGAGTTGCGCTCTTCCTTGCACCTCAGTGTAGTAGCTATTGAAAAAGGAGCTTTCGGGTTACCCTTGACTAAGGTCGCCAACTTTACTTATTTCTATCTTATACAAATGATTTGCATAGAGTTCAATGGTTTTAAGTATTCCTATCTAATACTAATTTATATAGAATTATATGCTTTCAAGTAACTACCCAACGTAAATGATACTACCATCTCAGACTCTCACACAATCCAAAGTGCTGATCAATACAAAGATAAAGTTGCCATTTATGACAGGTATGGGCTAATGAGTAAAGTGTTCGCCAATGGTCCAGGAGACCTGGGTTCATTCCCAGGTCGAGTCATACCAAAGACTTAAAAAATGGTACTTGATGCTGCCTTGCTTAACACTCAGCATTATAAGGTAAGGATCAAAGGTAATGTGGAGCAATCCAGAAAAAGGAGTAGCGCCCTCCCCAATACCTTGGTGTAGTAGCTATTGGAAAAGGAGCCTTTGGGTCACCCACGACTATGGTCGCCAGCTTTACTTTATATATATATATATATATATATATATATATAAGCACAACTGATTGAAGTTGCATGTTTTATTGGAAATGACCATGTAAGTTAAAAATCATCTTGTCATTTTTAGGTTTGGTTTGGTTTGGTTTTCTGGCATATCAACCATTGTTGGTTATTTAATGCCAAAACCTGTTTATACGTATATATTAGATATATGATTTGTAAACATTTTTTAGATACACACAGTTAAAAGATCAAGCAGTTTATGCCTGGCAGAGCTGTTGTCATGTCTCATAATGACAAAATTAACTGCGATGTTTGACCAAAAACCTCCTTTCGTATTCAACAATCATCCTCTCCGTCTCTTTAAACTGACCGCCACTTCTCCTCTAATCAATTCGTGTCCAATGCAAAAATTCACAAGACACCAAGTGACAATGTTCATTGTTTTTATGTTCTTTTCTGCCTGCCCTCATTTGCATGTGCATTTTCACTCTCCATGGTTTTACGTGACTGCCGACGTGAAAATACATGACCATTTGTAATATAAGCTCACTCAGGGCAGCTATGTTTTTTTTTTCAGTCAAAAAAATATATCTTGCACACGAAGCATATGCACTGATGTTTGTGGCGATTTTCACTCCAAATTTCACTATACAGTTCTATTTCTAACTATTCAATTTAGTCTGTCATTTGTTTCCTCCCAGTTTAAATGTCAAACAGTTCTATTTTACTCATAGATTGGACCCTATCAGGTGCTACTACTGAAGGCCAATGAAGGGCTACTCTGCATTCCTCAAAACTCCAGCATAACTGGAGCTTTACCATCAGATTGTTTAATGTCATATTCAGGACACTCATTGCTGGTGGTGGTGGGGTCTTAGCCCTCTGCAGAGATGCAGTTGATGTATTCTACAGCCCCAGCTGACTGTGCTGTTGCCATTTTTAATATTTTATTCATGAGTTATATATAGCCAAATAAATATAAATACTTATTTATCTGTATAGAATGCTATAAAATTAATCAAATATATTATTAAACAAATAAATTTAAATGAAACTGCTGAAAAGCATATCTTATTCATTTATGACAAATGATTTTTCATAAAAGTAATTCATCATATAGTGCCTTGACTTTCATGAATGAAGTTAGATTGAATAACCTTCTCCTTAACATCATTGGTATGCTCGGGCTCTTAAGTGGGGAATGTCAGAAGGTAGATGTGTTTTCAGTCTTTCTTTCTTTTTTCTTTCTTTTTTTTATTCTTTTCTTTCTTTCTTTTTCTTTTTTTCTCTTCCTTTTTTTTTTCTTTTTTCTTCCTCTTTTCTCTGCTCTTTCTTTTTGTTTTCTTTCTTCCTTTTTTCTTTTCTTTTCTTTTCCTTTTATTTTTGTTTTTTTCTCTTTCTTTTTGTTTTTTTCTTTTCTTTCCTTTCTCCCCTCTTTTACCTATGAATATGAGAGGTTGATGAAAACTTCCCAGCCCAACTAAGAAGGAATAAGATTATTTTTTTTTAACTTGAGAGAATATGTGCAAAGTTTGTTGATCTATAGGATGGACATGTGGAATAGCCTGTATGTTTTATTGGTCTGGCTGAGAACTTTTCAGTACATTTTTGTATATATTATTTTTCGCTTTTTCCAGTGATGTACATCTTATGCTTGTGGCTAGATAGGTAAATAGTCTAAAGATATAGAAGATTAATATTCAAATTACAGATGAATGAAACTGTCCATTCCAGAAATATTTAAAACAAATGAACTTCTTAGTATTTTTGGAGGTGTTATATACTCACTGGAGTTCAAAACCTGACTGATGAAATGAAACGCAGTTTCTTCCAGGCAGCGGTCGTGTTGATACTGCTGTATGGATGCACCACTTGGACACTAACAAAACAGCTCGAGAAGAAGCTAGACGGCAATTACACAAGAATGTTGAAAGCAATATTGAATAAGTCCTGGCGGCAACACCCTACAAAGCACCAACTATACAGCCACCTGCCTCCCATCATGAAAACTATCCAAGTTAGACGAACTAGACACGCAGGACACTACTGGAGAAGCAGAGACGAGCTCATAAGTGATGTACTCTTATGGACCCACACATATGGCTGAGCAAAAGCAGGACGACCAGCTCGAACATACATACAGCAGCTATGTGAGGATACAGATGTAGCCCTCAAGACCTGCCTGAGGTGATGAACGATAGAGAAGAGTAGTGAGAGAGGGTCAACGATATCCGTGCTAGCGGCAGGACATGATGATGATGATGATGATGATGGAGTTCAAATCCTGGACAAGGCCAGCCCAGTCGACTGGGGCTGTAGAATACACCAACTGCATCTCTGCAGTGGCGTAAGTGAGTGTCCTGATATGACACTAAATCATCTAATTGTGAGGTTCTAACCCTTGAGCTTTGGGGAATATGAAGTACCCACTCATTGCCATTGCTCCCAGGTCCACTCTGATCTGGAGTAGTTGCACCCGACAGACAGCCAAACAGCTTAATGTTAAGCTACCAAACTTGGTATGTATGCTTAATAGATTCGGAGTAAAGCTTTAACCTTAAAAATGTTTTTGCTTTTCATTGGGAAAGGGAGTCATTTTATATATATGTATATATATATATATATATATATATATATATATATATGTATATGTATATTAATAGATAGATAAAATGAACAGTTTAAAAGAATGATGGTTTTAAGAATAAGGTATTAAGAAAATATATACTAAGCTTTGCTTAGCCTGATAGGTTGCCTTTCAGTACCTGCTCTTTCTAAGTAGCTACCCACTTGAGTGGGGCTGTGAAATACATCAACTGCATCTCTGCAGAGGGGTAAGCTCCCACCCCGACTCATGAGTGTTCTGGATATGAAACTAAACAATCTGATGGTAAGGCTCCAGTAATGCAGGAGCTTTAGGGAACGCAGAGTACCCCATCATTATCGATGCCAGGTCCACTCTGGCCCAGAGTGGTAGCACCTGATAGGCTCCTACCTATGGCTCAAATATAATGGTTGATATGTCATAAAACCAAACCAAACTATATATATATATATATATATATATATATATATATATATATATAAAGAGGAGTTGATGTTAGATAAGAGGAGTTGATGTTGATGTTGATATGCCATAAAACCAAACCTACCTGAGTATTTAGCAGACTCATTGCTGCTTAACTTTGGGGATTTGACAGGAAACAGTGCTTTCTGCATGATTTGATAAGTTTTTTTGGCTAATCCATTCTATAGCCTTTGTCTAGTGAAAAAATACAGGGGGGGAGACCTGGGAAATCGTTTTTCTACAGGAAAAAGCAATGAAACAAGGGGAGGTGTGCTTAGTATTACAGTTATTGTCATAGGAAATAGGATTAGTGACCTAAGTTCAAATCCTGGAAAGGCTGTATGTGTTTAAATTCATGCAAATATCCTTGGGAAAGGTGGTTATCCATCTTTTCTCACCTAGCCATGAGTAAATAAGTTAAATTGGGTTCTTTAGCTTTTGCAAGGCAACCAATCTAGAAGGAAAACTTTGAATTCAAATCAGTTGTACTCTCCTTAAAAATTGACTGTGTGTTGCATCTTACTCGTGATAGAGGTTTTGGGTACGATGGTGAAACAATTCAAATGCTGAACAAGGCTATTAGCCTTTCAATTCATGTTAACGCTCTTGGGAAAACCAAAATTCTTTCTTTTCTCTCCTAGTTATGGGTAAATAGTCTGGTAGACTGAGTTCTTGAGTTTTGGTTAGTATTTTGGGCGCCTTACCCATCTCACCATAATGGACTCTTCTCACCGTCATTAATACTGAGAGATTTTGCTGGCAGGGAGGCAGATCAATATCGGTGTTATCCGAACAGTACGAGACGTCTTACCTTTTCTATGTAACTCTTTCTTGTGTAATATAATCTGTTATCTAATATCCGTTTTTGCGTTTTTATTAGTAACCCTTTCCGGGGCCACAACAGTTAGGCAACTGGTTTTGAAAAAGGAAAACATTAAATTAAAAACAGCTACTCCACTTAAAAAAATTGACTTTGTCTCACATTTTGGGTAAGTACATACAGGAAAAAACAGTAATATAGAAAATATTTGGTTACAAATATACCAAATAGACAAAAACCCATACATAATTCTTTGCATGTGTGTTTATGTCTTGGGTTTACTTTGATGGTAGGGTGGGAGGTTTCCTAACACCCACTTTCTTCAGCAAAGAAAACCTTTAGCACTGAAATCTTTATTCTACTGGTAGATATGAACTGGATTCCATCTAATTTAATTTTCCCATACCCCAACAATCAATCACTTAGACCCTACCTCACAGAGGCTAATGTGTACTGATCGTCCATCTGATATCTTTTGGTAAATCAATTTTCTTTGCCTTACTTCTGTTACTATTGACTGAAATTGTCCATTATTTTCCTTTATTTAATGAAAGATAATCCTAAGTTAATAGATAGGTAATCTACGTCATCCAATGTGGCTTCTCAAATCAAATGTTCCAGCTGATATTTAAACACCTGTTTTTTTTGGGGGGGGTCTCGTTTTTCTTTCTTTTTTTTTTCTTTTTTTTTTTCCAGAGTAGTTCTCTTTGATTCCCAAAGAATCAACACTTAATTCCAGACAAAACTAATAACCATTACTAATTGATCTGCTTTGATCGTTACACAAAGACACTTTCTGATCTTTACTGCGTTTTATCTAATCAACAGCTCTCAATTTCAGTTCAAGTTTATCAATATAATTTAAATCATTTTTCTATTCCATCTCGTGACTAATTTGATTTAGAAAAATATAAAAGCAAAAAAAAAAAAAAGATGAATTTTTTAATGCAGACACAAATAAAATATTAATAATTGACTATTGGTTCAATACATCCAATATTCCCACCCCACCCTATTCCCACTCCCATCAAATTTTTTCTGTTCACTTCAGGACTCTGTCTTTTGCTAATGCATGTAAAACATTGGGTGTAATGGACCTTACACTGCCATTCCAGCCCATAATGTTGTTAAAGTTTCAAAGTTTTTTTTTCTCTTAGATTGGTTGCCATACTAAACTTAAAGAGCCTAATCTACCCTACTATTTGTCCATAGCTAAGTTTACTAAGTATTGGTAATTTTAGCACAATGTATCCAATGAGAACCAACCTCACTACTCTGAGACTTGCTTGCTAACTATTAAGCTACACAGAAGTATTATATGTCAGCTAGCAATTTCCTGACTATCATAAATCTGTCACTTCTTTTGAGCATTTAAAAAATTAAAAAAAAAGATGTATATACATGAATACATTGATTCTTTGATTGTCTTCAAAAAAGTATCAAGACTGAAGTTTTTGATAATGTCTGGGAAACATTGGGTTTAAAGAGCCTTACACTGCCGTTTTAACCCATGATATAAGAAGTCTAAACTCAGATCTGTCCTTCTTTTTGACTGGTTGCTTCATTAAGGCTTTAGAGCTCAGTCTGCCCTGCCATTTTAACCATATCATTTGGAGAGAAGTACAGATGGATTCATGGCTTTCCCAAGAGCATTAGTATGAAGTAAATTCAATTAACTAGTCAGAATTTGAACTCGTCTTATTTTATTCCATTTTCTTTGCCAATAACCCTCCTACCAGCTACACATCCTTATCTTAAAAGTTAAATATCATACAATACTTAATGGAATTTTATATGTATATACATATATATATATATATATATATATATATATACTCCTATGTCCCCCACCTCATATGGCTGAGCAAAAGTAGGATGACCAGCTAGAACATACATACAGCAGCTATGTGAGAATACGGGATGTAGCCCTCAAGACCTGCCGGAGGCAATGAACGATAGGGAGTAGTGGTGAGAGAGGGTCAGGGATATCCGTGCTAGCAGCACGACATGATGATGATGATGATGATATAGACTATAATACATGGTGTATTCAAAAAAGGATCAAGACAGTAGCTGTATTTACCCAGACAGAAATGAGCCATGAGTGAAATATTTAATGTATATGAAACTTTAATATATTATATAATGTTATTCTATTTATTATAAATAATGATTATTTTCTTACATATACACCAATATGCAAAAGGATATGTCCTTTTGACATTATAGCTTAAGTACTGGGCTGTGGTCTCAAAGTAAGCTAGTTCAAATTCCATTCAAGCTATTATGTTTACTTTTGAACTAATACACATGGGGGAGGGATCAACTCCCTTATCCCTGCAGCTATGTGTTAAATAGTATCACCACTGTTCTTCTACGAAGATTGCTTTGGCATTTAATAACCTGTAAAGGTTGATATGCCATTAAACAAAAAAACAAACCAAACTATGCAAGGTGTATTTGAAAAGTATACAGACTGAAACTGTATTTACCAAGATGGAAGTAAACAATGAATGAAACATTAATTTTCTTCAAAATAGTTCCCTTGGCATATAACATGCATTCCACTGAGTTTTCCACTGATTGAAGCACCTTTAAAACTTTTCTTTTGATTAGGTGTGAAGCTGCTCTGTCATATTTCTTTTGATGTTTGCCACATAGTCAAATCTTACACTTGAGATGAATTTTTATGTTCAGAAATGAGAATAAAGTTTTGCTGTGATAGCTACCAAATTTTTTCTGATTATTAATGGAATCATGGAGCATGTTTTTAATATATGAGTTTTTGAAAACTGTAAAACGTTTGAAGTTTTTAGTAAGTTTTTAGTGAGTTAAATCAACTATCTCGGTATAATGCTTAACTGAACCCTTACTTTTCGTCCATCTGGTTAACTAAACCAAATCTTCATCTTTTTGTTTAACCATATAAAAGTAGATATCTACATGAAAATCAGCAAGAAATCAAAACTTTAAAAATAGGTGATTTATTTAGATGTATTTATCTAACCCCTCGACATGAGCAGGATATGACACAAGGTCAATTTTTAAGAGAAGTTTAACAGGCATGAATTTAGAGTTTTCCTTCTAGACTGGTTGCCATACAAGGTTAAAGAGTCCAGCCTGCCCTACGATTTATTCATAGCTGCAAGCAGCATAATTGTATATATACCTTTCCCAAGATTATTAGTGCTATGTGAAATGCACAGTCTTGTCCAGGATTTGAACTTGGGTCACCATGTCCATTTCCTATGACAGTAACCATTACATCATGAGCACTCCCTATTTACCCAACCCCTCTGAATGAGCACAATCTAACACAAGGTCAATTTTTAAGAAGAGTTTAACAGGTTTGAATTCTGAGTTTTCCTTCTACTAGAATGGTTGCCATACCAAGGTTAAAGCCTACCCTAGTATTTACCAATACCTAGAGAGAGAATAATTGGATTCATACCTTTCTTGTATATATACCTTTTCCAAGATTATTAGTGCTATGTGAAATGCAAACAGCCTTGTCTATGATTTGAACTTAGGTCACCATGTCCATTTCTTATGACAATGGCCATTACACCATAAATTCCTTCTATCCTTAGGTGTTGTATTTATATTTGTAATATGAGTAATGGCTACTAGGGGTATAAACTTTAACCTCTCAATAATATTTATTAATTCAAAAGTCCTCATAAACATCATGTTATGCCTGTGTTTATTGCAGCAATAAAACGTGAGGGGAGTAGATTTATGATCTGTTTACTTAATTTAAAATCCTGTTCATAGGGCAGATTTTCAGCTTTCCTCAATAACCATAAATATTAACCATTCAATGGTTTTTATTAACTTATAAGTCCTCACAAAACATAGTTAAGCCTGTGTTTATTGCTGCAATAAAAAGTAAGGATAAATTTATGATCTGTTTACATAATTTAAAATCCTGTTGATAGAGAATGTTTTCAGAGATTTATGAACTGTTAGCTGATATCTAAGAGACATAATTTTGGAAACTAAAATTGTTTTGATGAAAACCAATAACTGGCTCATTGGCCTAGTGGGTAGAGTGTTCGATAATGGTCCGGGGAGACCTGGGTTCAATTCCAGGTCGGGTCATGTTACTTGATACCTCCTTGCTTAACACTCAGCAATATAAGATACATATCAAGGGTAAAGTGGAACAATTCAAGGAAAGGAGTAGCACTCTCCCCTACACCTCAGTGTAGTAGCTATTGAAAAGGGAGCCTTCTGGTCACCCTCAACTACGGTCGCCAACTTTACATTATCTAGCACATCTTGCAAATACACTTTCCCAAGCCAAATCTCTGCTGCTTAGCCTGGAGCAGACAGCAAAATGCATTGGCTTTTTTGTGAACTTGGATAAAAATGAGTTCTGACTTGTTTAAAAATGTTATCTACAAAATTTGTTTAGAAATCATATATTTGATATCGATGTATAAAAAGGATTTGGCATTAAATAACCTACAGTGGATGATATGCCATAAAACCAAACCATGGTAAAATAAAACAAGAATTCTTTCAAGTTATCTGTCTATCAGTATTATTGTGATAGTACAACTGTATGATTTAACCACTTTGACTACGATGAAATGGAGAAAAAGCTAAATGGGAATTACACAAAGATGCTGTGTGCTATTTTGGAAAAATTCTAGTAGCAGCGCCTCACAAAACAGCAATTGTACAGCTACTTAACTCCCATTTTACAGACCATCCAAGTAAGACAAGCAAGACATGAAGTATGAACTCATAAGCAACGTTTCCTTGTAGGCTCCTATACATGGATACACAGTGCTGGCTGACCAGCAAAAACTTACATTCATCAAATTAGATGCTGTCTAAAGGACTTGCTAATATGATGGCCAATAAGGACAGATGGCAAGAGAGGATCAAAGGAATCCATGCTGTCAGCACACTTTGACAAGTATGAATAGAAACTAATGAATTTTGGATAGACTCGAATTTCTTTTCTTTTTTTTTTTTTAACTTTGATATCGCCTCTCAACTTGATCTCAACTTCAGATGTGATCAATACTAAATCTAGGCATTATTACTGACAAAAAAATAAAACCATTTGACTGTGTCTGCATAATTTTTCTGTCTTCTCAGTGATGGTGTTAATACGGTCATTGTTGAAAGGAACTACTTTGATTAATGTTCCAAGAAATTGGTAATTGAAAAATATACAGGAAATTTAACAAGGAATTCACTTGAAGAAAATAACAGATAAAAGGTGAAATTGTGTGCAGGGTCATTAAAGGACGTTGTAAATCTATGTTTCCCTTAACATTCACAGCTCTAAGAATCATTTGCTTTAAGAGATAACATTAGATCAGGCATGAACAAACTTCAAACCTGTGGTGCTTTCTAGATAGCCAACCTAATTTCCCAAGGAAAACAACGTCCATTAAAATTTTGTCTTATCCTCATTTGTTCACTCATTCACGTATTCTCTCTCTCTCTCTCTCTGTGATGGGGCTGCTGAATGCACCGATTGTATCTCTGCAGATGTGTGAGACCACCACTACTACGAGTATCCTGGATATGGTATTAAACTGTCTGATAGCGAGGCTCCAGTTTTGGAGCTTTGGGGAATGTGGAGTACCTCTTTATTGTCATTGCTCCCAGGTCCACTCTGACTCGGCGTGGTAGCACCTGATACGGTCCAATTTATGGGTCAGATAGAACTGTTTGACATTTAAACTGTACACAAGCGAATGACTTATGTTAAATTGAATTGTTAGAAATAGAACTGTTTGGTCATTTAACTGTGTGTAAACAAATGACTGATCTTTAATTGTTACTCTTAAATAGCAATACTTGAAACCATTTAACTATGTGCAAACAAATCATTAATACTAAATAGAATTATTCGTATTAAATCACAATACTTGGAACCATTTTACTCTGTGAAAAAAAATGAGCTCAGGCTCATTTAAAATTGTTATCTACAAAATGTGTTTACAAATTATATATATTTAATATATATTTATAAAGAGGATTTGGTATTAAATAACCAACAATGGTTGACTTGCCATAAAACCCAACCAAACCTGATTTTCTCTCTCTCTAAGGTTTGAGGGAATGATTATTACATGCACAACTAATCTCTCTTGCATTGTGGGTATTGTAGAAAAGAAGATAACTTATCCCATGTGGCCAAGCATGCATAATGAGTGGTGGGCTCGATATAGAGAAAAAAAGAAATAGATATGGACACCCTAATACCCCAATTTAAGATAAAATGTTGTCTCGAGCGTGGAGATCTGGCGAGAGTGGCATATGTAAATTTTTTCAAAGTGAACGTACCGGCTAAGCATAAAACGCCACGTGCGAGAGAAACTGTCACATTATTTCTGCGAACACAACACGCTACTGAACATAGGAAGACTTCAGGGAAAGCGAATAATTGTATCAGTTTTACATTTTGGTGGACGTTTCTAGGAGTAAATAAGCCTACGTGCTATTTCAGGTACACTATTAAAAAAAAAATTATCATCAATCTGTAATTTTCAACATGCCTCAGTCTACAACAATCCAAATATTCAGGAGCCTTAAATTGGCATCTCTGTGAAAACAGCATATCAACCTTCGTGGGAGCTCATTCAGCTGGGACTGTAGAATACACAGTATGCATCTCAGCAGAGGCGTAAGACCCCCTTAATAAGTGTTCTGGATATGACACGAAACAATCTAATGGCGAGGCTCTAGACATGAAGCTTTGAAGAATGTGGAGTACCCTCTCGTTGCCATTGCTCCCAGATCCCCAGAGTGGTAGCACCTGATATGGTCCTATCTATGGGTCAAATAGAATAGTTTAACTGTTTAAACTGTGTGCAAACAAATGACTATAACTGAATTGTTTGCGATGCATAACAATACTTAAAACAATTTAACTATGTGCTACAAATGAATAATGTTGAATAGAATTATTTGTGTTGATTGGCAATATTTGAAACTCTTAAACTGCATGCCTAAGTTGAATTGTTAGTATTACATAGTGAGGTCACCATTTTTTAGCATTTTTGACGAAAGACATGTTGCAGTTGTAGGAATTGAACTTTGGATTTCACCGTGAGTTTCGTGTCTGGTATTTGGGGTGAGTAGGCGTTATCTCCCTTAAGGTGGACCAGAGGTGAAATGGGCTAGTGTGTCGAGAGCGGGATTACGCTCAGTTCGACATAGCCAATTTTTGGGGTGACATAAAGTTGTGCCTGTGCGAGGCATGTTGAATGCATCTAATTTATATTCAACTGGGATTCCTCGTAAGGAATCAATAAATTAGATGGGTTCCCCCGTGTTGCTGCTGCTGCTATTTTAAAGCCGCAGTGAGATGTCTGCACTGGGCGGCGTTGCCCAGCTCAAAAGCATCGCTATTGAAGAACGGCCAGTGTGACGTCTGCACTGGTCGGCGTTCTTCATCTAAAGAGGGTGTGTTTGGCAGCTTATCCGATTTGCTAGCCGTAAATGAAGGTCCGGGCTGAATAGGACAAGTAATCCTGATTGGGTGAAATTAAGTGTCGAATTAAATTTGCGCGCCAAACCAAAATACGAAATTTTCCTCTTCTCTACAATAGCAATGCTTGAAAGCATTTAATTGTTTGCAAATAAAACTATTTATGATAGATAACAATATCTGAAACCATTTAAGTGAGTGCAAACAGATGATTGATACTAAATAGAACTGTTTGTGTTAGAATATTTGGAACCAAATAACTGTGAGTAAGCAATAGTAATACTTGTGTGCAAACAAAATTAGCTCTGATTTATTTTAAAATAAGATAACCAACAAACTATTGACTGATAAATTATACGTATAACCATTTAATTATATGCAA
Source organism: Sepioteuthis lessoniana (assembly GCA_963585895.1). Lineage (NCBI taxonomy): Eukaryota > Metazoa > Mollusca > Cephalopoda > Myopsida > Loliginidae > Sepioteuthis > Sepioteuthis lessoniana. Next base: position 56,846,375 of record OY757934.1, on the reverse strand, counting down.
ACAAATTAGCCCTGGCTCATTTAAAAATGTTATCTATAAAACATATTTACAAATCATTGGTATTTAATGTCTGTATATTCAGGATTAAATAACCTACAATGGTTGATATGCTATAAAACCAACTAACCAAACGAACCTTCATGGGATATCTAATGCCCAAGCCATCCTTGTAACAGGACAGTAGTGGTACTATTTAATCCAGAGCTGGGATTATAATGAGGTTTGTAGCTTTCTCCAGGGTATTAGTCTAAAAGTGAACGCAATTGCACGATTGGAGTTCGAACTCGTTTACTGGGATGTCACAATCCAACTACCCCACAGAGAATCCCACCCATCAATTACATTATGTCAGGGGGGGGTGTCCGCGTGGTGTAATGGTAAAAGCGATGGACTGCGGGATCGTAGTAAGCGATTTCGTACTCCAGTTGCGCTATTACGATCACTTTCGGGCAAATACCCTTGGGAAAGGTATGAACCCCCTTATCCTCCCGGCTACGGGTTAAATAGTACTAGTACTGTTCTTCTGGGAGACTGGCTTTGGCATTAAATAACCTACAAATGTTGATATGCCATTAAACAAAGAAACCTAACCTACATTATGTCAGTCTGTCCATATCTATCTAATCAATTTTATTGATAAATAAGTTTACATTAATACAAGGATAGGCTCCAAAGATCATAAGCTCTACATAATTATTATTTTTATTATTATTTTTTTTTTTTTTTACGAATGGCATCTAAGCACTTCAACACTGACGAAAAAAGTGTGTGGCCCACTAGGATAGAGATCTATGTTGAAAAATAAAACTCATTTAATCACATTCCATGAAAGTAACTTGGTCAGCCTATGAACTTTTCAGCCGATCCTTCTATGTTAGGGTATTCCGAAAGTAAAAACACTCTGCCATTGGCATCTCTACCCAGGAAACTAGTAGCCAAAGCGAAAGGCAGTGAACCACCTATTGCCGTTAGTGAGAATGGCCGTCCCCGTCGGTCAAAGAGACCACGTTTGGTGTTTTGTCTGTGCAGAAGAGGATGGCCAGCGCGAACCCAGGACGTCGGCTAACGAAAATCTGATCGTGGTGGTGACTAAGCAGTGTCGAAATTTCACTTATTCAAATGACCCGTATTTTGCAGAAGCGAGTTTTCGAGTCGACATAAAATAACAAATTTCTGCTTCGTGAGTTTTAGAAGAAAAACCGGATTTGAAGGAAATTAGAGAGGCAGCTGTGAAGATAAGACGGGGACGAAAATGAAGAAGAAAAAACGACGAAACTGATTTCGCGTGTTGATTTCCAGAGACGTTTTTAATAATTCTATTCAAGACTACATCAAAGGAAACGATTGATTTAATATAAATCGTTCTGTTAACATCTGTATATTTTAGTATCAATTGTGTTAAGAGATAACAATAGATCAGGTATAGGCAACTTTTTTTTTTTTCTTTTTTTTTTTTTTTGAAAAGCAAGCCATATGAGACATGGTTCATCATCGGCACTCCCAAAAAATTCATGGTAATTTTTCGTTGAAGGTACCTCAATCATTTTCACTACATAACATTATACACAAAAGCATCTGTTTTAGAAATAGGGAAAAGTGGATTTTTTTTTCTCTTCGGTAAAAATATCTGTTTTATATATACAAAAAAAAAAAATTGAAGCTTTGTTATAGTATTATATCTGATACCAATGTGATTACCACATGCTGCTGCCGTGAATATAGAATAATTATAGAATAATTAAAATTAAAAAAAAATGAATTCTTGAAAAATCGAAGTATTGAATATGAATATGATCCATGGATCAAAGGAAAAAAAATTGAATATTTTCATAATCAAAATTTTATTTAAATATTTTTTCTTTCATTACCGGTGCATTTTTAACAATCTGACAGATGATTTTATTTTTCACTTTTAAATAGAAAGGTAATACTACGGTAGTCTTGTTTCTTGAGCCTTTGGTTAGGCAACCAATTTAGGAGAAGAAAACCCTGAATTCAAACCAGCTTGAAAATTAACCTTGTATCACATTTTGCCCATAGTGTAAGTTTCAAGACTTTTCTTGTACTGGCATTTAAAATTGTCGTAGACTCTTGAAAATTCACTGTTATTGCTATACATCTTATGAGATGACTGACCAATTTTTATAATTTCACATTCAAATGAACTGCTACAGCAGAAATTGGAATACACCCTACTAAAGCCTGATTGTCACAGTTGGTGAATTTCAAAAATGCAATGAGGACACTTTAGAAGAACGATGTGCTATAAAATTGTGTTTTAAACTTGGAAAAAATGCCACAGAAACGTATGGAATGCTTCAGATTGCTTTTTGACCATCTTGCATGAATCGAGTATCAGTTTTTGAGTGACATAAGAGATTCAAGGAAGCCAGGGAGTCTGTAAGGGATGATGAGAGGTGTGGGAGGAGTAAGGAAGTCAATACACCACAGTTGATTGGCCAAAGGGTTAGGGTTACTATGTTGAGGTTTTAAGGGAGTTCAGGAAGAGATTCCGTCAGAAGAGGCCAGCACTCTTCAAATCGGGTCAGTAGCATTTCCACCAGGACAATGCACCAGTCCACAACTCCATTCTCGTCACAGACTATTTGACCAAGATGGGCATCAAGACAGTTCCTCAGCCTCCCAATAGTTCAGACCTTGCTCCCTGTGACTTTTGGTTATTCCCTAAGCTCAGAGGCTGTCGCTATGAGACAATTGAGGAGATGAAAGAGGCTGTGATGAAGGTCATTGACACGCTCACGCAAGAGGACTTCCATGGGGCCCTCCAGAAGTTGTTGAAACGGTACAAGTGCATTGCAGCTGGAGGAGATTACTTCAAAGGGGACTAGAGTTTCATGTGTGTACTATCAATAAAAGTGCCCATACGAAAAAAGTCTGGAAACTTATTTAATGATCCTCATACATGCAAAGAATTATGAAATTTGGTGACTCAACTCCTAGAATTTAAAAGAGGCATGGGCAACCTTTTTTTTTTTTTTTTTAAGAAAGTGAGCCACTTAAGAGATGGTTCCTCATCAGTTGGGCTGCACTATTAAAAAAAAAATTCAAGTAATTTTTTATTGAGGGTACCTCAACTATTTTCCCTACAGAAGTACATATGTGTGAACTCATGTCTGGGAAATAGGGAAAAGTGGAATTTTTTATCTGTTTGATAAAAAAATCTTTCCAATTAAAAGAATGGAGTTTTGGTATAATATTATCACTGATATCAATGTGATTAGCAGATACTGCAGCAATATATTATGGAGGAATTAAAAGAAAAAAAAAGGAATGCTTGAAAAATCAATGTAGTCAATATCAATCAATGACCCGTGTAACAAAGAAAACATTGAATATTTTCATAATGCATGAATTAGAATTTTATCAAAACTATGAGTGTCATTCAATTAATTAACTTTTTTTGAGCAAAATAAATTTTTTCTTTTCAGAATTATTTTTTCCATAAATGTAAACTCAGCATTGTTTTGAATTGTTTTTTTGCCAAAAAATATATTAATCACAAGAATGTAACTGTCTTGAGGCTATTCAAAATGGCAGCAAATTAGAGTGCTCCAGGTTTGAACGGAGGTTTCTCATTAAATTTTAGGTGGCTGAGAAGTACAAACAAGGAAATTTATTGAAGAAAGTGCGATGTCTACAGAGAAGCATGTTTTTAGTAAAAAAAAATCTTGACAAATGAACATGGATTTGCTGCTATGAGCCTGAGTCGAAAAAAAAACAGTTCATGGAAAACATACTGACTCTCTGGTAAAGAAAAGATTCCAGATGCACTTTTCAGTAAAGAAGCTCATGCTAACACTCTTTTGGGACATGAAAGAACCAATCACTATTAATTTCCTTGAAAAAGTTGCAACGATAAACTATGCTTCCTATTGCCAACTTCTTTTGCAAAATTCACCTTATTTATTGACTGACTCATATTTTGTTCAAATTACATGTGTATATTCAACAATCTGACAACTAAATAATTTCATGTCATTTTTAAATTGAAAGGTGATGATGATATAAAAATACATAATAAAAATTTAGTCAAATAGATTTCTTATTTTAATAAACGTTATTTTCTTTGTTAAATTAGGCATGCCTTTCAGAAAGCACTTCTGGATGCATGCAGACCATGACTGCTCTAAATAATAGCATTTGAAATTCTCTTATGAACTAGTTGTTCATTTGTACATTATTGATTCAGTCTTCAAGCAGATGACCACTTTCACCTTTGTATTTAGACAATTGCTTACATGCAAGAAACTTTAGTTTGAGCATTGAAAAAACAAAAGACAGTTACACATGAATAGATTAATTCATTGAATGTGTCGCTGTCTCCCATAGCCTAATTTGTCATATGGGTGTTCATCATGTAGTGTGTCTTTGGCAGGAATAGTCTGACAGAACCCATCTCTCTCTAGATTATTAACACATTCAATTTTTTATTTTTTTTTTTTGGTTTCTCTTAGACCAGTTGTTATACCAAGATTAAAGAGCCCAATTTGCCCTACTATTTAGCCATAACTGGAGGGAAGATAGTTGGATTCATATCTTTTTTTTAAGGGTATTAGCACTATATGAAATGCAAACAGCCTTGTTCAGGTTTGATCTTGCATAGCCAAGTCCACTTCATACAACAATTACTGTTTGTCCATAAAAATTGACCATGTGTAAATGCATACTTTTATTTACTAAGTATATATTTATCCAACTTCTCCGCTACTAGCAGGATGTGAAACAAGGTCAGTTTTTGAGTGGAGTACAATTGGTTTGAATTTAGAGTTTTTTGCTTCTAGACTGGTTACCATACTAAGGTTAAAGAGTCTTGTCTGCCCTACTATTTACTCATAGCTAAGTTTACTAAATATTAGTTTTAGCTATGTACTCAATAAGGATCATCTTCACTATTCTAAGATTTGCTTCCTAACCATTAAACTACAATGAGATAATATATAATCAACTACCAATTTTATGGTGATGTAAAGTTTGTCACATCTTTTAATAGTTGTTTTATGACATATCAACTCGTGGGTTATTTAGTGCCAGATCTTGTTTTTATATATATATGATTTGGTAGTGAATAGTTCATAGGTAACATTTTTTTAAACAAGCCAGCGCTCATTTGTTTGTACACAGTTAAATGGTTTCAGGTATTGAGATCTAATACCAATAGTTCTATTTGCATGCACTTAAATGGTTTCAAGTATTGCTACTTATTTTTGCACACAGCTAAATGGTTTTAAGTATTGCTATCTTACACTGATTAATCTATTCAATATTAATCATAATCCTAAGTAAAAAATTCATGTATTGTTGTCTAGCATTAATAATTCTATTCAACATTATTCATTTGTTTGCTCACAGTTAAATGGTTTCAAGTACAGTAAATGATTAAATAATTCTAGTTTATCCATAGATGGGACCCTAGCAGGTTCTGTCACTCCAGGTCAGAGTGGACCTGGGAGTAATGACTTTGAAAGAGTACTCCATATTCACCAATTTCTATGACTGGTGCTTCACCATCAGATGGTTTAGTGTCATATCCAGGACACTTGTTGTTGGGGATTGCGGGGGGGGGGGGGGGTCTTAGCTCTCTGCAGAGATTCAGTTGCTGTATTCTATAGCCCTTGTTGACTGAGCTGTTTTTAAAGATGGATGAAATTACAAGTGCACTGCATTATTGGAAGACTGCAAAGATTTTCATTGGTGACAACTGTTGACCCCAGAAATTTCCAAATGGTGTTTTATCATTTTAGTGGGTCACTAATAAATCACTTCCTTTAATTATCAAATAGATTTTTTTGCATCTGAATTTCTGAGATACAGCTTGATGATTTTTATCATTAACGTTGTGGAAATAGCAAAGATGAAGACAATAGTCTGAAAACCCTTAATGATAAAAGATTTTCTTTTATTAAATCATTTATTTTATATGAACTTTGAATTATTTATTTTATTTGATAAAAAATGTGTTGCAAAAAAAAAAAAAGCTTCTTTTTACAAATATCTAAAGCCTTAAAAAGACCTTATACGGAATATTGTACTCAGGCCTGAGCTTCAGTGTCAATAAATAAAAATTGATGTGTAATATTTAGATTTGAGGGCATACAAAGAAGAGGGACAAAAATAATTTAAAAAGAGTAAAAGATTAATTATAGAGAAATTAAGATTAAGTACATTATTTGAAAGAAGAATGAGAAATGATCTAATTGAAACTTTCTAAATAATGGAATTTTTAATTATGGCTGACATCTTTTTTTCAATATTTCTCCTTGAACTGGATATTTACTGTCTAGACAGATTTCATAAACTAAGTCTCCTAAAAAAATTGGATTTTTTTGCAAATAGAGTAATATATTTTTTGAACAGATTGCTAATCAGATCAAAAACAGCAACAGTGTAGAAAATGTTACAAATAAATTGATGGTTTTAGAAAAAATGGCAAGAAAAAGAATTTAAGAGGGCATTTTTGGGAACTATCTGATGATTTACTGAACAGAATTTGGTCTGTATAGATATTGTATTACTAAAGTAGATGTTCTCTGCAAAGATTCCTTTTTTTTTCTCGAGTAGATTTAAGAAGATAGTAAAAAACGGAGATATCTAAGGAAGCATAAAAAAGAAAAATGGATAGATAAATAAAATCTAAATATTTAAAAAGTTCTGGTGTAGACCATCCTAGAGCTGAGCTACCATATACACTGGGCTTACCACCAAACCTTACATTCCTTATTCAGATATATATATATATATATACACACACACACAGAGGAAATACTTCACCCTATGAAAGCAAGCCTCACTGATTGTACTGATAAACCTATTGCAAAAATTCTTAAACGCCAACTAGACATCAAACTAAGAGAGTTTACTGAGTCAGAACTCAACATAGTATTGACAAAAATTAAAAGCAGAAAAGCTGCAAGCCTCAATAAAATACCTCCAGAAGTATGGAAAACAAAGAAATTTGATGACAGACTTTATCAATTTTGCAACACTCTATATAAACAAAATACAATAGAGAAGTGAACAGAAGGCTGCATATTCCTCTTCCCTAAGAAAGGTCACCTCTGAAAAATTAAGAACTACAGAGGCATAACTCTCACTCCTGCAGCTGCTAAAGTACATAATGCTTTGCTTTTTAATTGTATCAAAGCTGAAATTGAGAAAATTCTTAGGAAAAATTAGAATGGTTTTCAGAGAAAGCGATCCTCAACATCACAGATTCTGACTATCCACCGAATCATCAAAAGAGTACGGGCAAAAAATCTTGAGGCAACACTATTGTTTGTAGATTTCTCCAAGGTATTTGATTCTATTATACACAGAGGGAAGATGGAACAAATATTACAAGAAATATTGTCTCCCCAAAGAAACTGTTACAGCTTATGATTCTTTATAAGAATACAAAAGCAAAGGTTCACTCAACTGATGGAGACACAGACTTAGATATGTTGCAAGAATTTTACCAGGTGATATGTTAGCACCATACTTGTTTATAATCTGCCTAGACCATGTACTTTGAATGTCAACTGATTTAATAAAAGAAAATGGTTTTATGCTAAACAAAGGCAAGAAGCAAATGATGTCCTGCTGAAACTATAACATGCAGACTATGCAGATGATCTAGTGGTTCTTGCAAATACACTTGCCCAAGCCAAATTCCTTCTGCATAGCCTAGGGCAAACAGCAGAAGGCATTGGCCTCCATGTGAACACAAATAAAACAGAGTACGTGTGTTTTAAGCAAGAAGGAGCCATCTCCACTCGAAGAAACAGAGTTCACATACCTTAGCAGCAGTATCTCATCTACTGAAAATGATGTCAACATATGCCTAGCAAAAGTGTGGACTGCTATCAATAGGTTATCGATCATATCAATCCAATAAAATAAAACAGGATTTCTTATAAACTGTAGCTACCATCTAGATTCACCACATGGATGCTAACAAAACACATGGAGAAAAATCTAGATGGGAACTTCACAAGAATGTTACAAGCTATTTTGAATAAATCCTACTAGCAACACCCCACAAAACAACAGCTGTACAGCCACTTACCTCCTATCTCAAAAACCATGTAAGTAAAATGAACAAGACATGTTTGACGCTGCCGTAGCAGCAAGAACAAACTATATATGTACACACCAGTGCTGGCCAACCAGCAAGAACTTATTTATATTAGCGCTGTGCAAACACAAGATGTAGTTTGGACAACCTGTTGGGAGCGATGGATGATTGGGACAGATGGAGAGAGAGATTTGGGGAAATTCATGCTGTCAGTATAAATTGATGATGATGATGATGGCAAAGTCTCAAACTAAATAGATTACACACTAGTTCTAATGGGGAAAAAATGATCTCACACTTAAAAAAAGAGAATCTTCAAGAAGTCGACAATATTTCACAGAAACCATTACAGATGCTAACTACACAGATGTAGTGCTTCCCTCAAGTACACCTACCTAAGCTGAATCCCTGCTACCTAACCTGGAGCAGGCAGCAAGAGGTACTGGCCTTCTATGTGAACTCAGATAAAACAGAGTTCATGTTTTAAACAAGATGGAGCCATCTTTACATTAAATGGCATGCTTCTGAAATGAATAGACTCCTTCACATTCCTTGGTAGCAATATCGCATCTATTAAAAGTAATGTCAGCATTAGAAAGGCATGGACTGCTATTGACAGGTTACTGATCATATAGAAATCTGTCTCTCTAATAAAATAAAACAGGATTTCTTCCAAGCTGTACTCATGACAATACTATTGTATGGTTGCACCACTTTGAGAAAAAACCTGATACGAACTATACAAGAATATTGCTTGCTATTCTGAATAAAATCTGGAAACAGGACTCTACAAAACTTTAGTTGTACAGCCACTTACTTCCCATTTCACAAACCACCCAAGTAAGATAAACAAAATATGCTGGGAACTGCTGTGATGATCTATAAACTCCTCCACATAAACTCACCAGTATTGGCCACCCAGCAAAGACTTGGATACATTAGCTCTGTGTGAACACTGGATGTCTTCTAGATGACCTGGAAGGATGGCAAGTGAGAGTCAAAGGAGTCCATACTAGCAGCACAACTTGATGACCTGCTCATTTGGTTGGGGCAGTAGAATACACAGTCAGCATTTCTGAAGAGGGGGTAAGACCCCACGCCCAACAAGTGTCCTGGATATAACACTAAACAATCTGATGGTGAAGCTCCTGTAATGCAGAGTAACCCTTCATTACCATCGCTCCCAGGTTCATTCTGGCCCAGAATGGTAGCATCTGATAGGGTCCTGTCTATGGGTTAAATGGAACTGTTTGACATTTGAATTGAGTGCAAACAAATGACAGATGTTTAATTGAATTGTTAGTAATACATAGCAATACTTGGAATCATTTAACTTTGTTGATTTATGTTAAATTGAATTATTAGAAATAGGACTGTTTTTACATTTGTGTGTATCTACAAAATGTGTTTACAAATCATATATTTGATATATACGTACAAACAGGATTTCATATTAAATAACCAATCATGGTTGATATACCAAAAAATCAAACCAAACCGAACATGATGATGATGTATTTACCTAACCCTTCGACCATGGGCAGGTGCTGGTTTGAATTCAAAGTTTTATTTCTTGTATACTGGTTGTCATACCAAAGCCAAAGTGCCAGTCAGGCCTACTATTTTCCCCAAGTCCATTAATTTGTCCTAAAAAACAAACATCTTCATCCAGAATTTGAACTCAGCTTGTCATTGTGTCCATTTCCAAAGTTGATATGCATTGCACCATCCACTTCTCACTTTTCAGAATTTATCTGTTAGATATATGCCATTGGGATGAGAAATATTACAAAGGAAGTATTCATTTACTTAATCCCTCCATCATGGGAAGGCTGTGGCAAAATGTCAATTTTTAAGCTCATTGGCCTAGTGGGTAAAGTGTTTGCCAATGGTCTGGGAGACCGGGGTTCAATCCTTGGTTGTGTCATACCAAAGACTTTAAAAATAGTACTTGATACCTCCTTGCTCAACACCCAGCATTATAAGGTATGTATCAAGGTTAAAGTGGAGCAATACAGGGAAAGGAGTAGTGCCCTCCTCTACACCTCGGTGTAGTAGCTATTGAAAAGGGAGCCTTCTGGCCGCTCTCGACTACGGCCGCTAACTTTACTTTTTTACTTTACAGCTGGTTTGAATTCAGTCTTTCCTTTCTCCTCCACTAGTTGCCAAACCAAGTCTAGAGAACACAGTCTGTCCTATTATTTATCAATAGCTTGAGGGAGAACATTGATTCATGCCTTTCCCAAGAGTATGTGAATGAAGTAAAATGAAAACAGCCCATCATCCAGGATTTGAACTCAAATCCCGGATTCCATTTTCTTAGATGATGACCTTTTCACCAACCCTCCTCACTTTTCACAATGTCTATGTTAGATGTATCTCTTTGAAATCAGAAGTGTAACAATGGAAGTGTGATCTTAGGGTCAACACCTGCAGAAACTGTGACTGTGAAAGTTATAATTCTTTCCAGTGTGGGTGTTGAATGAAATTGGTTTTATAGAAGACTAGGCGTTTGTTGACTGAGAGATTTCTTGTGAATGATGATTAAAAAAAAAAAAAAAAAAAAAAAAAAATGAAAAAGAGTTGTGTTTAAGTTTGGCTCTGTTTGAACCTTGGCACTCAGGTTTACTTTTCCTCCCAAATATGACTAATGAAAACAACCCCCACTATTCAAAGCTTGCTGGAAAATGGAAACATCTCAATGAAGTAGGAAAATATAAAGGCTTGCTTATCAGCTTCTTTTGTCATCTGGACAAAATATGACAATCAACAGTTTTTAAGTAATGTACAGGAACAAGTGGAAACAAGACCCTGTTTGAAGTTATAAATATGGTAAATTCTGGCTTGGAAACATCTAGATAAAATAGGAAAATTGAATGTAAATGCTTGTTTGTCAGCTTTTTTTGTAACTCGGACAAAATATGAAGATCAACAGCTTTTGAGTAATGTTTAGGAACAAGTGATAACAAAACTCACTTTTGATGTTATAAATTCTGGCAAGTCTAATAAATTATTTATCAAAGAATTTAGTATGAGAATTATATAAGTTTCTAACAGTCTTAATGCTTTAAAAATATGAGCTGTGCATAATTGATGAGTCAGAGATGAATTATACTATTTGTGCAAGTGGGAATTCCGCAGAATACATACATAATAATTACTCAAATTTAACCTATAAATAATATTTTGAATTAAATCACTGTCAATTTCTATTTTAAGATTTAGTGAATGAATAACAATATAAATTACCTAACAAAATTATTTGAGATATGACCAACCTTTAAAAATAATAAACAAATGAAAAAATGGAAGATTCATTTTGTTGAAATAAGTATGTGACTTTTGTTGGTGAATATATTTTTGAAAAAAGTTTGATTGATTCATTTTAACAGCATGTCAACCAGTTAAGGATTATTTTATGCCTAGAAGTTAGGGAATTGTACTCATTGTACATTTATGTTTACATCTTTTGTGTTGTTTCTTACACACAATTGATATCAAGTATTCCTATCTAATACAAATAACTTGCACAAAGTTGTATGGTTTCAAGTATTCTTATCTAATGCAAATAATTTGCATGTAATTATATGGTTTTAAGTAACTATTAAATATCCTTAGTAAAGAATTATAACCACAAGTGACCATTCTTAATACAAATAATTTACACTTATATAGTATCAAGTGTTCCTATTTAATATTGATAATTTTCAAACAGATCTATTTGACCCATAGATAGGACCCTAACAGATCTATTTAACCTATTGATGGGACCATAACAGGTACAAGGGGATGTCCTTGTGGTGTAATACCTAAAGTGCTGAACTGCAGAATCGTAGTAAGTGAGTTCAAACTTCAGTCATGGCATTATGTTTACTTTCAGACAAATACCCTTGGGAAAGGTATGAACCCCCTTATCCTCCCAGCTATGGGTTAGATAGTACCATTATCCTTCTTCTAGAAGGATGGCTTTAGCATTAAATAGCCTACTAAGGTTGATATGCCATTAAAGAAAGAAACCAAACTAAACGAAACCATAACAGGTACTCCACACTCCCTCAGATCTCCATGGTAGTTCCTGTAGCTTAGTGGTTAACATGCTGGACAGCAACATAGTGAGTTCAAACTCTAAACATGCTATTATGTTCACATTCAAACTAATATCCTAGGGAAAGGTATGTACCCTATTATTGTCCCCCCACTGCACTTATTGGTGAATAGCACCACAACTGTTTTTCTACAAGGATAGCTTTGGCATTAAATAACCCATTAAGATTGATACCCCATTAAAGAAAGAGACCAAACCTATCTTACCATCAGATGAAGTTTCATTTCATGCCCTGTCATCCTTTTTTTAATGGGTTTTACCCCTCTGCAGGGAATACAGTACACATATTCTAAGACCTATCAACAGGGGCCTAAAAGTATTAGGATATAAACAATTATTTAAAAAAAAAAAAAAAAGATTTTAATGGAAAAATTGAAGATTCAGTGTGGTGAAATTAAGTAGCCTAATTTTGAAGATATTTTTTATCTTACTTTTGAGAAAAATTTACTTAACTTTTGAGGTTTAGTTTAGTTTCTTTCTTTAATGGCATATCAACCTTCATAGGTTATTTAATGCCAATGCTATCCTTGTCGAAGAACTCTAGTAGTACTATTTAATTCATGTGACATAGAACTGCATCTAACAGTGAGGCTCCTAATCTAGGGAGTGTGGAGTTCTTTTTCATTGCCACCATTCTCAGGGCTACTCTGTCCTTTAGTGGTAGTTTAGTAACTGTTATGGTCTATGAGTCAAATAGATCTGTTTAAAAAATGTTTGTGTTCAATAGGACCATGTGCAAACAAAAAACAATTCTTGAGCAACAACTACACAAAAAAATGTAAATATGAATGTACACTGAATGTGATTGCCTAACCTCTAGGTATAAAATAACCTTAGATGAGTTGACATGCCATGAAAGTCAATCAATCAATAAGTCTAAATCTTCTATGCCTGAGTAACCAAAGCTTAGTAGATAACATGTGTCTGTCTTCTATATAATGTTTCCCGTCCCTGTGCCCTGGAGAGGACCAGCAAGGTTTTCCATGTAGCAATCCAGAGTCTTAAATAAATAGTGGATGCTCCTCATAACTAACTTTTCCATTTTTTTTACTACCTTCTTTCATGTTTCTTCAATACCACTTTTTTCTTTTTTTTTTTTTTTTTTTTTTTGGAGGGGAGACAGTCTTTGACTAACTGTTGGATTGTTTGCGGGGAGAGGAATTTTTATTGGTGTAGGCTGTCTACAAATTGTCAGCAAATATTTATAGACTTTTCCATCACCAGAAGCAGTAGATTAGCCAATGAAAGGTGACTAAAGTAGAAGCAGTAGATTAGCCAATCAGACGAAACTAAGTCACATATAAAGAATGGCAAATTAACAGAGTCCTGACTTAATGCAGCCTTGTTACTGAGGAGTATCTTGTATCGCTCAACCAGAAAACAAGATGGCTACCCAAATTCCAACACTAACTATGTCACATACATTGTTCACTCAATGGAGCCAACTGATTCTGCTAAAACCATTCATACTGGTAAAGGCACAGAAATGATGTATGGGTTCCAGCTGGTGGGTGTGGATTTATCAGTCTCTTAAACCTAAAGACCTAATATGTAGATAAGAGTGGATTAACAAGTCTATAGCTTGACACTGTTATTAGCTAAATTTTGATCTGAAATTTTCAAATATTGTTTCAGCTGTTTGATTAATGAAAAAGTTAAGTGCATTGACAAGAAACAAAGGAAATTTTATTGAAAAAGAAATACAATGCTAACATAACTTTCATTGCTCTCAAGTTATATCATCAGTCTAAAATGGGAGAGTCCCCTTGGTGTAGTGGTTTACATGCTGGACTGCAATATCATGAGTTCAAACTCCTGTCGCGCTATTACATTCACTTTCAGAATCATACTCTTGGGAAAGGTCTTAAAACCCTTTATCCTCCCAGCTATGACTTATATAGTACCATTACTGTTCTTCTACAAGGATGGCTCTGGTATTAAATAACTCATAAAGGTTGATATGCCATTAAACAAAGAAACCAAACCAATCAATTTGAAACAATTTTCTTGCTCATCTGAACTATCCTAGTCCAATCTAGAAAAAAATATCACCCTGTTGGCAGGGCTTAGAATACACTGACTGTATCTCCTATTTTAGCTGTATTGTTGATACACCCCTAGTTTGGGACCTGTACACATGTTGATCTGTATATGTAATCATTTACTGTAATCCAATTATATTAACTGTATTGTTGATAGACCCCTTATTTTGGAACCAGTGTATGTATCGATCGGTATATGTGATCATTTAATCCAGCTATATTAGGTGTATTGTTGATTCACTCCTTATTTTGGAACTTGTGCATGTAATGATATATACTGTAATCCAGCTATATTAAGTAAATTATTGATACACCCCTTGTTTGGAACCTATGCATATATTGATCTGTATATGTAATCATTTACTGTAATCCAACTGTCGATTTAATCTTAAGTAAATTGAAACTCGATATTCAGGGTGTGGTAATCTTATTTTCCTTCAATTTTATGCATTTGTTTTAAAACAAAAGAAGTCACTGTATCCCAAATGTATGAACCAATATATTAGTCTTGACTATTATTGATTTAAATTTTTTTTTCTTAATTATTTCAAGTATGTTTTATAAAATCAGTAGTGTGTGTGTATGTATATATATATATATATATATATATATATATATATATATAAATAATTATATCTAATTATTCATTTATTTATTTTTTTTGTCTTCTGTAGGTGATGGAGTATTCCTGTATGGAACTTGCATTAGAGGGCGAGCGCCTCTGTCGAGCTGGGGACTGTCATGCTGGTGTTCAATATTTTGAAGCCGCAGTGAAGGCAGGAACAGATGACTTTGCCACATTGAGTGCCATTTACAGTCAGCTTGGCAACGCTTACTTCTACCTGCAGGAATATGGAAAAGCTCTTGAATATCACAGACATGATCTCAACCTAGCTAGGTAAGTTTTCTTTTTTGTTTTGTTTTTTTTTTTTGTTTTGTTTTTTTCTCCTGGACTTTAGCATTCGGTGACTCAAATATTAAGTTGGTCTGAAAAATAATTGATAATATCAAGTACCATTTTTATTTATTTTTTTATTATTATTATTATTATTATTATTGATCTCGATTAAAAAATTAAACATTTTTATGCTAGACAACTTAGCCCATCATCCTTCTTAAAGAAGAAAACTTGGAAATTGTAAGATAACTTGCACAAAGACAACTGACTTAAATCTCACTGAAAACTTGTAGAAAATAATCATCATTATCAGGGCGTGCTTGACAATGTAGATTTCTTAGACTTTCTTTCATCATCAGTTCCTATCATCCATTGCACTTGGTAAGTCTCCTAGATGGCATCCAGTGTCTGCATAGTGCTGATGAATAAGTTTCTGTTGGTCTGCCAGTACTGGTGTGCCTATGTGTAGGATTCCATAGAACATCGCTTAAGAATTTGTCCTTACCTCTACAGTAATGCCCAGCATATCTTGTTCATCTTACTTGGATGGTTTCTGAGATGGAAGGTAAATGACTACATGGCTGCTATTTTGTAGGGTGCTGCTTCCAGGATTTGTTCAAAACAGCACAGAATATGAGTGAAAAAAAATAATACCAGATTTGTGAAACTAATTTGTCATATCCCATGTACATTGGTGTGATGAAGTTATTGCAAAATACAGGCTCCATACTTCATACTCATTGTTTTAAATTAACTTATTCAATTTTTATTTTGCAAACTTGATAAAATGTTATTGTATATCTGTTTTATTTTGTCCTCTATATGTTTTTCAAATAAGGGTTTTTCTTGAATAACTTTTTTTGCATAGCCACTTTAGATAAAAGTTGTTTTTTTATAATAATCTAATGTTTTCACTATTACATTCTCTTTTGGACTAATACCCTTAGGAAAGATGTGAACCCCTTTATCCCAACTGCTATGAATTAAATTGTATCCCTTTCTCCTTCTACAAGGATGGTTTGGGCATTAAATAACCCTCAAAGATTGATGTGCCTTCTAAACAAAAAACAAAAACAAACAAACTATTCTTGCATTTTTACTTTTTCAGCATGGTTCCCTGAAGACTTAATTGGTTTTGAAACATCCATCCATTTGTTGTATAAATGTTTCCTGTTGTATCAGATTTGACTTCCATTTAATTTATCCTACAATCCTAATCTTAAAAACTAAGATCCAAATTTCCTTTTTTTTCTTTGCTTTCAGAGAGTATTCAATACAGGTAGTCATCTTAAAGATTTGAAATGATATGATATTTCAGGCTAAGCAACATTTCATTTTCAGATGCAGTGATAAGTTCTCCTATGGCAATCTGATTATATCAGCCTTTGATCCAGCATCAGCCTCCCAAAAGCTGGCCTCATATACATCTATTTCGGATTGGTTAATCATAATACAAGTTGCTGTCAAAATTTCCAGACTTAACAATGGTTACTTCATACTATTTTACTCAGTTCTTGATAAAATACTAAGGCAGACTTGGCACTCTAACTTTACATCTATTTCAGATTGATTAATTGTCGCACCAATTGCCAACAAAACCTTTGGGATCAACAATGGTTATCTCTTAGTATTTTACCGAGCCATAGGTAAAATAAGATAAACAGGGCTCATTATCCTTGATATGACAAGTAGTCTCGAAGAAGGAAAAACTCTGGCTTCAAAACTTTGGGAATGTTTTTTGGGAAAATCTGTGGCATGTTGGTGTAATGTTTTTCTGTTAGCAGCTCATTCAAAGTATGGCTCGTTCTGCATGAGCCTTGAACAGAATCATGTGTAGTTCCAATATTAAACTTCAGTTAAATTAATGGTTATCATAAATACCAATTGATGAACATTATTATTATTATTCACTCATTAGAGCTTTTCACATCAGCGTTAGCCGATGGTTTTTCACTGGAGTCTGAATGACAGCAAGTCTCCAGGACTCTTCTTAGTATTCTGGCTGTTCTCGATAATGCTGTCGTTTGGATGGTCTCCACTCGTCCACCAATTTCCAAGTCTTCTAGTCCCTTTAGTAATCCTTTAGTTACTGTTCCAAACACACCAATTACAATTGGTATAATTGTCACCTGCATGTTCCACAGTTTTTTCAATTCCCTCGCAAGGTCGAGGTACTTATCCTTCTTTTCACATTATTATTATTATTTGCTTCTAACTTTTCCGAGCTACAAAGAAGTAAAAGATAGTTCAAATAAAAGTTGTAAAAGTTCATTTGCGTCTTTTTTTAAAACAATGTCTGTGAGCAGATATATATATAGGCACAGGTAGCATAATGGTTAATAAAGAAAGTGAAGTGGTTGGGTTTTATGGCATATCAACCATTGTAGGTTATTTAATGCCAAATCTTGTATATATATATATATATATGATTAGTAAGCATATTTTGTTAATGATATTCTTAAGCAAGCCTGAGCTTTTTTTTTTTTTTTTTGCACATAGTTAAATGGTTTTGATTATTACTATATAACAGTCACAATTTAACATCAGTCATTTGTTTGCACACATAGTTTCTTTTATTTGACCCATAGATAGGACCCTCTCTCCATGTCAGAGTGAACCTGGGAACCATGGCAATGAAGGAATACTCCACATTCCCCAAAGCTATAAGGTGGTTTAATGTGATATCCTGGATACTTGTTGGGGAGGTTTTGCCCCTCTGCAGAGAGGCAGTCAATATATTCTACAACCCCAGCCAACTGGGCTGTTTGATTTTGTGCTCATGCCCTTGAGAAGACCATGAATCCATCTCTTCCCAGCTATAAGTAAAATAATAGAGCAGATTGAGCTCTCAAGCCTTTGATGAGCAACTGATCCAGAAGAAGGAAATATCTCCTACTGTAAAAGCTGAATAGATTTTAAAATGTTCCATGAGGGGGTAACTTTGGCCGACACTTATAATCTCTTCACTCTTGTACAGTGCTGAATCACATTTACCAACCCCTCCGCTCGGGCAGGATATGACACAAGGTCAATTTTTAAGTGGAGTTTAACAGGTTTGAATTCAGAGTTTTCCTTCTCCTAGACTAGTTGCCTCACCAAGGCTGAAGAACCTAGTCTGCCCTACTATTTACCCATAGCTGGAGGGATAATAATTCCCAAAGGTATTAGTGCTATGTGAAATGCAATCAGTCTCGTCCAGGATTTGAACTCGTATCACTGTGTCCACTTCCTGCGACGATAACCATTACACCACGGGCACCAGTGCTGAATACTGTGTATTGAATGCTAACGCAATACTGACTTGCAATGCTACCTTTCACATCAATTTCACACCTGTCTTGTCCGACTTCATCTACCAATTCTAGTCACTTTATCTCCAGTAGCACAATCCATTTCAGCAGTTGTGCTTGTTGGCTGGAGATCTGTGGTCAAACTGCATGGGTCACTATTGGCACATTCTTCTACATAAGGATAACATTTGAAGAATCTGTGGAACACTGGTGCACCATTCTACTGTTATTAGCTCATCCAAAAAGTGTGGCTGGCTCTGTACAAACTTTCACCACTACAAACAAATCACCTATGTAGTTCATTGACAAAGCTTTGACTGACTTAGTGGTCATCATCAATGGTGATGGACCAACATTATTATTGCCCAGTCGGCTGGGGCTGTAGAATACACTGACTGCACCCTTGCAGAGGGGTAAGACCCCCCACAATGAGTGTTCTGGATATGACACTAAACAATCTGATGGTGAGGTTCCAGCAATGCTGGAGCTTTAGGGAATGCAGAGTACCCCTTCATTGCCATCGCTCCCAGGTCCACTCTGGCCCAGAGTGGTAGCACCCAATAGGGCCCTATGTATGGGTTAAATAGAACTAATGGCATACTTATGCTAAACTGAATTGTTTGACATAGAAATGTTATTAACAATTAAACCGTACTTACATTTAAACTGCGTGCTTATGCTAAACTGAATTATTTGAAATGGAACTGTTTTTTGACATTAAAACTGTACTTACACAAAACTGATTTGTTTAATATAGAACTGTTTTGACATTTAACTGCGTGTAAACAAAATCTGTACTTATACTAAACTGAATTAGCTGAATTAGAACTGCTTGACTGAACTGAATAGCTTGAAATAGAAATGTTTGACAATTAAACTGTGTACTCATGATAAACCGAATTGTTTTAAATAGAACTGATTATTTACATAAAAATGGATTTGGTGTTGCAATCTTGGTAAATACAGCTTCATTCTTGATACTTTTTGAATGCACTTAGCATATTAGAGTATATGCAAGAAAATAATCATTATTTATAATAAATAATATTATATAATATATCATTATGTAATAATTTTATTCGTATATAATTAAAAACTTACTAAGGTAAGTATCCTGCATATGACACTAAATTATATCTGATGGTGGGACTCCAGTTCTAGGAAGTGTGGAGTACATTTTCATTGCCATTACTCCCAGGTCCACTTTGACTCTGTTAGGATCTCATCCGTGGATCAAATAAATCTGTCTGCAAATCATTTGTATTTACAAAAAATGTAAATTTGAACATAGAATGAGTGTGATTTCCTAACCTCTAAGCATAAAATAACTGTAGACAGGTTGATATGCCATTAAAATCAATTGGTCATAATAAAGGTTATAAGACATGTAGATATTGACTGATATGAGTCAACATAAAACTGTAGAATGCCAGCAATTGCCCAACTCATAAATATGAAAACTGTACTAATCAGTTGTCATTTTTATCAAACTTAAATCTAGTAATTAGTTTTCTAACTTCTATTCTTGTGAGACGTGGAAATTGAAGATGGCTGAAACTTTACCTCCAGAGATGAAATCAAATGTGACAATATTAGTTGCAAACTAATTTGAAAGGGAAGTAATACTGGAAATGAAAATTGTTATTAGAATCAAATGCTAAGAGTATCAAGGCAAAACATATTTGTAAAGTGACTTTCATCATCATCTTGTTGTGCCATCAGTACGGATATCCCTAACTCTTTCTCGCCACCTCTACCTATCGTTCATCGCTTTCAGCAGGTCCGCAGGGCTACACCCTGTATCCTCACAGAGCTGTTGTATGTAGGTTCAAGCTGGTCACCCTGCTTTAGTTCGGCTATGTGAAGGGGTCCATAGGAGTACATCACTTATGAGCTCGCCCCTACTTCTCCACCAGTGTCCTGCATGTCTGGTACATCTAATTTGGATAGTTTTCATGATGGGTGATAGGTGGCCGTACAGCTGGTTTTTTGTGTGGTGCTACCTCCAGGACTTCAATATTGCTCAGAGCATTCTTGTGTAGTTGCTGTCAAGCTTTTCCTCCAGCTATTTAGTTAGTGTCCATGTAGTGCATGTTTTCTTTAAAATTTCTGTTTATTGAATTTGGAGATCTTTTGGTGTACTTTGCTACTCTTGCCATGATAAGCATCTCCTATCTAAACAATATCTCTCTCTCAACGTTGGTTTATATGTCTCTACCTATCTATGTCAGTTCATGTTAAAGGAAAATAACAGTAAAAATTACACAATATATGGGTAATCTAACAAAATTTCAATATATTGGGAAAATATTTTTAGTGGGGCTTTAGTGGATAAGTTCAGACAGTATGTTCCATAGTTTTCTAGTTTGGATACTGATTCAAAAAGATAATACAGACAATAAGGTTTTAGAAAACAAATTTTATATAAGAGAAACAAAACGAAAGATAGAAAGGATAAAGTGTTGCAAATTTGTTGTGATTTGCGGGAATTTATCTGAGAGAGAGTGTCTAGTAAAAAAATTTCTTTAAATTTTAGTTGTATTTTGTGGTTTTGTTGAATTTTTGGTTGGTTTTTCAGGCTTCGTTTAATTTTAGATAGGTTTTCTCTTAAGTTGATTTTTAGTCAAATTCTTGAGTTTTGTTGTTCAGTTGAATTTAAGTGAATTTTATGTTTAGTCGACTTTTACTTGATTTTCTTAGATAGCTCCTTGTCAATATTGTTACTTTTGAACAGCTGGAGGAGTAAGTACCAAACACCTCTCTGCTAGCTAACTTTTTACTGCTTCACAGGTCGGCCTCCAAGCACTCACTAAAGTTTTGGAGTTGCTGTCAAAGAAAATGGTGATGGCAGCTCTTATTATCTAGGCCCACTTCTCCACTCTGAAAGCGCCAACATTGCTGTTAATTTGCCACATCGTGGCTTGTCTTATTCTTTTGTTTGAAATAAATTTTTATGTGTCTCTACCTACATATGCCAGTTCATATATCTCTACTTACCTTTGTCTGTTCATACGTCTCTATCTACTTACCAAGGTCAGTTACTATGTCTCTATTCACTAAGCTAGGTTCTAAAGTCCTTATCTATGTCAGTTCGTTTGTCTCTACCTGCCTATGTCAGTTCGTTTGTCTCTACCTGCCTATGTCAGTTCGTTTGTCTCTACCTGCCTATGTCAGTTTGTGTGTCTACCTACTTATGATAGTTCATATTACTCTATCTACTACCAGGGTCGATTCCTATGTCCGTACCTGCCAAGCTAGGTTCCAATGTCCCTACTTATCAATGCTGGTTTTTATCTTGATCTATTCATGTTATTTCTCTATGTCTAGATATATATATCTACATCATCTTTCTATCTCAATCCGTTTATATGTATCTATTTTTTTCCCCCTGCTATTTATGTTCCTCTAACATTTGAAATACTCTATCTTCTTTTGAGAATATTACCAAAAAGACAAAAAAAAAATGACGAGCCATTCAATTGTTGCTTTTTGTTTTACTTTATTGATCAAAACAATTCTGCTTTGATTTACTTAACAAATGAAGTTAATATTTTTGTTGTATTTGAAAAGATTTTTATATTGTCTCCAGAAATGCAATATTAATTTCTAAACCTCTTGCCTATTCTGTTGATAATTGTGCTTGACTTTAAACTACAACCAACATCTTTACCATATGAGGCATGATCTCTACCCGCCAACTAATGTAATGTGTGTAGATGAATAAGAAAAATCCATTAGTTTTAATGCTGATATCATCAGGCTGGGACCTTACACCCACCCATATGACTTCCTTTTTCTTCCCCCCTCCTCATTGTCCTTGAAGCCCTCTTTCACCAATCATACACCCTTCTCCTCAACATCAGCATCATCATAGTTAAATTCTTCACAGTTAAACTCCATCACTAGTAACTAACACTCCTCATTTCTTTAGCCGGCTTCAGCTTGAATAAATGATGCTCTTGGAGACTATATGACAGTCTGAGAACATAAGTTTGTCACTTCCTTAAAGAAAGGAATGATTTTTACCAACCATTATTGTAAAAGCAACAACAGGTTTATTCGGGGTGAAGATGGAAATAGAAATGGTGATGTGTTCATCCACCCCATATTGTTGCAACCATGGTAACAGTATGAAGTAACTATTCCTTTTTTTTTTTTTCTTTTCTTTCTTTCAACATCATGTGACATTTTTTTTTTCTTGTTTGTTGTTGCAGAGAAGAGGAAGTACTGTATTTTTTTAAAAAAATGTTTGTTTCCTTTGCTCATTTGGCCAATATTTTTTATATTCAGATAATTGCATTTTATTCCACTATAATGGTTATCTCCACATTCTTACAGAATCTAACTTTATGAACTCTTGGAATCAGTCTTTTACTATTCATGTTTTTTGGTTTTTTTTGTTTTGTTTTTTTAAGTTTCTTTGTTTTATTTTAGCTCTTTCTGTTTAGATTCCCCCCCCTTTTATTTTTAATTCTATTCCTTGTATTTTCTTTTAGGTTGTTTAATTCCTTTGTTTTCAACTCTCTTCCCTTTGTTTACTTTGTATTTTCTTTTTCCTTGTCTAATTTTTATTCATTTACTTTTGGTTTTTTTATTTTTGTCTTCCTCTTTTTTTTTTTGGTGGGGGTCACCCTTTTTCTTTTTCTCTCTCTTTCATCATCATTTTCTTCTGTGTTTCTTCCTTTTTTTACTTTTTGTTTACAGCCCCATTCTTTGCTTTTTCTTTTTTCTTTCTTTCTCTACTTTTTTCATCCACTTCTTTTCTACCTCTTTAATCCTTTATCCTTTTCTTCCCCAGTTATTCCTTTCCTTTTTTTTTCCTTCTTATTCTTTTTTCATTTTCTTCTTTCTTCCTCCTCTTTCCCATCTTTGTCATTCCTTTATGCCCCTTTTCTTACCTCTTTCGTTCCTTTACTTTTTCTTTCACCCTTTTTTCTCACCTCTTTCACACCTTTACTTTTTCTTTCACCCTTTTTTCTTAACTCTTTTGCTCCTTTACTTTTTCTTTCACCCTTTTTTCTTACCTCTTTCTCTTACCCTTTTTTTTTCTTACCTCTTTCACTCCTTTACTTTTTCTTTCACCCTTTTTCTTAATTCTTTCACTTTACTTTTTCTTTCACCCTTTTTTCTTACCTTTTTCACTCCTTTTACTTTTTCTTTCACCCTTTTTCTTCATTATCTCTTCCTCTTTTTCTACGTTCCTTCCTTTCACGTCTTTGTATATACTTCCTCATTGTTTACTTTTTCTATTTTCTTTTCCTTGTTTGTTCATTTTTATTTCTTTTTCTTACTCTTTTTGCCCTTTTTTTCCTTTTTCTTCTTTCTTGTTCTTTCTCTTACTTATTCCTCCCATTTCTTTTATAATTTTCTTTTAATATATATAGTTTAGATATATTGAACAAAGAATTCAATTCTAGATATTATGTACCAATTTTCATCTGTTACATCACCTGGAAAATATTTTTGATATTCCAATAAACATTCAAATAAAAAATAAAAAAATTTATATATTAAGTTATATCATAAAAATGTATCTGCTATAAAAAGATTTTTATGACACTTTCTTTATTCTCTCATAACTTTAAATAAAATGAGTGTGATAACTGTAAACTGCTTAAGATCAAAGTGTTTTATCAAAATATTTCTACATAAATATATTGCAAATAATTAAATTAAGAAATTAAAAATAATCATCTTATGTATCATTAGTGTATTTTATATTCTTCCAAAAAGTAATTCTGTTCTGGGGTGAGTCTCTCCTTTCATTGCTACTGCTCTCAAGTCCACTAAAATATGAAATATATAAATAATTTTATTTTTGGTTACGTTAATTCAACGCAGTAGATTTTGATAATAAATAATATTTAATAATCATTTTGAAGCTATAATGTTATACTAGAAATGATAAAATCCAAGTATGTTGGGTTCATAAAAAAAATGGCTTTTTATAAAAAAAAAATAATTATCTTATTTATGGGCAATACTCTATAGACGTGTGTGTATATGAAAATATATGCCCTCTCACACACACACACACACACACACACACACATGGGTATATGATTTTCTCTTTGTATTTCAGAACTGATAAAATAGGGTTTGTTTACAATGTTACTTTTTGTGAACCGATATGTATCATACAAAATCCCTTTTTTGTGGGTGTGTGTATATATATATATATATATATATAATCTCCCAAAATAAACAAATCCCAACCTTGCAATTCTTTCTCCTCTTGAAAGGTAGTGCGTGTATGTGTTTTGTTGATTTTTAAGTGTACAATAAACATGAATGTCACTCATAACAAAGCTTTCATAACTAAAGAAATTTTTTAATTCAATTATTAAATATAAATTTTGTTTGGTTTCTTTGGTGAACCTTTGTGCATTATTTAATGCCAAAGCCATCCTTGTAGAAGACCAATCCTGGTACTATTTAACCCATAGCTGGGGTGGGGTAATAAAGGGGTTCATACTTTTCCCAAGGGCAATAGCCCAAAAGTGAATGCAATAGCATGACTGTACTTCCAACTTGCTTACTAAGATGTCACTGTCCAGCACATTTCCAGTTTATTGTAGATTTATAATCTATCTATATATTTATCATAGACATGCTTATCCTGACTAAAATTATAAAGATTAATTATCAAATATAAAAAGGAAGATTTCTAATTCATTACAAGTTTGTAACTTTATATGTTAAATTCAATGTATAATTCAGTAAATGGTTTTTTTCACCTTAGACTTTATTCTTTTGTTGCCTTTTAACAATAATTTATAATAATACATATGTCTTGTCCATTTGATATGGATTCAACATATTCTAGGCCCTACCAATAGAGTGAAAAGATCACTAAAAAACAGTATGCTAATCTGATCTTCAATGAGCCTGCCATTGTATTATGACCATAATTATTTGCGTATAATAAGTAAAGTTGGCGACCATAGTCGAAAGCGACCAGAAGGCTCCCTTTTCAATAGCTACTACACTGAGGTATAGGGGAGGGCGCTACTCCTTTCCCTGAATTGCCCCACTTTACGTACCTTATATTGCTTAGTGTTAAGCAAGGAGGTATCAAGTACGATTTTTAAAGTGTTTGGTATGACACAACCTGGGATTGAACCCAGGTCTCCCAGACCATTGGCGAACACTCTACCCACTGGGCCAATGAGCCGGTTATAATAAACACACCCCTAACTTTGGACTATGAAATTCAGGAAAAAAATTCTTGTGTATAATATGAACTGACCTTTGAGAATTTATAGCAGCTAAATTCAACATAGTTATCTGGGGCTGTAGAATACACCAACTGCATCTCTGCAGATTGGCAAGAACCCCCACCCTCCAATGAGTATTCTGGATATGACACTCAACAATCTGATGGTAATGTTCCAGTAATGCTGGAGCTTTGGGGAATGCAGAGTACCCCTTCATTGCTATCACTTCCAGGTCCACTCTGGCCCAAAGTAGTTGCACCTGATAGGGTCCTATCTATGGCTCAAATAGAATTGTTTGGTATTTAAACTGCATGCATAGACATGACTGAGACTAAATTGAATTGTGAGGAGTTGAACTGTTTGATCCTTTAACTGTGTGTAAACAAATGACTGATATTTAATTGAATTCTTAGTGATATGTAGCAATACTTGCAACCATTTAACTTAGTTGACTTATACTAAATTGAATTATTAGAAGTAGAACTGTTTGATCATTTAACTGTCTGTATCTACAAAATGTATTTACATATCATATATTTAATATATATGTAGAAACAGGATTTGGCATTAAATAACCAACAATGGTTGATATGCCATAAAATCCAGTCCAACCAACCATCCACCTAAATTTAGTATTTGTTCAGATTTTATCAGTTCATACTAACTAAAAATAAGATTTTATATTATTTACATTCTATCTGAAAACACAAAATCTACAGTGTTTAAAGCAAACACAAAAATGCAATGAACTCACATTGGAGAAATAAAATTATGAACAAACAGTCCAGTAGATATTTCTCTGTAATGGTGTAAAACATATGAGTTTGGATTATAGCTATAACTTAGTTTTACTCATATTGTCTTGAATATGGTGAGACAAGTGGCTAGCAAAAAAATGAATTTTATAGTTCTTGTGGAAATATGCACCCCTATTTTTTGTGCTGAAAAATCTGTAAAAATTCTCTAAATCTGTTTCTAGTATGCAAAGGATGTAGAGTATGGTTATCAGCCTGCATACCTGGTTGTGGAGGTGTATTTGACACCTGCTGATTTGGAAAAGGGTTAAATTATTCTTTTTATTGAAATAAATGTTTGTTTGGGTTTTTTTTTTGTTGTTGTTTTTCTGCTACCGACTCAATCTTGTTAATTTCCTTTTTTTATCCTAATGTGCCCTAATTTCATGCATTTATCTCTGCCTACTTATGAATTAAATATAAAAATAGCGGCTTATTTGAATAATTAAAAATAACATTGCAGTCATGTTTGACAGCAATATATAATATTACCATATTATTCAGTGATTGGCCAGCATTTCTAACTACAAATTGTAAAAGAGCGGGGGGGATGGGGTTAAAAAAAATAACAGCAACAACATGCGTCTCAGAAACAAATTTACTGAACCAGTGATCCAGGAAATGCAATTTATGCATAAGCCACTGATCCAGGAATTTATATACACAGAATATTAATGGATCATTTCTTCTGAAAATGTTATTTAAACATTTGATTTTTTTTTTTGTGGGGGTGAGGGGGGCCCCTATCTCTCTGTTGACCTAAAATATATTCACCCAATCTCTCCAACATGTAACACAAGGTCAATGAAAAAATTGATTTCAGCATTAAATAATCCAACAAGGGTTGATATGCTGTAAAATCAACAAATATTTTAGTAATCAAAGTGTATATAATCAAGATTGGTAGGTAAAAGGTTAAACCATGCTAAATATAATTAATTAGCTTTCAAATGCAGATGTAATGTCATAAGATTGTATATCTTTCAGTTCAGTACAAAATTTATTATTTCAATGAAATGAGAAGTAATGTCTTGAGGATTAATTTGGTTAATGCAAAAGTTCCCAGCATTTTTATATCATCTTTTATTCATACAAGTTTTATTGTATTATTATCCAGTCCTGTTCTTGGGAGAAATCTTCATCGTTGTAGCTAAAGTGTTGAACTGCAACATCATAGTAATACCCATGAGAAAGGCATGAACCCCATTATTCCTCCAGCTATGGGTTAAATAGCACCACTACTTGTCTTCCACAAGGATGGCTTTGACATTAGGTTGACATGCCATTAAACAAAGAAACTGAACCAATCATATTCTCAATAGTATAATTGAAAGAGAACGTAGAATAGAATTAAACTATGATTCCAAATTACAATGAGATGGAATGTAGAGGGACAGGATATTGCCCCCCTTAGAAATGGCAACAAATTGTGATGGAGAGACTTTCTTAGAAGAGCAAGTTACAACTATGGGGTCTGATGGTAGTCTATACCAGTACTAATGGATAATGTGGTCTATGCCAATGTTACTCAAACTGATGTGGCATACTAATAAGATATTTTTCCAATGTGCCACCGACTGACACCAAGCAATTTTGTGCATAGCTTTCATTTTTGATCAAGTTCCAAGTATTTTTAGCTATTGTATTGTATCACAGCATGTGAAAAGAATAATATTAAACAAGACTGAAAGATTTTATGCCTTTTCATTTTTATATTACATGTTATATATTATGATAATATGAAACAGGAAACTTGCCATGTACCAGTAGTCAATGACTTGTGTACCAGTACTGGTCTGCATCCCACAAATTTAAGCAGCACTAGCTGATGCCATTTCTAATGGGTAGTGTGGCCTATGCCTTTCTCTAAATAGACACTTTAACTTATCGACCAAAACATTGTGAATATAACAATAAAAATGAAGACAATATTCTGAAAATCCTAACTGATAAAAAGGCATTTTAACATCCATTATTTAATAACTCTTTCCCATTTTTATTTTTTGTATTATCTCTGACATTCAGGAAAGTACCTCAGTATTTTTGATGAGGAGATAGCTCTATTTCTCAAAATATCAATCATGAAGTGTTCTTATGAAACCCCAAACAGTTTGGTCCGGTTCTTTCTTTCTTTCTTTCTTCTTAACATTTCTTTAATAATGGCAATCTTAATTCTCATCTTTTTATCAATAACTTGAATAAATTACATCATGCACTTCTGAATTATCCATTTTACAAATCACAGGAATATTGATAGGATTATCGATATGTAGCAGTTCACACAGGAATGTTTTATAAAACAAACAAGCCTGAGTCAAGTGACAGTCATCATTATTTCAATTACAAAAGATGATGATGATGATGATGGTACACACCCACCTAATATGACGAGGTCACATTGACCACAGGAAGTGGCAACAAATTGTAAAGAGGTTCATTTGAAGAAATGAGTTGTAACAATGAAAACTTATTAACCTTGGAACAATCATCAAATTATGAATATAACACGGAAAGACCAAGGACAATCCTTGAAATCTTTGAAAGACAATCAGACTTCCCATCTATGTAGGATATCCTCAAACAGAAGAAGTAAAGATGACTAGGTTACACTGAAAGGATGGACTACTGAAAACAACCCAGACAACTGCTATATTCCCAATTGTATCATAGAAAGAGAAACTAAGGTAGGCCTAGGCTGAGATTCAAGGATATACTTAAACAAAACATGGAATTCTGAACTCAGGATATAGCAACAAATTGCAAAGATAAGAAAAATATGAATATGAATATGTAACTGTCCAAAATAATATATACTATGTAATCAACTTGACGGCAACTACACAAGAATGCTGCAAGCAATATTGAACAGGGCCTGGAAGCAACACCCCAAAAAGCAGCAGCTATACGGCCACCTACCACCCATCATTTGGAGGTGCCTGAGGTGTAATGGTTATCGTCGCAGGATATGGACACGGTGACACGAGTTAAAATCCTGGACCTGACTGATTGCATTTCACATAGCACTAATACCCTTGGGAAAGGTATGAATCCAATTATTCTCCCTCCAGCTATGGATAAATTGTAGGGCAGACTAGGTTCTTGAGCCTTGGTGAGGCAACTAGTCTAGGAGAAGGAAAACTCTGAATTCAAACCTGTTAAACTCCGCTTAAAAATTGAGCTTGTGTCATATCCTGCCCGAGCGGAGGGGTTGGGTAAATAGGACCACCCATCATGAAAACTATCCAAATTAGATGAACCAGACATGCAGGACACTGCTGGAGAAGTAGGCAGGAGCTCATAAGTGATGTACTCCTGTGGACCCCTTCACATGGCTGAACGAAAGCAGGGCAACCAGCTCGAACCTACATACAACAGCTTTGTGAAGATACGGGGTGTAGCTCTGAGGACCTGCCGGAAGCGATTAATGATCGGGAGAGGTGGCGAGAAAGGGTCAGGGATATCTGTGCTGATGGCACGACATGATGATGATGTAATCAACGACTTCTAAAAACCAATTTTTCACTCATTCATTACACAGATATGTTGTTGAAACATTTAAGTTTACCTTGCTTCTCGACCTAAATTTGCCATAACTTTCAATCTAAAGTGCTCCCTTCATAACAATGGCTATTAGTTAAGATAATAAAATTTATTATATTATCATGCTATAATGTATAAATGGTGAGGTGGAAAGCTACATCAAGGTCTAGACCACGTCATTCATTTACTATATTGCTTTGATTTTAATTGTATTACAATAGTTAAACCGGGCCATTGGCCTAATGAGTAGAGTGTTTGCCAATGGTTTGGGAGACCGAGGTTCAATCCCAGGTCGAGTCATACCAAAGACTCAAAAATTGGTACTTGATGCCACCTTGCTTTGCACTCAGCACTATAAGGTAAAGATCAAGGGTTTAAGTGGAAGAATCCTGGGAATGGAGTAGTGCCCTCCCCTACACCTTGGTGTAGTAGCTATTGAAAAGGGAGCCTTCGGGTCACCCTCGACAAAGGTCGCTAACTTTACTTACTTTTTACTTACAATAGTTGCGAAAGTATAAATGTTTGAATGTTTTCTTATGGTCATTAAATGTGAAAGACATATTTTTGTAAGCTAGCTTAGACAAAAGTTAGTGGTTGTTAATAGCATTTAATATATAATAAAAAGACCTTTTTGTTGAAAAATTAGGGTTCGTTCATCACAGAAGTGTATAGGTATATATGTTTTATTTTTGATTACAGAGGTGTTGCAATTTTATTTATAATTCCAATGTTATTGATTTTAGTAATAAATAATACCTAATAATATTTGGAAGTCTCGTGAATGACCAAAGTGCAGGACTGTAGTAACATAGAAGTGAGTTCAAACTACAGTCTCACTATTATGTTCACTTTCGGACTAATACCTTTGGGAAAGGTATGAACCTTCTTATCCCCCCACCCCGACTATGAGTTAAATAGTATCACTGCTGTTTTTCTACAAGGATAGCTTTGTCATTAAATGTCCCATGACAGTTAATATGCCATTAAACAAGGAAACCAAACCTAATAATATCTGTTTACATTGTTTAATGTTTCAAGAAAATTTAATGTTAAGAAAATTAACTTTCATTGATGATTTTAGAAGTGAGTATCTTTCAAGATGATCCTGTACATTAAATTTATTATTTCGGAACCAACTGGGTTACTTTACACGTCGGTTTACTGAATTTGTAGGGAGGAGGGGTACACACCTTTATTTTGGATCCTACAGCCTTCTTTTTATTCACTAACTGCTTAAATTTTTCCACCACCAAGTTGGAGAATGACTAGTTTCCATTCACACCATTGAACCCAAGAAGGTCTTTGCTCTGTTGGCAGAACCTACAACATGCTAACTGTATACCCCTATGGATGGGTAAGCCCCTTCCCCAATAAATAGGGGAGTCCTTAGTATGATTCTAAACTTCATTTGATTGTGAGACTCCTGTTGTGGAAATTTGAAGAGTGTAAGGTACCTCTTCATTGCCATTACTCCCAGGTCCACTCTGTCTCAAAGTGGTAGTACTTCTTATGGTCTCATCAATAGGTCAAATAGATCTGTTTTAGAATTATTCATATTCAATAGGAATACTTAATGTCATAAATTTTTTTTAATTATGAAAATTACTTGAAAGAATAATTGTTTACTAAAGATGATTATTATTAGTTTTGCCCAGTCATCTGCGGCTGCAGAATACACTGACTGCATCTCACCAGAGGGGTAAAACTCCCCCAACAAGTGACTTAGATATGACACTAAACAATCTAATGGTGAGTCTTCAGTAATACTGGAGCTTTGGGGAATGCAGAGTACCCCTTTATTGCCATCGTTTCCTGGTCCACTCTGACCTGGAGTGGTAGCACCTGATACAGTCTTATCTATGGGTCAAATAGAACTAAATTGTACTTATCCTAAACTGAACTGTTTGAAAAAGAACTGTTTATAGGTATAAAAATTGATTTGTCATTAAATAACCTATAATAGTTGATGTGCCATAAATCCAAACTATTATTAATTATTTGAAACTATATAACTGTTCAAACAAATTGTCATCAAGTGGACATAATAATTTGAAACTATATAATTTGTATTAGATAGGAATATCTAAAAAACACACAACTGTATGCAAACTACTTGTATTACATATTGATATCAAGTATTTCTATGTGCAAAAAAACTTAAGCAACTACAACAAAATATATAGAAGTACCATGAATTCAATTCCCTAACTTGACAGTGTAACCCTAGTGTAATCATAATAATGCTATAATAACCTTAGTTGGGTTGTCAATGTGATTAAAATCAATCAACATGACTGTCCATGAAAAGAGTTTTATTTATTAACTTAATGTAGTGACTTAACAGAGATCATACTAGGGTAAGTCAGAAGTTTTGCAATCTTTTGGTATATGCTAGTCTGCAGTGTGTATAAGAACCAGTCCAGGAGACCTGGGTCCAATCCCATATTGAGTCATACCAAAGACTCAAAAAATGGTACTTGATATCGCCTTGCTTAACACTCAGCATTATAAGGTATGGATCAAGGGTAAAGTGAAGCAATCCAGGGAAAGGAGTAGCACCCTCCCCTACATCTCAGTGTAGTAGCTATTGAAAAGGGAGCCTTTGGATCACCCTCAACTACAGTCGCCAACTTTACTTATAAGCAGTTTAAGCTGTGGAAGGTACATGCTGTGGTTGATAGTATTGTGCTAGTTGGTGTGCTGACATGTAGTACATTGTTTTACTCTGTGCATGATTTGAAAACTGCACAGATAAATATGCAATATAGTCTAATACAGAAACTTATGGTTTATGAGTTCAAACTGGGTCATAATGCAGCCGAAGCAACCAAAAATATTTACTGTGCAATCACAGTTGCTGATAGTACAGTAAACATCACAATTTTGCTCAGGTTGCTCTGACAAAGTAAAGTAGGCCTAAATCCATACATTCCAATGAGTAGCACTTAAGGAGTATCAGGCGAGCTTGGTATCACCAAGTCCCATGTGATTCATTACCTTTATGACATCACCAAAAGTATCTGGAGCTGCCAAATAGTGCTTCATGTTACAAAAATATTGCAAAACTTTTGATTTCATTAACAGAGTTCTTATAATGTCATTTGAAGCAAAGAGTATAGTAGTCTCTTCCTTTTCACTATCCAACAATAATAACCAAATATATTGCTGGTGCCCAAGTCAAAAGGCTAATGTAATTGGCAGTGAAGAGGAAACAATAAAATCTTAAACCAATTATCCAGATACCCATTTCCTCTATAAAAACCAGAAAGATAATGTCTACTTTTCCTTGTTCTCCTGCTCAGTTTGTTAAGCAAATGTTTAAATCATTGGCATTAGTTCAAAAAAATTAAGTTGTAAAGGAAATTGTTTTGCCATGTGAATAAATGAAATGTTTAAATTGGTTATTTTGTTTTGTTTTAGTATTTATGTTTAGCATCTAAAATGTTAAATCATATTATATAAATACTCCCGAAGGTAAGATTGCTAGTCTTCTGTGACTAGGAATTATTATCAAGTTTATCTTTAAAGGATCTTCTTCACAGACTGTACTTCTCCCATTGCACAAAAAGAATTAGGGATAATCTTGGATACATGAGTTCAAACTACTTTCTGCACCACTCATCTGAATGAGTTCTGCATTAAACTTCATTTTGTGTAATGCCTTGCACAAGGAAAGTAGCTCTAGTGTGTATGATTGTGAATGTGTGTGTGTGTGTATATATATATATATATATATATATATATATATATGATAAAGATAAATGAAAAAGTCCCTCCCTTTATACCTTTTTACATTTTCATTTGTTTATTTTTTTCCTAAATTGCTAAAATGTTGAAAAACACAAAATATCTTTAATCTTAGAAAGTTCTGTTAATCAAGAACGAAATATTACCACTAAATCCATTGTAAGTGTTTGATTCATCCACTTTTCGGCTTATTTTTATCAACATGTCAGATTCACCGAAATTGACCATTTTTCCATGTATGTATATATATATATATATATATATATATATATATATATAAGTATTATTTGGTCCAGTTAAACTGGAGTTGGGAGTAATTCCATCAGGATAAGAAAACTATTCAAAAGTGAACATTTAAATGTTCCTGGTAAAGAGCTCAATGTAACTGACATTACAGATCAATAATTTCATTAAGAAAAAACACAAACCGGTCACATTAGGATTATAAATTTATTTCCATCCTGTTATGTGTTTTTGATAAAATCAAAAAACATGAAAAAAAAATTAACAGGTCTTCTTCGGATCTTATGGATTTTAAAATCAAATTTATTTTTGAGCTTATTAAATCAGTTACACTTTTAATGATTAGTACGTATATATGATATGGTTTTTTCACATTTTTTATCTTTTATTTTATTTTATTTTATTTTTATTCGTTTACATTAATTCTCAATTTAATCCTATGTTTTTATTAAAAAAAAAACATTATTTATGTTAATTTTCTATAGTTTAAATTTAGCTCTATGTCTACACTTAGCTATTAATTCACATCTCTTATTTGATGAATTTTTTAATGATATATATATATATATATATTAGTGGATGTGTATTTATGTGTACATATATATATATATATATATGGTCGTGTGTGTATAAGTGTATGTATATATATATATATATATATATATATATATATATAGTCGCGTGTGTGTGTATAAGTGTGTGTGTGTATAAGGGTATATATATATATATATATATATATATAGTCGTGTGTGTGTATAAGTGTGTATATATATATATATAGTCGTGTGTATGTGTGTGTGTATAAGTGTGTATATATATATGTAATGGTTATGTTCATATGTGTGTGTGTGACTGTGTATATAAAGTGTTACCGTATTTTTTGTATTTACCTTTATAGTTATTATAGAAATAAAAAGGAGACTTTACTTTCAGGGTATCCTTTTTATATATGTTTGTGTGTGTATCAATGAGTTGAGTCCAGAAAGCTTCAAACCATTAAGTAATATTAATCCTAAATTAGGCTAAAGAGAGCAATTGCACTTTTTAGTTTTCTTTCTTGAAATTTTTCCCAGTGTCCTTTTTAGTTTTCAACACTGTTA
>OY757934.1:56791325-56806325 GCA_963585895.1 Sepioteuthis lessoniana | reverse complement strand
TATATATATATATATGTTGCTGGAAGGATCATAGAATGGGACTTTGTGGTACAGTTAAGGAGTTTTTTTAGAGAATTTTTGGTTATATAGCTACAGGAGGAATTGAGGGGTGATTATAAACGTTTTCTATTATTATTTTTATAGTTTCATGGCCTGGAACGTTAGTAAAAAGATTTTCGACATCAAGTGATGCCGTTATGCATTTGTTGGGTGGGGTAGAGTTAAGAATTTGTATGAATTCATGTGTTAATTTGATATTGTATTTATTTGGAATATATGGTACTATTATATTGTTGAGGATTTTTGATGTGTGATATACGGGAGTAGGAATCTCTGAAATAATTGGTCTAATTGTGTTACCTTGTTTTTGTTTTGTTTTTTTAAATTTTTACCATATATGTATACGAATTTGTAATCTCCAGTTTTTTTTGGGGTTTTTTTTGTTAGTTTAATGGATCCGATTTTTGCGTTATTGTCTGTGATAATTTTGTTAATGTGTTTTTTAAGTTGGTCAGTGGGGTTTTTGGTGAGTTTTTAAAATTTTGTTTAGTCGTTGAGGATATTTTCAATTTTTTTTTATTGTAGTCTGTTGAAATTTGTAAATTCGGCTGTTAATATCTCCTCGAATCTGATAGATTGTTTTGAAGTTGTGCCATTATCCCCTGCCCCTGCTATTATTTAAGTGAGACCCGCCTAGGTCTGGCCTCTTTTGTTGTTGTTTTTTCACCACGAGCAGAAGGCTCTGCTTAGCTCTCTCTTCTTGCTTTGTGAGATTTGTTTATTCGCCTTCGACTTTAGGCAGTTTTTCTTAAGTAAGGTGGCTTGAGTAAAAGGCCTATTAGTCACTTAGGCTAAGCCTCTTTTCCTTACAGGTTTTTTATTGTTACTTGTTGAAACAATAAGCCTATTGCAGGCTATTTGTGGTTTTGGTAGGAAGCTGTTGGCTGGTCAGAAGATGTGGTAAAAGCCTCCGTAGGCTCAATAGAATAAAATTCAATATGAAATAGAAAGATACTAATCTCTAAGAGGAGGAAGCAGTGGTCTACTCAAAGTTCACCTAAAGAAATAGTGAACTTTGTTTTCAACAAGTCTACACAGGAAACTAGAAGAACACGGTTGTCTAGGTTGATTCTACAAAAGAAAGAGCCGTTGAGAAAAGAGCAAACCCGAAAAATTGGTTTAAAAAAGAACTTTGACATAAAATACCAAAGAATGGTATTTTATCATTAACAAAAGTTAAACTGACGGTCGATGGTCGACGACATTGCTTCAAGCAAGTCAGTCGTTATATTTCTTTATATTCTTCTTCTTTTTTTTTTTTTTTTGTTATAATATTGTTGTTACTTGAATGTATGTTATTTTTTTATTACCTTAAATTCAGTGTTTTCGCCAAACATAGGAAGGTTGAAATGCCATAAAACCCAAACAAACAACCAACAATCGACAAGCATAGGGAAAATTTACGAAGCTGGATTGTGTAAAGTTTATTTCTCTTGAAATAAATTACTTTGTGGGAACTGGTTGTTTTTGTTTTTCTTTCTAATAGCAAAAGTAAGCTTCCCTTCCCTCTATTTTACTTCTTATACTTTTCTCTTTCCCTCTGCCTGGCCTGACAGTTACTATTAGATAATTTCTTGGGCTTGGCAGAGATAAAGTTTACTTAATTTAGGTAGAATTGTACTTTATAGCGACTTGCATTCGGATAGTTTTGTTAACTTTAGGTGTATTCGTTGTTGTAATTGAAGACCTAAAAGCTAGCATATTTATTGAATTGAGCACAATTCTCTTAAGTCTGTTTTATTTAAGTAAAAAGTAAAGTTGGCGACCTTAGTCGAGAGTAACCTGAAGTCTCCCTTTTCAATAGCTACTACACTGAGAATTAGTATTCTGAATTTGTTCTATAGGGGTTAGCAAACTTCTTTTTCACTTCGAATGGGATCAGCAATACCGGATTTTATGGTCACTATGGATCACAGCTTTTTGGTGTTTTCCAATGAAATACCTTCTTTGAGCTTCTTTTCTGAAGCCAAAACCACTACAGGTGTGGGGGAGGGCGCTACTCCATCCCCTAGATTGGTCCACTTTACTCTTGATCCTTACTTTCTAATGCGGAGTGTTAAGCAAGGTGGCATCAAGTACCATTTTTGAGTCTTTGGTATGACTCCACCTGGGATTAAACTCCGGTCTCCCGGACCATTGGCGAACACTCTACTCACAGTTAATTTGCTGCTGCTTTTAGTGTTGGGGTTTGTAGTTTGTTTTGGTGTTTGAGGTGGAAACGGCTTTTAATTCCTTCAGCTTTTTGTAAGTCGCGAAGGTTTGCGTGTATAGTAATTTTACCGTTATTTTGTATGCCATTTATTTGATTATATAACATTTCAATTTCATTTATATATATATATATATATATATATATATATATATCATATTTTCTTGAGAGGTAGCAGTTGGGGCCTAAGTTCAAATATTCCTGTTGTGTTTCGGTGAGTTGGATATGTGATAGGTTTATGTATTTATTCTTTCTTGATAAGATGATTCAGTTTTTGATTTATTTTTATCTTTTGTTTAAGTTCATGATATTGGAGGGTTTCAGAAAGTTTATGTTGAATTGCGGTTATTTGGGTTTCAGGTATATTTTGGCATAGGGATTCCATAATCCCTTTCATTTTTATGTTCACGGATTTCGGTTTCAACTGATGTAATTTGCCGTTTTATCAGCTGTTTCCGGAACATTTTCTTGGTATATTCCATTTGTGCTGTAGGGTCATATATTTTGAAGAGTGCATATTTAGGCAGCAAGTTATTATTCAAGCAAGTTTAGTTGAAGACGATGGAACACTGTTTATTATTTTTAATTTTATTTTTTTTAAACTCCTTGTTATTTTTCTAATGTTGAGATCTTGATGGTAAAGGAATAAACAAAACTTGCTTGAATATTATATATATATATATATATATATATAGAGAGAGAGAGAGAGAGATGAGGAACACAATGTATTGAGAGAATTATATTATAGAATAAAATTATTCTCTGAAGACCTTGTGCTTTTTCATCTCAGTACATTATAATGTTATGTATTTTCAGTTTTTCCCACATATCTATATCTATAACAATAGTGTGTGGTTGTCACTATCTCACTTGATGGGTTTGTGGCTGACCAAATGCCTTATGATTCTAATGTAAACATTCTTTTGACTATTTTTAAAAAAATTTTTCGGCTTCTCCAAAATCTTTCTTTTTCTGTATGATGATTTTTGTATAAGGATGACATGAAATCAGTGATCGCAGATAAGCATCTATGCTATTAAAAAAATATATGCATATAAACAAATATATCTATTTATTATATATATATATATATATATATATATATATATATATATATATATTTCTGTAATAAAGTAAGGAGAGTTGGCCACCTTAGTCGAGGGTGATCTGAAGGCTCCCTTTTCAATAGCTACTATGCCAAAGTGTAGAGGAGAGTACTACTTCATTCCCTGGATTGCTCCACTTTACCCTTGATCCTTACCTTATAATCCTGAGTTTAACACTTGGCATTATAAGGTAATTCATATTATTTACATATTGTCCTCATATAAATTTGTTATACTTCATGGAAGGTTACTAATGTCACAGCTGAAACATTGAGAGTACATGTAATAGCCAACATGAAACAATAGTCCCAATTATGTAAATAATGAAAATATAAAAATGTTTTCATGCCGTAAAATAAGTTTTATATATATATATATATATATATATATATATATATATAGGGAATTTTTTGGAAAAAAAGCAAAATAATCTTTTTTTTCCTCAGAATATTTTTTTCCATAAATGTAAACTCTGAATTGTTTGGAATTGGTTATAGCAAAAATCGTCTTAATCTTACAAAATTATTTGTTTTGAGGTTATCTAAAATGACACCAAATCAAACAGTGCTTCAGGCTTAAACAGAGGTCTGCCATCAAATTTTTGTTGGCTGAAAAGTTCAAACCATGTGAAATTTACTGACGAATGTGTAATGTATACAGTGAAATATATATTAATTAAAAGCATGAGTTTGCTACTATAACCCAGAATTGAAAGGACAATCAATGGAATGGGAACACCAATTCTCTAGTAAAGAAAATATTCCAGATCCTGTTATCTGTAAAGAAGGTCATGTTTGATTGTCTTGGACATGAAAAGACCCATTACTATTAATTTCATTAAAGTATGCAAATATGAACTGTGCTTCCTATTGCCAACTTTTTTGGTGAAATTCACCTTATTTATTTAATGATTCTTTGTG
The DNA here is from genome assembly GCA_963585895.1 of Sepioteuthis lessoniana. Lineage (NCBI taxonomy): Eukaryota > Metazoa > Mollusca > Cephalopoda > Myopsida > Loliginidae > Sepioteuthis > Sepioteuthis lessoniana. The sequence goes on along the minus strand of OY757934.1, from coordinate 56,802,030 downwards.
TGTGTGTGTGTGTGTGTGTGTGTGTGGTCGACCGGGTCTGTGGCCTAATGAGTAGAGTGTTCACCAGGAGACTGGAGTTCAATCTCAGGTCAAGTCATACCAAAGACTCAAAAAATGGTACTTGATACCACCTTGCTTAACACTCAGCATTATAAGGTAAGGATCAAGAGTAAAGTGGAGCAATGTAAGGAATGAAGTAGCACCCTCCCCTACACCTATAGTGGTTTTGGCTTCAGAAAAGAAGCTCAAAGAAGGTATTTCATTGAAAAATATCAAAAAGCTGTGATCCGTGGTGACCATAAAATCCGGTATTGCTGATCCCATTTGAAGTGAAAAAGAAGTTTGCTTACCCCTATAGAACAAATTCAGAATACTAGAGATCAACATTGAAGAATTAAAAAAATTAAAAGAATCATCCTACATGTGTTTTAATATCACCTCAGCTGACCAATGGAAGAATGGGTGGTGTAATGATTAATCAACATAGGAAATAGAATCAGTGACCCAAGTTCAATTCCTAGAAAGAGCTGTTTGTTTTTCACTTCATGCTCATATTCTTGGGAAAGGCATTCATCCAACCACCCAACAAATCTTTGAGTCAAATCAATCTGTTAGAAAATCATTAATGTTTATAAAGAACACGTGAACCAATTTAACTGTATCCAAATTATTTGTATTAGGTTTGGTTTGATGGCATATAAACCATTGTAGGTCATTTAAACCAAATCCATTTTACACATGAATGATTTCTAAATATTTTCTAGATAACCTTTTTAAATGAGCCTAAGCTCATTTTTTGCACAGTTAAATGGCTTCACTTATTTCTATCTAATATGAATACTCAGTTAAACACAAAAACAGTTCTATCCCAAACAACTCAGTTTAGTATATGTACAGTTTAAATATCAAACAGTTTTATTTTACCTATAGATAGGACCCTATCAGGTGCTACCACTCTGGGCCAGAGTGGACCTTGGAGCAATGGCAATGAAGGAGTACACTGCATTCCCCAAAGCTCCAGCATTACTGAAGCTTCACTATCAGATTGTTTAGTGTCATATCCAAGACACTCATTGGAGGAGTCTTACCTCTCTGCAGAGATGCACTCAATGTATTCTTCAGCCCTGGTGGACTGAGCCAATTATTTGTACTAAGAATTATTACTTGAAGGTGTAATTGTTCACAAAGGATTATTATTAGTTACTTAGAATCATCAGTTAACTGGGTGTGTCCTCGTGGTGTAATGGTTAAAGCAATGGACTACGGAATCGTAGCAAGCGAGTTCAAACTCCAGTCATGCTATTACATTCACTTTTGGACAAATACCCTTATCCTCCCAGCTATGTTTAAATAGTACCACAACTGATCTTCTCAAAAGATGGATTTGGTATTAAATAACCTACAAAGATTGATATGCCATTAACCAAAAACCTAAACCCCCATCAGTTAATATACCTCTGTTCTGATATATCATCTACTGATGTCAACATATACATTGGTAAAGCATGGAATGCTATTGACTGGTCAATGATCTGGAAATTTGATCTTTCTGATAAAATAAAATAAGAATTCTTCTTAGCTGTATCAGTACTACTGCATGGTTGGAGCAATTGAACTACCTTCCCCTCTCCCAACAACCAAGTGTCCTGGATATGACATGAAACAATCTAATGGTGAGGATCCAGTAATGCTAGAGCTTTGGGGAATATGGAACTACTATTACTCCCTGGTCCACTCTGGCTTAGAGTGGTAGCACTTGAAAGGGTCTTATCATTGTGTCAAATAGAACTGTTTGACATTTAAACTGAGTGCAAACGAATGTATTTACAGCATACCTTGAACAATAGCTGTATGGCTACTTACCTCCCATCTTAGTAAAACAAACAAAACATGCAGGGCAAGTAAGGACAAACTCATTAGCCATGTTCTCCTATGAACTCTTACACATAGACACACCAGTTTTGGCTGACCAGCAAAAACTTACCATCATCACAGGATGCCGTCTAGAGAACTTAGGGCAATAGCCGGTTTGGACAGATGGCAAAAGAGTCAAGGAAAATTGTATTGTCAGCACACCTTGATGATATAATTGTGTAAATTGTTTGTATTTATAGGAATACCTTAAAAATTAAACCAAGTATGATTGCATTTGAACATTGATATGATGTGAGTAGTTCTGAGTGTAGACAAATAAAGTGAGTAAAAAAAACTTGATTACTGTGGAACATTGAACATATAAATTGTTAGGATTACAAACATTTACAAATGAATCAAATTTTAGCATTAAATAACTCAACAGGGTTGATATACCATTAAAGAAATGAGTGAAACTAAACCCTATAACTATGTTCAAACAAGTGATTGTTATTAAATAGAATTATTAATGTTAGATAAGAATACCTGAAACCATTTAACTGTGTTTAAACAAATGATTATTATTATTAAATACAATTATTAGTGTTAGGTAGGAATGCTTGAAGGGGTGCTCCACATTCTCCAAAACTCCAGCATCTCTGTAACCTCACCATCTCATATTGTTTAGTGTCATATCTAGGATACTTGTTGTGAGAGTCATACCCCTCAGCAAAGATGCAGTCAGTGTATTTTACAGCCCCAGCCGACTGGGCAAGCAAATTATTTGTATTGAATAGGAATATTTGGTACTTTACAACTTATGCCAACAAATGATTATGTATTTAAAATTTTTAAAAAGTATGATTACAATGAAATGTTATAAATATAACATGATGATTATAATCAAGCATTTACAAATAAATGAAATTTCAGTATTAAATAATCCATAAGGAGTTGATATGCCATTAAAGAAATGAACTAAACCAAACTATTTAACTCTTTTCAAACAAATGTGTTTTATTAAATATGATCATTGGTCTAGTGGGTTGAGTGTTCACCAATGGTGCGGGAGACCTGGGTTCAATCTTAAGTCGCCTTATACCAAAGACTTTAAAAATGGTACTTGATATCTCCTTGCTTAACACTCAGCAATATAAGGTACATATCAAGGGTAAAGTGGAGCAATCCCGGGAAAGGAGTATCACCCTCCCCTATACCTTGATGTAGTAGCTATTCAAAAGGGAGCCTTCTGGTCACCCTCGACTATGGTCACCAACTTTACTTTTTTTTTTTTATTAATGTTAGATAGGAATACTTGAAACCATTTCATTGTGTGTAAACAAATGATTACTATTATTAAGATTATTAACATTAGATAGGAATACTTGAAACCATTTCATTGTGTAAACAAATGATTACTATTATTAAGATTATTAACATTAGATAGGAATACTTGAAACCATTAGACTGTAACAATGATGATCATAATCATTATTTATTATTATTTAATCCTTGAGAGTTTTTCTCATCAATTTTAGCTGATGGTCTTTTGCTGGAGTTGAAATGACAGCAAGTCTCCAGAACTCTTCTCTGTATTCTGGATAATTTTGTAGTTTGAATGGTCTCCACTCATCCTACTACCTCCAAGTCCTCCAGTCCCTTTAATAATCCTTTGGTAACTGTACCAAAAGCACTAATCCCAATTGGTATGATTGTCACCTTTATATTCCATCATTTTCTCGATTCTCTAGCAAGGTCGAGGTACCTATCCTTTTTTTCATTTTCTTTAGTTTTATTCTGTGGTCAGCCGGGACAGCAAACTCCACAATTTTGCAAGTTCTCTTCATTTTTTTTAAATTTTTATTTTTTTTTTTTTTTTGTTGATTATTATAAGGTCTGGTTTTCTGGCCAAGATTAGGGGATCCATTTGTATGTCAAAGTCCCATAGGAGTTTATGTGCGTCATTCTTTTGGACAGATGCTGGGTTGCGCATATACTTTTTATTCATATAACTGTGTTTATGGAATTAGCACACTTAGCAGATGTTCCTCTTGGTTTTTATCTACCAGTAAATAAACTATTAACATAAGATGTAAAATATTTCTTATTTAATAGGTGAACATTCTGTCTTCATAAAATATTCCTTAAAGAAACTAGATCAAGTTATTTAAAATAATGGTATAATTTTTTCCCAAGCTCTGCAGTGGAAAATATCATGGAAGATATGTATTATTATTTTGGTTGCAATTTTTGGACTGTTGTCCTCATCTTTATTATGGCAAGTTGAAACACAATGTTTCAACCACTGTATCCTCCGACCTTTCTCAGGTGTCCTTTGTTTATCTGGGCACAGAAATGATTCAGCCTGGGAAATCATTTTTAAAGTTTGACTGTTGAACCATTTCTATGCTCAGATAAACAAGGGACACCTGAGGAAGGCTGCTGGATATAGCGGCCAAAACATTGTTTCAACTTACCACAATAAAGATGAGAACAACAGTCCAAAAAATCACAACCAAAATAATATATATCAAGCCTCATCTAAAAAATTTACACAGATAAGATATGTATTATTAGAAAACGTAAGTGTGTGTAAAGAAATGATTATTATTAAATAGAAATGATTACTTTAAATCATATCATTGTATATAAATTGTTTGTATTAGATAGTAATACTTGATACTATATAACTGTGCTAACAAATGATTATTATTGTCAAATAAAGAGTGTTTGCAATGGACTGTTGAAAATATTATGATTATAATTCTATATTTACAAATGCATGAAATTTTGGCATTAAATAATTCATAAGGGGTGGATATATCATTAAATAAATAAATGAAACAAAACCAGAAATAATGTAGCAAATTTTATTATAATTTTGCCTACTGTTACCAATGTTTGATGTGTGTATGTATGTATGTATATATATATATATATATATATATATATATATATACATACACACACACACACACACACACACACACACACAGACACTACCGGGTGGTGGCCTCATGGTGTAATGGTTAAAGCAATGGACTACGGAATCATCATAAGCAAGTTCGTACTCCAGTCACACTATTGCCTTCACTTTCGGGCAAATACCCTTTGGAAAGGTATGAACCCCCTTATCCTCCCAGCTATGGGTTAAATAGTACCACTACTGTTCTTCTGGGAGAATGGCTTTGGCATTAGAATAACCTACAAAGGTTGATATGCCATTAAACAAAGAAAACAAAACATAACAGACACTACCAGTCAAAAGTATTTTATTTCTCTTTCAAAGTGTCATTTTTAATGAAACAAGTTAAGTATCACAATGGTTTTAATTATTAGACTAAATACAAGTCTTCCTGAGACACATTAAATACAAATTGAACAAAAAAGAAGACACAAAAAACTTGAACTTTTGACTCATCAAAATGTCACCCCCTTTTGGCAGCTATCATGCTTTACAGATTCTTGCCATTCTTTCCTCCAAAGATTGGTGATAGACTGAAGATAGTTCTGCCCAGCGTTCCCACAAGAATTTCTAGAGGTGAGCTGCGCTTGTGGGTTGTTTAGCTCTGACTTTTCGGTCAAATCATCCCTCACCAAATCAATGGAATTTAAGTCCATTGATTGCACCGGCCAAGATACCAACTGAAGGATGTGCTGTTCCTCTTTGCTTTTAATGTACTTCTGGCAGAGTCTACTAGTATGCTTTGGGTCATTATCTTGCATGAGTACAAATCCTTGACCCTCAAGCTATATTCCAGATGGGATTGCGTGATGCTGCTGTATACAGTGATAATCAGTCTGATTCCATCTCCCCTTTGCCTGGTGGAAATACCCGACTTTGCAATTGGCAAAAGCTCCCCACACTGTAACAGAACCTCCTCCATGCTTTACAATTGGTATGATACAGGGAGTTAAAGCTCTTTCACCAACTATTCACCATACATAGACTTCGCTATTTGACCCAAAGATTTTAAACTTTGATTTTAAGTCCATATGACTTTATTCTACTGCTCTATTGTTCAGTCTTTGTGCGCCTTGGCCCACTGGAGCCTTTTGACATTGTTTTGCTTCCTCAACAGTGGTTTCTTCACAGCAATTCTGCCATATAGGCCAGCTTCACAGAGTCTTCTCCTCACTGTGGATGTTGACACATTTTTCTCACAACATTGGTTCAGTTGTCCAGTGATGTTTAAAGCTGTCTGCCTTCTGTCACACAAGTTGGTGACTGTGATGAAATTGTCCTCTGCTCTTGTTGTTGCTTTTGGTCTACCATTCCTATTTTTGGTTTTGTTTTGTCCTGTTTCCTAATGTCTCCTAACTGTATAATCCACTTTAGTTCTGGAAAATTCTGATTTTAGTACTAAAGAAGAAAAATGCCTTCAAATCAATTTTTCAATAGATATCTAGTTATACTATGGTCAAAGTTACTGACAAAGACTTGTATTTAGTACAAATATAAAATAGATAAAACATTGTGGTGCTTAACTTGTTTCATTAAAAATAACACTTTTAGGATGAGAAATATCTGTTTTGAGATTTGATAAGTTGTAAATAACAGCAGTAAACTATGTATATGACTCTTTGCTGAAGTGTGTAAAAGTGATATAAAGAAATGTTCTTGGTGAAAAATTCAAAATATTTGATTAAAATATAAATCACCATCAATTTTGTTATTTTTTTGCTTCATTTGTAACAAATAATTTGGGTTTGAAACAAAAGAAAAAAAGGCAAAATTGCCAAATGGTAATAATGAAGAGGGGAGAAAAATATGGTAGAATTACCAAATAATAACAATGAAATAGGGAAAAAAAAGGCAGAATTACCAAATGATAACAAGGAATAAGGAAAAATAAGACAGAATTATCAAATGACAACAGTTAATAAGGAAAGAAAAATAAGGCAGAATTACCAAATGACAACAATGAATAAGGAAAGAAAAATAAGGCAGAATTACCAAATGATAACAAGGAATAAGAAAAGAAAAATAAGGCAGAATTATCAAATGATAAGGAAAGAAAAATAAGGCAGAATTACCAAATGACAACAATGAATAAGGAAAGAAAAATAAGGCAGAATTACCAAATGACAACAATGAATAAGGAAAGAAAAATAAGGCAGAATTATCAAATGACAACAATGAATAAGGAAAGAAAAATAAGGTAGAATTACCAAATGACAACAATTAATAAGGAAAGAAAAATAAGGTAGAATTACCAAAAGATAACAATGAATAAGAAAAGAAAAATAAGGTAGAATTATCAAATGATAACAATTAATAAGGAAAGAAAAATAAGGCAGAATTACCAAATGATGACAATGAAGAAGGAAGAAATGGTAAAACAAATGACAAATGGGTATTTAAAAACAGACTTAAAAACATGAAATTGTTATAGAAACAATATTAGTTGTGATGACAGTGACGTTGATATTATGTATACATTGAAGTGTAAACGTGTATGTGTGTATTTGTAGCAGCATCACAGTCTTTGCTATTCTTGTCATTTCCAAAGTAGAAGAAGAAGAGAATGACAACAAATTTTTCTGCTCAACAACAACAACTGCTGGCAGAGTTTTCCTCTCACAGAAATACTACTGCTGTTTCCAAGATAACTGTTGCTGCTACCGACACCCTTGCTACAACTCCTACTACCAGGCCAGCCAGTACCACAAGAACCAGAGTACAACAAATCCTGTCTTTACCACTACGGCTTTCTCCCCAACACTGCTGCGGCTTCTTATACTACCACCACTAAAACAAATCCGACTACTAATACTATTACTTTTATTTAATTTTTCTTTTTTTTCTTTTTTTTTTCTTTCTTTTTTTTTCCTTTTTTTTTCCTTTTTTTTCTTTTTCTTTTTTTTTTGCTTTAATCAATATTAAACCCTTTCTGGCCAGGCATAGCAAAAAGGGGAGCAAGCTGTTTGCTTCGTAGAATGTACTCTAAACCAAAGGATGCATGGATATACCAATGGGCTTGCAGACGAGAGGACAGTGTGATAGCCCGGAGTTAATTTATCAAACCTCTCTTCTTTTTCATCATCATCTTCTTCCTCATTCTTAACATAAAAAAACAACATAAGAGGGGGGGCAAACGGGGAGAGAGAGAGTGAGGACACCTCTATATATTTTTTGGCAAAAATTTCATATTGAAGCACCAGTCAAGCAACTCATGGATGTAGAACTGTAAGTTTTTTTGTTGTTGTTTTTGTTTGTCTGTTTTGTTTTTGTTTTTTTATATTCTTCAGTTTCTTTCTTTCTTTTGTAAGAAATTATTTGATACAAAGAGAAAAAAAACTATCAGAAACACCACACCACTGACTACCTTTTCCATTCTTCACCACTTACCTGTGACCCTCTCCAGTTTCAATCTGACTCTCCCTCACCCCAAACCCATCTTTCCCATGTTTTCTTATTGGTAACTGCTGTTAGATTTTTCCAAGTAGATAACTAGACTGACTGGGGGGTATGGAAGATATATTCACATCCACCTTTCTGATTCTGTTGCTCATAGGTGGTCATAGTCAGGTGGGTGTTTTATTTATTTGGATCTATTGTGGAAGGAGAGTCTCAAGGGGTGAGCTGGAGATAGATACTATGTCTTTTGGAGTTTTTTTTGTTTTTTGTTTTTGGGTTTTTTTTGCTTGTATGGCAAGGGGGATTCATAGGGTTAGATACTTCTGTTTATTTTTGTTGTTTTCAATTATTTCTTCAGGGAAACTTGTATTAATGAACATGGGTATATGCATTCACTATATAAGAACAAGAAGATATATATATATATATATATATATATATATATATATATATATATAATGGAAAAGAATCTGACTTCCTGATTTAATAAATTCATCACTTTTGGACAACTCTGTCAATTTGTCTCCATTTTTATCTATATATATATATATATATATATATATATATATATATATAATATTTCTTTGTTTCATGTTAAGAAAGAAAAACATTTTATATCAACATTCCCTTCATCAAACATACGTTTTGAGTATCCTTTCTTGTGTGAAAATTATATATATATATATAAACACAGTATGATAATGTATTATGCTATATCAACATCTCCACCCAACAAACGATTTTGGATATCCTTTCCTGTGGGTAATATATATATATATATATATATACATATATAGTAAAAAGTCAGTATATGACTTAATATCAACAAAAATACCTTTTTGGGTATCCTTTCTTGTGTTAAAGCCTAATACATGATTTTTTGTTAATTAAAAAAAAAAATTCTCAGAAGTGATAAGTTATTTTGAGTGCCCAACATTAATTACTTATAAGTGGGGGTACTTTGTCATTTGCATATTTTTGTCAGTGGTAGTAGGTTATTCACACAGTGACATAAGCCCAAATTTACATAGATTTAGACAAAGAAGGTTTCTAAAATCCTTGCCGAAAATGATTCATTAGTTTACTTATGAAAGGAAAGGAATACCCCAAAAGGTGCTCATATACTTAAATGGATAAAATATCTGACAGAAAATAAGAGATAAGACGTGAAAAACAATTTGATGGAGTGTTTATATTTATTACATTTCACTCCGTACGTGCTTCGTCAGATAATTTAAAAAATCTTGTCCTAATCATTATCTGATTACACAGAGTAAAACTTCATGATAAAGATATAAACACTCCTCTAAACTGGTTTTTATGTTGTATATTCTCTTCCATATATCATATAAGAAAAGAATACCCTAAAAGATACTTTCAGGTGAGGATGTTAAGATAGTTGATATATATATATATATATATATATATATATATATATATACACACTCACACACACACACACACTGTTTGTGTATCTGTAGCAAACTGGTTGGTAAATTTGTTCTGTCATCAGTGCTAAAAAAATTGCCTTGTGTCAGATTTCTTATGAACCTCCCTTTCACATATAAAACCCTATCTATGCATACAGTGAATCACATATACATTAAATTGAAAATAGAGACACTTTTTTTATCATATGCACATGTATGAATTCTGTTTACATATACATTGAATCTCATTCTTCTGTATATAAGCATATATATCTGTACATATAATTAAATGTCTGCTGCTGGCAGACAGGATCCTCTCTCTGTCTCTCACACCTGGACATGAACTATGAAATTCACATACATTTTCTGTCACACATTCTTATATGTAGCATCAATACTTATAGCATTCTTGTGTACACACACACTTAAACTTTTTGACATAAGTATAATATAGTAGAATTTTAGTTTTAAAAAATGTGTTTTCTATTTCACATTATCAGAAGAATTAGCTTCTTTTTTTTTTTCAACTAATTAAACATAATTACATTGATATGTGTGTGTGTGTGTGTATATATATATAAATATATATATATATATATGTGTGTGTGTGTGTAGTTGAATGTAGGTTTGTATGTATATATATATATATATATATATATATATATATATGTGTGTGTGTGTGTAGTTGAATGTAGGTTTGTATGTATATATATATGTGAGTGTGTTTGTGTAAGTATATATCAAGATATATATATATATATATATATATATATATATATATATATAAATGACTATGGTTTTCTTTCGAAATTAACTATATGTATATAAAAGTTGGCGACCATAGTCGAGGGTAACCCGAAGGCTCCCTTTTCGATAGCTACTACACCAATGTGTAGGGGAGGGCGCTACTCCTTCCCTGGATTGCTCTACTTTACCCTTGATCCGTACCTTATAATGCTGAGTGTTAAGCAAGGAGGCATCAAGTACCATTTTTTGAGTCTTTGGTATGACTCGACCTGGGATTGAACCCTGGTCTCCCGGGCCATTGGCGAACACTCTA
>OY757934.1:56383962-56786462 GCA_963585895.1 Sepioteuthis lessoniana | reverse complement strand
GTTTAATTCAAAAACTTTATTTTACACTACACACCTAAATAAAGGAAGTATCACTGAGGAAATGCTATCATTATGCTTATTCTTTTTTTTTTCTTTTTTAAACTAAGCTTTGTTTAAATGTGACTCAAGACCAGATTATGGGGCACCTAGTGAGATTCACTTGTAATAGTATATTAGTCTAACTTGCTAAATATTATACCAACCAAGGCACCCATGAATGTAATACATTCATCACCCAGAGAAGAATTGACATAAAACCCTTTTCTTCAGTTTTTGACTGAACATTAAATTTAAAAACGCCGCCCTTTTTGCAGGGCTTAGAATAAGCTAACTGCATCCTCTGCAGAGGGGTAAGCCTACCCCACCCAAGGGTGTACTGGTGTGTGTAATATATAACCGCAGACATTTCCAATGCTTCCACCTGGCATTCATGTCGGGGTTGTGGAGTTGTTACTCTGCCCTGTGGTCTAAAAGGGATAGTCATTTATTTGGCCTCTTACGAGGGCAAAATGTGACATCAGGTTGGTCTAGTGTAGGGATACTTCGCAGGAATCGAAACTCCTGAAGGGTGGGGATAAAATCGTTCAGTTTCGTTGGTATTCCCTTTTAAGGACGCCTCAGGCGCCGAGCAATAAACTCTTACTCTTTTTAGTTGATTGGGCAGGTGCTGCTTGGTGTTCCCTACTGGAACTAAGCTGATATTAAAACTCACCTAATCCGTGCGAATATTTTCTGGTTCCTGAAGCACCCATGAAAAGAAATACCGACCCAACTGAGTGATTTTTTTTTTTTCTTCACCCGTTCCACGAAAGGCTTGCTTTTCTGCGGATCTACCCATCACTCATTTAATCGACTTTATATAACATTGTGGCTTTGTCAGGAGCTGAATAAATTGTATACCACACACATTTCCTCTGTGGGATGGTCTCCGCAAGTCTCAAGAATTAAATGACAGTTAACAATACTGAACTAAATTATTGAAACTATCACACAAAAAACAAATTTGTGAATTTCCTGACATAACTTTTCTTTTTTTTTTTTTTTTTTTTCGCTTTTTTTTCTTTTGTTGTTTTAAGTTTTTCATTTTGTTTTGAAAAAAAAAAGTTTATTTTTTGTTCTCTACAAATTTTTTTTCTGAAAGTTTTGATTAATAACATATCGGGCATCTTTTTCTTTTTTTCTTAATTAAAGAAAACAAAGGTGTTTTTATTTTTTTATTTTTATTTTTTAACTTTAGTGCAAAACAAAAGGAACCTCCACTTTTTATGCAGATCATGTGAGTTGATCTTTACCCCACCCCATGACTAAGCAATGACAGTCATTCCGTGTTCCTTTCAAATAACTTAGCTAAGAATCTTATTTTTAAAGTGTAAAATGTATAATTTTCAGCTAATCATTTTTTTTTTTTTTTTTTTTTTTTTTCGAGCTGGGAATTAATCTGTGAGAGGGTGGGAAATATATTTAAAAAAAATGATTTTTAGGTTATTTTTTCCAAATGTGGCGTACGATAGTAATTATTAGCATTAAAAACAAGACTTGTCTAGATTTGTTAAGAGAATGTTTATTATTTTTTATATAAATTTTTTTGTTCATTTTTTTTTGTAAAACTGTTTTTAACAGAAAAATCGATCTCGTGAAATTTCGGGTTTTGCTTTATCATATTCTTTATTTTACTGTTTAACTGCCATAATTGAAAGATTGACTTTTATTTCCCCCCCCTACTTTGATCCTCAAAATTGTGGTTTGCCTTGTAGGCTGGGGCTGTAGAATACACAGATTGCTTTTCTACAGAAGGGCAAGATTTCCCCACCCCATGAGTGTCCAAGATATGACACTAAACAATCTGATGGTGAGGTTCCAGTAGGGCTGGAGCTTTGGGGAATGCGGAGTACTCCTTCATTGCCATCGCTCTCGGGTCCGGAATGGTAGCATCTGATAGAGTCCTAACTACAGGTCAAATAAAACTCAACTGTGTTTGTTGAGATGGGATTCCCTTGACATTCAAACTGTACTCATGCTAAACTGAATTGTTTGAAATAGAACAGTTTTGATATTTAACTGTGTAAACAAAAAAAAATATACTAAATTAGAAGTTTGACTTCATTGAATTGCTTTAAATACAAGTGTTTTTGACAAACTGTACTTAAACTAAATTGAATTGTTTAAAATAGAACTGATTATTTGTATAAAAATGGATTTGGCATTAAATAACCTACAAAGGTTGGTATGCCTTAAAACCCAAATAAAATTTGTCGTTGGAAATATCGAAATGAATTTATCATGTATTTACCCAACCCCTCCACACGAATAGAATGTGACTCAAGGTCAATTTTTAAGCATAGTTTAACAAGTTTTCCTTCTAGACTGGTTGCCATACTAAGGTTTAAGAGATCAATCTGCCCTACTATATGCCCATAGTTGGATGCATACTTTTTCAAGAGTATTAGCGCTATGGGAAGTGCAAACGGCCTCGTTCAAGATTTGAACTCAGTTCGCCGTATCCATTTCCTACAACGATAACCATTACACTACTTGATTTTCTTTGAATTTTTACTTTAATGCAAACGACAGGTAACTCCATGCACTTTTAATAAAGTATTGAAATGATTTACAAGCACTTGAAAAAAATTGTGTGCGCATGCACATTTCACTGTTTAAAGCGGGGATAACTCAACTAAATGTCCTCCTTGTGATTAAATGTAATTTGTATTCACTCACAAAATAAATTGTATATTAAATTACAAAACATAACTAATTTACCCGTGTTTAATACTACAATTTACGCGAGAAAAGAATCAGTAAACTATAAGTGCAAACACTTAATTCTTGAATTATTTTTTTAATAGGAAGGGTGAGTTTGGTGACCACTGAGGAGATAACGAATATTAAGTTACAAGTTAGTCAGTTTGAGCTGCAAATCACCACATTCTGTGTTCAAAACATTTCTCTGTTTGGTTAGTAAATAATGCACATGACTAAACTCAGATTCTACCTTGCCCAGTCGGCTGGAGCTGTAGAATACACCGAATGTATGACTGTAGAAAGGTAAGATCCCCCTCCTCCGCTCAACGAGTGTTCTGGATATGACATTAAACCATCTAATGGCAATTTGGGGAATGCGGAGTATCCCTTCGTTGTCATTGCTCCCAGGTCCACTCTGACCCGGATAGGGTCTTATTTAAGAGTCATAGAACAAACTACGTGTGCAAACAAGTGACTGATGTTAAATTGTGACTGTTATATAGAAATACTTGAAATCATTCAACTGTGTGCCAAAAAAAGGCTCTAACTCGTTTAAGATAGTTTATCTACAAAATGTTTACTAATTATATATAAAACATGATTTGGCATTAAATGACATACAATGGTTGAAATGTCATACAGCCAAACGAAACCTGATTCCACCATATATAAACTTGGAAAAGCAAGTAAAGTGGACTTAATAGTTACGCAAAGCTCGGAATATTTTGCTACAGATTTTTCTTTTGTTTATCCAGGAATATCTAATTCCCTTAAATGTGTACATTTACTTCGCTTGAAGATCGAAAATCATTTCAATAGATTCATTAAGAAAGGTGTCTAATTTTGGAGAAATAATCTATTCCGGAATTTCCATATTTTAAAGATCCTTAAATCAATTTTTAAAGACTTCTTGCGAATTCGTAATGTGGTTTATATAGATAAACAAGTCGTTATCCAAAATGCTAGGAGGTGTCCTCGTGGTGTAATGGGTAAAGCGATGGACTGCGGAATCGTAGTACGCGAGTTCGTACTCCAGTTGCGCTATTACGTTCACTTTCGGGCAAATACCCTTGGGAAAGGTATGAAAGCCCCTTATCCTCCCAGCTATGGGTTAAATAGTACCACTACTGTTCTTCTAGGAGAATGGCTTTGGCATTAAATAACCTAAAAAAAAGAGTTGATATGCCATTAAATAAAGAATCCAAACCAAATCAAAACGCTCTCTTCTAATTGCTCCATGAATTAAAAAAAAATTGAAAATTGCGTCAGTCCAAAGTAGATTGGTATAAACCGAGTTTCGCCCGGAATCCTAAAATAGCAGCTCTACATACATAGATTTTTAAATTCACCTTGTGGGCCTCTATGCTTTTATTCATATTTACCTAACCCCTCTGCTCGGACAGGATATGACACATGGTAAATTTTTTAAGAGTTTAACAGGTTTAAATTCAGAATTTTCCTTCTCCTAGAAAAGTTGCCTCACCAAAGCTGAAGAACGAAATCTGTCCTATTTACCCATAGCTGGAGGGAGAATAATTGGATTCATGCCTTTCCCAAAGGTATTAGTGCTCTATGAAATGCAATCAGTCTCGGCCAGGGTTTGAACTTGTGTCGCCGTGTCCATTTCCTACGACAATAACCATTACACCACGGGCACCTCCTACCTCTATGCTTTTATTAACCCTGCCAAAATTTTATTCACCCTCAGGAGTCTATGGAACATTTTGAGGAGCCTTGTTCTGAACCAAAGATCATCAATTCGCGCTGATATCACGGAGTTCTCTGACTCTTATGTCATCCATCCCTATCATCTATTGCTTCTAGTAGATCTAGGTTGCATCGTGTGTTCGTACTGAGCTAAAATGCAAGTATTTACTAGTCTGCCAACACTGGCACATCCATATGCAAGAAACCATTGGAAAACCTTGGGTATGAGTTCGTCTTTGCTTCTCCAGCGTGACTGGTTTGTGTGATGGGAAGCAGGTGACTGTATACCTGTTGTTTTGTGGAGTGCAGTTACCAAGATTTGTTCAAGACAGCACTCGGCATTTATGTGTAGTTGCCATCTATTTTTTTACCCCACAAAACGTTTTTTTTAGTGTCCATCTCGTTTTATTTTATCGGATAGATTTCTATATGATTGATTGCCAATCAATAGTATTCTACGCCTTCCTGAAACGTATATTGACTTACGAACTAAAGATATTGGGAATTTATTCTTTCTGTTGGAACATTAAACGATCAATGAATATCATTAGGTATAATTCACGACCAAATTCTATTGTATTGAAACTAACAGAAAAATGAATATGTTGTAGGTTTGAGCCATTATACTCAATCGGGTATTCTGTTACATGTACGAACCTGGCAACTTGTCTACTTGATCCAACGAGTTTTGTTCTGTTATAAAGGGATTTGTGAATGCAAACTATTAAATTCACCCGTGGACCCCACCATGCTTTTATTCACTACCAGGAGTCTATATGGACTACTTTGAGAAACTCGGGTTTAAATGACGGTGAGAGCATAGAAAAGAATGAAAAACCTCTTGAAAACTATATTTAGCTTAATAATGTACTAAGCGCCTTGCCTGTAAGGACACTTTCCCACTCAGCTGCTAGCAGCGAACACGTGTGCTGATTGGGTCTTGTGGCTTGACACTTCGTCATGTCTGCTGCTAACAAGCTGACACCACCGAAACAAATATTAAAAATCCTGGCAACCGTAGTCGAGGGCGACCAGAAGGCTCCCTTTTCAATAGCTACTACACCGAGGTGTAGGGGAGGGTGCAATTTGGCATAACCACAGACTTTGGACTTATCACCCACCAAAAATGACTCTCAATAAACTTTAATGCTGGGAGACGCGAACATTTTCCATTGGTTTCAGTTTCAGGAAGAATTTCTTCACCTACGGAATTGTCGCTGAACCCAGAAATAAAGTTTGGGGTTAAACGGTATCTTAGTCTCTTTTCTTCCTTCCTTCAGTAATTCTTTTGCAGCCTTCACAAAGAAGACGCCAAAAATTAGATGGGGGTAAGAAGAAAATAATGTTGTCAGATACAACAACCTACGAAACTAAACCAAATAACCAACAAAATCTTCTGGATCTTTATAAGCCGTGTTTTGGTCGGAACCAAATGACTTGTGGGATTATCTTGTCTGCCAAAGAGTTTTACCACTGAGGGCTAGATGGCATAAAAAGTCACTACCTCACATGCCTCCCAAGAGTTCTGTTAACTGCCAGTAAGTGGCGTGGTTAAACCTGATATAAACACTTATGAGTGAACCCTAAAGTCTCTTCTCCATCGGCAGCGGATTGGCACGCACGTGTCTGCTTGACCAAGCTACATGTGATGTTAGCTTCTTATCATACCTTGACCAGACTCTCTAGTTTTACGAGACAAAGGGCTTTTTGGTCCCAACAAAATTCGTGGTGCGTTGAACACGACAGCATAGAACAACATTCTTCTAAAATATGTTACTCTTCATACGAAACTTCAGCACAGTCGACCCAAGTTGTCGAATACGCCCTGCATCTCTGCAAGGAGGGTAAGACTTCTCTTCGACGAGTGTCCTGAATTGACTCTAAACCATCTGATGGTGAAGCTCTAGTTCTGGAGCTTTGGGAAATGTAGTGTACTCCTTGATTGCCATTAATTACTCCCAGACTATTCTGACTCGGAGTGGTAGTAGTGTAGAGAATGAAAAAAAAAAAAAAAAAATTGACTGGAAAAAGGGACGACGCATGCGTAAAGAAAAAGGGACCTCCCGACAAGAGGAGGAGGCTCATTCTCTTTCAGGCGGTGACCGGCGAAGTGACAACACCTTGCTAACTGGTGGAAGACGCCACGCATTCGTCTTTGGACGAAGCTTTGGCTCGTCCTTTCACTAGTAGCAGTCTTCTTAGTTAACAGTATGCCGAAATATTAAAGGTTACGAAATGGAACTACGAACTAAAACACTGGACTTTGCAAACTCTCAAAAGCGACTAACACCATGTTAGAGCTTTAAAATACAAAATGAGGACGCGCATATACCAAGAAACAATTAACGTATTTTTAGACACCTTGACTGGGGGATTCAACCATTTCAATTGTATTCAGGGAAAATTCCCTCACCCATTGAATGGTTGTTGAACTCTGGAAATAAAGGAAAATAAAACAAAACTGCTTCGTCTCCTATCTGTTGCTGTCTTCTTTCGTATAATTCTTTTTGGGCCTTTCTTGTTCTGAGAGTTACATCTACGAGACAACGTGGAGTAAAATAAAATAACCTCAGAATGGAGTCATATCAAACGGCAACACAGCTTGCCCTTGACCTCTACCTGACCCCCACAGTAGTACCTGTTAGGGTCCCATCTATGTATCAAATAATAGAAATATTTAATCCTTTGCGGTACTTGAAACAATTTAACTGCGTGCAAAATAATAAACTGACTCGTTTAAACATGTTACCTATGATCTATTCGTTTAGAAATTGTATGTATAAACAAACAGGATTTGGCATTAAATAACCTATAAAGATTGATATTCCATAAAACAACAAACCAACACAAAATTTCTATTTCTCTATGTACGTATGTTAAGGACTCTATAACCTACGTTAAGGATCTTTCAAATCACAGGATCTCTCGCTACGTACAACTTTGTGTCTTTTTGATATTCTTCCATTCATTCTATAAAGTTTGCTCAGCCAATAAAATGTTAATTCGTCGTGAATTGTCTTCGCATTCATTTTGTATGAAGGAAACAATATTCAGCCATCATTGCTCTACAATAGGTCCGTATTGTTACCTCTCTCTCTCTTTCTGTTTGCGGGGTGTCCTCGTGGTGTAATGGTTAAAGCGATGGACTGCGGAATCGTAGTACGCGAGTTCGTACTCCAGTCGCGCTATTACGTTCACTTTCGGGCAAATACCCTTGGGAAAGGTATGAACCCAGTTATCCTCCCAGCTATGGGTTAAATAGTACCAGTACTGTTCTTCTAGGAGAATGGCTTTGGCATTAAATAACCTAAAAAGAGTTGATATGCCATTAAACAAAGAAACCAAACCTTTTTCTGTTTGCGCGAGTTATGGTATCCAAAGACGACAATCATACGAAACCAACCATGTGTCATTGATATGATAACGTAGCTCTCGCTACAGTGTTGTTTCAGTGGTTCGATCACTCTATGCTGCACTTAAGACGATTTATTTACTCATAGTGGACGCATGAGGATCCTATGCTTTAAATTTTACCTTATGTGTCATGTTTGTCCTCTTACTTGACACTTTGGGAAGTGAACAAATACCGTTTCTTTCTTTCTTTTTTAATTGGCTATTATTAAGATCGACATACTTTTAAAACAGGCAATTTTAAAGTAACAGACATCAACACGGAATTCGTTAGTGGGAACAGAGATTGAACTAATGGTGCAATTTGTATTTGTTTTTATTTTAGTTTTTTTTTTATGTGAGTTTTTAGTTAGTTACCATTGATCGACTTATTTTCCTATTTAAAAAAAATAGCCGCTGCAGATTAGCAGATGACATTCTTCAGACTGTCATTTTCAGTAGTTATCTATTTTGGTGTTTGGGTTTTTTATTCAGCCATTTTTAAAGAGAGGGGAAAAAAAATAGCAATTTCTTAACTTTCAGACGATTCATCGTTGATTTAACTTCATAATTTTTTTTTTTTTTTTAATTTTTTTAAGAAATTTATTTTTTTTAGTTGATAATTTTGTAGTTTTATTAGTACCAATACTTTGGAATCGGCACGTGACGCCGAGTGTATCCCATTATGATCTGAGTACCTCTTCAATGCTATTACTCCTAAATCCACTCTGACCCGGAGTGGTCGTACCTGTTAGGGTCAAATAGATATGTTTAAAAAAATTCTTGTTCGTTCAAGTAAAAACTGCTCACAATGTTACTGAACGCGTTTTCCTAACCGCTAGGCTTAAAATAACCCAGGACAATATCACATGCCGTTAAAAAAATCATTTTAGTTAGTTACCATTGCTCGACTTAATTTTCGGTTTTAAAATAGCCGCAGTATTTATTTAATTATCTAGTGGTTCATTGTTTTTGTTTTTTTAAATTTCTTTTATAGCTGATGTGGCTATTTTAACACGAGAAAGGTAACAATTTTTCAACTTTCGATTTATTGTTGATTTAATTAAATATCTCTTATCTTTAAAGAATTTGGATCTTTTTCGTGATGGTGATTTGAGTATTAATATTTTTAGTTGTACCTATACTTTAAGATCGGCATATTTCATCACGAAATAAAAGAAAGTGGGAGGGGGGATGAAATATTCATGCGTGATGACTGATGAGGTTCGAATCTGATTTCGCTCATGAGTTCTGTTCTATTGTAACTTGTTTAAAAAAAATACCATCTTCCGTTTTATGTGATTTGCAACGATGACATGAAAAGAAGAAGAAAAAAAAAATACGAGCATAAAATGTGTCACGAATTGATACGAAAGTAAAAAGTTTACGTTAGGAGAAAAAAAAAATGTCGCTAACGTTGTTTTAGCTTCTTGGGTATTAAAAAAAAGGACTTTTTCCCCCTCCGGAAAAGTTTCGTTTTATATATCTTATTTTTATTTATTTTTGCTTTATCTTTTTTTTCTTTTTATCGTTTCTCCAGCTACTCAATATGAGCATAAAACATTTTTTTCAGAAAAACGTATATACCAAAGATTAATGTTGTATTTTTAAAATGTTTAATCTCATGCTCCCCCTGTTCGCGCTTTCAGTTTGGATCAACCACAGAAACAATTCATAAGTTCCTCTTAATAATGATGTAGGAATACTGATACGACATTCAGATATGCCAAAATAGTATTTACCAAATTCTTCGGATGCGACACAAGGTCAATCTTTAAGCGGAGTAGTTGGTTTGAATTAAATTTTTCTTCTTCTAGACTGGTTGCCTAATTCAGCAAGCCCTACCATTTACCCAATAACTAAGGGGAGAACAGATATTCATACCTTACTCAAGGGCATTAACGCTAAGGGAAACGCCAACTTTGTGCAGGATTTTGAACTCAAAAAATCGTAATGCTAAGTGCGTCTAGAGATCGATGTTGTATTTTAAGAATATTTAATCGTGCTCTCCTTGTTGGCGTTTTAAATTAGGATCGACCTCAGAAACAATTCATAAATTCCTCTTGATAATGGCGTAAGAATAGTGTTGTTTGACATTCGGATATCATATCTAGAAGCCGCAAAAGTGTTCGAGTCGAAAAATATTCTTTTAACGAAAGAAAAATATCGTATGCTAAGGTTGCTGAGATCTACCCTGAGAAAGAATATTCTATCACATAACAATGGTATTAAAAATGATAGAATTATGCCCATATTGTTTCATGAACAAAGAGTATATGGACGCTGTTCTGAAGTGGAGATGAGTTTAAATATGTGGATTTAGTGTTCTCGGACCGGGTCCGAGAAAACGTCTCTCCTGTTCAAAGAAAAGAGGCAAAGAGGTTGCGAATAAATTTCTGTGACTGTCTTGAAACTCTACGAGGTCCCTGACCGACATGCTGATTTTCTAAAGGAGATAATTTGTCTCTTTTACTCTTTTTTTTTCTAGAATCGTAATTAATTGCAATAAGAGGAAGTATTCTATAGTTAACATTTAATAATTATCTCCCTTAAGAAATTGCTATGATCGAGGTAAACGCTCTCCCACTATTAGGTGAGAAATTACTTAATTATGATACGTCATGTTTCAAAGATGCTTTACATGCAAACTTGAAATGAATAACTGTACAATTCTTGCAATATTAACTTAATATTTATTAAACAAATATGCAGATATATGAATGAAAATGCTAGGTATGTTTGTTACTAGGTTAACGTGAATGATGTAGCGAATTAGGCTTAACATGTTCCTAACGAAATTTATCAAATATTGTTGCAGTTTTCTGGATAGTGTGATAAAAAAGCTAATGCTAAAATGAATTAAAGTAAAACCAACAGATAAGCAAATAACATGAGGTAGAGTTGAAACACATCTTTTTATATTTTTGATAATGAGCTATAGTTTACAAAAGATATGTTGTGTGAGTATTAATTTTGTATGTGTACAGTGTTTGTGAATATTTTTGTATTCTTTTAAATGCTTTCTTGTGTGTATATTCCTAAAATTTCTGAGATAAAACTTTGTCACCATCATAAAATATGTGACTGATATTTTTGGTTCATCTATCTTCTGCGACCGCTGGACTGCTACTGATTAATTTTGAGGATTTGGTCTATAATATAAGCTCACTAGCTTTTGGTGGCAAAATAGAGAAAAGTTATTTCTTTAAACCATGACATGTGTGGGTATTTTTCTATTTTAAGATTTAGTGGCACATGGGTGGGGTAAGGACTTTTTGTTCTGAAGTTTTCATGCTATTGGGAAGTTGGCGCTAGAGAGGATATTTTAGTCATGTCCCCTTTCACCAAGGTTCAGTATCAGCATTTCTTTATCCAAGGATGTGCTAATACTGAATAGAAGGAAAGACAAGCTCATTTACTTTGCCCAGTCGGCTGGCTAGAGCTGTAGAATACACTGACTACTTCTCTGCAAAGAGTTAAGACTCCCCAAACGAGTGTCCTGGATATGACACTAAACAATCTGATGGCAAGTCGCTAGTATTGCTGGAGCTTTGGGGAATGTGGAGTACCCCTTTATTGCCATTTCTCCCGTGTCCAATCTGGCCTGAAGTAGTAGCACCTGATAGGTTCCTATCTATGGGTCAAATGGAACTGTTTAACATTTAAACTGAGTGCAAACAAATGCTTATGCTTAATTGAATTGCTTGAAATAGAACTGTTTGATCATTTAACTATGTGTAAACAAATAACTGATGTTTAATTTAATTGTTAGTGATACATAGTAATACTGGAAAACATTAAACTGTGTGCAAACAAATGATTAATAGTAAATAAAATTGTTCATATTAGATAAAAATAAGTGAAACTGTGAAAAAATGTGCTCAGACTCATTTTAAAATGTCATCTACAAAATGTTTAGAAATCACATTTAATATATATGTATAAAAAGGATTTTGCATTAAATAACCTTCCATGGTTGATATGCCATAAAACCAACCCAAACCAAATAATCTCATTTACTCATTGATACATACCTTAGTGTTAAGCAAGGAGGTATCAAGTACCATTTTTAAAGTCTTTGGTATGACACGACCTGGGATTGAACCCGGGTCTCCCAGACTATTGGCAAACACTCTACCCACTAGGCCAATGAGCTGGTTAGTATTATAAAAATAAATACTTATTTTAACAAGTCAAATATATACAATCATTCAATGAACAAGCAGTATATGTAAAGGAGTACCAAAAATGGTAAAGTCTTACTTTTCTCTACAGGTGGGGAAAGCCATGTGAACTTATATTTCAATGCTGAGGTGAGACCAAGTACGTTTCATAAACAGTGATCAAAGGTGTGTCATAATAGTTCTGTTGAGAAAAAGTCTTTACCATCTGAAAAATGGGACGAAAGAGGCTGATTTGAATTATGGGATTGACACATGATCTCCAAAGACATGCCCCCAAATCTAAGAGAAAACAATAATTGTCTTTCTACAGTGTAAACATAATTCCAAGAAATAAGATATAAAGTTTGCTCAGAATTTTATATTCTCATGAGCAATCCAAATGTATTTGTGTAACAGCCTTAACTAATAGTTCAGCTGGGTTCGAGCCTCAGTTCATGCCCAACCTTCCCCTCCCCTAATCCTCACTTTAAGCCGACCTTTGGGTCAAGTCCTGTCTGATGGGAGGCAAAGACAAATAAAGCCTTAACTAATAGAGCCTTTGCTAAATCAAAGGCATAATGTTTTTCTCTTGTGAAAAGTCAAAATGACATTCTATCAAGGCCCGTATGTTGCATGCTTTAAAGGAAGAATGTTATGTTGTGAATATTTGTTTGTTTCAATCAGTTGACAGTAGTGTTTTTTATTTTATTCTTTAAAATACATGAGACACTTAAGATTTTAAAACTGACTGCCCATTCAAAAAATTCTTAAAAATTTTTCTTAAAGAGTGATGACTTATTATTTTATATTGAAATATACAAATTAAAAATTTTTTTTTGTTTGTTATTTATGCGTTAATATACAAAAAAAAGTCCTAACATTTGCTATCAAGACAAGTTTGTTTTCAATAAATTTTCATTTTTTTTCTCTAAATGAACAGTTATATTTCAGGCTTTAAAAGTTGACATCTTATTAATTGGGTAAGTAAAAGAAGAAATATGGCAGATTGTTGAATTGTAGTGAATTGAAGATATAATTTTTGGGATATAATCATTCAGTAAAGAAAAGAAAAATATTGAAACTTATTCTTATCTAGATATATTTATTTTGTATGTTACTGTGGACATTTCATTAGCGTGCTATTGTGTGATATGTGCTGTAAACTGGCATGTACCAGAATATTGCAAAACTTTTAACCCACCCAAGTAAATATTGTTAGTCAAAAATAGGAGGCCTAGTTTATGTAAATGGTCATCATCATAGAAATGAAACACAGCATTGTGCAAGTGCAACATTCTCTATACTTATCAGACCTAACTTCATTCAACTTTTTCTAGTTTCCTGAACTGAAAATAGATTTCAAGGATAAGATTTGAGGATGTTTCTCACTAGTCTGGAGGCACTACTCATATTATGTCTTGGACAAGAATACAATAGTAGAGCCCATCCCTCTCCAGGTCTACAACTGGTCTGAATTCCCAGTTTTCCTTCGAGACCAGTTGTGATACTAAGGTTAAAGAGCCCAGTCTGTCTTATTACCCATAGCTGAAAGGAGAATAGTTGGCTTCGTACCTTTCCTAATAGCCCAGTCAGCTGGGGCTGTAGAATACACTGAATGCATCTCGGCAAATGTAAACCCTCCCCCAAACGAGTGTCCTGAATACAACGCTAAACCATCTGATGGTGAGGCTCCAGTATTGTTGGAGCTTTGGGGAATGTGGAGTACACCTTTAGTGCCATTGCCTCCAGACCCATTCTGACTGGGAGTTGTTAGAAATAGAATTGTTTGATCATTTAACTGTGTAAACAAATGACTGTTTAATTGAATTGCTAGTGATACATAGCAATACTTGAAACCATTTAACTGTGTGCATGAGTAATGTTGAATAGAATAATCTGTTAAGTAGCAATACTTGTAACCACTTCATTGTCTTCAAAGAAATAATCAATATTGACTCAAATTTTTAAAGATAGCTCGTAATAATTGAAACCATTTAACTATCTTGAAACAAAAGCAATACTAGTGTGCAAACAAATTAGTTTTAACTCATTTAAAAATGAAATTACTGACTAACTATTCACTTACAAATCATGTATGTATATCCATTTAAATTTGTGCACACAAATGACTGATGTTAAATTGTTACTGTTTCATTGCAATGCTTGAAATCGTTTCACTGTGTGCCAAAAATAGTAAATAAGCTTGAGTTCATTTAAGTGTTATCTACAAAATGTTTACTAATCATATATTTAAAATATATGCATAACAGGATTTGGAATTAAATAACCTACAATGGTTTATATGCCTTAAAACCAAACCAACCACTTAAGAGTTTGTTTTTTGATTATATTAACAGCTACACAAAAAATAGATGCAGTTTGAAAACAAATGATTAATATTGAATAGAATTATAAGTGTTAGAGAGCAGTAATCGAAAACATTTAACACTAGAAAAAATAGCAATATGAGTGTGCAAACAAATTAGTTTTATCTCATTTAAAAATGAAATTACTAACAAACTGATCTTTTATATATGTATATATATACTCACAAATGGCTGTTAAATTATTACTCTTACATAGTAATGCTTGAAACCATTTATCCTTGTGTAAAGAAATGAAAAATACTAAATAGAATTATTTGTATTTGATAGAAATACTTGAAACCATTTAACTGTGCAAAAAGATAAGCTCAGGTTTGTTTAAAAATGTTATAAAAAATGTTTACAAATATATTTAATATATATGTCTAAATCAGTTTTGGCCTTAAAATAACCTACAATGGTTGATATGCCATAAAACCAAACTAAAGCATACCTTTCCCAAGAGTATTAGCACTATGCAAACAGCCTCATTCAGGATTTGAACTCTTGTAGCCAAGTTCACTTCCTTTTTAATAATAAATGTTTCACTGAATATGTCTTAAAAGAAATGACAGTGCACACTGTATCAAAAGAATTTTCTGATGTGCTTTGACTAATGGAAAACTCACTGGAAGAAATGTTTTGAATGCCAAAAGAACTGTTTGAAAGAAAATGCATCTTTCATTTATTGTTCATTTGTCTTAGCAAATATAAATTCAGCATTGATGCTTTTTCAATACACCTACCTGTCTTTCCTCTTCCTCGAATTTCTAAATTCCTTGCCAGGTTTTTCGGTCAGAAAGTTTGATTCTTGCTCAGAAAGACCAGGGATAAGGCTGAGATATTTCATGAAAAATGTAATGGTTATAGATATATGTAAAGAAACAGAATAGTAGTGTACAAAATTAAAAAAAAAAAAAAAAAGCAATTTTCTTAATGAGATGTACAGGAACACAATCTTAATTTCTTTTTCT
The DNA here is from genome assembly GCA_963585895.1 of Sepioteuthis lessoniana. NCBI lineage: Eukaryota > Metazoa > Mollusca > Cephalopoda > Myopsida > Loliginidae > Sepioteuthis > Sepioteuthis lessoniana. The sequence goes on along the minus strand of OY757934.1, from coordinate 56,771,123 downwards.
AAATTTGGTAACGGACTTTTCAGCTCTTACTTGTCTTTCATTGTTTCTTTTTTTTTTTTTTTGTTCTCTTTTCTATTTTTCCTTCTCTCTTTTTCTTCTATAATATTGCTTTTGTCTTTCTTTCCCTATTTTCTTTTTCCTTTATTCTCCTTTTCTTTTCTTCCTATTTTTTTTCTTTTAACTTTGTGGTTTTCTTTCCTGTAAATATCTCATCTACTGACTGAAGAAAGAACTGAATGATAGGCTATATAGTCAAGTGTTGTTGCTGATATCGATCAGACCTGATGTTTTTTTTTTTTTTTTTTTTTTTTTTGGTGGGGGGAGGTACATGAAAAATCAGTTTTTTTTTTTTTTTTTTTTTTTTTTTTTCTTTTTCCCTTTCAAGTATTGATTTCTTTTCAAAAATGATATGTACTTAGAATCATATGATATGTACTTTGTATAATCGCATTTTTTAAAATTTATGATATTTTCCCCCCCTAAACAATTTTATCTAAATTACTCAGTTTTTTTAAAAAATCTACTCATATTCAAAATTTCCTGGTGAAATATAGAGGGAGTGGGAGAAAAATGGGGATCTTTCTTAAATATTTAATCTTTTGGAATTAAAAGGACATTAGTATTTTAATAGTGGGAAGTGGCTTGCATCGATACAGAAAAATTGTAGATTAAGAGAATGAAGTGTGTGTGTGTGTGTGTGTGTGATATATAAATTTCTTGAGGTGGGGAAATCATCAAATATCTATTAAATGATTTCTAATAACCTTGCTTGTTGGTTACATAGATAGGGAGAATGGGTACCAAGAGAGAATGAATATAGGGTATGCTGAGAGGAATCAATTCGATAGGCAAAAGAGGAATATGTCTGATAAGTTGAGGTGGGAGGAATTTATGGGATATGGATGCACAGATGTGTCAATATAGGAGACTTAGAGAAGCAATTTTGTTGGTTGGGTATACACACAAAGGGGTGTGGTCATTATCATAGAAAATGGAATTTCAGAGTTCAAATCCTGGATAAGGCTGTGTGGTTCGCTTTGCACTGATGTCATTGAGAAAGGCATGAACCCATTTCTTCTGCTCTCAGCTTTGGGTAAATAATAGGGTAAGCCAAGTTCTTTAGCCTTGGTTAGGCAACCGGTCTAGTAGAAAGAAAACTGAATTCAAACCAGCTTGAAAATTGACCTTGTGTCACATCCAACCCATTGTGCAAGAGTTGGGTAAAATACATGCAAAGAGATATAAAATTTGGTGACTCAACCCACAGCTTAAACTAGGTGTAAGTGGCCTTTTTTTTTTTTTTTTTTTTTTTTTAAAACTGGGCCTCATGAGACATGGTTCATCATCAGGTGGTCCACACAATTACAAAAAATTCAAGGTGATTTTTTTTTTTTTTTTTTTTTTTTTTTGAGGGTACCTCAACTATTTTCTCTCCTGAAGACCATATGTGTGAATACGTTTGAGAAGTGGGGGAAATGTTGGATTTTTTTTTTTAATTTGGTCAAAAGATCTTTTCTATGAAAAAAATTGAAGTCTTGGTATGTTATCACTGATATCAATGTGATTAACACATGCTGCTACTGTGATAGATTATGAATATTTGAAAATTCAATGTATTCAATATGAATATGATCTGTGTATCAACAAAAAAAAAATGAATATTATCAGAATCTGTGAATCAAAATTTTGTAGATTTTTTTTTTTTTTTTTTTTTTTTTTTTTTTTTTTTTTTTTTTTTTTTTTTTAAATTACAGGTGCATATCTAACAATCTGACAAATAATTTCATTTCTCACTTTTAAATTGAAATGTTATGGTAATATGAAAATGCACAATAAAAATGTATATAAAAATAGTAAAATTTGTTTCTAATTTATTAATTTGATTATGTGAAAATTTTCCCTTTTCTTTACTCATGAAATTAAGTGGGCCATTCAGAAAGCACCATTGGGCCATATGTAGCCAACAACTGGTTTAAAGGTTTTTGAAATTTCTCTTATAATCTGAAACCAGTACTTATATATAGGTCTAATTTTGAAAGTCTAATTTTTAGATCTTCAAAATTTTTTTTTCGTTTTTGTAGTGAAGCGGTCCACCTTGACAAGAGTAATGATTATATAAAGTTGATTAATTCTATCAATTAATGATTTTAAGATTATGAATCAAAGGTTGACTGATATTGTATTACATTTAACCTGTGGTGGAGGAATTGGAGATATATATAATCACCTGATTGTATTTTTAAAACTTTGTCGTGAAACCAAAATAATAAGGTGAGATATCAATTTCATTGAGGTTTATTTCATCCTGCTCTGCTGGCTAGCATTTGAGCACTTTGATTTAAGAAAATTTTTTGAATGATTTGTTAGTTTACACATGTGCATGTGTATATGTTTCTTGAATTATTGTCCCATCAGAATATAACCTGTAAATCTAAAAGAATCACCAGTATGTTTTATGTCATTGATTTTATGATTGTATTTAAAAAAAAAAAAAATGTATATATGAACATACATACAATGTATGCAATTCTCTAACCTCTAGCACTCGGCTATGGATTAAATAGTGCCACTACTATCCTTATACAAGGGTAGTTTTGGCATTAAATAACCTATGAAGGTTGATATGCCATTAAACAAAGAAACCAAACTAAACTAACCTCTAGGCATAAAATGACCCATGACAATTTGATGGCCGAGTCGGCTGGGGCTGTAAAATACACCAACTGCATCTCTGCTGAGGGGTAAGGCCTCCTGAGTGTCCTGAATATGACACTAAGCGATCTGATGGTGAGGTTCCAGTAATGCTGGAGCTTTGGGGAATGCAGAGTACTTCTTCATTGCCATCACTCCCAGGTCCACTCTGGCCTGGAGTAGAAGCATCTGATAGGGTCCTATTTATAGTTTAAATAGAACTAAACTGTGTACTTACATTAAACTGAATTGTTTGAAATAGAGCTGTTTATAAGTATAAAAATAGATTTGGCATTAAATAACCTACAATGGTTGATATGCCATAAAACCAAATGAAACCTGACAATATGGTATGCTGTTAAAAGCAATCAATCTTGATAGTGGCTTACAAGGCCAGAGGTATGGAGTACTCAATGAGATTCAAAGTTACTAATAATTGTCTGCTAGTCTTGTTCTCTAAACATACCATTTGAGGTTCCTTATAACTGAAGTACACATCAATAGAACTATCAGGTCACATACTTTATGGATATGTGTTGTAGCAGAAGGTATTTTGGTTTGGCGCGCAATTTAATTCGATGCATAATTTCATCCAATCAGGATGACCTACCCTATTCATCCCGGATCTCTTTCCCGGGCAGCAGAAATTGGGTAAGCTGCCAAACACACTCTCTTTGGCTGAATAACACTGTCCAGTGCAGACATCCCACTGGCCGTTATTCAATAGCAGCAGCATGGACACGTGAGGGAACCTATCTAATTTATGGATTCCTTGTGTCTATATTTCTCTTAGACCAAGGAATCCCAGTTGAATATGAATTAGATACATTCAATACGCCACACACAGGAACAACTTTATGTCACCCCCAAAATTGGCTATGTTGATGCGATGCCTAATCCCGCTCTTGGCACCTAGCTCTCATTTCACCTCTGGGCCACTTTAATGGAGACAACGCAGACCTCTCCCTCAAATCCACCAGACGCACAAAACTCACGGTGACTCCAAAGTTTTCCTCCTCCAACGGCAAACAAGACTTTCGCTAAACTTTGGCGAACACCATCCCTCACACGTCCAACGATATGCGCTGCCTTCTCAACTTTCTCATAACTCCATTTCGTCTCTTTACTCACCACCTCTCCTTTTGAGGCTTGCAGCACAAAAGCAAACTATTTTCCATGCTGCAAATAAAAACTATTCTTAAAGACATTTCGACTTCGACATCTTGGAACTTCTCTCTCCTTTATTTACCTAACAACAATTAGCGAGACACTAACAATACTTAGCGAGGAAACAACTCGATGTAAACACACACACACACATACGTTACAACTTTTCCTTGCTAAAAAAAGCAACAAATATTCCTTTTCGCTAAAGTGTGATGATGTGGCTTTAACTATAACAGCAGCTTGCCACTATGGTCAGACAGCCTTGTCTGCTGTAAATGTAGAATACACCGATTGCATCTCTACAAACCTCCCCCTAATGAGTATCCTGGATATGACATTAAACCATCTGATGACTAGGCTCCAACCTTGGAGATTTGGGGAATATGGAGTACTTTCTTCATTGCCATTGATCCCAGGTCCACTCTGACCTGGAGTGATAGCACCTGATAGGGTCCTATCTATTGGTCAAATGGAACAAACTGTGTTCAAACAAATGACACATTAATTTGTGACTTATATAGCAATTCTTGAAATCATTCAACTGCGAGCAAAAAAAGAGCTCAGACTCTTTTAAAAATGTTATCAACAAAATGCGTTTACAAATCATATATTTAATATATACACCTCTGGACAAAAATATAAGACCACCCTTAAAAATGAAGAAAAAGATATTGTGATGGCAAATTGACTAAAATCCCAAAACAGGACTTTATTTTCGCATGTGTGAAGACGGGGCAGGTTGGCACTTGATCCCTTATAGAATAAGTCCTCGTTCAGAGTTTTTCTCTCAGGCATATAAGAACTGGCATATTATGTGAGGGATCAATTTAGGGCCAGACTGACCGCCGCTGGCAAGGGGTTCCAAATTTCACACTATCCACACACCACCAGGCCGCTTTCCTTCCTTCCCCTAGACAATGGAGGATATGAGCCTATAGGTTTTAGTCGTAATAATATTATATTGTAGTAGTTGGCAACTCCGGTTTCCCGTATGATATTTTTAAGGAATTAATAGGACAATTCTAAGCAAGATAACATAAGGCGAATAGAAGCTGAAAAGGAAGCATGAAGTAACAAATTCGTAGAAGAACTGCAAAGAACAAACTTAGACCACGTGGTAACATAAAAATACATTAATCCTTTACTATACAAAGAGGTACACTTTCAAAGTGTCAAACATATAATAAGTGGACAGTCCACGAATATAAATGTCTTTTCTTGACTTTTGTTTTTCTTCAAATTGAGAGAGAGAGGGTGGTATATAAAGTTTGGGTATAAAGGAGAAATGGCCCCAAAGTTACTTATCTTATTTTTCGACGGGGTTCCACTGGAGAATCTTTCTTCTTTCACGGGCTAATAGACTTTATTCTATTTTTAACACTGGCTTGAAGAACCTGGGGTCCCTCGTGTCTCAGTTATTCTTTTGTCTTCAACCCGGAGTAAATGGCTATGGGTCTGTCTGCCACGAGCCCTGCTCAAAAACTCAATTTCTTACTATCTATTTCCGCTGTAGGCCTTAGGATGCAGTAAAACCATTATCTGCAATTACTTGAAAAGTCTGAATTTGTATGGAACAAGAAAATGGACTGGCAGGCCTGAAAAATTATTACCACAATTCAAGAGAAGAATTGTTCATGAAGTAAAAAAAGAAAAAAAAAAAAACTTCATCAATATCAAAAATATTGAAATTTCTTGTTCCTTGCAGTACTAGAACAATTAGAAGGCATTTAAACAATGAAAAAAATTAGGCATAAGAAAAAAATTCATCGTCCAAGGTTAACTATGAAGCACAATTAGAAATGACTGAAATGTTTGTCAATATCAAAACATGAGTGCAAAAGAATAAGATAAGTTGTTTCCTCGGATGAAAAGAAATTCAATTTAGATAGTCCAGATGGCTTTCAGAAGAACTGGCACACAAAAAATTTTCCAGAAGAGAACATTACTTATGAGTTGATCCTTGCTTCTTCAGTAGTACCCATTATGTTTTGATTGTCATACTTGGATGGTTTGTGAGATAGGAAGTAAGTGGTTGTACAGCGCTCTCTCTCTTTCTCTCTCTCTCATACATATATATATATATATATATATATATATATAGTCATCCACAGACAGATCTCTTTCGTTCTATCAGAACTCATTAGTGTGGCTAGACAGTAGCTTCCCGTAGCTGCGATCGAAACCTGGTTGACTCAAACACCAAGCCAAAGCTTCTAACCATTCAGCCACGTGAGACATTAGCTGCGAAGTAATATATATATATATATATATATATATATATATATATATATATATATATATATTTTATTTATTTATTTTTTTTTCCAAGGGTGCTGTTCTCAGAATTTGTTAAAAAGTGCACAGAATCCTTGTGTAGTTCCCATCTAGCAAGTCCTGTCAAATGCATCTGGTGTCTGCACATAGCTAATATAAGTCCTTGCTGGTTAGCCAACACTGGTGTGTCCATGTGTAGGAGTTCATAAGAGAACATTGCTTAAGAGTTGATCCTTAGTACTTCGGCAGTGTCCAGCATGTCTTGCTTGTTGTTCTTGGACAGTTCCTAAGATAGGAAATGTGGCCATATAGCTGCCATTTTGTAGGGTGCTGCTTCAAGGATTTGTTGAAAACAGCATTTCATTCATTCATTCGAATGGTGCAACCATCAAGTTGTAGTTAGAATTTCTGTTTTATATAATCAAATTTCCATATGGTTGTCAAGAGCAGTTCACATTTTAATGCATGTGTTGTCATTGCTTTCTGTAAATGAGATATTGCTACTAAGGTTTGAATTGGTCAACTAATTTCAGAGGTTTGCCATTTGATAAGATGGTGCCATCTTGATGAAAAGATATGAACTGTTTTATCTGAGAAAAGAGTTCTTTATTTGATAAAAACTTCATCCCTGGTGCGGCCTCTCCTCTTCTCTAAGTAACATTTTGAATAAAGCAATTACTTGACCATTAAAATCGAAGTTCCATTTCAACAACCCTGCTAATAGAGCAGTGGTCACTGAATTGAGGTGAATAACTGAGGATTAGAATTGTTCTTTTATCTTAATTTTCATTTAAAAAGAAGTTCCTAAATTTCTCTTTTTTTTTATTTTTACGTCAAAGTAAAATGCTTTCCAAATATGTTTACTGTGGTGAAAAGGATTTCAGTGGCATTGTCCACTCCTCAAAGTAACAAAAGCAAAATGATCCTGGGAATAAAATCAGATGGCTATATTTATTGATGGCAATTTCTTTCAGAGGAGTCTCTATGGCATAGTGGTTTATGTATTGGACTGTGACATTGAATGTGAATGTAATAACAGGACTAGAGTTGTTGTACTCACTACAAACTCATACCAATGAGAAAAATATGAATCCACTTATTCCCATAGTTATGGGTTAAATAGTACCCCTACTGTTTTTCTACTAGGATAGCTTAAGTAATATTAAACTGGACCTTTATTTCGTGGCCATTAGGTTAGCTAAACTGAATCTTCCTTTTTGTTTAACCATATACAGTAGAGATCTAGCTGAAAATTTCCCAGCCAGAAAAGTTACTATATATTTTTCCATGGAAATTATTTATTTAAAAAAATTTTTGTAATGAAAATTGGGGTGAAAATCGCCACTCACCTCAACACAAATGTCAGTGCACATGATCCGCATGCAAGATATAATTTTTTTGACTGGAAAAAAAACAAGGCTGCCCTGAGCGAGCTTATCTTGCAAAGTGATGGTGATAAAGAGGTACTCCACATTCCCCAAAGCTCCAGGGGAATGTGGAGTAACTCTTTATTGCCATCACTTCCAAGTCCACTCTGGCCTAGAGTGGTAGCACCTGATTGGGTTTGATCTATGGGTCAAATAGAACTAAACTGTGTAATTATGCTAAACAGAATTGTTTAAAATTAGCTGTTTTTACATTTAACTGTGTATAAATAAAAAACAAAAAACAAACTGTATTTATGCTAAACTGAATTTTGACATTTAATTGTCTGTAAACAAGAAAACTATACTTATACTAAACGGAATTGTTTGAAACTTTTATCAAAATGATTTAATTCGTCATTAAATGACCTGAAAAGGGTTAATACGCCATAAAACAACCAACTTAAATTTTGCCCAGTCGACTGGGTCTGTAGAATACACTGCATTTCTGCAGAAGGGGGTAAGACCCTCCCCCAACGAGTGTCCTGGATATAACTTTAAATGATCTGATGGTGAGATTCCAGTAATACTGGAGCTTTGGGGAATGTGGAGTACCCCTTCATTGCCATCACTCTCAGGTCCACTCTGGCCCAGAGTGGTAGCACCTGATAGGGTTCTATCTATGGGTCAAATAGAACTAAACTGTGTGCTTATGCTAAACTGAATTGCTTGAAAAAGAACTATTTTGACAATAAAAACTGCATACTTATGCTAAACTGAATTGTTTGGAACTTTTTTTGTATAAAAATGGACTTAGTATTAACTTGCCTACAAAGGTTGAAGTACCGAGCCATTAACCTAATGAGTAGAGTTTTCGCCAATGGTCTGGGAGACCGAGATTCAATCCCAGGTAGAGTCATACCAAAGACTCAAAATATAGTACTTGATGCCACCTTGCTAAGCACTCAGCACTATAAGGTGAGGATCAAGGGTAAAGTAGAGCAATCCTGGGAATGGAGTAGCGCCCTCCCCTACACCTTGGTGTTGTAGCTATTGAAAAGGGAACCTTCGAGTCACCCTTGACTAAGGTCCCCAACTTTTACTTACAAAGGTTGATATTGCATAAACCCAAACAAACGAATCAATCTAAACTGCATCAGATGGTGAGTCTCCAGTTCTGGAGATCTGTAGAAGGATGGAGTCACCCCTTCATTACCATTACTCTCGGGTCCACTCTGACCCAGAGTGATAGTACCTGTTAGGGTCCCATCAATGTGTCAAATAGATCTGTTTAAAGTTTTTGTATTCAATGAGGACCACGTGCAAAAAGAAAAAAAAAAAAAGAAACTCTTAAGAAATAACTCTGCAAAAATTGTAAATATGAACATAGAATGAGCATGATTCCCTAACCTCTAGGCATAAAATAAGCCTGAACAGGTTGACATGGTATTAAAGTTCTTCAGTATGAAGAAGCAATTACTCAAAATATGAACATACAATGTATATAGTACCCTATCCCCAAGGATATAAAATAAACCTAATTGTATTGACATGCCATTAAAAATCAATCGTCTATTACTATTGAAAATATTTTGTTGTGGCCTCATCAGATTTTCTAAACAGATAAAACAATTTAGTTAAAAAAATATGTACATGTAAATTTTATTTATTTTTTTTTTTTAATTTATTTATTCATTTCATTCTAATATTTGTAATCATTTATATTTTTTTAAAATAGATATATTTTTATGTTTTCAATTTTTTTTTTTTTTTTTTTTTTTTAATTTTATTTACTTTTTTTTTTTTTTTTTTTTTTTTTTTTTTTTTCAATTGGCTTACAAACAAAAGTCTCTGAACAAAAAAAGTTTCAGTATCAATTTACTCATTCATTTTTAGCACCAGCCATTTGTTTCAATGGCAAATATCTATTTTGGAAGCTCTCTCTCTCCCTCTCTCTTCCCTTTTTTTTTTTTTTTTTTTTTTTTTTATTATAAACTTGCTCAAGTCTTGAATCGAAGATCACACTTTTTTGTTCATTATTTCGGTTAATTGAAAACTCTTTTTCTCCTGACCTTTCAGAAGAGGGGGGGGGGATGTTCTTGGCGAGTTCTGAAAAGGCCGTATACTGAAAGTTGAAAGCAAAAAGATATAAATACTGGTGTTGGCATTTTCTTGTTCTATGAACGAACAAATGAATAAACATAGACATGAATGAAAGAATAAGTAGGTGTGTACCTTTCTTTCTTTCTTTTTTTTTTTTTAAACACCACCCCTTATCTCTACCCCTTGAATTTGCTGTTTGCTTTGATATGGTTTTACTTCTGTAGCTGATAATAGCTTATGCTAAAAATTGACCACAGGGCTTGCACTTATAGATTATTTCTAGTGAGTAAAAGACTACAGAAGTATTGCAGTCTGTTTCATAGCAGAGAGTTATACAGTTCCCCACAGATGATAGAGGCCAGTGTTCAATTCCAGGTGAAAACCAGAATGTAAAATACTGATTTCCAAGGCAAGCAGGTATGTACTTATCCAATCCATCTACTATGTCACACAGTCAATTTTTAAGTGGAGTTCTGCTGATTTGAATGCAGTTTTCCTTCTCGATTAGTTGCTTTACCAATGCTTAAGAACTTATGGCATCTATTTTATTTCTTATCACAATAACCATTGCATGTCTCTAGGTAGGTTCTTCCTTCTTGGATAATTGGCACTACATAATCTTCCTATCTTGTTTTCCCTTGTCATACTTGGATAAAATAATGCATGAAGTAATGGTTCATGTCTTAAGAAATAGACTCAATAATCAGTTCAAATACTGGAAGAAGCTGTTTGTTTCATGCTAATGTTTTTAGAAAAAGTATGAATCCATCCTTTCTTATGGAGGTGCCTGTGGTGTAATGGTTATCGTCGTAGGAAATGAACACAGCAACTCAAGTTCAAATCCTTGACGAGAATGGTTGCATTTCACATAGCACTAATACCCTTGGGAAAGGTATGAATCCAATTATTCTCCCTCCAGCTATGTGTAAATAGTAGGACGGACTGGGTTCTTCAGCCTTGGTGAGGCAACTAGTCTAGGAGAAGGAAAACTCTGAATTTAAACCTGTTAAACTCCGCTTAAAAACTGACCTTGTGTCATATCCTGCCCGAGCGGAGGGGTTGGTAAATAGGATGAATCCATCTTTTCTTTCTCTAGCTATGGATAAATAGAACAGACTGACTTTCAGCCTGTGTGTGGTAACCAGTCTTGAAGAAAGACTCTGAATTCAAACAAATGAAGAAAGGCTCAGTTTGTGGTTGAAATAGTTACATAGATTTTTAAATGCAATCTCGAAGAAATACAGTGGATTTGTCAATTTCCCAAACAAGTGGAGCTTAGAATATGTTAACTGTATCCTTGCAGAGGAGTAAGATCCTTCCCCCTCCCCCAAAAAAATGGATGTCCTGGTTATGATACTTAACCTCTTCATTGTTATTACTCCCAAGTTTACTTTGACCCAGGGTCCATTTATGGGTCAAATTGACCTGTTTAAAAATTGAATTTGATGAGACTAAAGTTGGTGACCATAGTTGAGGGCAACCAGAAGGCTCCCTTTTCAATAGCTACTACATGAGGTGTAGGGGAGGGTGCTACTCCTTATATTGCTGAGTGTTAAGCAAGGCGGTATCAAGTACCTTTTTTTTTCTTTTTTTTTTTTTTTTTTTTTTCTTAGTCTTTGGTATGACTCTACCTGGGATTGGACTTTGGTCTCCCTGACCACTGTCGAATACTCTACTCATTAGGCCAATGGCCCAGTGTTTGATGGGAATACTTGATTTCATATGACTGTATAAATTATTTGTATCAAGAATAGTTACTTGAAGCTATAATTGTTTACTAGGGATTATTAGTGTCTTGAATATGACATTAAACAATCTAATAGCAAGGCTCCCTCCCTGGAGCTTTGGTTCATTGCTTCCAGGTCCACTCTGGTAGCACCTAATCGGGTCCTATCTATGGGTCAAATAGAAATGGTTAACATTTCAAACTGTGTGCAAATAAATGACTTATGTTAAATTGAATTGTTAGAAATAGAATCATTTAACTGTATTTAAACAAATGACTGTCTAATTGAATTGTTAGTGATACATAGCAATACTGGGAACCATTAAACTGTGCAAATGAATGAGTAATGTTGAATAGAATTATTAGTGTTTGATAACAATAATTGAAACCATATAACTGTTTAGAAACAATCGCAATATAATTGTACTAACAAACTAGTTCTTTAAAATGAAATTATCCACAAATTATTCACTTACAAATCATATGTATATCTATTTAGATATGAGCAAACTAATGACTAATGTTGAATTATTGCTGTTACATAGCAATACTTGAAAGTATTTAACTATGTGCAAACAAATGATTAATAGTTAATAGAATTATTCGTATTAGACAGAAATACATCAAATCACTTTGGTTTGTGGCCCTCTCCTCCTCCCAAAAAATGAGCTCAGGCTCATTTAAAAAATTTTATCAACAAAAGGTTTTCAAATCATAATATAAGTTCATGGGTAAACAGGATTTTGCGATAAAATCCAACCAAACTCAACTAAGGTTTATCATTAATTACTTGAAATCATATAACTATGCAGATGTCTATTATTAAATAGAAAGAATTACTTGAAATCATAATTATTTGTATTAGATGAGAATATTTGAAACCATCCAACTGTGGAGGGAAAAAACACTTAAACAACTACACCAAAAATGCAAATATAAACTTACAATGAATGCAATTTTCTAATCTTCAGGCACGAAATAATCCTAGATAGGTTGACATGCCATTCAAATTGAACAATTATATCGGTCTCTGGTTTTAAGTAATGTTGTGGCCATCTTTCATAACCAGTGACTCTGGTACTCAGCTGTGTGACTGACAACATAAGTTCAATTACTAGAACTCTTATTGTAGGTTTAACAAACATGAGACTTGGTGATTTTTAAAAGGAACAGACAGTTACCATGAGGGTAACAAGAAATAACCTAAATTTTGGGGCTGGGGAAAACTGATGGGGGTGAGTTATGATTTGTGAAAGAATGGATCTTTCCTTGATCAACTTAAAATAAAATACCACTTCACAACTTCCTGGTTTTGAGACTGATTCAGTTGGAAGTTATAACATCAGCAATAAAGTGAGTGAGACCACATGCCTGATGTTACCTTTCCTGATATGAAAAACCTTGTCTTTGCTTTTCATCTCTACCAACTTTGAGACTCTACAGGAGTGAACTAGATTACCTCTCTCGCTCTCTCTCTCTCATATATATATATATATATATATATATATATATATATATATATATATCTGTGTTGAGGGTTCCTGACTAGTTGTCTTATGGTCACCTCATCTTATCGCAGGATGATGATAAATTTTATTGTTAGGGTTACACAAGGTATTAGTAGCCATTTGGATGTAGTTTTTTGGTGATGATAGTACAACACAGGGACATATATGACCATAACTTTGATTTAAGTAATAAAATTGATTTGTGTGTGTGTGTGTGTATATATATATATATATATATATATATATATATATATATATGGTTGGGTTTTATGGCATAGCAACTCTTGTCGGTTATTTAATACCAAATTATGTTTATACATATATGATCTGTAAACATGTAGTTTGTAAATAACAACTTTGAACAAGCCAGTACTCATTTGCTTACAGTTGAATGGTTATACATATAATTTGTAAGTAGTTTGTAGGTAATCTTATTGCAATGTGATATGGTTGGTCCAAGTTATAAAGAGAACAAGAGGCTAATTTCTGGAGGTGGAGTGAGAGTAGAAAAAAAATAAAAAGACAGACCGAGAGTCTATGGGATTGCTTGCTGACCTTGGCCAGTCACAGGTGAATGACTATGGTAATTAAAAATGGCTAGACCACCACCAGAGGTCCCAAATCTTCTGTGCAGGTGTGCAACCAGCAGAAACAAGTGTGTGTGTGTGTGTGTATATATATATATATATATATATATATATATATATATATATGAGGGTCGTTGAAAAAGTTTGGTTATTTTCCCAATCACATTGATGGTAAATTTTTTTATTCCAAGATCTTTATATTTACTTCTCATATTCTGTATCATGTATTCAATTATTTTATAATTATTTTGGTCAAATCCCCACTCCCCAATATTTTTCTAAAATTTTGGAGAATTTCCCCTCAACTCTGACTTGTACACCTGTATGTAATGTGATCCTTGTTGAGTGTACCTACAATATACTAATTGCTTCCCTTCCAGAAGAGCAAGATCCCCCCTGCTACCCCCAGCAAAAAAAGTGTACTAGTTATGACACGAAACTGCACCTGGTGGTAAGGCTTCAGTTCTGGGGAGTGTGAAGTCATTCGCTGCCATTACTCCCAGTTCCACTATGACACAGTGATAGTATCTGTTAGGGTCCTGTTTATAGGTTATATAGATCTGTTTGAAAATAGTTAATATTGGATAGGAATACTTACAACCATATAAAAGTAAATTATTTGTATTAGAAATAAACTTATGTAGTTTCAAGATGACTTGAAACTTTGTGTGTAAACTATTATTATTATTATTATTAAATAGAAATAATTACTTGAAACCATACAGTTGTATAAAAGTCACTAGTATTATAAATAGTTAAAGCTATAATTATGTCCTAGGTATGACAAACTGCATCTAATGATGAGGTTGGAGATCTGGGGTGTGTGGAGTGCCCCTTAATTGCCATTACTTCAAGGTCCACTCTAACCCTGAGAGGTAGTACCTGATAGGCTTCTATTCAAATGGATCTGTTTGCAAATTATTCATATTCAATAGGACCATGTGAAAAAAACCCTAAGGAACAACTACACACAAAAAAATTTAACTAGGAATGTGATTCGCTAACCTCTAGGCATAAAATAATCTTGATATGGCATTAAAATCAACCATTGAAATTATAATTATTTTAAAAACAAATATTATTGGTTACTTGGAACCATATCATTGCTTGAAAAAAAGACTTTAGCATTAAATAACCCAACAAGCATTGATATGCCATAGAACCAATCTGCCAAGCTGTGCAAATATAAACTTGAAAATGTTTCAAGAATATTTTGGCACATTTTTATCCTGCACGACTAATAAAACTACATTGGCAAGTTTTAATATAATGCAACTGTATTCTATGATGTAAAGTATTCACTTAAGACTTTATTCTCCACTTTGAACTTGTTTGTTGTTTCATTATATAAAACATCAATGAGTTCGGTTTTTTTTTTTTTAATCTGCGCATTAATTTCCTGTGCCAATTGCAAAATGGGTGGTGTACATATGCACATTAGTGGGGGTACTGTGGTAGGAGATAGAACACTGAAGGTTTGAGTTGTTCAGTCTAGGACTTTCAATAAGTAGTGATCAAAAATTACCTCGTAGAACATGTTACAGAAGCTGGTAAACATATTGATAAAAAAGAAAAAAAGGTTTTAGGTCTAGGAAACCTTTTGGCCTTCTAAACTATAAAATCTGGCTTTCTATAGCCTTATCGAGAGACAATTAAAATAGCTCACCTTCACGTTAGAACCAACTATTACTGGGGTGTAGTGGCTAATGTGCTGGACTGTGACATCCTAGTAAGCAAGTTTGAACTTCAGTCACACTATTGTTCTCTTGGAAAAAGCATGAACTCCCTTATCCCTGCAACTATGGATTAAACAGCACCATTACTGTTCTTCACAAGGATGGCCTTGACCTTAAATAAAACACAAAGATTGATAGGCCATTAAATAAAGAAACCAAAAAGTCGATGTTTTTCATTTCTGGATATTGATTAAATTTTAATGAAGTTATTAACTTTTAGATTTTGTTGTAAACTCACTGAAACCGTCAACCCAATTGGCTGGGGCAGTAGAATATGCTGACTGCATCTCTGCAGAGGGGTAAGACTCCTTCCCCTCTCAGCAAGTGTCCTGGATATGACACTAAACCATCTGATGGTGAAGCTCCAGTCTTTTAGCTTTTGGGATTGTGGAATACTCTGTCATTACCACTACTCCTAGGTCCACTAACTTGGAGTGGTTGTACCTATTAGGATCCTATCAATGGGTCAAATAGAACTGTTCGACCATTTAACTGTGTGCAAACAAGTAACTGATATTGTTAGTGTTACATACAAGGATCATTAAATAAGTTTCCTGACTTTTTTTCGATAGTACACGCATGAAACTCTAGTCCCCTTCGAACTAATCTCCTCCGGCTGCAATGCACCATTCCAACAACTTCTCGAAGGCCCCATGGAAGTCCTCTTGTGTGAGCGTGTCAATGACCTTCGTCACAGCCTCTTTCATCTCCTCAATTCTCTCATAACGACAGCCTCTGAGCTTAGGGAATAAGAAAAAGTCACAGGGAGCAAGGTCTCGACTATAGGAAGAGTGAGGAACTGTCTTGATGCCCATCTTGGTCAAATAGTTTGTTACAAGGATGGAGTTGTGGACTGGTGCATTGTCCTGCTGGAAATGCCACTGACCTGATTTGAAGAGTGTTGGCCTCTTCTAACAGAATCTCTTCCTGAACTCCCTTAAAACCTCAACATAGTAACCCTAACCCTAACCCTTTGGCCAATCAACTCTTGTGTATTGACTTCCTTACTCCTCCCACACCTCATCATCCCTCACAAACTCTCTGCCTTCCTTGAATCTCTTATGCCACTCAAAAACTGATGCTCGATTCATGCAAGATGCTTCAAAAGCAGTCTGAAGCATTCCATACATTTCTGTGGCATTTTTTTCCAAGTTTAAAACAGGATTTTATTGCATATCATTCTTCTAAAGTGTATTCATGTCCAGATTGCATTTTTCAAATTAACCAGCTACGACAATCAGGCTTTAGTAGGGTGTATTCCAATTGTAGCTGTTCATTTGAATTTGAAATCATAAAAATTGGTCAGTCATCTCATAAGATGTATAGCAATAACATAGTGAATTTTCAAGAGTCTACAACAATTTTAAATGCCTTTACCAAAAAAGTTTAGAAACTTATTGAATGCACCACGTGGAAATACTTGAAACCATTCAACTGTATGCAAAAATAGCAATACTTGAGTCCAAACAAATAAACTTTAACTCATTTGAAAATGAAATTACCTACAAGCTATTTGATTACAAATATGTATAACCGTAACAAGTATGTGCAAACAAATCACTGATGTTGAATTGTTAATGTTACATAGCAATATGTGAAATCATTCGACTGTATGCAAAGAAATGAGCTTTGGCTTGTTTAAAAATGTTATGTACAAATAATGTTTATACATATCTTAAGTATATGATTTTTAAACAGGATTTTGCATGAAATAACCTACAAATGTTAATATGCCATAAAATCCAACCAACTAAAACTATGTGGTTTTATTAGATAATAAAATCTAATCTGGCCTTTTCAAACATGAAAAGATTCCTGAATTACATATTACTAAAATTCACATTTATATTCAAGTTCTCTCTCATATATATGCCAAGTTTTTCCTTCTATACATGTTGCCTTACCAAAGTTAGTCCAGTTTACTCTTTTGTTGCACTCATAGCTAGGAGGTAGAAGGCCTGGAGTCATCTCTTGAAACTGCTTTGTCAAATATCAGAACCTGTGTGTGTTGAAATGTTTTTTATTATTATTATTATTATTATTATTATTATAAGGAAATGATATATAATGTCAAGTCACTCGAAGAATACCATCGGTACCATTGTAACCCATTACTACTTACTGTGTTGTCAAGTGATCAGTGACTAAACTAGTAGAATATCTGCAAAGCAGATATTTTAATGCCATTTATGCTAATTAGCCTTTTTTCCCCAAACATCCAGTTACTGAAGGGACATAACTCTTGGAGAGAGAGCATTGATCAGGTTCAAGGAATAACTGGATTCAATAGTTGATTATTTTACTGATAGGGTTTGTTTCTCTTAACCTTAGATTTAAAGTTTCATATAATATTTAATCAGTACATATGATTTAATGAGATTATTAATACTTATAATCAACAGTATATTTATTTATATCAACTATATAAAGGATATGATCTCTTTGTCTTCTTTTCAACATTGATTTTTATATGAAACTGCATGCACAATATTTCCATCCTGCTCCACTAGTTTAAAACAAACTCCATCTCATTTTAGCAAATTTAAAAAGTATTCTTTGCATTTGTGAAACTCCAAATGATGATGGCCTATGAAAAGTCTGAAGGTGCTTGGGAAGAAAAATTTGAATTTATCTACCAATTTATCTACCTGAAATTAAAACATTTACTTTTTTTTTTTTTTTTTTTTTTTTTTTTTACTATTGTCCTCATCTTTGTCGACATGTTTATCACACTGTTTTGGCCATTGTACGCTCCGGTCTTCTTCAGGTGGTTGGAATGTCGAACTTAACCCTTTATATCACTTGAAATTAGAACATCAGGAACTTAACCTTTTTATTTCACTTGAAATTAGAACACTTGTCAGGAAATTGGAAAGGAACTTGATAAAATTGTATAGACAACATGTCTATATCATTTAACCAAACTTGGTTGAAGGAGTGAATGCTGCCTGTTTTTTCTATCTACACACAACCCCCTGCATAAGCAGGATGCAACACAAGGGTCCTCTCCCTTTTTTTTTTTTAAACGCAGTTTAACTGATTTGAATTCAGTTTTCCTTCTCTTAGACTGGTTGCAATACTAAGGCTAAAGAGCCTAGTCTACCCTACTATTTACCCATAGCCAGAGGGAGAATAATTGGGTTCATACTTTTCCCAAGGGTATTAGCACGATGTAAAATGTAAACAGTCTTGTCCAAGATTTGAACTCTGGTTGCCCTGTCCATTTCCTCTGATGGTAACCATTATACCATAAATACCTTTTTATGAGTTATAATTCAATCATAAATTTAATACATATTCAACATTTAATGGTCTTCTGCTTCTGAGATTTATTTTGAGGGACACTATTTTTAAATGCGTTTTACAAATTTTTGGTAATATAGTCAGATTATTTTTTCTTCCCCTTGCAAAATTTTGTGAGCAGTTTTATTGGCTTTGAGGACCAATTCAAAATCTATCAAAATGCTTGAATCTCAATACTTGTATCTGTCATTTATTTACATATATAACAAAATGTTCATTGCTCAGTCAGCTGGGACTATAGAATATACTGCCTGCTTTTCTGCCGAGGGGTAAGACTCCACCCCCATGAGTGTCCTGTATATGATACTAAACATTCTGATGGTGAGGTTCTGGTAATGCTGGAACTTAGGGGAATGCAAAGTATCCCTTCATTGCCATTGCTCCCAGGTCCATTCTGGCCTGGAGTGGTAGTACCTGATAGGATCCTACTTATTAGTCAAATAGAACTAAACTGTCTACTTATGCTGAACTGAATTGCTTGAAATAGAATGGTTTTTGTATGCTAAACTGAATTGTTTGAAATAAAACTGTTTGACTAAACTGAGGAGCTTAAAATAGAAATGTTTTTGACAATTGAACTGTGTACTCGTGTTAAACTAAATTGTTTGAAATAGAACTGTTTATTTGTATAAAAATGAATTTGGCATTAAATAACCTACAAAGGTTGATAGGCTGTAAAACCCAAACAAACACAATATTCAGCTGTTAATAATAATCACTGTTAGTGGTGTGTCCTGAAGAATGTGCAGGAGTTGGCAAATGTGGTTATGATCTTGCTGGTGGAATTAAAGATGACTAACAGATGTATTGCATTACCTTTTTGAAATATGAACTGAAGTTATTTGTTTGTATTTATGAGTATCAATCTCTGAGTAATTCACCAAACGAACTTTAATAAATTAAAAAAAAAAAGTTTATAGGGTGCAGCAAAAATACCTCCCACATTTTAAATTGTCACCTTGTGATGCAAGTAAATTTAGGCAAGTGGTAATGGTAGCTCCATCTAGCAAATATCTTTCTTGTTCTATATAGATATGATGATGGTTTGAACTGGTGCATACTGTGCATTTGCTGTTGAAATGTTTTAAGACTGGTTGAATCTGTAATTGCTACACTAAGAGCTTTTTGTGTTTATTTCATGTTACACTAGAATGATGCAGCCCAGTCAGCTGGAGCTGTAGAATAGGGTAACGTGATTGAGCAATAGGAGGTAAATTTCTGGGGAAGGAGAGGGAGAGCAGACAATCTAAGAAATGGCCAGCTGACCTCTTGTGAGTCAGGCCAAAACACTCGTTGTAGGTCAGCCACTCACAAGTGATTAAAAATAGTCTAGAAAAACCCCCCAGAGGTTCCAAGTCTTCTGTTCAGGTGTGGAACCCTTGAAAATGGCTATGTTCCTCCCTCCAACACAAGTGGAAGTAAGGAAACGGCTCAAGTTTGAAAGTTAGTTGACTGGAGGATGTAAAGACAACTGTTGAGCATAGTGAGAGATGATGTAAAGAGCAGTTGGAGCCTGGATGCACAGTGGTGAGGACAGACCCCCGCGAGGAAGCATGTGATAGAACTAGAAGAAGAAACATGGAAGAAAATTTAAGGGTTGTGTCTGCCCTCCCCCTTATCCTCATGACTTATTGTTTCTCTCTCTCCAGCTAATGTAGATGATCCAGGTTTCATACTTTTTCTTTCTTCTGGCGACTACTTAAAAAGTGTAGTAGCAAATAAACTTTTGTGTTTGTAAACTGACAGTTTCGTGTGTCCATGACCACGGTGAGGTTACAACAGGGTTTGATGACTTAAGATGTAGTGATACACACATAAACCCATTTGACCCGGGGTGTGTCCTCGTGGTGTAATGGTTAAAGCGATGGACTGCGGTATCGTAGTAAGCGAGTTCGTATTCCACTCGCGCATTTACGTTCACTTTCGGGCAAATACCCTTGGGAAAGGTATGAACCCCCTTATCCTCCCAGCTGTGGGTTAAATAGTACCACTACTGTTCTTCTAGGAGAATAGCTTTGGCATTAAATAACCTACAAAGTTTGATATGCCATTAAACAAAGAAACCAAACCATTTGACCTGTAGTGGTACAATAGACTAACTACATCTCTTCAGAGGAGTAAGATTCTCCCCCAACGAGTGTCCTGGATATGACACAAAACAGTCTGTTGGTGAGGCTCCAGTAATGCTGAGGAAAGCAGAGTACCCCTTCATTGCCATTGCTCCCAGATCTACTCTGGTCTGAAGTGGTAGTACCTGAAAGGTTCCTATCTATGGGTCAAATAGAACTGTTGAATGATTTAACGTGGTGTAAACGAGTGAGTAATGTTGAATAGAATAGCAATACTTGTCACTGCTTCACTGTCTGTGAAGAAATAATTAATATTGACTCGAATTTTTAGAGATAGCTCGCAATAATTGAAACCATTTAACTGTCTTGAAACAATAGCAATACTAGTATTATAACTCATTTTAAAATGAAATTATCTACAAACTATTCACTTACAAATCATATATGTATATCCATTTAAATGTGTGCAAACAAATGACTGATTTTAAATTGTTACTGTTACATAATGCTTAAAACCATTTAACTGTGTGCAAAAGGAAAAAAATTAAATGAACTCATTCATTTAAAAATGTTATCTATAAAATGTGTTTACTAATCATATGTTCAATATATATATATATATATATGCATAACAGGATTCTGAATTAAATAAGCTACAATGGTTTATATGCCTTAAAACCTAACCAATCACTTAATAGTCAAAAAACAAACTCTTAACAGCTACACACACACACACACACACACACACTATATATATATATATATATATATATATATATATATATATATATATAATTTCAAAATGAATAGGTCCATTAAGAGATTTAAAAATTTTTTTTTTTTTTTTTTTTTTTTTTTTTTTTTAGGAATATTTATTTTATTATGTATGTGTATATTTCCAGCTTGTTGCTTTCATCAGATATCATTTAGTAATTTACTAGTTTTTTTTTTTTTTTTTTTTTTTTTTTTTTTTTGCTTGGATGTGGCACAAGGCCATATGAATGGGGCACCCAATGACTCTAACTCACTCATGAGTGAGTTTGAGTCTCATTGGGTGCTCCATTCATATGGCCTTGTGCCACATATGTTCTCTGAAAGCAACAGCTGGAAACATGCATGTAAGAATGAAAGGTTTAATTCTTAAAAAAAATAAAATCTCTTAGTGGATCTATTTCATTTTGAAATATTTACTTTTTTCTCTTTGGATCAACAAAAGAGTTTTCTACTTGTGTGTGTATGTGTGTGTGCATGCACGCAACATATGTGATTCTCTGAATTATAGTATCCTTTCTGTTCTACAAGGATGGCTTTGGCAGTAAATACCCCTGAAGGATGATAGTGTAGAGAAGAGATGATACTCCTCTGTATTAGAATGGCCTATTCTATTCCATTATTTTAATGTTACTGGGTGGGTTATTATAATAAATATTCCTGACATACAATGTAAAGTGTTATTTTACAAGATGTACAAGGATGTGTTAAGAGTTAGATTGCTAGCTAGTCTCACGAGGAATAAGGTGGCTGACAAGCCAACACTATAACTTCTTATATTCAAATTGAATAGTCTATTCTAATATGGAGGGGTATCATCTCTTCTCTACAACAGTTGATATACCATTACACAAAAGAAAAAAAAAATAGGTCAACTAACCTTATATATGTACTTTGTGTAAAGCTGAATAATAAAGAAATACATTCCTTGTCTGTTACTTTCAATAAGATTTATTTTTTATGAAAAATTTCAATCCAGCTGGCAAGATATATTATTTTTGTTGTAGGTCAAGAGAAAGAAATATTTTAGAATGAGTTGGTCCACAAAAAGATTGGTATTTTTTTTTCTTTTATAGGATTTATTTATCTATTTGGTTCTTACATATGTGTGTTTCCAGCTTGATGCTTTCATCAGAGAACATGTATGGCACAAAGCCTTGTTAATGGAGTATTCAATGAGGCTTGAATTCACTCATGTTTGCAGTTTAATGTTTACTCCTAAGTCTATTTCAATTACATGGAAATACCTCTTTCTCAATCTTGATTTTGACAAGGTCTAGATAATGATTAAAACCCCTTGAATTCAGGTAAAGGCTGTAGAGAGTACATACACTTCCTTAGTTCTTATATATGTACCAGGGTCGGCCCTGTGACAAGAGGGCTAAAATACTGAACTGTGACCTCATAGTAAGGCAGTTCAAACTCTATTTGCGCTATTACATTCACTTTCGGACTAATACCTTTGGGAAAGGTATGAACCCCTATATTCCCCCAGTTATGGGTGAAATAGTACCACTACTATTATACAATGATTGATGACTTTGGCATTAAATAACCCATGAAGGTTGATATGCCATTAAACAAAGAAACCAAACTATCAAGGGTTTATCACTTAAGGAGATCCACATTGACATATATCAACAGTGGTAAAAAGTCTTTTGGTTTGTTTTTATCTAACGTCTTATCAACTCTTTATGGGTTATTTATAGTGAAATCTTATTCATTTATAGATATATATAGTTTCAAGTAACTATTCCTATTTAATAATTCTCTGTAACAAATATTTTACTTGTTCCTGGGCAGGGTTAGTTATTAGGGTGAGAAAGTCTTATTTCCCAATTATTTATCTTTTTAAAATGAATAGGAGAAACCTTTTTTGTTCTTTTTAAACTTTGTTTTTGTGACTTGGGTGATAAAATTTTCAAATTTCATCATTTTTAACAACATTCCAGGTTGATTTGTGGCTGAGTAGCTGATAAAGTATATTTTAAAACTTACTAAACATTTTTGTTCAATTTTAGTATAGGTACACTATAAGAAAAATGTTTGAGAACACCCTGCTTTTTGAAAAAAAATTATATTTTTTAACTCCTTAAAATTAGAGTTCTTAAAGTTTCAAAGTAAAAGATAAAATTTCAATACAGTGTATTTGTCTTTGACAAAAAAAAACAAAAAAAAAACCACTTAATTATATATATATATATATATATATATATATATATAAAAAAAAAATTTATACTACAGTATCATATTTTGTTTTTGTCAAAACCACCACCTGCTTTAACTACTGCTTTACAAATTCTTGGCATTCTTTCCAATAGTTTTTGAAAAAAAAGTAGATGGCAGACCCTCCCAAACATTGTTCAAGCACAGAAAAAGCACTTTCTCATTCTTTGAATTCTACTATCCATTTCATCCCATACTAATTCAATGGAAGAAAGGTCAGGAGATTGAAGCAGTCAAGTCATAATTTCCAAAATTTTGTTCCATTTCTTTTTGATTTGAGGTAATTTTGACATAATTTAGGAATGTTTGAGATCATTGTCTTGTTGAAAGATGAAATTTTTTTCCCAATTATGCATAAACCAGGTGGTATAGCATGTCTTTGCAAAATCAAATATTCTTTTTTTTTTTTTTTTTTCTTTTTCTTTTTCATGATTTCCTTTACCTGAATCAAATCTCCAAACCCCTCTTCCCTAAAACATTTCCACACCATAACAGACCCACCACCATAATTAATTGTTGGAAGTACACATTTGTGATTCAGTCTTTCTCTAGGCTTTCTTCTCACATCCACCCTCTTACTACCAAAAGTTCAATTTTGGGCTCATCTTTCCACAATACATTTTACCACTTTTTCAATATTCAGTTCTTATACTTTTGTTCCCATAAGTTTTTTTTCTGCTTATTCACCTTCCATAGAGTACATATCCACAAAGTCAATTTTTAACGCTGATGGTTGTCAAGAGGAGTTAAGTTCACTTGGCAACTCTGAAGCAGTTTTCCTTCTCTGTCTTTTGCTTGCAATAACCAAGTGTTTATCTTCAGTAGCAGTTGTCACTTTTGGTACTCCAGCTCTTTTTCTGTCAATGTTTGTGCCATTTTCTAACTGCTTTTGTAATGAATTTTGCACCATATGTCTAGAAATCAATTTCTAGGAAATTTGTCTTTGAAAGAAGCCTTCTTTGAATGAAATTTCAATTTGTTCCTTCACTTTAATGCTTAACTTTTTTTTTTGTTTTTTTTGTTTCCATTTTGTGCAAATTACTTCAAAACTAAAAAAAAACCATAAAAATATTGTTGTAATGGTATAATCTTTTTCTTTTCTTTAGAGAAAGCCGTTTTGGCTCAAAATGAGTTCCTTGTAAATATCAACCAGTGCTAAGTTAATGTTTTTAACTTGTATTAACATTCAACTTAGAGATTACCACAATTTTCAACTAAGTCTGAAAGAGTTAATGGTGAAAAAATATTTCTCGTACAAAAGATTCCTAATTTAGCAACATATATTGTGGACAGATGAGTCCAAATTTGACTTTTTGGTTGTAAGAGAGATTATGTGAGAAGAAAGACTGAAAAATAAAAGCAAATATATCGTAGTTACTAAAATTTTATAGTTTACTTAAAAAGAAATGCAAAAATCTCCTCATTTTTAAAGAATTCGCCAATGGTCCAAGAGACAGTGGTTCAATCTCAGGTCGAATCTTGCCATAGACACAAAACATGGTTCCAGGCAAGATCCAGTGTTATACAAAAGTGATAATGTTGCAGCTCACGCACCCAAAGGTGCCCCAGCTGAAGCCAGGGGCCTTTCGGCCTCAAGTCTGCCTTTGCTAGACAATGCCCGCTAGGGCCAAAGCCAACAGCAAATTAATGTTGTTGGCCTTAACGCCTCTTACCCTCTTGAATAGTATATAATCATTGTATATATGCTCCCACAGACTGAAAATATGTGGTGCATTCATTAAGTTTCCAGACTTTTTTTTTGTACAGGCATTTAAAATTGTCTTAGACTCTTGAAAATTCAGTATGTTATTGCTGTACAATTTATGAGATGACTGCCCAATTTTTATGATTTCAGGTTCAAATGAACAGCTACAGCAGCAATTGGAATAAATCCTACTAAAGCCTAATTATCACAGCTGGTTAATTTCAAAAATGCAATCTGGACGTGAGGACACTTTAGAAGAACGATATGCAATAAAATTCTGTTTTAAACTTGGAAAAAATGTGACAGAAATATATGGAATGCTTCAGACTGCTTTTGGACCATCTTGCATGAATTGAGCATCAGTTTTTGAGTGGTATAAGAGATTCAAGGAAGGCAGAGAGTTTGTGAGGGATGATGAGGTGTGGGAGGAGTAAGGAAGTCAATACACAAGAGTTGATTGGCCAAAGGGTTAGGGTTACTATGTTGAGGTTTTAAGGGAGTTCAGGAAGAGATTCTGTTAGAAGAGGCCAACACTCTTCAAATCAGGTCAGTGGCATTTCCAGCAGGACAATGCACCAGTCCACAACTCCATCCTTGTAACAAACTATTTGACCAAGATGGGCATCAAGACAGTTCCTCACTCTTCCTATAGTCGAGACCTTGCTCCCTGTGACTTTTTCTTATTCCCTAAGCTCAGAGGCTGTCGTTATGAGAGAATTGAGGAGATGAAAGAGGCTGTGATGAAGGTCATTGATATGCTCACACAAGAAGACTTCCATGGGGCCTTCGAGAAAATGTTGGAATGGTACAACAAGTGCATTGCAGCCGGAGGAGATTAGTTCGAAGGGGACTAGAGTTTCATGTGTGTACTATCAATAAAAGTGCCCATACGAAAAAAGTCAGGAAACTTATTTAATGATCCTTGTATCTTAAAGCAGAATTAAAAAGTGGGTAACTGAATGAATTTGAATGACTGGCAGGCAATATTTTTTTCTTTTTCTTTCCTGTATAATTCAAAGTTAAAACCTACGTAAATTTAGTCTTAACTTTAACTCATGCCCTTAGCTTTCAAACTTTTATATCCCTCCTAACCGGCTCATTGGCCTTGTGGGTAGAGTGTTTGCTAATGGTCCGGGAGACCTGGGTTCAATCCCAGGTCTTGTCCTACCAAAGACTTTAAAAATGGTTCTTGATACCTCCTTGCTTAATGATCAGTGATATAAGGTACGTATCGAGGGTAAAATGGAGCAATCCAGGGAAAGGAGTAGCACTCTCACCTACACCTTGTAGTAGCTATTGAAAAGGCAGCCTTCTGGTCGCCAACTTATACCCATCCTGATTTTCTGGGCTTTTAGGGTGGATAGGTAGAGCATTCATGTTTTCAGATGAATTGTAACAACACAATCAGCAAGGCTCGGCTGGATTAAGCAAGTTGCAAGACTACGGTTATTTTTGGCCTACTTATTGGAATGCCTCTCTTTGTTAAACTAACTATAAGTGAGGGAATGTAGCCAAATACCTCTTTACTTTAGGGTACAAACTTATTGATCACCCTCCCTTTGTAAGAGAAGTTCATATCTGAAGCAACCACACCTTTTACCTGAGTGTTTTCTGTGAAATTGATTTTCTTTTGTTTTGCAAAAATTTTGAAAATCTTTTTGTTGGTTACTAAAATTTCTCAAACTTGTTCAAAGTTTTATCAAATGACTTTATTTTTGGCAAGATTTTTAATGAATTATAACTACCAAAACAAGAAAAAAAAGTAAAATATGCACCCAGTATGCAAATTACTCACAGTATATACTATGTAAACCTTTATTTCTTAGTGATGTATAATATACATTTCAGGGTTTTCAATGTATTAATAACATGGGCTGTTTTAAAGAAAATTTAACTGGACTAGACTTTAATACAAGCATTAGTGGATAGTGTTCGTCAATGGTCTGGGAGACTGGGGTTCAATCCCAGGTTGAGTCATACCAAAGACTTGAAAAAAATGGTACTTGATTTCTCCTTGCTTAATACTCAGCATTATAAGGCATCAAAGGTAAAGTGAAGCAATCCAGAGAAAGGAGTAGCACCCTTCCTAACACCTCGGTGTTGTAGCTTTTGAAAAGGGAGCCTTTGGGTCGCCAACTTCACTTCACTTAATGTATGAGAATGTAACATTGATAACTAAGGGAATTGTGACGTCCGTTGTGATGTAGTTTTAGTTACACACAAAATGTCCATTGAAATAAGATAGTGTATCTTTCAAAACATTCTAAAATTTCTTAACATTGCAATTCTTTGGAAGGGTAAGGTAAATGACCTATTTTAGTAATACAAAAATGTGAACATTAGTATTTGTGAATTTAACTGTATGTTTAGCGATGGAATGTAAGATGTAACTGTTTTCATGAGATCTTTATAGGTAAATAAATATTGTGAAAGACTTTATACAGCAATTCTGTTGGTCTTAATTTTTTTGGCACCTGAAAAGAAAATTCTAAGAAAGAAGTTAGAATTTTTGGTTATTTAATTTTCAGTTGAACATCTACTTTAAACAGTTTAACAAAATAAATATTAAGCTAACTTAGTTTGGTTTTTGTTTAATTGCATATCAACTCCTTATGGGTTATTTAATGCCAAAATTTGATTCATTTTGTAAATGTTTATCATAACTATTCATGTTTTCAACGTTTTGTTGCTATTTAAAATTTTTTTATTTTCATTTTTTTATCTATTTTTTTATTTGTAATAACTCGTTTCAATACAAATAATTTTCAAAGTCCTACGGTTTCAAGTATTCCTATCTAATACTAATGATTTGTACACAATTATATGATTATATGATCAATTTGCTATCTGCTTGTAGACAAAATGATCCTTTCATCATTTTTCAATATATATTTTTTCGTCGTTTTCTTTCTCATCAAAACAACATTTTTTCGATTTATTCCTTTTGAATCCATTTTCATTAATTTTCAGTTTTTATAAAGTACTGAATTCATTCTTCTAAAATCTATCTTGGCTAATTCTTATTTTTGACTGACTTCTATTGGGTCACAGATTCACTTGCAAATACTTGATTGTATCATAAGTGTGTTTATGTTTCATTGCCCCCCCCCCATTTTGTTCTTTTCCTAAAGTCATTTGTTCACTTTCAGACTAATATCCTTGGGAAAGGTATGAACCCCTTTATCCTCTCAGCTATGGGTTAAATAGTACCGTTACTGTTCTTCTACAAGGATGGCTTTGGTATTAAATAACTTATGAAAGTTATGTCATTAAACAAAGAAACCAAACCATTTAGAAATGAATCAAATTGTGGCATTAAATAAGTATGAGTTGATATGCCATTATAGAGCACTCAGTAGTGCTCAAAGTCGGTAATAGTTATCCACTATACTGACCAGGCTATTGGCATAATGGTTAGTATTTACCAATGCTCCAGGAGACCAGTGTGACACGGCATTAAATATTCATCCCTGGACAGGAGTTTATTTTTTCGCACTTGTGAAGTCGGGGCAGTCTGGCACTTGATCCTCGCAGAATAAGTCCTAGTTAAGAGTCCTATCTCGGGCATATGGGAACTGGCAGATAATGTGGGGGTTAATTTGGGGCTAGACTGACCGCCACTGGCAAGGGGTTTCCATTTTTCACATACACACACCCACCAGACCACTTCATCTTCCTACCCCAAGAATAATGGAAGATATGGGCCTCTAGGTTTAGATATAATATTATTTATCGTAGTCGACAATTCCAATTTTCCGTGTAATGCTTTTAAAGGCGAATAGGACATTTAGCGAGAATAAATTGAGGCGAATGAAACTGAAAAGGAACATGCAAAAAGAAGGCAACTTGATAGGCAAACACAACGAGTAAGTTTCAACACGTCGGGACATTAAAATATAACAAGGTTTTTAATACGCCAAGGTCCAAACAAATATTTATAGGGGTTGACTATGTTTCCCAGTAAACAGTCTCAGACATGAATGTCTCTTTTTTTCTTTTTACTTTCCTTTCTACCTTCTTTAAATTGAGAGAGAGAGAGCATACAATGACAATACTTAGGAAGGGTGGAGGGAGAAAACGGTTTTACGGTGTACTTAGCTTTTCAACGATGGGTTTCTTCTGAGAGTATTTTCTTTAATGGGCTAGCGGGATTCTATAGAGCTCGGCTTGAAGGCGTCTATCTCTTGTCCAAGATTCTTTCCACTTTTCCCCGGAATTTCAGCGGCAGTTTCAATACATCTTATCACATCAACTGCTGTCCTGAAAACCTTGGCTCTGCTTCTTCGCCCGGAGTTTGGCATGAGATTCGCACGTCCGTTCACGGCGACCTCTGTCCACTAAACTAAATTCTTTTTTTCCTATTTCCGCTAATGAAAAGGGTGCTACTTCTGTTGTTAGGTTTCTGGTCAATCATTCGGCCTCTTTCATTCTAACCTGGATTTGTTACTCCGGCCGTGAGGAATTGACCTACATTCCTTATTCCTCTTTTAACCGTCAGTCTTTGGCAGCCTGTTAATTCAAACACGGAGGGGTAGGGAAAATTTTTTATTTCTCTCCTCTCAGTGGTAGACCACGTGACACCAGGGTTCAATCCCAGGTTGAGTCATACCAAAGACTCAAAAAATGGTACTTGATGCCGCTTTGCTTAACACTCAGTATTATAAGGTATGAATCAAGGGTAAAGTGGAGCAATCCAGGGAATGGAGTACTGCCCTCTCCTACACCTTGGTGTAGTAGCTATTGAAAGGGGAGCCTTTGGGTTGCCTTCAACTATGGTTGCCAACCTTACTTTTTTTACTTATACTGGCTGGCTTACAATTACTCAAAAACAAGGTTCATCTTCAAGTGATATAATCAAGTATGATCATTTTTGTGTGGAAGAACAACAAAGTATATTGGATTCACGAAATCTTTATGACTGACTAAATCAACTGAGTGTAAATAAACCATCCTCTCAGCACTTGTCAAAACAATGGAGGCTGGCTGTCAGATTTACTTGCAATACAACCTGGTAAATCTGAACGTTTCACCAACTTTGACTATAAGAGCACAGTATGAACAACTACTAGGCCCTGATGAATTGTTTGACAAAAATATCTCTATAACTAAAGATAAGAAACCATTAAATAAAATATGACTACTTGACTGATGTTGAATACAGTTGTTTGCCAATAATTTGAGCTGTATACAGCAGTTAAAAATTTAGCTACAACCAGATGTTTCTTGCTAGAAAGTTTTTGGAATAGAGGCTCATGAGATTTCATTGATGGGGGTGTCATATATCAAGTATGAGGTGTGGTTGAAAAGTTCACAGGCTGACCAAGATAGTTTCATAGAATGTGACCAAAATGAGCTTTATTTTTCAGTGTAGTTGCCCTTTTGGTTCACACTACTTCTATTGGTGTTGCAGTTCTTGTGTAACCCTAAGCCAGCCTTGTTTGTTAGGAGTCAAATCTCGTTCACCAGCAGACTTTTTAGAGTAACAAAAAGTCTTTGTGTGATGTCGAGGTCTAGTGGTAACGGAATATATGTGCTATAACCAAACGGGGGACATCTCCACTCTAAAAGGAACCCCACTTGAACTAGTAGACAAATTCACGTACCTAGGAAGCAGCGTCGAATCAACCGAAAAGGACATCGAAACGAGGTTAACGAAAGCATGGACAGCTATCAATAGGCTATCGACTATATGGAAATCAGACCTAACCGATAAAATGAAACGCAGTTTCTTCCAGGCAGCGGTCACATCGATACTGCTATATGGATGCACTACATGGACGCTAACAAAACGGCTGGAGAAGAAACTAGATGGCAATTACACAAGAATGCTGCATGCAATCCTGAACAAGTCCTGGCAGCAACACCCCACAAGACACCAACTGTACGGCCACCTGCCCCCTATCACGAAAACTATTCAAGTTAGGCGAACCAGACATGCAGGACATTGCTGGAGAAGCAGAGATGAACTCATAAGAGATGTACTCTTATGGATCCCCACACATGGCCGCGCAAAAGCAGGACGACCAGCACGAACGTACATTCAGCAGCTATGTGAGAATACAGGTTGTTGTCCTGAAGACCTGCCTAGGGCGATGAACGATAGGGAGGAGTGGCGAGAGAGGGTCAGGGATATCCGTGCTGCCAGCACGATATGATGATGATGATGATATACAAGGAAAAGAAAAGAAGTCCCTTTACCAGCAGTACTTAATTCTTAATTTTGGCAATGGTGCTGGGGAGCATCTTTTCCTTATACTATTCCAGCTAAATCTGTATCCCAGGATGAAGAAGGGATCAAACAATCAATGCTTTCTGACAATATCTGCTTCCACTAAGCAGATGCCACTCCCACCTGGACCAATCAAAAGGCTGTATTCTCAAGGAAAAGAAGCTTTACCTACTTTGACCACTCAAGAAGAAAACATTACTACTTGTATCTTTTTATCTGATGTCAGCTGCTCTTTAAACCTGAACATAACTTTTCAAACCAGACAATTCGGTGCCAATCACTCTTTGAATTTGGGATGTAAATTTTTTCCCTTTTCATATTCGCTGGCTGTTAGATTTTTTAAAATCATTTGATTCTCATGCTCCACACTCACTATTCACGTAACAGCATGCAGCTATCCCTACATGATACCAATGTGGCACTCTATCACACTTAGATCTCATTGGTGAAAGAAGTCACCAACTGACATGTTATCTTTTCAGCCCATCCTTATATATTGTAGAGGTTCTGAAATTAACTGAACACTGATTTGATTGATTTTTTAAATTTTTTATTTTTTTTTATTTAAAAAAAAAATTGTTTTAATGGCATGTCAACACATGTAGGGTTAATGTATGCCTTGAGATAAGGGAATCATATTCATTGTACATTAAGTTACATTTGTGTAGTTGTTTCTTAAGAGTTTTTGTATGCAGGTATGATATCAAGTATTCCTATTCAATACAAATAATTTGCCCCTGCTATAAGGTTAAATAGTACAACTGTTTTTCTCCAAGGATAGCTTTGGCATTAAATAATCCATAAAGGTTGATATACAATTAAACAAAGAAACCAAATAATGCTCAGTTTTATAATTTCAAGTATTCCTATTTAATACTAATAATTTATGTACAATTATATGGTTTCAAGTAATTATTTCTATTTATAATAATTTGTTTGGTCAGTAATATGATTTCAAATAACTAATTACAAGCCTTAGTAAACAATTAAACTTCAAGTAACTATTCTTAATAAAAATAATTTACATACAATTATATGGTTTCAAGTAATAATAATCATCCTTGGTAAACAAAACAATAACATCAAGTAACTATTCTTAATATAAATAATTTAGTTATACCATATCAAGTATTCCTATCTAATAGTAATAATTTTCAAACTGATTTTTGTGACCTATAAATGGTACCCTAACAGGAGCTACCACTCTCGGCCCGTGTGGACCTAGGAATAATGGCAATGAAAGGCTACTCCCCACTCCTCAGAGCTCTAGAACTTCACTGTCAGATGCAATTTAATGTTATACTTGAAACACACTACTGTAGAAGAAAAAGTTAGCACATCATATTGGGTTCTGCTGACAGACTGAAAACAAATGTACCAGCACATAAGACATGGTTTACAAAGGTATTTCAAGGACTACCACTAACTCCAACCCTTCCAAGCTACATAGCTGTTGATTTCAAATTTAACTAGATAATCATCTAATCATAATACCAGTGAATGGGATGCTGTTATATTGGCATAGAATTATTTTACGAAGGTTATTCAATAAATGAGGGAAGTTTGTGTGTTTTTTTTTGTGGGGGGAGCTTAAAAACTTTTCTCTCCCCCTCCTGTAACCTCTGCATTGTTTGGAATCTATTTATATCAAATATTATTTTAATCTCACAAAAATGTCTTTGGAGGCTATTAAAAATGGCAGCAAATCAAACCATGTGAAATTTACTGAAGAATTGACCTTGAGTCACATCCTGGCTGTGGCAGAGAGGTTGGGTAAGATATTTATCTGACCTCCACACAAAGTCGGATTTGACATGAGGTCATTTTATAGTGGGGGTCCATACACAAATCGAGATGTGCCTGGATGTCACAAAAAATGCTTGATCCTGTCAGCATACCCATGTTTGGAACACCTCAAGTACTAAGTGATGAACTCTGCTCTGCTAAACAGGTATTTCCTGGTGGGAAGGACCTCTGGGACCAGATGTCTAGCACAATTACATCTATCTGGCACAAATACCAGGTAGATCCTGGAAAATAGAGATGGGACAAGACTATAATATTGAGAGGTTGGGTAAATATACACAAAGGTTTAAGTGAGACTACTGCTCACTGCAATTGCTCCAAGCTCTATAGCTGTCAATTTCAGACTTTAATCAACAACCTTCTAGTTATAATACCAGAGAATGGGAGGCTGTATGATATTGCCATTGAATTATTTTAATGGTAAATGTGTTTCTTATATGTCAGGAAATACATTAGATTTTTTTGCCATGTCAACTCTTTATTGCATTAAAATATAAATATATATTTGTGTGTTGGGTTGTATACAAATAAATCAGCTCAGTTCCAGCAAGTCTCTGGCCTCAACCCCCCAGACGCATGTATAACAGTTATTGCTATGGATTCTATAAGATTAGTTTAAATTCCAGATAAAGCTGTTTAACTTTTTAGGCAAAAATTCATCTCTTCTCCCTCTCCATATAAGTAAATAGTAGAGCAAACAGGGCTTTCTTGTCTTGTAAATAGACAAACCAGAAAGAGAAAGAATGAGAAAGAAAAAACTACTTACATTCTTCTGGAGGAATAAACCTCTATAACCAAAAAAATCCCATCCCATCATTGTAATGGGGACAGGGTTACATAGGAATTTTCAGATCTATTTAATTCATAGATAGAACCTTGATAGGAACTCCCACTCCAGGTTAGTGGATCTAGGAGTAATGTCAATGAAGAGATACACCACGCTCCTCAAATATCTAGAACTGAAGCCTCACCTTTGGATGCAGCCTAATGTTATACCCTGGACACTTGAAAAGAAGTGACTGACCTCTTCACAAATGTTATGTTTTATTTATTTAAATTTAATGGAAGATTTAAATAAAGTTGAAACAATGTGTGGAATACTTGTGGAGAGGTGCCCATAGTAGAATGGCTATCGTCATACAAAATGGACACAGCAACCCGAGTTCAAATCCTGGATGAGGTGGTTTGCATTTCACATCGTGTGCAAAACCTCTGGAAAAGGTATGAATCCAACTATTCTCCCTCCACCTATGGATAGATAGTAGGGTACACTGGGCTCTCTGATCTTTGTATAGCAACCTACCTAGGAGAAAGAAAACTAAATTCAAACCTGTTAAACGCTGCTTAAAAAAGACCTTGTGTCACATCCTGCTCATGCAGAGGGGCTGAGAAAAACATGTGGAGTAATTATTTACTCAGCTTAGAATGATTGTGGTAAAAGGCTGGAAGTATGAGGCACTTGGTGAGAATCCCACTTATTAATAAGTCTGCTGAGTATGCTAACCATTACAGTGTCAGGTGGCTAAGATGAATATGTGAACACTAGTTTTATGGCTTTAGGTCATTCCCTTCTTGGTCAGGCTAAGAACTTTTCAATACTCACTTGTAATATAATCTAAAGCATTAGACTGACCTTAATTTTTTTTCTCTCCTGTTTTTTTTTTCCTTTCTTTCTCTCTCAAATAATCTTCTTGGTTGCAGCTTTAAGATTTCTATTCTCATCACCCATACACATATTGACATGGCTAAACATTTGCTATTTTGAGTGGATGGATTTTCATTTCCATTTTATTTGCAGTGGCTGTGAGGCAGAATGTGAACATTTCACTCTAATTCCAAGAAATTTAAAAAAAAAAAATTCAGTATTGATTTAAAATTTCTTTCTCTTAAAATGATTCAGTAGGTGGTGGGAGAAAATTGAACTCTCTGGCGTCTGTTAATTAACTTAAATCACTTAGCTTTTAATTAGTATTCTTGCAATTAGAAATAATCCACTGCTTGGCTTCATTAATGAAAACAGAAATTCAGACATTATCAGAGAAGAGAGAATAAATTGGTCCAACTCGCTGGCAAAATGGTTAAATAAAAAATATGCAATGCAAGATTGTAGAAACTGGTCAGTGTCCAATTGATGCTGTAATGCAGCAAGGGACTTTAGTAACATTGTAAGCAAGTGGTCTCAGGGTGCGAATAGATAAGTTATAAGAAAAAAGTCAGAAGAAACAAATTGATAAGGTTCAAAATCTCATCTGGTTGGCTAGGTGTAACAAGATATCCTTTATCTAGCACCCCAGACTGAAAACAGTGATTAACTAAAAGTTGCCTACTTAAGAAAGGAGGGGTTTAGTGTCCTGTGAATTCAGTTAAAAAAAAACTTGTTTTTTTTAATCTCTCTTTAGTAACTGGAGATGTGAGGAAGGCAAGCATAGCATGGACATTGATTAAGAACAGTTTTTGATTGGAATGAAGAATTTGCTCACACATTATCTATTATCCAATAAAAATCAGTAAATTACTTTAGAGGTAGGTATTCATATATTCTTCCTCATAAGAATAATTAAAAAAAAAATGTTTGAAACTTTGAGGCGTCTTAAAGTATGATAGTTATGAGGGATAATTGAAATACATTTGTTACCTATCCAGGCATTGGCATAATGGTTAGTGTTTGCCAATGGCCAGGGAGACCTGGGTTCAATTCCAGGTTAAGTCATACTGAAGACTCAAAAAATGGTACTTGATGCCTCCTTGCTTAACACTCAGCATTATAAGTTGCAAATCAAGGGTGAAGTGGGTCAATCCTGGAAAAGGAGTAGTGCCCTACCCTACACCTTGGTGCAGTAGCTATCGAAAAGGGAGCCTTTTGGTCATGCTCAACTACGGTCACCAGCTTTACTTTTTGCTTACTTTATAAGTAAAAAAAAAAGCCCGAAAAAAATAATGACCTGGATTTTAAAGTCTATGACCATGTCTGGCAAAATCAAAATTAAAACAATATGCCACGTAGTTTGTCTTGTTTTAGATTGTGATAAAAACAAAAGTATCCCAATATTCATTTGTTTTGATATTATTATAATTCATTATAGTCCGGGAGACCAGGGTTCAATCAAGGTCGAGTCATACCAAAGATTTAAAGATGCTTGATACCTTTTTGCTTAACACTCAGCATTATAAGGTACATATCAAGGGTAAAGTAGAGCAATCTAGGGGAAGGAGTAGTGCCTTCCCCTACACCTTGAAGTAGCTATTAAAAAGGGAGCCTTTGACTTGTCCTTGACTATGGTCCCCAACTTTCTTTTTTTTTAATTTTTTTTTTTACTTATAATCCATTGTCAATATTTTACTTTCATTGGCTTCAGAAACTAAATAAAATGACAGCCCACTTGACTGGGGCTGTAGTATATACTAACTGTATCTCTGCAGAGGAGTAAGACCCTTTTCCCCAACAAGTGTTCTGGATAGCACACTAGGCCATCTGATGATGAAGCTTCAGTGCTGGGGCTTTGGGAAATGTGGAGTACTCCTACATTGCCATTACTCTGGTCCAGAGTGGTAGAATATGTTAGGGTCTCATCTATGGGTCAAAAAGAACTGTTAAACCATTTGTGTGTAAACAAATGACTAATATCAAACTGAATTGTTAGGGTTTCATAGCAATACCATTTAACTCTATACAAACAATGATTAATATGAAAGAATTATTCATGTTAGATAGGAGTGCTTGAAACCATTTAAGTGTACCAACAAATGAGCTTGGGGTTATTAAAAAAAATACTTGTTTACAAATTGTTTATTTATATATGCACACACACAGTGACACGCATAAGTATTGGATACATGTTATTTCCTGTTATAACTCTAGTTTATGTTCGCCATTTTGCCTGATATTTGGTCTGTAATGTCTCGTAAAGTTGTTTTAGTTGTATGTGGAAGGAAAATTAAAAACTCATGGTTGAATCCATTTTTTTTATTTTTTTTTTTTTTTTTTTTATCAAAGTTCAAAATTACCCTATGCAAAAGTATTGGATACATCAATTTAATATTTTGTTGTGTAGCCTCTGTTTTGTTTCACTGCTTCCAGTCACTTTCTATAGTTGGCCCCAAATTTTCCACACTGATCCAGCATTACTTTACCCCATTCTTCCTTGTATAAATCCTCTAATTATTTCATATTGTGTGGATTCCGCTTATGAACTTTTAACCTTCAAAGTATTCCACAAATTCTCAATTGGATTCAAGTCGGGAGACTGACTTGACCAATTGAGAGTACTAATACCATTATTTTCAAACGATTCCTTTGTAACTTTTGTTGTGATATGCTTGGGATCATTGTCGTGTGGAAGCATGAAATTCCGACCATGTCTTAAAGAAGTTGCAGATTTCTGAAGGTTCTTCTCTAGAGTCTCCCTGTATATGCTACCATTATTCTACCATGGATAACTTGTAACTCACCAGTGCCCTTGGATGAAAAGCATCCCCATATCATAATGAACCCCCCCCCCATACTTAACTGTGGGAATGGTATTGTGCTTCTTGAAGGCAGTGCCATTTTTTCGCCAAACACTTGTCGCTGTGTTCCTTCCGAATAGTTCAACTTTCTTTTCATCCGACCAGATTCCCTTTTCCCAAAACTGCATATTTTTCTTTTCATAAGTTTCGACAAACTTTAATCGGTCTTTGACATGTTTGGTTTTCAGTAAAGGCACTTTTCTTGGTGATCTTCAATGAAAGCCTGTACAACACAGAGCTCTGCTAATGGTATCCTTACTTACATTAATTCCAGCACCCTCAAGATCAATTTTAATTTCAGAACGAGTAATGAAGGTGTTTATTTGCACATTTCTGCAGATCCATCTTGAAGTACGCTCATTTATTTTTCTCGGCCTTCTATTTCTTGGAAGGTTTGCTGTACTGTCACCATACTTATACTTTTTGATGATATTTCCTACTGTACTTAGTGCTAGATTCATATCTTTGATTAGTAGCCCTATCTAGTAAAAAATTATGTGCTTCTCTGATTGATCAGAGATAACATTCCAATACTATCGAAAATTTGAATATTCAAAGTCTTTTAAAATACAAATTTTCAATTGGAAATTTGAAAAAAGTGTCATGTATCTAATACTTTTGCATAGGGTAATTTTAAACTTTGATTAAAAAAAAGAAAAAAAAAAAAAAAAAAAAAAAGGATCCAACCATGAGTTTTTAATTTTTCTTCAACATACAACTGAATAACCTACAAGGGTTGGTATGCCATAAAACCCAACCAACCTACCTAAAACAAAGATCCTACATTTAAAGTGAATTACATTTGTTTCCTATAAGATGATCAGCCCCCCCCCCATCAACATAACCATCATTGTTGACTCTGCTACAATTTCCTGAAAACTTTTAACACTGTTCTGACTTTGATGTTGAGAGAGAATAAAAAAGAAACAAAACAAAATAGCAGGAAAATATTCTCTTCATGAACAAAGAATTGATTCTTCCTTCCCTAAGGGTGGCCTTGTTGTGTAATGGTTGAAGCTACAGACTGCGAAATCGTAGTAAGCGAGTTTGAACTCCACTTGCGCTATTACATTCACTTTCAGGCAAATACCCTTGGGAAAGGTATGAACCTCCTTTTCCTGCCAGCTATTGGTTAAATAGTACCACTATTGTTCTTCTAGGAGAATGGCTTTGGCATTAAATAACCTGCAAAGGTTGATATACCCTTAAACAAAGAAACTAAACCTCATTCCCTTTCTCCATATATAAACTGCATTCCTCCTACCCTTGGTGTTTTTGTTGTATGACTTTCACCCACTTCTGTCTCTTTTGTTGTGCAGAGGAGGAATCTCTGTGATGCAGTGGCTAATGTGCTAGATTGTGACATTGTAGTTTGTTTGAACTCCAGTCACGCTATTACATTCACTTTTGAACTAATGCCCCTTGGGAAAAATAAGAACTCCCTTATTCCCTCAGAGATGGGTTAAATAGTTCCACTACTGTTCTTCTAGAAAGATGGCTTTGGCATTAAATAACCCAACCGGTTGATATGCCATTAAAAACAAAGAAACCAGACTTTGCTGTATGATCTGCACCCACCTCTCTGTCCCTCTTGTTGTATGACTGGCACTCCCATCCCCCTTCACCTTTTCTGACTGTATAAGCTGCACTACTGTTTCCCACCCCCTTTCATCTTGCTCTGTCTCTCTTGTTGTATGACCAGCACTCCCATCCCCCTTCACCTTTTTTGACTTAAAAAGCTGTACTACTGTTTCCCACCCCCTTTCATTTAGCTCTGTTTCTCTTGCTGTATGACCTGCACTCCCATCCCCCTTCACCTTTTCTGACTGTATAAGCTGCACTACTGTTTCCCACCCCCTTTCATCTTGCTCTGTCTCTCTTGCTGTATGACCAGCACTCCCATCCCCCTTCACCTTTTCTGACTGTATAAGCTGCACTACTGTTTCCCACCCCCTTTCATCTTGC
The DNA here is from genome assembly GCA_963585895.1 of Sepioteuthis lessoniana. Classification (NCBI taxonomy): domain Eukaryota; kingdom Metazoa; phylum Mollusca; class Cephalopoda; order Myopsida; family Loliginidae; genus Sepioteuthis; species Sepioteuthis lessoniana. The sequence continues at coordinate 56,731,387 of OY757934.1, read as the reverse complement.
TCTGTCTCTCTTGCTGTATGACCAGCACTCCCATCTCCCTTCACCTTTTCTGACTTAAAAAGCTGTACTACTGTTTCCCACCCCCTTTCATTTAGCTCTGTCTCTTCATTTCTTTCTCTGCATCTAGATTCCTAATTTATCCAATCTTCCATTATTATATATATATATTTTTATTCGACCTATTCTACCCACAATGCACTGCCATTCTCCACCCCAGTCCCTTATTCCTTCTCTTCTACCCATAATGCAGTACCATTCTCTCCCCTCCCCCATTCCTTTATCCTGTCCTCATTTCTCATCTTATGACAGTTTTTGGACAACTTCTATTTTCTTTTGTTCTCTTGTCATAAATCTTTGCTAACCTACTGTAGGTTTAACTCTGCATTTATTTACATCTTTGTCTGCCTCTCTCATCCATGCTGCCTGCCTCACAACCCCCACCCCCACTCCACTCTGTCAATGAGTGATGCTTTATCTTTTAAATGGTCTTTGTTTAGAATCAATATTGCTTTTACTCTTTCACTCCCTCCCCCTAACCAACAGTCCCCTTTGCCATCTCTCTTGTCTTTTTTTTTTTTTTTTTTTTTTTTTTTTTTTTCAGAGTTGGCTGCCAAACGATTTCTATAATGTGCCTGTTTGTTGGTACAAGCATTTGCATTTAAAATTTTTTTTTATTTTTTATTTTTTTATTATATCATCCCATGATAATGCAGAGACAGACTACAATAAGTCTTGTCCCCCTGGCACCAAGCGGACTTGGTATCTTTATCAAGCTTTGTTTCACAAATGGTCGAGTTGATATTGACTAGTTTTACTAGTTTAAAAGACTTACATACTTATTTACTAAGTTTAGCTTAGTTTACAGCTCATAGAACAAGGTTTTAACTATTTCTATTTAATTTGTTAGCATAGGAATTCTTCCAGTTATAGCTGTGTCAGTACTACGGCATAGTTGCACTGTTTGGACTTTAACAAACACCTGGAGAAAAAGCTAGATGGGAGTGGTGAATACACAAGTATGTTGTGGGCTGTTTGAACAAATCCTGAAAGCAGTAGCTTAAAAAGCAGTTGTATGGCCACTTACCTCTCATCTCTCATATGATCCAAGTAAGATGAGTAAGACATACAAGGCTCTAAGGATGAACTTGTAAGGGATGTTCTATGTACACACCCGTATTTTCTGAGGCTTCATGCTTCAAATCAGTATTGTATTTCACAATTTGTTTTAGATAAAACCAGTGCTGGCTGATCAGCAATAACTTGTATTCCTCAGCTCTGTGCAGATATTGGATGTCGTCTAGAGGACTTGCCAGGAGCAATAACTGACAGGGATGGATAATACGAGATTCAAGAAGATCCATGCTGCTGGTATTATTTGATGATGGTCATAGTTTGAACAGTTCTATGTTTTCTAGTGACTAATGATAATAATCCTAAGTAAGCTATTATAACTTTAAGTATTCTTATACAAATAATTTGCAGTTATATGGTTTCAAGTATTTCTATCTAATAGTAATAATTTTAAAACTGATCTATAACAGGTACTACCACTCTAGTTCAAAGTGGACCTGGGAGTAATTGCGGTGAATAAGTAACTCACAGGTTCCAGATCTCCAGAACTGGAGCCTCAACACCAGACACAGTTTAGTGTTAACCCCATTTTTGGGGGGAGATCTTACTCTTCTGCTGGGGATACAGTTAAACTATTCTAAGTTAATCTTTTAAACTAGTAAAACTAGTTATGTAGATATTAATGTTTAACTTTAAGGTTTAGATGTTTTATGGTCACTTGTTTGTGTGAGCCAAAGATCTGGGTATCTCGGGGTTTAAGGACTTATATATTCCAAAGGATTAAGAAAGCTAGGGGTATGTATGAAATGAACTATGTGTATATATGCTATAAAATCTATAAACTGTTCAGCTGATGTTTACCTCATTTGACACAAATGTGATTTCTTGTGTGTATTCTGGACAAAAATAACTTGATACCTAGCCTGAAAAAATTTTAGGTGGACATAACAGCCAAATTAATTTTAGTGACATTATGAAAATAAGATTCTAGCTAAATTTTAACTAATCTTACTTATCCATATTTACCAACCCCTCTGCTCGGGCAGGATATGACACAAGGTCAATTTTTTAAGCAGAGTTTCACAGGTTTGAATTCAGAGTTTTCCTTCTAGACTAGTTGCCTCACCAAGGCTGAAGAACCCAGTCTGTCCTACTATTTACCCATAGCTGGAGGAAGAATAATTGGATTCATACCTTTCCCAAGGGTATTAGCGCTATGTGAAATGCAACTAGCCTCATCCAGGATTTGAACTCCTGTTGCCGTGTCCATTTCCTACGATGATAACCATTACACCACGGGCACCTCCTATCAACCCCTTATGAGTTATTCAGTGCTAAAATTTGATACAAAATATTTACACATTGGTATGTTTTCAAGTATTCCCATCCAAGATAAATAATTTTTAAACAGATCTATTTGACCCATAGATTAAGATTCTAATAGATAGTACCAGTCCAAGTAAGAACGATTGATTTTAAAGCCATGTCAATCTTCCTTATCTAAACATATGTAGTTTTTTGTCATGGCCTTCAGTTTTGAATGCTAAATGACTCAACTCCATAGTGTGTAGGTTCTTTTAAGACAAGATTAGTTGGATACGTGTTTTGGTAGTAACCGTAAAAAGAAGCAGAAATGATTTGAGGATACTCATACAGAGTCATCTTGATAATTTTTCTGGTTTATCTTGGGTACTTTGCATGTTGCACTTTGCAATATAGATGAGGGTGATTTGCATGCGACATTGAGGAATATGGAGTATCTCTTCATTGCCATTACTCCCAGGTCCACTCTGATCCCGATTTGGGTCTTATCTATTGATCAAATAGATCTGTTTTAAAAAAAAATATTTGTATATGATTGATGGAACTGTAGGCAAAAAAAACTTAAGAAACTACACAAAATATATAAATATGAACATACAATGAATGAGATTCCATAACCTCTGTGTATAAAATAACCCTAGATGGGTTGTCATGGCTTTAAAATCAATCATTCTGACTTGGACTGGTAGTATCTATTAGAATCTTCATCTGTGGGTCAAATAGATCTGTTTAAAAATTATTAGTCTTGGATGGGAATACTTGAAAACATGCTAATGTGCAAATGATTTGTATCAAGTTTTAGCATTGAATAACTCATAAGGGCTTGATATGCCATTAAATAACAAAACCTATTCATTTGAAAGTGTCACACTTGGCTAAACAAAACGTACGGTTGCCCAGTCAGCTGGGACTGTAGAATACACCACATGCATCTCTGCAGAGGAGTAAGACTCCCTCAACAAGTGTCCTGGGTATGACATTGTTATGTTTTGACCTTTTGACCCGGCCAAAAATGCCATTTAAGGTGGTGCACCGGAAGGAAGTGACACATCCCGGTCGCTGGAAATCGGAAGAGGTTGTGCAGGTGTTGAGGCGTGTCTATATTACTGCGTGGGAGTTTGAAGGTAATATAAGGCCGACGAATTGAGGACAGTTGGAGATAGGCGAGAAGGAGGGCAAGCAGTACAGTGGAAGACGGAGGTAGACACGATGTAGTAGGGAAAGCCAGCACACAGAAGAGTTTACTCCAGGGTCCGGTTGAGCAGCCATGAAGAACGAGAAAGACACAATGCTGACGGCCATAACTTTGGGGTCAAAATATTTCAGTAATGTTCGGTCTCCAGCTCTCTCTCACACACAAACTTGGAACAACCCTTTCGAAACTTACAAATAAAGATGTGAGGTAAAATATTTTATAAAGAAGTCTTCCTGCGTCGTCTTTCCTGCATGCGTCGTTTGTTCCTGTGTTGTTATCATCGGGCGTCTTAATTATTATTGCATCGGTATGTATCCAGCATATATACGTATATTTCTGCATGAATCAGCAGATGACTATATAACAATTAAACCATCAGATGGTGAGGCTCCAGTCCTGGACCTTTGGGAATATGGAGTACCCTTTCATTGCCAGTGCTCCCAGGTCCACTCTGTCCCTGAATGGTAGTACCTGATAGGGTCCTATCTATGGGTCAAATAGAACTGTTTGACATTTAAACTGTATGCAAACAAATGACTTGTGTTAAATCGAATTCTTAGAAATAGAGCTGTTAGACCATTTGACGAATTGAATTATTTGTGTTAAATAGCAATACTTGAAACTCTTCAGCTGTGTGCCTAAATTGAATTATTGGTATTACATAGCAATACATTGACTCATTTGATGACAACGGTGTACAAATGAATGAAGTGTTGAATAGAATAATTAGTGTTAAATAGCAATACTTGTAACCATTTCACTATGTGCAAACAAATGATAGATATCGATTAGAATTATCAGTGTTAGCAATTATTGAAACCATTTAACTGTGTAAAAACAATAGCAATACTAGTGCACAAACAAATTAGTCCTAACTCCTTTAAAAATGAAATTACTTACAGACTATTTACCTACAAATCATAGATGTATATCCATTTACATGTGTGCAAACAAATAACTGATCTTAAATTGAATTGTTAATAATAGATTACAATACTTAAACTGATTTAAATGTGTGCAAACAAATTGTTGATGTTAAATTGTTAATGTTACATAGTAAAACTTGAAACCATTCTACTTTGTGTAAACAAATGATTAATAGTAAATAAAATTAATTGTATTAGATAGAAATACTTGAAATCACTTAAGTGTGTGCAAAAAAATTAAGCTCAGGCTCATTTAAAAATGTTATCAAAATGATTTTACAAATCATATATATTTGATATATATGTATAAAGAGGATTTGGCATTAAATAATCTACAATGGTTGATATGCCGTAAAACACAACCAAACCAAAATGAAGAGACTAGAACAGAGACAGCAAACTACGGCCCATGAGAGCCTCTAAGTAAAAAAAAAACCCCCCAAAAAACTCTTGCACTTGAATCTAGACAAAATTCTTTTGAGTTTAAAAGATGCAGACAGCTCTTTGATAATTTGTAACCCTGTGATGTGGCCCTCCCACTAAAACGTTTGCTTACCCCTGGACTAGAACACAGACGCATTATTCTCTTCCTCTGAGAGTAAAGCAAGGCTGTGTCTGTCTGCTCAATGGTCATATCACAACTACTCAACTGGTATTAAATATGAGTAATTTTTGAACAGATCTATTTGATCCATTGAGAGTATCCTAACAAGTACTACCACTCCTGGTCTGAGTAAACATGATTGTATCAACGAAGAGGCCCTCTCCACTCCCCATAACTCGAGCCTCGCCATCAGGTGCAGTTTAGTGTCATACCTAGGATGCCACTTTTTTGGTGGTGGGCAAACTTACATCTATTACCACCCACCAACAGGGCGAGGAAGTGAATTTTCTAAATTTTTTTTTATTCATATTTAGTTAAAGTTTATATTTCAACAGGATGTCTTTAAAAAAAGAAAAAAATTCAATCAAAAAGGAAATTTAGAAAGTAGAAAAAAATTAACGACCAAAAATATTCATTTTTTTTATTTTTCCCCCCTAATGATGACTCATAACTAATCAACATTTTAATAAGTTTTGAAAGCTATGCATTGTAGAAATAAGAATCTTTTATCAAGCATATTTATGAGTGAATACTTGGCTATGCTGTTGGACATTCACTTCAGCTGTTTGATTTCAAATCACACCAGTTCTAAGACATTGATTTTATATAATTTTATTAGGGTCACATCTATGGGTTAAATAGATCTGTTTAAAATTGTTTGTATTTGGCTGGACCATATCCAAAGAAAAAAAAAAACTTAAACAATTATGCAAAAAATGTAAATCTCAATGTACAATGAACATGATTTCTTAACTTCTATGCATAAAATAACCTTAGATGGGTTGACATGTCATTGAAATCAATCACTTTTATAATTTGGTTCTTTTTAGTATGACACATTCAGGTGAACAAAGAAAATTGAGCGACAATGGCTCGTGTGTATGTAAGTTAGGATAGCATAGAGATGGTCACTGGCTTTTGGTGATTGTCAGTTTCTCACCTATACAATCTCCAGACCATCACATAGACGAGAAACTGACAGTCACCAAGTGCTCTTGACCCTTAGATCAACATATGCTCTTTCACTGATATTGAGCGCTATTTATAAATATAGTGAAGCATATAGGTACATTTTATTATATAAATAAACTGGAAAAAAAACCCTCAAACCATCATTTGGCTATTATAAATTTATTTCAGCTGGCACTGCTATGAATCCAGCCTCATTAGATAGCCATGTGATAAAGTTGGTCTCATTTATAGAGGTGCCAGTTGAAATAAATTTATAATAGCCAAATGACGACTTGAGATTTTACATGAAAATTTACTCTATAAGAAACTTATTAATTTTCATACCTTGATGAACACTCCTGGATTTTGTAAGAGTCCTCAATCATTCTCAACTCATCTTCTATTTTTTATATATATATATATATATATATATAAACTGATTAGACAAATAGGATTATTTCTTTTATATCATTTGATTTTTAATTGTTCTCAACTAGTTTCAAACTTAGGTCCTTGTCAGGAGAAAAGTTGTAGTTTTTGGTGGGAGTGGAAGTGTTTTTAGGAATTGATGTTATAAGAGAAGTGATAAAAATGCACTGGTGATTATAGCAAATCAATATATACAGTAGCATCCAAAACTGAGGGACAAAATTTTAAAACCTAATATTTGTTAGAAATAACAACTGTGAAAAGCTGAAATTTTGACAATTGGTAGTTGTTATCATCCGTAATAACATACTAAAATTTGAATCATTTGCGAAGGATAGAAAAAGAATTATAACAATTATTCATTTATTTTCAAATTTGGAACATCCAAAAATAAGGGACAAAATTGAGAAAAACAATGTAAACAGCCAAAAAACAATAAAAATACATGTCCAATCAATATTTAGTAAATGAGCTCTTGCTCTCAATGACAGCTGCACATCTTCGACTACAAGAACGAATCAGTTCTTGACAATCCTCGATACTAATTTTAGACCATTCTTCTTGAAGCTTCACCCACAAATCCTCCATGTTAGTGGGATTTCTTTCTATAACTTTCACTCCTAAGGTCTTCTTTTTCTCAATTTTGTCCCTTACTTTTGGACGATCCTATTTTGAAAATAAATAATTGTTATAATTTTTCTATCCTTTGCAAATGATTCAAATTTTAGTATGTTATTATAGATGATAACGACTACCAGTTGTCAAAATTTCAGCTTTTCACAGTTGTTATTTCTAACAAATGTTAAGTTTTAAAATTTTGTTCCTTAGTTTTGGACACTACTGTGTGTGTGTATATATATATATATATATATATATATATATATATTTGTTGAATAAAAATTATCTTCAACTGACCTTTTTATATATTTGTAGTAAAGACACCTGGCTAATGAGTTTTTCATTTGGGAGGTATGTTTTGCTTTTGAGTAGTGTTTCAAATTAGCTGTGACTGTCCAGACTGTTACTTATTTGTTTATTTACATCTTTGTATCATCCAAAGTTTGCCAAGCCTATTTTAAAGCAGAGCCATTAAGTTTCATGTTAAATCCATTTGGTGCCAGTGTTTGTAAGTTTTTTTATCCATTTATCTTCTTGTGTTTCTATTAGATGAATTTGAATGTATTGAAAATACTTCCAATATCCCATTTTTTTTAAATGTACTATGCCAGAAGAAAAGCACACAAAATGCTTTCTTGCAAAGACCTAAAAAGGAATACTCAGATCATAAAAACTGAATTCAGTAAGTAATTTTGCCCACTAACTCGACATCACCAAGGCATACTAACAGAACTGATTCCTTTTGACTCTCTCTTGCCAACACTCCTGTTTAAGTCCTCTAGACGGCATCTAGTGTCCACACAGAACTGATGAATGTAAGTTTTTGCTGGTTAGCCAACACTGGTGTGTCCATATGTGGTAGTCTGTCTTAGAATGTCTCTTCTGAGTTCAGCCTTACTTCACGAGCTGTGACTAGCATATCTTGTTTGTCGTACTTGGATGGCTCGTGTGATGAGAGATAAGTGGTCATACAGTTGCAGTTTTGTGGGATGCTGCTTCCAGGATTCATTCAAAATAGCTTGTAGCATCTTTGTGTAATTCTTATCTAGATTTTTTTCTCCAAGCATTTCATTAGGCTAAGTGGTACAGTCATACAATAGTATTGACAGAGATTAACATAATCGACAACTTTTTTGAAAATCCATCATTCTTTGTTACAAGCCCATCAAAAACAGCTAGGAACATAAAAATCAATTGTGGGAGGAGACTCTCTTTTGGACTAATGCCATTGGGAAAGGTATGTACCCCCTTATCCTCAGCTACGAGTTAAACACGACTATGACTGTTCTTCTACAAGGATGGCTTTGGCAGTAAATAACCCACAAAAGTTGATGTACCATTAAAAACAAAAAGAAACCAGTAAAAATCAATAAACCAAATAATAAAACTACTTTAAAGGTGGGTATTTATATAAATCTTTATAAGAATTATGGGGGGTGTCCTCGTGGTGTAATGGTTAAAGCGATGGACTATGGTATCGTAGTAAGCGAGTTCGTACTCCAGTCGCACTATTACATTCACTTTTGAGCAAATACCCTCGGGAAAGGTATGAACCCCTTATCCTCCCAGCTATGGGTTAAATAGCACCATTACTGTTCTTCTAGGAGAATGGCTTTGGCATCAAATAACCTACAAAGGTTGATATGCCATTAAACAAAAGAAACCAAACATTGTAAGAATTATTATTTTCTATTTTTTTTCAAAATTTGTTGGCAAAACTTTGAGGACTTTTAAAAAAAGCTTTAGAATTATGAGAGATGATTTAAACACTTAAGTTACCCATCAACTTGAAGCAGACCACAAATTTATCTTAAAGATATTTTATTAATGGGTATAAAAAAATGCCAGAAGCTTACTGAAACTGCTGTAAATCTTTGTATCAAATAATGACAGATTTTAAAGTTTATGGTTGTTTCTGGCAAGATTAATATTAAAACAATATGCCACTTAATTTAACATTTAAATAGTCATAAGAACAAAGATGTATCCCAATATTAATTTTAGTATACTATTTTATTATTTATTTATTAACAATATTTTACTTCCCACACAGCAGTAATATTTTCAAATCCTTAGCTTAATGAGCTCATAGTTTAAATAGTGGTTATAAGTACAATTATAAATTTTTTTTTTTTTTTTTTTTTTTTTTTTTCATTTCCCACTTTATAATTCCATCATGATCCTATTTACTAACCCCTCCGCTCGGGCAGGATATGACACAAGGTCAATTTTTAAGCGGAGTTTAACAGGTTTGAATTCAGAGTTTTCCTTCTCCTGGACTAGTTGCCTTGCCAAGGCTGAAGAACCCAGTCTGTCTTACTATTTACCCATAGCTGGGGGGAGAATAATTGGATTCATACCTTTCCCAAGGGTATTAGTGCTATGTGAAATGCAATCAGTCTTAATTCCATCATGATAGGCATTCCTAATTACATTGTCATATTCCCCAATATTTTCCCTGAAATTCAAAAATTTCTAAATTACTATCAGATGAAACTTGGTGTGAATGTCACAATCAAATCATAAGAAATATAAGATAAAAATAAAAAAACAGAAAATCTTAATTTTTTAAATTTTTTTGTTTTTGTTTAAATGTCATGTATTAACTTCTTATTACATGACTATACTTCAAAAGACTAATCCAGTTTATATATAATCATGTGGTGTTGCTAGCAAGGATTTCCCTGACCCTCTCTCCCCACCTGTCTATATCGTCTATCGCTCCCGGCATTTCTTTCAGGCTACATCCTGTATAGGCCCAGAGCTGCTGTTCTAGCTGGTTGTCCAACTTTTGCTCGTCCATGTGAGGGAGTCCACAGGAGTACATTGTTTATGAGTTTGTCCTTACTTCTCCGGCAGTGTCCCGCATGTCTGGTTCGTCTAACTTGGATGATATTCGTGATAGGTAGTAGGTAGCTTTACAGCTGCTGTTTTGTGGGGTGTTGCCTCCAGGACTTGTTCAATACAGTTCATAGCATTCTTGTGGAATTACCATCAAGCTTTTACTCCATATGCTTGGTTAGTGTCCACATGGTGCATCCATATAGCAGTATTGATATGACTGCTGCTTGGAAAAAACTGTTTTATTTTATCAGACAGGTCTGACTTCCATATGATTGATAGCCTATCAATAATTGTCCATGCCTTTGCTAGTCGTGTGTTGTCATTTTTGGTTAATGAGACACTGCTTCCTAGGTAGGTGAACTTAGTCTACTAGTTTTAGACAACCACCCTTTAGTGTGAAGATGTCGCCTCTTTGATTAAAGCAAATGTATTCTGTTTTGTCTGCATTCTTATGGAGGCCTATGCCATTTGCTGCCCATTCCAGACTATGTGCCTGGGATTCAGCTTGGACAGGTGTATTTGCCAGAAGCACTATATCATCATCAGAATCTGTCTGTAATAGTTTGTGCGGGGTATCTTCTGCTTCTTTCCTTTGCCAGGGTAAAGCTGTTTTCTTTTATTAAATCTATAGATGTTCTAAGCATGTAGTCTAGGCAGATAATAAACAGATATGGGGCTAATGTATTTCCTTGCAGCACACCTGCTACACTGTCAAAGTCATCTGTGTCTCCATCTGGTGAGTGAATTTTTACTTTCCGGACATTGGCATGATGGTGAGTGTTTGCCAATGGCCCGGAAGACCTGGGTTCAATCCCAGGTCGAGCCATACCATCGACTCAAACAATGGTACTTGATGCCTCCTTGCTTAACACTCAGCAATATAAGGTAGGGATCAAGGGTAAAGTAGAGCAATCAGGGAAAGGAGTAATGCCCTTCCCTACACCTTGGTGTAGTAGCTATTGAAAAGGGGAGCCTTTGGGTCACCCTCGACTAAGGTCGCCAACTTACTTATATAGTATCATTATGGCTGTGATGGTTTCTTTGATGAGACTCTTGTTGAGAAGTATTTGCTCTATCTTCGCTCTTTGTATGGAGTCAAATGCTTTGGAAAAGTCTACAAATAAGTGTTATCCTGAGGTTTTTTGCATGAACGCCTTCTAAAATTCAATTGATAGTCCAGATTTGATGTCATAGATCGATTTCCTCAAAAGCCATTTTAGTTCTTCCTAAGTATTTTTTTTATTTTTGGTTCTATGTGATTGTGTAACAGAGCACTGTAGATCTTGGCTGCTATGGAAGTAAGGGTTATTTCTTGGTAATTCTTGGCTATTCCAAGGTCACCATTTTAGGGGAAAGGAAGGATGTATCCCTTTGTCTGTCTGTTGTTCTGCTTATATACAGTGTTGCAGTATCAGAGGAGTATTTTGTCAAATTTCCTTGTCTTACATATTTCTATGGGTATTTCATCAAATCCTGCAGCTTTTCCTTTTTTTAAATTTTTCTTAGAACTAAGTCCAGTTCTTGTGTAAACTGTCCTAGTTTAATGTCTAGTTGATTACTGATAATTTTTGTGATAGGTTCATCTTGAACTTTCGAAGGTTTTCCAAGTAAATTCTTGAAATGTTGTTTCCATAGGTGTTTTTGTTCTTCTTGGCCGGCAGCTTTCAGTTTAGCTTCCACGGTACTCTTCTTTTTATTTACTTCATTTACTGTCATGCTATCCTAGATTGTCTATCTTCAACCAAGTCTCTAATCTTATTGATCTGATTTTGTATGTATTCTGTTTTTTCTTTTAGGTATGTGTTAGTTTATTTTGTGCCTTTTAAGTTTCTGAGTGTTCTAATCATTGGTGGAGACATGAATGCCCAAATAGGTAAAAACATAAACAACAAATTCAGCTTACACAACTTGTCAAATAGAAATGGGGAACATCTAACAGATTTCACACTAGAAAATAGATTAACTTGCCTTGGTACTAAATTTCAGAAAAGAAAGGGAAAACTATGGACTAACACTAAAGCACAGATAGACTACATCCTCATAAATAAGAAATGGAATAATAGCACATTGAATTGTGAGGCATATTCCTCTTTTGAAGGTGTGTCCTCCAATCACTTAATTGTCACGGCAAAGATCCAACTGAACCCGTGAAAGAATGTGGCGCGAACAGCCACAATTGTACACAATAACTGGTCCCTGCTTAACAATAGGGATATTAGAGATAAATATGTTAACACTAAGAAACAAATTTGATGCACTTCAGGAGATATCCGAAACACTTACTCTGAATGATGAATATGAGAACTTTGTCAATGCCCACATAGAAGCGGCAGCAGAATGCATACCAACTAAACAAAGAGCTAAACTTAGTCCCATGAGAGACATTAACAGTTAGAAAAAAGTGTGCAGACATGAAAACTACATCTCGATGCAATAGAAAGAAACTAAACATCACTAATATTATCCCTCCCAGTCCTGATGATGGTCTGTTAGAATCAAAATGCTATTGTGTTGATTTTTTTTCTCAAATCTTTCCTTCTGCTTGGATTACCTTGTTATCAATTTTTTCTCTATATTGTTGGATTTTACTCCATTATTTACTTCCATATATATATAATTTTGCATTTCTATTTGAAGAGTGTAAAACAAATAAAACTTCAAGTAATGTACTTATTGTGTCCATAATTCTACTTGTGTGTGTGAGAGAGAGAGAGACAGACAGACAATGCTTTCAATGAAAAGAAAAAAAACTAGCTTGTAAGTTTAAATCTCATATTGTCACTTATAAGCTTAACACCAATATGGAGCACTCTTTATTTATAGATATTGCAAAATGTAGCTATACATATATTGACTTGATTAAAAAGTGACTCCTATTTTGAAATTCTTATTTCTTAACTGCAATCTCATATTATAAGTATTTTAAAATAGGAAGTTACTTTTCAATGTATGTATATATATATATATACACACACACACACACACTGAGTGGATAAATCAAACACTTATAACTGGTTTAGTAGTAATATTTTGTTCTTTATTTATGGAAGAACTTCTTCTGACCAAACATTTTTTTAGTTTTTCTACCTTTCAGCAATTGAGGAAATAAGTAAAATAATGGTGAATGTAAAAAGGTATAAAAGGAGGGAAAGGGTCTAAAGACAAGAAACAGATAAAGAAAGAACAGGGAGAGAAATAGATATGTTTGAATGATGGTGAGAGGGTTTATCTATTTCCTCAATTGCTAAAATGTAGACAAACCCAAAAAATGTTTTGTCAGAAATTTTTCCGTGAATAAAGAACAAAATCATTAAGTCATGTTTGATTTTATCCACTTTTCACTTATTTCTATCATCTTGTCAGGTTCACCAAAATCAACAATTTTACTCTGTGTGTATGTGTATATATATATATATATATATATATATATATATATATATATATATATACACACACACACACAAATTTGAATACCTTAAAAACACAAGACCAAAAAGACTGGGTACTATTTACCAACCCCTCCGCTCGGGCAGGATATGACACAAGGTCAATTTTTAAGCGGAGTTTTAACAGGTTTTGAATTCAGAGTTTTCCTTCTCCTAGACTAGTTGCCTCACCAAGGCTAAAGAACCTAAGAAATGGAATAATAGCACATTGAATTGTGAGGCATATTCCTCTTTTGAAGGTGTCCTCCAATCACTTAATTGTCACGGCAAAGATCCAACTGGGTACCTTGTGAGAATCTCACTCACTATGGTTTACTAGCCTAAGTTGTTAACCACGATACCATACAAGGTGCCCTTAAATCATTTCTAATCATAAAGAAATTGTTAAAATCTATTTACTACCATTAATCTTCAAAGTCTGTACATAACATTGGTTGTGATATAATCAACTGTGTCTCAAGACTCTTACTAATGGTCCAATCAATATTAGTTGGGTATAATAAACTGTAGCTAAGTTTAAATTCCTAAGAGCCGGCTCACAACATGATAAATGATTAATTTCTGCATTTCTGTTGTTCAAGATATGTGTTTAAAGCCTTTCCACATGATCAATGTAAATTTAAGTGTGGTTAAATTTGGAGGAAAACTTAGCTATTTTAATTGTTGGAGTGGGTGGGTGTCTGCATTCATTCTGGGGTGGTTGGAAAATTAGATTGGCATTTCTTGCAGAAGAATTACATTGCTACCCACTTTTTTTTTTCTCTATTCATATTTGAGTTCTTTCTGGTGTAGTTGCTTTCTTTATCCTGGCAACCCACAGGGATGTATAGGCTGGGGTGGAGGTAGGGTCAGCACCTTGCTACCATTTTTGAACATGTTAATTGTATTTTCTGGAAATGGAAGTTATTTTTATTGGCCGACATTTTAGAAGGTTTTGGTCATGGCAGTTTATTGTGGGTTAATATATATATATATATATATATATATATATATATATATATATATATATAATATTTTTTTTTTTTCTATATTTAAACTGACTCAGCAATAATCACTACCTCTGTCCTGTAATAGTTGGTACATTTGCATATTAATTTCATACACTAAATGTGTAAATCCTTACTGGACAGATGTAACCACAAACTATCATCTCTGTCCTATAATAATTGGTACATTTGGATATAAGTTTCATACACTAAGCATATAAATCATTATGGGAAAGTTGTAACCATGCCTCTGTCCTATAATAGTTGTTACATTTGGATATAAATTTCATACACTAAATGTACCAACTAATATTGGACAGGTTGTCTGTTTATTTTAGTAATTTATAGACTACCTCTGTCCCATAATAGTTGCTACATTAGTGTATGTGAAATACTTATCCAAATGTAATAACTGTTGTGGAACAAAGATATGTTAGGAATTCAAGTAGTGTTTACTACTGTCAAAAATTACTGAACAAACATCTCATTGATATTCTGTTTTAAATTTGCTGGGATATAGATAAAAAGATACAAGTGTTTCTTATCTACAGGTTTATAAGAGTATGCTGCAAAATACGTACAAAAAATGTGTAAAGTTTGGCTAGAAAAAGACAAGTTTGAAAATCAGGTTGCTTGTGATCTCGTCACCAGGATGAGAATGCATATATAACTAAAAAGGCTGGAGGAATTTTTGGAAAGTGAGGAATTTATTTTGTACCTGTATCAGATTTATTCATTATTATATATAATAATGGATGAATCTGTTTCAGGTTCAAATATAGACAAAAGAAAAAAATTTCACTTCCTTGGTATCATTATAAATTTATTTCAGGCTCCTATAAATTCTTATAAGTTTAACTTATAAGCTTTATAAAAACCATTTTCAGATGAGATATTCGAAATTATTAGATGTTTTCATATTTCTTCCTGCAAGAATAGAATCTGAAAAAACTTTCCAGTTCCGTTCTTGCCAGAAGCAATATAGGAGCCTGACATAAATTTATGTTACCAAGAAAGTGAATTTTTTTCTTTTTTGTCTTTATATAAAAGATTTTTTTAGCTCTAAGCGTTGAGTGTTGATAATCCCTAATTAATTATACATCAGTAGATGTTAGTCTTGACCACTCATATTGGATACTCCTGCCCCTTGGATCATATATATATATATATATATACACACACACACATACACACCTTTTAGAATTCCACATTCTTTGGGTATTAATTGGTGAGTGCATATACTATATGTCTTATTGTATGAGGGTTATATTGTAAAAATCTGGTTGTAAGTTGTCAGTAAGAGACTCTTGAACTCAAGTGCTATGCATTCTTATATTTTATTCTTTTTAGATGCATTTCTTATGTGAGTTATGGTAAAAAAAAATGCCATTTAAACATGTCGTGTTTTCAAAGCAATGCCTAAAAAATAGATCGGGGAGGGGAATCTTAGAAACTTTGAGATAAGAGCAGATAACATCACAAATTTGTGTTCCTTAATTGACTCCTTCCCAGCATTTGCCATCCTGCCAGATTTTTTACGTGTGTGTGTGTGTATGTGTGTGTGTGTGTGTATATATATATATATATATAGCTGGCTGGCTGGACGCATGAGTCAATGTTTATAAAGCTTTTGAAATCCTAAGAAAAGTAAATACAGTTCACTGTTGGAAAGTGAGTGTGGTACATCAAATGAACAAAACTTGTCTATACAACCATTAATTATAACTCCATCTGTGAATAACATATCTGACTCTGTTCCGCACAATCATCAGATAGTACTGGTCAACAGTTCAGGCCAATTGATTCTCTTTATAGCCTACCCTGTCAACAGGGTTTAAAAATAAATTGCTTACTGTATCCCCTGTAGAGGACTTAATACTCCCCTCATTACCTCAGCGGTCAAATCTGTTTGAAAATTATTAGTTAATACTGTTAATATTCAAACTGCTCTCATAGGAATACTTGATAGCAAGTAAATGTGTGTAAATTATATATTAAGAAAAGTTACTTGAAGCTATAATTTCTTTTACTAAGGATTATTATTAGTTACTTGAAACCATATAACTATTGGCAAACAAATGATTATTATTGAATAGAAATAGCGTATAAAATATTTATATTAAATAGGATTACTTAATCATACAACTGTGTGCAAATTGTTTGTAGTAGATAAGAATACTTGATATCATATAACTATGCAAAAACTTAAGAAACTGCACAAAATGTAAATGTTCAATGTACATGATTCCTTAACTTCTAGGCATAAAATAACCCTCGACAGTTTTACATGTCATTAAAATCAGTCATCTTTGTAGCTGCAGTTAATGATATTAATATGTCTGTTTTGGAAGAAGTGAAAGATTCTAATTAACATTATCATTGTTATATTGAGAATTTGTGTAATTAAAAAAAATATCTAGTGCCAACATGGACCTCACTAAATTATCAGTTGCACATTGGACTGGAAATTGCTTTATTCTCTAAGTACTTTAAGTGTATTGCTCTTTATAAAAATCTTGCGATGTGTTTTTGCTTGAGTATGCCATCGTCATCATGTCGCGCTATCAGCACGGTTCTCCTGACCCTCTCCCGCCACCCTTCTCTATCGTTCATTGCTTCTGATAAATCTTCAAGGCTACATCCTGTATTGGCACAGAGCTGTTATGTTGGTTCTAGCTGGTTGTCCTGCCTTTGCTTGTCCGTGTGAGGGGGTCCACTGGAGTATGTCACTTTGAGTGTAGTCACAAATATTTTGGATATTTACTTGGCTAGTTAAGAAATGACTAAAAAAAAAAAATGAAGACCAAGTCATTAAAAATCACAATTTATTGATGTTATTTTATTTTGTTTATACAACTTCATGAGATATTACATAATTTTCTCCCTGACCATTACATTAACACTTTTCATTAAAGTTTTAGAAGACAATTTGGTAGTACTCTATGAACTGGTATTTGTTAAATATATCATAAGAATAAACTATTTTTGACAACTTATTTCCTTTTTTTACCCCCGTCATATCTTAAACGTACGCGCGTGTGTATATATATATATATATATATATATATATATATATATATATATATATATATATATAATTATCATCATCATAATGTCATGCCACCAGCACGGATATCCCTGATCCTCTCTCGCCACTTCTCCCTATCATTCATCGCCTCCGGCAGGTCTTCGGAGTTACATCCTGTGTCCTCACACATAGTTGCTGTATGTAAGTTCGAGCTGGTCGTCCCGCCCTTGCATGGCCATATGTGGGGGTCCATAGGAGTACATCACTTATGAGCTCGTCCTTGCTTCTCCAGCAGTGTCCCGAGTGTCTGGTTCATCTTACTTGTATAGTTTTCGTGATGGGGGGCAAGTGTCCGTATAGTTGGTGTCTCGTGGGGTGTTGTCGCCAGGACTTGTTCAATACTGCTCTCAACATTCTTGTGTAATTTCCGTCTAGTTTCTTCTCCAGCCGTTTAGTTAGCGTCCATGTAGTGCATCCATATAGCAGTATCGACACAACCGCTGCCTGGAAGAAACTGCGTTTCATTTTATCGGTTAGGTCTGATTTCCATATGATCGAGAGCCTATCGATATATAAAACATCATTATCAAGTGGCATTGACAGCACTGATTTCCCTGACGATCTCTTGCCATGCATCCCTATCATCCATTGCTTCTGGGTTTCATCTTGTATCTTCACTGAGCTGATGTAAGTCTTTGCTGGTTGGCCAATACTGGCACATCCATGTGCAGGATGCCCATAAGAACATTGCTTATGAATTGGTCCTTGCTTCTCCATCAGTACCTTGCATATCTTATTGTAATATAATTGAGGAGGGATTTCGTTTTGTATATCTTACCTTTCAGTTTAGTTAGGATGAGAACCTTTTGCTTAGCACATGGGTTAGTTAGGTGCAACATTAACGCAGGTGTGCACGCGCTTGGAGAGGATGTGTCATTCAGAGATGTCAAAATAAAAATCGCAGATAGAAATTGGGACCAGGGGATGTGAGTGACGTCACGCACCGGAAGCATGGGCTGAGGATTTTGGGATTTGAGAAAAAGTCAGTTAGTTACTATTTACCAACCCCTCCGCTCGGGCAGGATATGACACAAGGTCAATTTTGAAGCGGAGTTTAACAGGTTTGAATTCAGAGTTTTCCTTCTCCTAGACTAACCAAGGCTGAAGAACCTAGTCTGTCCTACTATTTATCCATAGCTGGAGGGAGAATAATTGGATTCATACCTTTCCCAAGGGTATTAGTGC
Source organism: Sepioteuthis lessoniana (assembly GCA_963585895.1). Lineage (NCBI taxonomy): Eukaryota > Metazoa > Mollusca > Cephalopoda > Myopsida > Loliginidae > Sepioteuthis > Sepioteuthis lessoniana. The sequence goes on along the minus strand of OY757934.1, from coordinate 56,712,721 downwards.
TATGTGAAATGCAATCAGTCTCGTCCAGGATTTGAACTCGTATCGCCGTGTTCATTTCCTACGGCGATAACGACTACACCACGGGCACCTCCCATAAAAAAAAGTCAGTTAGTTGAGTTTTTGCAGCCGAACGAGAGTCGAGATTCATACCTGGGCGAGGCCAGACAACATACACTTAATGAAGGCATGGAATGCTCTTGACAGGTTATTGATCATATGGAAATCTAATCTATCCAATGAAATAAAACAATATTTCTTCCGAGCTTTAGCTATGTCCATACTATTATATGGATGTACCAGATAGACACTAACAAAACCCATAGAGAAAAAGCTAAATAAGAACTACACCAGAATGCTGTGTTATCTTGAACAAATACTAGAAGCTGCACCCCCACAAAACTGCAGCTGTACGGCCACCTGCCTCCCATCTGACAAATCATTTATGTGTGTGAGAATTTTACTAATGGACATAAAGTGTGTAAGCATGAGAATTTTACTTATATTTTTCCAAAGTAATTCAATTTTATATATATATCAAATCTACATGAATTTTCTGTCCCTGAAGATTTCTGCGCTTTATGCTTTTAGATTTATTTTTAGGTGACTGATAAGACCAGATAGGCCCCCTCCCCGCTATCTTTTATTATGATGCTTGGGGTTGGATTGTGTCAATTTTAATCAGTGATAAACTTATGTGCGATACCAAAATATGTCGTGTCATTTTCTTATGAAATTGCACCCATCAATTATAGATGTTGATGTATTATATGATTGTCTACTTTTGTGGTGAGTTTAATGGTTGCCCACTAAAATTGACTTTTACAAGTTTAGTTGATTAAAAAAAACAAATTCAACATGCTCTTTTCTTCAGTAGATAATCAGATAAGTGACTCAGCTTTGGTAGACATTCAATATAATCTCTACTTTATTGGATTAGTCTGCAATTTTTTTTCTGTTTTTTATCTTCATTATTTTTCACTCCAGTTGGTAAATTGAACTTTTTTTTTTTTTTTTTTTTTAAACCAATATTTAATATTCCAACTAGATAATAGCATTGTGTATGTTGGTGTGCATATTCTTGGGGTGTGTGTGTTGATGCGCATATTTTTTATGTGTGTGGTTGTGTATTTTTTGTGTATTGTTCGGGTTTCTTTTTTCTTTGTGGGTTTTGTGTATTTTGTGTTCCACATCATTTTTGTATGTTGTGTGTATTTCTGTTCAGTTATATAATATTAAACTGCATTGTAGTACAATTTTTGGGATTTTATAGTTATTTACTAAGTCCCTATTGCTTTGTCAGACACAAGGTCTAAGTAGTGAGTTCTTTAAGGATCAAACTCATTACCACTAATGAAAATCTTTACCTGTAAGCACCTGATAAAATGATGTACTACTGAAATTTTATTAAATATCAGTGATAATTCATAATTAATTTGATTACAATTTTTTCATTTTATTTTATAGCACAATCTGTTTCCTTACTTAAAAGATTGACTATGGATTTGTTTGTTAAAAAAAATACTTGTTTGCCAACCCATTCGGCTGGGTCTGTGGAATACACCAACTGAAAGTCTCCTCTATGGTTAAATAGAACTGTTTGATCATTTAACTGTGTGCAAACAAGTGAGTGATGTTAAAGTGTTAGTGTTACATACTAATACTTGAAACCATTTAACTGTGTGCAAATGAAACTATTGGTGTTAGATAGCAATACTTGAAGCTATTTCATTATGTGGAAACAAATGATTAATACTAAATAGTACTATATGTTAGATAAGGATGCTTGAAATTGTTTATGTGCAAAAGCTGAATTATTGGTATTCCATAGCAATACTTGGAATCTTTAACTGTGTGGGAATGAATGAATGATGTTTAAGAGAATTATTAGTGTTAAACAGCAATACAAATTAGCTCTACTTTTTAAAAAATAGAATTACCTACAAACTAGTCACTTACAAATCATGTATGACCATTCAAATGTGTGCAAACAAATGATTGCTGTTGAATTGTTTGTGTTATATAGCAATACTTGAAACCATTTAACTGCATGCAAACAAAGGATTAATATTAAAAAGAATTATTAGTGTTGGATTGAAATTTTCCAGATCTGGCAGTTGGAGAATTCCAGCTTTATCAAATATGAAAGTCATTGAAATTTTGTGACATAATTATAAATTTTTCATTAAAAAATATTTTTTTTGTTGTGTATGTGGGAAGTAAACCAAACTTTGCCTCCCCCCAAGTTTGCTATCCCAGTAGTCGGCATATAAGACATGTCATTCTAAGTTTATGGTACCAAAAATTATCATCGGCTTGTCCAAAGTGAATGGCAAAATTAATTCTGACCAATGTCAGTAAATTTTACAAGTTTGGTTTAAAGATACAGAAAAAAACTAGTTGGAATTCTAGGGGCTTAGAATTTGAACTCCCTCTGTAACTTTTATCCCCTTTGGAACTCTGATCCCTTGGTGGGGTTTTAAAATAATTTTAACAGTTCTAATAAAGAATTCCTCTTTCAATCAACAGCATGGATTATAAAAAGTTCAATACATTCTTGTTACTTTTTGTCCCCCTGGATGGATATGATGATTGACGACTTTCCAGCACCATTAAGAAACAAGTGGCACTAAGACACTGCCATGTTATAATTCAGTCCCTCCATAATTCTTTTTTCTTTATTTGATCTTGAAAATCATTCTGTCATTGGAGCTTAGAATATGCCAACTGCTTCCCCTGCAGAGAGAGTGAGCTCCACCTCCAAAAAAAAAAAAGAGGCATCTCTACTCTGAATATACAAGAATCATTCAGAAAGTTTTAAGTCTCACCCTGAAAGAAGAGTCATAGCTAAACATTTCTTATAAAACTAGAAAAACTATTTCAGATATTTCTGTTTTTGTAAGAAGTGACAGTGTTTTGCCACCAAAATGTTCAGGCTCTTTTTTTCTGGTTGTGGCTTAGAACTTTTTATACAACCTTCATATATACAATTAACATAGGCATCTTATTAGGTTTATTACAAATTCAAAACTAATCTTACTCTAAGTCTGATCATACTTGCCTAAAGACGTGTCCTTTGAAGTTTAATTTTACAACTTAAATATGTACAATTATTTCTGCTGGTATGTTAGTCAACATCTCAGCCCTGACCGACAAGGCAGAATTTTTGTTGTCGTTTTTTTTTTTTTTTTTTTTTTTTTTTTTGTTGGTTGTTGTCTTGTCATTTTTTTGTTTTTTTTGGTTGTTGTCTTGTCTTTTTTCTTTTTTTTTTTTTTTTTTTGTTGGTCTCTTCTTGTCTTTTTTTTTCTCTGTTGGTCTTGTCTTTGCTGTTTGTCTCGTCTTGTCTTTGCTGTTTGTCTCGTCTTGTCTTTGCTGTTTGTCTCGTCTTGTCTTTGCTGTTTGTCTCGTCTTGTCTTTGCTGTTTGTCTCGTCTTGTCTTTGCTGTTTGTCTCGTCTTGTCTTTGCTGTTTGTCTCGTCTTGTCTTTGCTGTTTGTCTCGTCTTGTCTTTGCTGTTTGTCTCGTCTTGTCTTTGCTGTTTGTCTCGTCTTGTCTTTGCTGTTTGTCTCGTCTTGTCTTTGCTGTTTGTCTCGTCTTGTCTTTGCTGTTTGTCTCGTCTCGTCTTTGTTGTTTGTCTCATCTTGTCTTTGTTGTTGGTCTTGTCTTTGTTGTCTTGTCTCGTCTTGTCTTTGTTGTCTTGTCTCGTCTTGTCTTTGTTGTCTTGTCTCGTCTTGTCTTTGTTGTTTGTCTCGTCTTGTCTTTGTTGTTTGTCTCGTCTCGTCTTTGTTGTTTGTCTTGTCTCATCTTGTCTTTGTTGTTGGTCTTGTCTTTGTTGTCTTGTCTCGTCTTGTCTTTGTTGTCTTGTCTCGTCTTGTCTTTGTTGTTTGTCTCGTCTTGTCTTTGTTGTTTGTCTCGTCTCGTCTTTGTTGTTTGTCTTGTCTCATCTTGTCTTTGTTGTTGGTCTTGTCTTTGTTGTTGTTCTCGTCTTGTCTTTGTTGTTGTTCTCGTCTTGTCTTTGTTGTTGTTCTCGTCTTGTCTTTGTTGTTGTTCTCGTCTTGTCTTTGTTGTTGTTCTCGTCTTGTCTTTGTTGTTGTTCTCGTCTTGTCTTTGTTGTTGGTCTTGTCTTTGTTGTTGTTCTCGTCTTGTCTTTGTTGTTGGTGGGGTTTTATAGTTTTTATCCTTATTTTTTGTGTCTATTGTTTTTTTTGTCTTAATTTGTTTTGCTTTATTTTTGTGCCTATCTTCTTGTGCTTTTTGTTTTTTATTTCATGATTTTTATTTGTTTTTCTTTTGTCTCTTTATTTTTTATGTGAGTTTTGATATATTAGGTGTTCATGAGAACAGAAAATTTGATAGATTTTATTAAAAGAAAATTCTTTTTTTTTTTTTTTTTACTCTGGCAGAAAATTAGAAATATGGTAATATGCATACACTATTCGCATCATTATGATATAGATTTTCTTTTTTTTTTGCTTGGTGGTGATGGAAAATAGTCTTTAGTACTGGAAAATGTAATTCTGAACTAGAGAGAGAGAAAAAGAGATAATTGTTGGGAGAATTAGTTTTATTTATTATTCATAGACCCATCTGGCACCATGCATATCTAAAGAAACTGATGTACTGCAGACAAAATATTAAAATCTTTATCGGAACATTCTCCTGGGCTCGGAATTGACAGATGATGTCAAAATGGTTTGACCTTTGCTAAAATTATTTCACACATGAACAGATAAGGGAAAGATTGAACATTTTGTAATGGTTTGTGTCTAATTGGACAATGGAAGAGAAGAGTTCAAAACTGATATCCTTTTTTTTTTTTTTCTTTGTTAGTGCAAGAAGAAAATCTAGTTGCTTTCTTTGAAAGAATCTTGAATGTTTATTTACTAGACTGAGTCAAAGGTTTTGCAATATTTTAGTAACGTGAGGCAAAATTCAACAACTATGGATGCTTTTGCCAAGGTTGTGAAAATTATAAACCACCATGGACTGAGATGCTGAGGTCACTTGATACTCTCAGAGTACTACTCACCAGATTCGCCTCTATGGCTCGGAACATGGACTTGGAATCAATGACTTTAGGCTGACCTGACCTTACCTGATCATTGAGGTTCCTGCAACCTAAGCAGTTTCTTGAACCAACTGGTTAGCGTGCTGTGATTAACTGTGATTTTGTATAACAAATTAGTTGCTTTCACTGCATTATTGGCCCAGTTGGCTGGGGCTGTAGAATACACCAACTGCATCTCTGCAGAAGGGTAAGACTACTCCGATGAGTGTCCTTGATTTGACATTAAACCATCTAACGGTGAGGCTCCAGTAATATTGGAGCTTTGGAGAATGTAGAGTACCCCTTCATTGCCATCATTCCCAGGTCCAATCTGGCCTGGAGTGGTAGCACTTGATAGTCCTATCTATAGGTCAAATAGAAGTTTGACATTTAATTTGCACTTATGCTAAATTGAATTGTTTGAAATAGAACTATTTGATCAAATAGTTCTATTTCAAACAATTCAGTTGTATGTTAACAATTTGACTAATGGTTAATTACATTGTTACTGATACAAAGCCATACTTGAAACCATTAAACTGTGTGGAAACAAATGATTAATAGTAAATAAAATTATTCGTATTAGATCAAAATAAGTGAAACCATTTGACTGTGAAAAAAAAAATGAGCACAGGCTTGTTTCAAAATGTTATCTATAAAAAGTGTTTAGAAATCACACACATATAAATAAATGATTTGGAGTTAAATAACTATCCATGGTTGATATGCCATAAAGCCAAACCAAATTGCTTATACTTTACAAGTTTGAACTTGACCATAAGTTTCTGAATTAGACTGTGGCATGCTCATCTGTGCAGCTTTCAGATCACATGTTGCAAAGCAATGACAATAGCAGCGCATCATTTACTGCAATACTATCAACTATAGAGGGTATGGCTTGAATAGCTTTAGTCACGTGATATACCCACCAAAACTAGCATATACCAAAATACTGCAAAAATTTTGACTTCCCTAATATTTGAAGGACTCGAGCACTTTCCTCACAAGTTGTCTAAAATCTATCTTAGGAATCTTCTAGAAAAACAAAATGACTAATGAGGAAATGTTCACCATCACTAGAGACTGCTGTGTATACTACACACTTTTAAAAAAATTTTTTTTTTTTTCCCCCCCGAATTATTTCTATTTCTCATCCTTAAGTAATTTTATTTTTCTTGTTTTTTATCGTATGCCAACCTTTCATCTCAAATGGAAAGTACTGCATAGTGTACAAGAAAACTTGGTATTTTCTTGAAATTTTTGAGTATGTATTATACATACATACATAGTATACACAGCAGTCTACAGGCTGTAGATGTTGAGTACTCAGTGAGAATCGAACTCACTAGTAATGGTCTCTCAATCTAGATTAACAATTATACCACATAAAGCACCAATGTCCTCTTTTCATATTATTCACTAAACTTTGCTTAGTTTAAGCACAAGACAAGATGGGCATCCAGTGAGACTCAAACTCACTAGTAAGGGTCTGTGAATCTAGCTTGTTCACCATTAATCTACGTGAAGAACCCATTGAGTGGTTAGTAATATTTTTTTGATTGGTTAGAAAAGATGAATACTGAAACTAAAATTTTTCTTGTTGAATAATCCTTTCATCATAGATTTATACAATAGTGCTGAAGAGTTCTTAGCCAAATCAAGAAGATAGTTTTTAATTTAATATATATATATATAATTTTTTTTTTTTTTTAGTGTGAAAGAAATTTATGCCAATGGTGTTGAACTGTAGGATGAATATATAAGTTAGCATATTGACTTTATTTTCATTTTTTTTTTTTTCACATTTTTGGCTTTTAGGTGTATGTCTTTACATGGAAAAATTATGGTAAATTGTTTTCCCCTCCTTTCACGGGGGTGGGGGGGCTCGTGGTGTAATGTTTAAAGCGATGGACTGTGAATTGTAGTAAACGAGTTTGAATTTCAGTCGCGCTATTATGTTCACTTTCGGACAAATATCCTTGGGAAAATTATGAACCCCCTTATCCTCCCAGCTATGGGTTAAATAGTACCACTACTGTTCTTTCAGAACGATGGCTTTGGCATTAAATAACCTACGAAGGTTGATATGCCATTAAACAAAGAAACCAAACCTTTCACAAGCAGTGGAATAGCTACCAAGTGATCATCATAGTGACCATTGAATATGTACTTACCCAACCCCTCTGCCACTGACAGGATATGATACAAGGTCAATTTTTAAGTATAGTGAAGTTGGTTTTAATTCAATCTTCCTTCTCCTGGGCTGGTTGCATAACTCAGTCTAGCCTACTATTTTCCCAGAGCTGGGTGCAGAGTAGAACAGATGAGTTTGTCTTTCTCAAAGGTATTAGTGCAAAGTTAAACACTGCTTCATCCAAGATTTGAACTCTGGATGCCAATTCTATTTCCTAGGTTGATAACCATTATGCTAAGTGGTCTAATGACCATTGTGTATGTGTGTGTTTTATCGAGGCTATCTATTCTGTCAACTGAGGCTGCACCTCTACAGAGGGGTGAGACCCCCACCATGCCCACCTCCGACTGATGTCCTGGGTATGGCATTAAACTAAATCTGATGGTGAGGCTCCAGTCCTGGAGGTTTAGGGAATGTGGAGTACTCCTTCATTGCCATTACTCCCAGATCCACCTTGGCCTGGATTGGTAGTACCTGTTAGGGTCCCATCTATGGTTCAAATAGAACTGTTTAATGATTTGTCAAGGATTATGATTAGTTATTTGAAATTAAAGAGCTCTCTGTGAATTATATATATTAGCTAGGAATACTTGGTAAATAGAATTACTAATGTTTGATAGCAATTCTTGAAACCATTAAAACTGTGCAAACAAATGATTAATAAGAATACTTAAAACCCCTTAACTGTACACAAACAAATGAATCCTAATGTAATATAATGGCTGGGGGATTTTGTTTTATATATCTTGCCTTTCGGTTTAGTTAGGCTGAGGGCCTTTCGCTTAGCGCATGGGTTGGTTGGGTGCAACATTGGCGCATTCGAAGATGTCAAAATAAAAATCCCAGACGGGAATTGGGACCAGGGTATTTGGGTGATGTCATGCACTGGAAGCGTGGGCTGAGATTTGAGAAAAAGCAGTTAGTTGAGTTTTAGCATCCAAAGAAGATGGTTGACTTTTGGGGCTCACCGAGATCAGACCAGTAGTTTGCGGCGGGGTGCCGCGCAGATGAAAAAGTCAGCATAGAAAGATTTTGTATCACTCTCCTTATATTGAACTACCTTTTTAACTCTAAGGTAATAAAACGTTTCATACCTGAACTAAGAAGTCGTAAGTGTTTTTTAGGTTTTGGGATTCTTCTGTTATCTATATGTGCATTATGAACATTCTATGTCTATTTCACATATCCATGTATCATGGGTATGTTACACTAACAACTCTTAGAAATCATGCATATAAACAGGATTTGGCATTAAATAACCCACAAGGGTTGACATGCCATAAAACCCAACCAATTAGAGGCTATAAAAGCTAAAGTTGATTTAGAAGGCTATTAGTCCTGATTTTAAGTGGTCACCGCATACCATTGTAATCTTAATCACTAATACCACTAGTGGTGTGTATTCCTACAAAAATTATTTATTACAAAATTTAAAATGTCTTTAAATTTAACATTTTTTTCAATTTGTATCATACAGCACTTAAGGGAGACTGATTGAATTTATTGTATTGTAATGAATATTTGAAACTTATAAGTGGATATGTTTTTGAAAATCTCAATAAAATTCAATTTGCAGTAAATTTTATATATATTAAGTTGTTTCGAAAATAATGTCCCAGCTCAGTCAGGTCGGCTTGGGCTGTAAAATATACCGACTGCATCATCTCTGCAGAGGGATAAGACCCCCTCCAAGGAGTGTCCTGGATATGACACTAAGCAATCTGATGACGAGGCTCTAGTCAGGCTGAAGCTTTGGAGAATGCGGAGAACCCCTTCATTGCCATCACTCCCAGGTTTGTTCTGGTCTAGAGTAATAACACCTGATAGGGTCTTATCTATATGATGTCAAATAGAACTGTTTGTAAACAAATGACTGATGTTTAATTGAATTGTTCGTGATACATAGCAATACTTGAAACCATTTAACTTTGATTCATGCTAAATTGAATTGTTAGAAATAGAACTATTGGATCATTTAACTGTGTGTATCTGCAAAATGTTTTTACAAATCCAATTTAGTATATGTAAAACAGGATTTGTCATTAAATAACTAACAATGGTTAATATGCCATAAAACCAAACCAAAATAATGTCTGATTGTAGAATAAACTTGAATTCTTGAAATAATGAATTTAAACAATGGTCAAATGATGATCCTTGGACATCTATACCATTCTGCCATTGATTAACAAGGTTATTTATACCTGTATACTCAAATTATAAAGATTTTGATGCCAAGAAATCTTTTAGATGTAGTTTCTAATCCTCTGGAATTAATTTTTTTTTTATTTATTACACTATCCAGATACCTGTCAATGGGTGAGAGCTCAGGAGAATATGGTGGATGGGGCAAAGTCTCATATCTCAAGTTTGAGCTTCTGCAATGCCATCCTGGTAACATGTGGCCAAGAATTGTCATTAAATAAAATTATGACCAAGCTTTAACTTATTTTAAAAAAGGAAAAAAGTAAATTCATCACTTTTCATGTAAAACCTTCAAAATCAAATTCTTAAGTGATAGAAAATTTACAAAGGGGACATTTTAGGAATACGAATTTTTTATACAACTATATCTAAAATATATTTGAACAGAAGTTTAAAATTGGACAGTATTTTCCAAACTGCCTAATACAAGAAAATAATGATAGTGTGACACAATGGCTGGCATTCATTTCTGTGGGGTGGATTCCAGTCAGAGGATCCCTTTGTTTTGGCGAGAAACCCACACAAAGGGCTTGCACAGAGATTTCCTACCAGACCGGAAGAGGACAAAGGAAGAAAGGTCCCAGAGCAGAGCAGAACAGATGAGTCAACAGAACGAGGCAGTCAGCAGGAGAGAGCAGGCGACTGCTAGGATATGTGGACCCAGACGCCGGGTTGGCCAACATGAGATGAGTCGGCATTCCTGGTGACTTTGGGGGAATTTCGCTCGAATACATGCTCGTGATAGCCTGCAGATGCACGGAGAGCTGCACAAAAGTGTCACAAACTTCTCCCTTCTTGCGCTTGGAGCTAACCTAAGTCTGCTATTGTTTGTTCTCTTTTCTTCCACCCTCTTGGTTGTGTTTTGTGTGTCCGTAAAGAAATATGAAATACTCCTGACTGGAGATGAGAGAAACCTCTAGACAATCTGATGGCCATGAGTGGTTTAGGAGGTTGAGATAGTGAGGGTCAGCCAGCGGTGTATTGTCACAATAGTCCCTGATGAAATATAGAATGAAAGATTGGCTGGAGGTCAGGGATCACCCTTCTAACATGGGGATTGAAAATGATGAGAAAAGAGCTGGCTTTAGATTGGTTGAGGAGATTGTCATGTCATTAGAAACATTTGGAGATTTAGTGAGATTAATTCATTTTAAAGTTGGGGTCAACAATCAGATCAAAATAGTAAAAATAAAAATGTGCATACTACATCCTATGAAATGTAAAGAATTCTGGAAAGTACCACACTATTTCAAGTGCACATGCATGAATAATTTAGATACAAGCCTCACTTTCATGTAACACACTTTGTTCAGTTCTTGAGCAAGATCCTAGTATTTTTCTTTTGTCTTCACCCTGTTTAATAGATTTGAATTTAGTTTTTTCTCTTAGAGCAGTTTTCCTACCAAGGTTAAAAGTCCAGTCTGCCTAACTATTTTCCCATAACTGAAAGCAAGAACATTTGGATTCATGCCTTTCCCACGGTTATTAGCACTATGTGAAATGCTAACAACTTTGTGCAGGATTTGAACTCTGTTCAACATGTCCATTACGGTACGAGCACCTCCTAAGGCCTAAGAAATATAGTGTGTTTATGAATCTCTTTCATCATGCAGGATCATGTGACAACCTTTTTTAAAGTATCCAAAAATATATAACATTATGTTTTTAAGATGTATACCCCACATGATGATATCTCTGAGAGCTGCATGATTGAGTACTAGAATGCCAGACCTCTGAAAAAATTGCTTCAAATGGTGAGAAATATGTAGCAGAGATGTCAAGCAGTGATCTATGCCAATAGTGGAAGTTCTCATCTCTGATGTTTTGAAATTTTGCCTTTAGCTATTAAAGCAATTCTAGATTTAGTCAATAAAACTTGTAATTGAATATTGTGCCTATTTTGGACAAAAGAAATATCTATATTATACATTCTAAAATTTAGGAAAAAAGTTAAAAATAAACTGGTTACTCAAAAGAATGACCCACATCTTTTTTACTTATTGTGTATTCTAATATATGAGAATATTTGTTGGTTTGTTTGATTTGAATAACCAAACAGTTGAATATACAATATTGAGGTTAGCTACATAAGTCTTTTTTCCCCTCTTTTCCTTTTTTTTTTTTTTTTTTTCTCTTTTCCTTTTTCTCACTCTTTTCCTTTTTGTTTCTCTTTCTTTTCCTTTTTGTTTCTCTTTCTTTTCCTTTTTGTTTCTCTTTCTTTTCCTTTTTGTTTCTCTTTCTTTTCCTTTTTGTTTCTCTTTCTTTTCCTCTTTGTTTCTCTTTCTTTTCCTCTTTGTTTCTCTTTCTTTTCCTCTTTGTTTCTCTTTCTTTTCCTCTTTGTTTCTCTTTCTTTTCCTCTTTGTTTCTCTTTCTTTTCCTCTTTGTTTCTCTTTCTTTTCCTCTTTGTTTCTCTTTCTTTTCCTCTTTGTTTCTCTTTCTTTTCCTCTTTGTTTCTCTTTCTTTTCCTCTTTGTTTCTCTTTCTTTTCCTCTTTGTTTCTCTTTCTTTTCCTCTTTGTTTCTCTTTCTTTTCCTCTTTGTTTCTCTTTCTTTTCCTCTTTGTTTCTCTTTCTTTTCCTCTTTGTTTCTCTTTCTTTTCCTCTTTGTTTCTCTTTCTTTTCCTCTTTGTTTCTCTTTCTTTTCCTCTTTGTTTCTCTTTCTTTTCCTCTTTGTTTCTCTTTCTTTTCCTCTTTGTTTCTCTTTCTTTTCCTCTTTGTTTCTCTTTCTTTTCCTCTTTGTTTCTCTTTCTTTTCCTCTTTGTTTCTCTTTCTTTTCCTCTTTGTTTCTCTTTCTTTTCCTCTTTGTTTCTCTTTCTTTTCCTCTTTGTTTCTCTTTCTTTTCCTCTTTGTTTCTCTATCTGAAGTGATAGTGTTACCATAGCAAAAATGTTCAACTATACACTTTTGGGATGTGGATTAGAATTATTTGAATGAACTCTGTGTGTATCTCAAATAAAGTAAATTTTTTTCCTCCTCTTTCAAATCATATCTTTTGTCTACTAATTGAATAATTTCATAAGAAATAATGACCTAATAATATACACATGTGAAAATACAAAGCTTTCATCAGATGGCTCTTGGGGTCAGTCATCGTTCAAGCACCAATTCCTCATTACCACTCACCCAGAGCATGCTAGCAGTATTTTACAATACCATCAGACTTTATTGGTTTTCCATCACTTTGTGGGAATGCCAGATCACAACTTTCCTGTAACAAAGTTAATTAAACAATATTAATTTGATTTCTATGATAAGATAACATCACTGGAAATTCAACATAGCATTTTATGTAGTTCAAATTAAACAAATAATTTAAAAAAAATTATTTCTCTTATGATAACCAAAGAATTCCTGTATACTAGATTTATGCCATTATTAACACAGGCAACCCATTTAAAAATTTTTCACTCCCACATAGCAAGTTGGCTATTGCATGTGTTATATATATATATATATATATATATATAGACACTAGTCATGATAGACATAATAGAAAAAAGACACAGATTCTGTTTATACAGTGTGTCTTTATCTTAGTAAAGATTATGAATATAAAAGAAACATTTCTGTGCTGAATTATGACTTCCCCATCAAATGAAATTTGACATAAAGTAATTTATTATGAGGGTCCATGCACCAATCGAGACTCATAGGTGAGCATTTGCAAAAAAATTTGCTCCCGCCAGTATTGACCTTTAGGGGTGCCTCAGGTGTCAAGTAATAAACTCAGCTCTACTAAGGAAGTACTGCCTAAAGGAAATCAGGTGATCAATTTGAACTCACCTGGCGCAAGCATCAGGTGACCCCCAGGACAGCTAACGATGATAGTTTTAGTGATTAGATTTGAAAATTATGTGTCTATATTTTTACAATTCAATTTTTAGATTGTTTAGGCCAGTATAATTTTTTTTATCTTCAATAATTTTGATTTTTTTTCTCAAAATTAGTCTTTTAAATATGAAGGTCATTCAATAAATTAGGTTAAATATTGCTTAAAGAAATTGGGAATAGGAAGCACTGTTTACAGCTGTTTTTTTTTTTTTTTTTTTTTTTTTTTTTTTTTAAGAACTCCTTCTTTTCTGACTGCTGTGCCCAGGAATTTTTCTTTACTGGAGAGTCAGTGTGTTTCTGCTTCATAGATTGCCTTTTCAACTCGGGCTTCTAATGGCATATTTAACCCATTTGTAAATATTTTTTTTACCTAAACTTGCTTCTTTGTATACATCACACATTCTTCTCTAAATTTCACCTGGTTTGCACTTCACTGCTACTAAAAATTTGATGACAAACCTCTGTTTAAGGCTTGGGCACTCTGTTTGACTTTCTGCCATTTTGAATAGCTTTAAGATATTTCTGGAAGATTAGAATAATTGATTTGTTTGAAATTAGTTTATAGCAAGAGTTGAGATTTATAGAACCAAATTCTGAACAAAAAAAAAAAAAAATCTTTGCCTTGAAAAAAAAAAAAAATTTCCTTAGTTATTGAATGATCCTTGTATATATCATAGCTCCTTTCTCAGTCAAAAAAAAAAAATTTCCTTAGTTATTGAATGACCCTTGTATATATCATAGCTCCTTTCTCGGTCAAAAAAAAAAATTTCCTTATTTATTGAATGACCCTCATATTTGCACAAATAAATATGAAAGAAAATGATGCATCATGATTTTTTTTTTTTAATGTTTCGATGATGAATAAGGTCCTGCTCTATTATCTATTCATTTTATTATAAAATCTTTTAAAATGGCTTTTAACTGTATGAACACATCTGAAATACTATTCTCAGAACATTTAAATTTTCTTTCCGTAATATAATGGGTTTTTTGAAAACCATGCTATTCACACTATTCTAGAACGGAGATGAAAAAAAAAAAACAAAACAAAACAAAGAAACAAAAACTAAGTGTACATTGCATTTTAAAACTCAATCAATAAGTGCAATGTTTTTCTTGTAAAGTCGACATTTTTACTTGAATTTTTTTTCTTTACAGATAAGTGATTTGTCAAATAGGAGATGTATTGGGTTATCTTTTTCATGTTTCGTGATTAGTATCGTCAGTGAAAAAAAAAATCACTATGCATCAGTGCATCATTACACCTCTAATATACCTACCTAGATACATACATACATACATACATAATCATTATGTTGTGCTATATGCCTACTCATATAGACACGCTTGCACCTCTCTGCATTAATGCACTTTAATATACGCAACGAGGGACAGAAGAGCTTATAGTGTCAAAATATGATCATGTCTGCTTCTAAGACCCATTTAAAGAAAAGGGTTGTCCCTGTAGCATATTGGCTAATGTGATGAACTGCGACATCATAATGAGTTTGATCTCCACTCATGCAATTATATTCACTTTTGAATAATACCTTTGAGAAAGGTATGAATCCCTTTACTTCCCTAGTTATGTGTTAAATAGTACCACAAATATTCTTCTACAAGGATGGCTTTGGCATTAAATAACCCACAAAGATTGATATGCCATTAAACCAAGAAACCTACTCAAATGAAACCATTTAAAGAAAACAAAAACTGTAGATATTACACTTCATCCAGTGGACTTGTATTATGACAAAGAGGCCAACCAAAGATTGAAATAGTTTTATCTCTCATCATCATCATATCGCGCTGGTAGCACGGATATCCCTGACCTTCTCTCGCCACTCCTCCCTATCGTTCATCGCCCTAGGTAGGTCTTCAGGACAAGGCAAAAATATAGCTTATTGTAGTGGAATTCAGTCTCAATTAACATACCACTAACATCTTGTTCTATTTTTGGAGCAAACCACTTACAAGTATATATACAAACTTTTATTGATCACTGGTGAAAATAGTGGTGACTATGTAAAAAGGAAAAAAAAAAAAATTTTTTTAAAGTAAAAACCTGCACTATCCTATGATATTACCCTCCTTGTATCTGTTATTCCCATGGAAATAAATAGGTTTTACTTTGAGTGCTATTCATTTCTATAGGCTAATGAACATTGTCATGTCAAAATCTTTTGCTACTAAGTAAGTAAAGTTGGCGACCATAGTCGAGGGTGACCCGAAGGCTCCTTTTCGATAGCTTACTACACCAAGGTGTAGGGGAGGGCGCGACTCCTTTCCCTGGATTGCTCCACTTTACCCTTGATCCATACCTTATAATGCTGAGTGTTAAGCAAGGAGGCATCAAGTACCATTTTTTGAGTCTTTGGTATGACTCGACCTGGGATTGAACCCAGGTCTCCCGGGCCATTGGCGAACACTCTAACCGCTAGGCCAATGTCCGGTATTTGCTACTAAGTTATCGATAACAAAGCAAAAAATAATAGGTTATGAAGGAGAGATTCTGCTTCTACTGCCATTCTACCAACATCTACCTTTAATGCTATAAGGCAGCATAATAAAATAAGAGGCATTATTTTTGCTTGTATTAATCCAAACCATGATTAATTACTTAGTCAGTTGTCAGTCAACCTTTATAAATTAAAGTGTCCACAAGAATTTTATCTCTAAGAAAATATGTTGCAGAACGGTGAATCCAAGGGAAAGACAATTCTGTTGACAGGATCTAAAATATGCCAACTGAAGCCCCTTCAAACTGGTATGACGACCCTCATCAGAAAAGAAAACAAGAGTTCTGGATATAATTTGCATCCAGTGGTGAAGCTCCAGTTCTGGTGCATAGAAGTGAGAATAGTTGGTTGGTTGTGTTTTATGGCATATCAACCCTTATAGGTTATTTTATACCAAATCCTGTTCATTCTCTCTCACACACACCCATTTATAGTATTTGTTGGTGACATCATTTTTAAATGAGCCAGGAGCTCATTTGTATGCACGCAGTTAAATGGTTCAAAGTATTGCCATTTAATACTAATAATTGAATTTAACATCATTCATTTGCAGCCTAGTCATTTAGGGCTGTAAAATACACAGATTGCATTTCTGTAATGAGTTAAGACCCCGCCCCCAACATGTGTCTGGATATGACACTAAACAATGTGATGGTGAGGCTCCAGTAATACTAGAGCTTTGGGAATGCGGAGTACCCCTTCATTGCTATTGCTCCCAGGTCCACGTTGACCCAGAGTAGTAGCACCTGATAATTCTATCTATGGATCAAATAGAACTGTTTGACATTTAAACTGAGGGCAAACAAATGACTTCTGTTAAATTGACTTGTTTGAAATAGAACTGTTTGATGATTTAACTGTGACTGATGTTTAATTAAATGGTTAGTGATATATAACAATACTTAGAACCATTTAACTGTGTGCAAACTAATGGATAATGTTGAATAGAATAATTTGTGTTAAATAGCTATGCTTGTAACCACTTAACTGTGTGCAAATAAATCATTAATATTGAACAGAATTCAGTGTTGGTAATAATTGAAACCATTAACTATCATTTTAGAAACAAAAGCAATACTAGTTTACAAGGAAATTAATTCCAACTCATTTAAAAATGAAATTATCGACAAGCTTATCTTTTTACATATCATGTAAGTCTATTTAAATGTGTGCAAACAAATGGCTGATATTAAATTGTGATTGTTTTATAGCAATACTTGAAACCATTTAACCATGCAAAGAAATGAGTTCTGGCATGGTTAAAAATGTTATCAAGAAAATGTTTCCAAATCATATATTTAATATATGTATTAAGTAGATTTGGCATGAAATAACCTACAATGGTTAATATGCTATCAAACCAAACAAACATTCATTTGTTTGCACACAGTTAAATGGTTTCAAGTGTTTCTATCTAACAGTTTTAGTTATATTTCACATACTAGGTTTCAGATCTAGTAAATGATTAAACTTCTATTTGACCCATAGATGGGGACCCTAATAAGTACTACTTCTCTGGGTCAGTTGACCTTGGAATAATGACAATACTTCACATTCCCCAAAGCTCCAGGACGAGGGCCATATCCTGGACACTTGTGGTGGGGGGATTCTTACTGCTCAGAATCCCCCACCACAAGCTGTCCAGGACTTATAGGCCCTCGTCTGGAGCTTTGGGAATGTTGAAGCATTAGTTGCCATTACTCCCAGGTTCACTAAGACCTGGAGTAGTAGTATTTTTTAAATATGGGTCAAATAGATTGACTTGAAAATATTTGTATTGAATTGAAATACTTGAAACTGTACATTAAATTTTGGTGTCAAATAACCCATAAGGGTTCATATGCCATTAAACAAATACACAAAAACACCACACCAAAGGAAAGAGAAAAATTAACTCGTAACACGTTTACCTTCTGATTTTCTTCACCAGACACCCAACTCTGTAAAACTTTACTTTCCCCACTTCCACTCCCTATCTACCTCTGAGTGTAAAGTGTACATCATGGGGAAAGAAAATGATATTTGTAAAAGAGGAAAGAAAGAGAAGGAAATAGACCAATAAGTCTGTGGTTGTCAACCTTTTTTGCCCCAAGCATCCTTTTCATCATATCCCAGAATGTCATCAACTCCACTTTCAAGATTGTCTGATCCTAAAAGTGCTTTCTAAATACTATGTATGTAATAGTGAATTTTTTTTTCTGTATTAGTACATAAAAATTTGCTTGGATTTTTAAAAAATTTTTCTTAGTTTTACAAATTTAATAATTATACAACATTTTGATGGATTTTAAAACTTTAATAAAAGTACAGATTTTTTTATATTCATTATTAATTAACAGGGTAAAGTTAACTGAAGCATACTTTGATAAACAAAAATTCAGAACATCAGAATTAGATTGATTTTTAACAGCATCCCAACTCATCTAGGGTTATTTTATGCTGAGAGGTTAAAGAATCATGTTTATTTTACATTCATATTTACAATTTTTTTTGTGCAGTGTTGAAGAGTTTTTTGCACATGGCCTGATTGAATATGAATAATTTTTAAACAGAGCTAACACACAGATTTACTTCCAGGTCCACTCTAACCTTAGTGGTAATACCCGTTAGGAGCCATAGTGTGAAGGAGTATTCTACTCGCTCCAGACTCTCTATCAGATGCCGTTTCGTGTCATACCAGGACCCCACATCTTTTTTGGTGTTGGAGAGGGGTTTTACTACTTTACAGAGTCAGTGTATTCTAAGTCCCACCTACAGGACAATAGAATACCAGGGTACTGTAATTAACTTTATTCTGAAGATTCCATTTAATAAGAAATCTATCATAGCTTTCTCCAACAATTCTTGGATACATCAGTGATGCTTAAAAGGGAAACAATGTTAGGCATTTTCAACCTCCAATCTACTTTGTTGCTTCATTTTTATATACAACCAAGTTGAAAAGGCTGACTCACAAAGATATGTCAACACAAACAAGTAATGCAAGGATAGCTCTTTCTGCTACTTTTGGGTAGGAATTGAACATTAAGGGCTAATATTCTGTGATTGATTTCTCATTGACCATATCGCTTGTTTCCAAATCGGTCTTCAGTTCCAGAAATTCATTTTGACAATCATCAGTAACATTTTTGACTAACACTTTAAATCCAATTCATCATCACCAAGTTCAGGAAAATATGGGTTTAATTCATTTTCAAGTGCAGTCAAATCCTGTGGTAACTTTGTCTATAAGTCAGTTATTTTAAACCTTATAGTTCAGGTTGGTTGGGTTTTATGGCATGTAAATTCTTGTAAGTTATTTAATGCTAAATCCTATCCATATGTACCAACCCCTCTGCTCGAGCAGGATATGACACAAGGTCAATTTTTAAGTTTAACAGGTTTGAATTCAGAGTTTTCCTTTTCCTACTAGACTAGTTGCCTCACCAAGGCTGAAGAACTCAGTCTGCCCTACTATTTACCCATAGCTGGAGGGAGAATAATTGGATTCATACCTTTCCCAAGGATATTAGTACAATGTGAAATGCAATCAGTCTCGTCCAGGATTTGAACTCATGTCGCCATGTCCATTTCCTATGACAATAACCATTACACCATGGGCACCTCCACCAGGTTAGTTAATGCTAAATCATATATAATATATATATATATATATATATATATATATATATATATAAAATGATTTCTAAGCAAATAGTTTGTAGGTAACATTTTAAAATGAGTCAGAGCTCATTTGTTAGCATACAATTGAATGGTTATAAATATTATTTGTTAATTGAGTGTAAACTAATTCATACTAACTTTTTTGAACAGCAAAATTACCTACGAACTATTCATTTAAGTATTGCTTTTATTGGACTAGTGGGTAGAGTGTTTGCCAACGGCCTGGGAGACTGGGGTTCAATCTCAAGTAGTTATACAAAAGACTAAAAAAATGTTACTTGATCCTACCTTGCTTAACACTTGGCATTGTAAGGTAGGGATCAAGTGTAAAGTGAAGGGATCCAGGGAAAGGAGTAGAGCCCTCCACAACACTTTGGTGTAGTAGCTAATAAAAAAGGGGCCTTCAGGTCACCCTTGACTACGGTTGCCAACTATGCGTACTTTACTTATTGTTTGCACATTGTTAAATGATTTCAAGTATTCTTATAACACAAAAAATTTAACATCAGTCATTTATTGGCACACAGTTGAATGATTAAACAGTTCTACTTGACCCATAGATGAGACCCTAACAAGTACTACCACTTTGGGTCAAAGTGAACCTGGGAGTAATGGCAATGAAGGGGTACTCCACATTACCTAAAGCTCCAGGACTGGAACCCCACCATCAGATGCAGTTTTGTGTCATATCCAGGATACTTGGTGGTCTTAGCCCTCTGCAGAGATGCAGCCAGTGTATTCTACATTCCTAATCAACTGGTCTGTTATAGTTTAGGCGATTGTTGTGCAGTCTGACAATGTGCTAATCTGTGGCTTTAATTCTTCTTGAAACTTACAATCCAACAATGAATAATATCAGGGCACTAAAAGAATTTCTTTTACCAAAAGCTAAGAGTAAATAAATGGGCACACTAGGTTCTCTAGCTTTAGTTAGGCAACTAATGAAGAAAAACTGAATTCAAACCAACTTTACTCCACTTAAAAAATCGACCTTGGAAGTAAATTGTTCTAAGCCAATTGATATTATCAAATTAGGTTGTAAACCGATTTATATAGTCCGTAGTGTCTACTCTTCTAAGCCAATTGATATTATTAGATTTGGTTATAAATGATTGGTCTAGTGGGTAGAGTGTTTGCCAATGGTCTGGGAGACCTGGGTTCAATCCCAGGTCGCATCATACTAAAGACCTTAAAACCAGTACTTGATACCTCCTTGCTTAACACTAAGCAATATAAGGTGCATATCAAGGGTAAAGTGGAGCAATCCAGGGAAAGGCCTCCCCTACACCTCAGTGTAGTAGCTATAGAAAAGGGAGCCTTATGGTCACCCTTGACTACGGTCACCAACTTATAAATGAATATCTTTGACAGGCCTAATGGTTTGATAATTCATGTTTAAAAAAAATCTGTACATTAAGGAAGTAATTTGCATAATTTTACATAATATTCACTTGTGAGATTTTGGTTGAGTTATTTTGTTGGCGTATATTTATTACTCTTTTTTTATGTACATTGTGAGCATCATGTAGTTTTGAAACAACAAAAGTGTGTATGTGTTTGTTTTGATACAATTTTCACTTAATTCAGCAATTGCTTAAATGCTGCCTTTTGTGACCATAAAGCTGCATATTAAATTCTATTTGTAAATTTTATGACTACTTATGTCATAAAAAGAAATGACAGCAATATTTTACTAACTTTATAAGATAAGGAAAAGTTTTTGTAATATGTATTTTATCCCCCACTTTACCATCACCATAGGCAGTACAATTTATTTCCTCATTGCACAGATTCTCTCTCTCTACATAACTTTGTTGAATTAAAACACATAGGAAGAATAATAAATAAAATTGAAATTAGTATCTGATCACCTGCCTAACATAATTACCTGTTCTGCTGTTAGGCCTGTGAATTATTCACATTTCTATTGGCCTTTTCTTAGGCGTTATATTCATTTAATGGCATGTCAACTCTTTATGGATTATTTAATGCAAAAGTCTTTGCTAACTTCAGAATTTTAGGATTAAGAGTTGAAAAAGCATGGTTCTTATATAAATACTATTACTGTCCTATAATAGTTGGTACATTTGCATATAAATTTCATAAAATACATATAACAACTATTATGGGACTGAGTTTTGATTTTTTTTTTTTAAAGAAAATACTGAAAGTTCCACGTTTTGATAAACATGATTTTATAAACATTTAGATTAGATACTTTAATATCTGATTAAAATATATATATATATATATATATAAATAAATTTCTCAAAACATGAAAGATTCATGGGAATTTATGACTGATATCTCTAGTCCAACTTGGAGCATAGGAAATGGAATCAGCGACCAAAGTTCAAATCTTAGTTGGGGTGAGAAGAAATGAATTTGTGCCTTTCTCAAAGGCATTAGCATTAAGTGAAATGCAAGCAGCCTCATCCATGGGTAAATAAGATAGATTGGGTTCTTCATCATATTTACCCAACCCCTTCGCTCGGGCAGGATATGACACAAGGTCAATTTTTTTAAGCAGTTTAACAGGTTTGAATTCAGTTTCCTTCTCCTAGACTAGTTGCCTCACCAAAGCTGAAGAACCTAGTCTGCCCTACTATTTACCCATAGCTGGAGGGAGAATAATTGGATTCATACCTTTCCCACGTGTATTAGTGCTATGTGAAATGCAATCAGTCCAGGATTTGAATTTGTGTTGCCGTGTCCAATTCCTGTGACAATAACCATTACACCACGGGCAACCCAGATTGGGTTCTTTATCCTCGGTTAGGCAACCAGTCTAGGTGAAGGGAAATCTGAATTCAAACCAGATGCACCCCATTTAATTATTGATCTTGTATTGTATCTGGGCAGAGGGTTAGATCAATGCATACTCTGATCTAGATAATCAATCAGTGGTTCACAAACCATCCATCTTTGCACTTTGGTGCACCAGAAGATGTAGTTATGTATGCTATGAAAAGTATATACAAAACCATCATTTGAAAAAAAATGATTCCTATTGCAGTAGACTAAATAGTCTAGACAAATGGTTCTAAACTTTTTTTTTTTTTTCCTCAATACATCCTTTTCTTCATATGTTAGAATTTCTTGTCTGCTTTCTGAACACATTCTTGAAAGAACTGTAGGAATTTTGCTCACAATGATATACATATCAGAAAAAATACAAACTCATTCTATTAATACAATATATCTTTGCTAGCATGACCTGTAGAAATTCCATGGAATGAAAAAAAGTCAAGAGCTATTTAAGTAAGAAAGGATAATTTACATCAGATTAAACACTGCATTCAATTCTAATGGAATTGTTCTATCCTAACTTCATATATTCTCACTGAATAACTTGATTAACATAAATTATTGTATATTGGTTTATTGAAAACCTGAACTCCAATGTGCTGTCAAAAGCTAAAAGAAAAAAAAAAGGACTCTGCAGATTTGGTATCAGCAATACTCTTATCCACGAAGTAGAATATTCAACAATATATTGATCTTGAAATTTTGGTAGAATTAAATACTAATAAATGATATTGGCCAAGTCGGCTGAGGCTGCAGAATACACCGACTGCATCTCTGCAGAGTGGTTAGACTTCCCCAACGAGTGTCCTGAATATGACACTAAACAATCTGATGGTGAGGATCCAGTAATGCTGGAGCTTTGGGTAATGCAGAGTACTCCTTTATCATATTTACCAACCCCTCCGCTTGGGCAGGATATGACACAAGGTCAATTTTTAAGCGAAGTTTAACAGGTTTAAATTCAGAGTTTTCCTTCTCCTAGACTAGTTGCCTCACCAAGGCTGAAGAATCCAGTCTTTCCTACTATTTACCCATAGCTGGAGAGAGAATAATTGGATTCATGCCTTTCCCAAGGGTGTTAGTGCTATGTGAAATGCAATCAGTCTCGTCCAGGATTTGAACTCGTATCGCCGTGTCCATTTCCTACGACAATAACCATTACGCCATGGGCACCTAATAAATGATATTGGCCAAGTTGGCTGAGGCTTCAGAATACACCAACAGCATTCTCTGCAGAGGGGTTAAACTTCCCTAATGAGTGTCCTGGATATAACACTAAACAATCTGATGGTGAGGATCCAGTAATGCTGGAGCTTTGGGTAATGCAGAGTACTCCTTTATTGCCATCACTCCCAGTTCCACTCTGACCTGGAGTGGTAGCACCTGGTAGGGTCCCATCTATGGGTGAATAGAACTAAACTGTGCTTATGCTAGACAGAACTGTTTATGTATAAAAAGAATTTAGTATTAAATAACCTACAATGGTTGATATACCATAAAACCAAACCAAATCAAATAAATGTGTATTAAGTATTATGTACATTATTGTATATTTTTGTATTATTTATAGCAAAGGCAACAATTGGATTTAAATATAATAAAATTGCTAAACATTGTTGCTTTAATAGCTCCTCTTTAGTTTTTCATTCTGTGAAATTTCCACAGGTTCTGCTAGTAATAATAATTGCCGTATTTTAAGTAATGAATTCATCCTAATTTCTAGCTACAAAAAGGTATTTTTTTATCAGCCAGGTTAGGCCTAGAAACAAGGAAAGGTTTGACATTTAGGAATATTCCTTTTGATTGAGGAGAAGGCTGCAAATATGAGAGAAAAATATCTTACTTGGTTGAGAGGGAGGGTAGAAGAATATCCCATTTGGCTACAGGGACAGTATATGGATACAAAGAACATATAAATGAACAAACAAAATTATTATATAGATCATAATAAAAACATAAAAAGAAACATCTGTATGCTGACTAGAAATTATGAAAGAAAATGATGTAATGATTTTTTTGTGATATTTCAGGTCCCTGTTTATTTTAATGTCTTCGTCTATAATAAAATGTCTTAAAATGGCTTTTAACTGTAAGAACACATCTCAAATACTATTCTCAGAACACTTAAATTTTCTTTCCGGAACATGTTTTTTGTAAACCATGCTATTGGCACTATTGTGCCCCATGTTTATTTTAAAAGTTAAATTCATTAAAAATTGTTTCTTTTGTCACTCATTTCTAATTAGAACAAAAAAAAATTATGTTAAAATTAAAAAAGGAAGAGTGAGTGTCAATTTAGTTACTGGCATTTAGTTTTACAGGCTCTGCAGGTATCATGCTCTTTGACAACTTTCCATTTCTCCCTTGTACTTCAAATCCAAACAGCAGTTGACTGAGGCTGCAAAATTCACCAACTACATCTCTGCAGAGATCAGTGTCCTGGATATGGTCAGGCTTCAGCAATACTGGAGCTCTAGGGAATGCAAAATACACCTTTATTGCTATTGCTCCCAGGTCCACTCTGGCCTAGAGTGGTAGCAGCACCTGATAGTTCTATTTGACCCATAGATAGTACCCTAAGCTGTGTACGTATTGCTTGAAATAGAACTGTTTTTGACATTTGAAATTTTGTACTTATGCTAAACGGAGTTGTTTGAAATAGAGCAATTTTAACATTTAACTGTTTGTAAACAAAAACTATACCTATACTAAACTGAATTGTTTAAAATTTAATTTGGCATTAAATGATTTGAAAAAGAGTTGATATGCTGTAAAACAACCAACCAACCTGCAGATTTTTTTGTGGGTTCCATGCAGTCTTTTTAAAAGTGTAAATTTTGAATCTGCTTCAGCCATATTTTTGCTCAGTAGAAATTAAATTATGTTGGACAAGAAGTCACTACAGAGTCAAATTGGCAAAACAAGAAACAAAAGCATGTTTTCATTATTAGAAAAAAACCTTTTTATTTAAAAAATTTTTTTTTGAATAGTAAACTACAATGTCTTCATCTTAAGAAAAATGAGGAATTGAACATTTTGAAATGGTAGCAATAATTTAAAACTGAGTGTATGTTGTATTTTAAAAGTCAATCAATAAAAGCAATTTTTTTTTTTTTTTTTTTTTTTTTTTTTTAATGCAGAATTTTTACTTCAGTTCTACTTTTACTTTTTTCACGAGTAAAATAAAAAATTTATTTTATTTTTCATTTATTTTTATGTTAGCATTTTATCTATGGGTCAAGTTGAATTGTTTAATCATTGACTCAGCATTATTATTATTATTAGTAGTAATTTGAAACCGCACAGGCCTGTGCAAATTATATTATATAGGAATACTTAATAGAACTATTAGTGTCAGATAGCAATACTTGAAACCATTTAACAAACAAGTTTACATACACACACACACACACATATATATATGGTCTGGCATTAGATAGCCCACAAGGCTTCATATGCTATGAAACACCAAAAAAACATTTTTAAAAAAATTTTTATTTCATTTATTTATTTTTTTAGAATAAAGCAATTTCCAGTCTAATTTAATGAATTCATCAATATTTGTTATCATCTCGCATTTAATAAAGATTTATAATTCTATCTTCCTTTCTGTTATAGTGAAATAAAACTTATTAAAATTCTAAAAATAGGTTGTCATTTGTATATCAATTTTCTGGTTAATTTTAAGTCTCTGCTGTAGAATCATAAAAACAAACCTTTCAATAGTCAAACTTGCTGCTATTTCATCTTGTGTTAGTTCAACTATCAAATAATCTTAGACAAGATCAAACAATTTTGACACCTGTCATTCTGTTCAATGATTACCGTTATAAAAGATTCAAGAATATAGGTTCATGTGACTTGGTAATGTTATTTTTCTTATAATAGCATTGAGTACATTGTTGAGAGAATAGTAAGAATTGTGCTATATAATGTCCTCTCACCACCAAAGACTCCATGAATGGAAGTGTGGCGATATCTGATATAGAGAGGAGATCCTAGACATTGGCTCTATCAAAAGACATATTCAATTTAAGATAGAACATCCAAATAACACTGGGTCCCTATCACTCCTTGATTTTAAACTCCAAATATCACCAACTGGTAAAATTTACCCTAGTTTCTATAGAAAACCCACCACTAAAAACCTTTTTGTGCATTTCAGATCAGCACTTCCACTCGGTGCCAAAACAAATTCTTTAGAAATGAAATTAAACAAATTCACAATTGATGCAGCGAAGAAAAAGACAAAATCGCACACTTTATAAACGCCCTCAGAAACAATGATTATCCAACATTAATCACCTGACATTTAAATAAGAAATTACGGAAACTACATACACCCTATAATACCTGTTTTCTGAAACTACCACATTCCAGTGACATTATCGCCAAAGAAATACACGGGGCTATTTACAAGGAAGGGCTAGATATACAACTGGCCCACTCCAGGCCCTCATTATGCCAATACCTAACGAAGAAAAATAACAATACTATCACAAAATGCACTTTAGCCAACTGTCCAATAAAAGATCCAAACATATGCCAGAAAACTTATTCTATTTACCGTTTAACTTGCTTAAAATGCTATCATTTTTATAGAGGAAGTACAATCAGACCCCTCACATCAGAATTAAAGAACACCTCAACACACGTGCATCCTCATTCCATAGACATTTAATTAAATGCAAAAATGATAATTTTTCTATTAAGATAGAAGCAATAGTAGGTAACGTTGTTAATCCCATAATTAAGGAGGCTTTATTAATAGTTAAGTTACACCCTCAGATTAACAATAGGTTAGAATTAAATACTGAATATATCATTAATTAACATGCACATTTTAAATACACATTTAAATTTAAAATAAAATAAAATGAAATTAATTAGGACAACTGAAGTAACGTCTATTCTGCATGGCATTTAAACACCCAACGTGGCACCATGTTTACAATGTCTAAAAATAATTTGAACATCCAACATTGTTTATTTTTTAAAAAAGTCACTGATGAAGTTTTTATTTTGAAATTAATTAGACTCAAATAAATTATTTTTTCGCATTGCAATAGCCCTCTAAATTAATTCAATACAACAAAATTAAAAAAAATATATATTTTGCTCTACATGTATATTTTGTATTAAATATCTATGCATTGACCATTCATTCTTTGGATATTCACAGTCCTCATTTACTTTATTCACCATATAACTGGGCAAACAAATTACTGATGTTAAATTGTTATTGTTACATAGCAATACTTTAAACCTATATGCAAACAAATGATTAATGCTAAATAGAATTATTTGTTAAATAGGAATACTTGAGACTATTTAACTGTGGGCAAACAAATGATTAATATTAAAAAGCTAAAGTTTTGAGTACTTCTAACATGAATAATTCTGTATACAAACGAGCTCTGACTTGTTTTAAACTTACCTAAAAACTGTTTACAAATCATATATATGGTTTGGCTTTAAACAATTTAAAAGGGTTGATATGCAATAAAACCCAATCAATCAACCATGTAAGAGAATTGTATTTATTTTATGTCCATATTCTCATTTGTTTTGTATTGTTTCTTAGAAGTTTTTTTTTTTCTTTTTCATTCATAGTCCTATCAAATATGAATAAATTTTAGATTGGTCTATTTGATCTTAACATGTACTATAATTTCAGGTTGGAGTGGACCTGAGTGTAATGGCAATGAGAGGTTACTTCACACTACCCAGATCTCTAGATTACCATTTAAAATCAGTTCATTATATGTGCTGAATTGCTACCTCATCATGTTCTAACTTTATTCAGTCGTGAATTCTCCTTTTCAAAGGTAACTTTGACTTGGAGAAAATCCAAAATTTGCAGAGAGTCAAATCTAAATTCTAGAGTCACTGAGACCTGGATAATGCAACATTTTTGCAAAAAAAAACCCCTCCTTGCTTGGTCTTGTAAATGTGATAATCATACCATACACAGTCACTCAATGACATCCCACTAATGTCTTAGTAACACTATGGGAGAGTACTATTACATGCATATTAAGGCCTTCATCAACACGCGGCTAACGAAGGCATGGACAGCTATCGATAGGCTATCAATCATATGGAGATCTGACCTGACCGATAAAATGAAACACAGTTTCTTCCAGGCAGCAGTCATATCGATACTGCTGTATGGATGCACTACTTGGACGCTAACTAAATGGCTGGAGAAAAAGCTGGACGGCAATTACACAAGAATGTTGTGAGCAATATTGAACAAGTCCTGGCGGCAACACCCAACGAGGCACCAACTATACGGCCATCTGCCTCCCATCACAAAAACTATCCAAGTTAGATGAACCAGATATGCAGGACACTGCTGGAGAAGCAGGGACAAGCTCATAAGTGATGTACTCCTATGAACCCCCACATATGGCTGAGCAAAAGCAGGACGACCAGCTCGAACATACATCCAGCAGCTATGTGAGGATACGGGATGTAGCCCTGAAGACCTGCTGGAGGAGATGAACGATAGGGAGAAGTGGCGAGAGAGGGTCAGGGATTTTAATAGTAGCTCTAATACTACATAAAGTACTTGTTTTATTTTACAACCTGTTGATACTTGGAGCTTTAATTACACTATGTAACACAAATTTTGCTTCTGGATAGTATGTGTTATTTCTTAATTGTTTATGTTCTAAAAGTTTAGAAAATGGCCATATTCCATTCAAACTTTGCTTTTTAACCCTGGATAAGACCATATAATACAAATTTTGTTTCTGGATATCATGTATTATTTCCTTATTGCTTATGTAGAAAATGTTTGATTCTCTTCAAACTTTGTTTTTCTTCCTTGGATATTAAAAACTGACAAATTTGCATATATTTTCATTTACATAAGGTTTCAATAAAACAGTACATGAATCAAAATTTGCATGTATTTATACTAAAGTTATACAAAAATGTTTAGTAAGTTCTTGAAAATTCTGTCAACTACTCAGCAAGGAGTCTATTTGGAATGTTCTAGAAAATGGGTAAATTTGAAATTTCATTATCCAGGTCACAGAAGCAAAGTTTGAAGAAAAAAATAAGTTTTTTTTCTATTTACTTTGAGCATAAGCAATTGGCGTAAATAACTTTCTTTTAGCTATTGATATGGGATTTGTATCACTTATATCCTGCTGTAAAAGCAGGATTTGAATGTGATAGGAAAATACCAGCAATAAAAAGAAGAAAGAGCCGTGCTTAGGGTAGCAGTTATTGTAATAGGAAATAGAATTGATGGCTAGAGTTTAAATCTTGGACAAGACTGAATTTTACTTTATCCTAATGCTCTTAGAGAAGGCATAAATCCCTACCACTAAGTGTAAATTGTAGGCAGACTTGGTTCTTTAGTCTTAATGAGGTGACCAGTTTCGGAGAAGGAAACCATCTGTACTCCATTTGAAAAAGGACATTGTGTCACATTCTGCAAATGGCAGAAAAGTTGGATAAATACAGATGCAAAAAAAAGGAAAGTTCCAGAGGGAACTCAATGATAACTTTCCCTCATTTTCACAATATGTATTCTAAGTAGAAATGTTTCATTACTTCCAGTTGTTCCTTATATAAAGGATTGTATATTCCAATATAGAGCTATCACCAAATTCTTTGAAGTGAGATTTTGTCTGTACACATAAATCTATATTTAAATATGATCTCAAAGTTTTCAGAACTTGATTGATATCCATAGAAAGTTAGATATTGTTTTGAACTATTTTTGTTTTTACAGTGTACCAATGATGTAGTCTTATTTTAAAAGGATTGATTATAATTTTCTGATAATTAAAATATGCAAAATAATTTTGTCTGTAAATTAGAAAATGAACAAAATTTTATTATACTTCATTTGAATGACTTTTTCTTCTGAATGCTTTTCATAAAACGTGTGTGTGTGTGTGTGTGTGTGTGTGTGTGCATGCATGAGAGGAATTTAATATTTTATATTCAATCCAGGTTTACCGATGAGATCATAGATAACTTTTTAAACATGTTCATTAACACACACATTACACACACACACATAGGAGATATATATATATATATATATATATATATATATATATATATATCCTATTTACCCAACCCCTCCGCTCGGGCAGGATATGACACAAGGTCAATTTTTAAGTGGAGTTTAACAGGTTTGAATTCAGTTTTCCTTCTCCTAGACTAGTTGCCTCACCAAGGCTAAAGAACCTAGTCTGCCCTACTATTTACCCATAGCTGGAGGGAGAATAATTGGATTCATACCTTTCCCAAGGGTATTAGTACCATGTGAAATGCAATCAGTCTCGTCCAGGATTTGAACTCGTGTTGCTGTGTTCATTGCCTTCGGCGATAACGATTACACCACGGGCACCTCCAAGGTTTATACAAAGTGAGATTTTATATATATATATATATATATATATATATATATATATATATATATATATATATATATATAATAATCTCACTTTGTATATACCTTGAGTGCCAAAATAAACAATTTGCATCTGAGTTTTGCCAACCCCCTGTTAAATTTCTTATCCTTTAATGTAATATTGACTACTTGTCTGCAGAGGTCTTCTAAATGTGTAACATATACAAGCAGTATTTGTTATAAGCCCACATATTGATGTGTCAAAAGCCAAGTGGCAAAGGTCTTAAGAAACTGTAAGGTTTTTTGTTCAATTCAGATTATTTGTTGCTAAGACTCAAGAACTATGTTCATTCTTAAAGAATATATTTCTATCGAAAGTCCTTTTTACTTGTGATGTGCATAAAAATTACCACGCTCTATTGAATTATTAATAACAAACCATATTTTACGTATATAACCTGTCCTGTTGGGTCAGGCTCTGTAGAATATGCTAAATGGACTTTTGCCAAGGTTTAAGACCTCTCCTCACAACAAGTGTCTTGGGTATGACACTAAACTGCATTTCTATAGGTCAAATAGAACTGTTTGATCATTTCTTAAGGATTATTATCATTAGTTATTTGAAACCATCCAGCTGTGTGCAAATTATATTAAATAGTAATAATTGATCAATAGTCTTATCTAACACTAATAATTCTATCTGAAACCATTTAAGACTTCAAACAAATGATTAATATTTATTAGAATTATTAGTGTTTGATAGCAATACTTGAAACCATTTAACTGTGTCAAACCAATGAGCTATAACAACTTGTTTAAGAATTAAGTTACTTACAAATCAGAAGATCTATAAATAAAATCTATAAGGGTTGATATGCCATGAAATACCGACCAACATATATACACTGTAGCTATGTCATACAGTTGTACTGATAAACAAAATGTTCAGAGAAAGCTCAATGGCAACTACACAAGGATACCTTGGAAGCAACACTCTTCAAAACAGCAACTATATGACCATTTATCCCCCATCTCCCAAAACATCCAAGTAAGATGAACAAGGGATGAGCTCATAAACATCATTCTTCTGTGCACTCCTAAAATTGGACACAACAGTGTTGGCTGAACATCGAAAATTTACATTCACTGGCTCTTTGCGAACACTGGATGCAGTGTAGAGGATCTGCTAAAAATAGGCAGAGATGTCGAGGGAGTGTCAAAGGAATCCATTCTATTGACATTACCTGCAAATGAAAAGATGTTTATTGTCTATTTACAAGTATACTTCCTTGTTTTCACCTAGCTTAGTTTATCCTTCTTGGAAAACCCTGTAAAAATTAAAATATTTGGAAGAAATAATTAATTTTATTATTTCTCTGACTTGGAGGAGTAGTATCAACCTACATTTTAAAGATATTTATTGTTAATCAGACGATATTTCTGAGATGACACATTCTCTACATATTGTGGACTGCTATACTCAACATTTGGCCACTATACTCTCCAGCCTTTCTCAGGTACCTTTTGTTGTACTCGACTCAGTAACCTTTTAGGAATTCACAACTTCATATTTTATTTGAATCCTGGAACAGACTGTCTTTACATATTTCAATAGTGGTGAAAAAAAACTGAAGAAGCCCTGGTAATACAGTAACTGAAACATTTTTTGCATAGCTGTCTGTAATGTTTAAAGAATGTTTTTTTTCACATTAGGGTGAATGTGCAACCTTGAATCTACTTTTCAAACATTAGTATCAATGAAAAATTAATGACAATGTCTGAAGTTTTTGACTTGTATTGATTTTTTTTCTTCTTTTTTTTCTTTTTGTGTACCTTACAGGCCATTGAAGTAATTGGAAGTGAGCAGCCATGAATTCGGAGGCTTTGTTCTCGGAGAATCATCCTGAAAACCAAAATGGAGGCTTTGAGGAAGAGGAGGAGGAGGAGAAAGAGACAGCCCATAGATGGAACCAAATACAAAACCCCAAGCCAAGGTCCTCAAAAGCACCATACAAATTTGGCTTCTTGGCTACAGTGAGTAGTTTTATTTCATTTATTTTATTACATTGAAAAAAAAAAATTTTTAAGACACTCTGTCACTTACACTCTATCCTCATGTTCCTTAAAATTTTCACCATTTGTTTCTGCTTATGAGAAGTAAATCTTGAAAAATTAAAGTTTCCCCCCCCCAAATTGGGAGGTTTTCATTTTGAAATTTGGTCTGTTACAAGTTTTGATAAAATTAGTTTTTAATTGCCCGACTAAAGTGTTTTAAAATCAGTTAGAAGCAATTGTTTTGACTTTGACAATTTTTCAAAGGTATCTGACATATCTGAGGGGGGAGAAAACCAAAAAAAACTGGTCACTTTAACAGACTTGAGGACAACAGACTGTCAAAACAAATCCTGTTCTCTCAACTTAGAAAAGGTTCACGTTAAACAGGTTGGCTAAAACTCAGGCATTAGACATCATCAAAAGAACATTTTTTTTTTTTTTTTTTTTTTTTTTTTTTTTTAAGACAATTGGCAATACCTGCCCAAAAAGTGAAAAAATCTAAAAAAAAATCAGCAGGATGTCATCATCAGTTACAATGGACAGCTAGCAGGAGGGGATGTAGAAGTCAATCTTGAAGGGTGTAGATATCAGGAACTTGCAATACTTTCTCTAATAACTTTCATGTAATCTTTGGAGGCTACCCTACCAAACACCAAGCTAGATGAGTCATTTTGTTGAAGCCCCTTACTCTGACCCTACATGCAGCCAATTGAAAACAAGTTTGCACTAATATGCCAGACACCTTAACTTAGGATATAACCTTCAGATGTTTCTCTCTTATACACTGTTTCACTCTCTCTCTCTTACACTGTTTCACTCTCTCTCTCTCTTACACTGTTTCACTCTCTCTCTCTCTTACACTGTTTCACTCTCTCTCTCTCTTACACTGTTTCACTCTCTCTCTCTCTCTCTTACACTGTTTCACTCTCTCTCTCTCTCTCTCTCACACTGTTTCACTCTCTCTCTCTCTCACACTGTTTCACTCTCTCTCTCTCTCACACTGTTTCACTCTCTCTCTCTCTCACACTGTTTCACTCTCTCTCTCTCACACTGTTTCACTCTCTCACACTGTTTCACTCTCTCACACTGTTTCACTCTCTCACACTGTTTCACTCTCTCTCTCTCTTACACACTGTTTCACTCTCTCTCTCTCTTACACACTGTTTCACTCTCTCTCTCTCTTACACACTGTTTCACTCTCTCTCTCTCTTACACACTGTTTCACTCTCTCTCTCTCTCTTACACACTGTTTCACTCTCTCTCTCTCTTACACACTGTTTCACTCTCTCTCTCTCTTACACACTGTTTCACTCTCTCTCTCTCTTACACACTGTTTCACTCTCTCTCTCTCTTACACACTGTTTCACTCTCTCTCTCTCTTACACACTGTTACACTCTCTCTCTCTCACACTGTTACACTCTCTCACTCTCTCACACTGTTACACTCTCTCTCTCTCTCACACTGTTACACTCTCTCTCTCTCTCACTGTTTCACTCTCTCTCTCACACTGTTTCACTCTCTCTCACTGTTTCACTCTCTCTCTCACACTGTTTCACTCTCTCTCACACTGTTTCACTCTCTCTCTCTCTCACTCACTGTTTCACTCTCTCTCTCTCTCTCACTCACTGTTTCACTCTCTCTCTCTCACTCACTGTTTCACTCTCTCTCTCTCTCTCTCACTCACTGTTTCACTCTCTCTCTCTCACTCACTGTTTCACTCTCTCTCTCTCACTCACTGTTTTACTCTCTCTCTCACACTGTTTTACTCTCTCTCACACACTGTTTTACTCTCTCTCACACACTGTTTCACTCTCTCTCTCTCACACACTGTTTCACTCTCTCTCTCTCACACACAGTGTTTCACTCTCTCTCTCTCACACACAGTGTTTCACTCTCTCTCTCTCTCACACACAGTGTTTCACTCTCTCTCTCTCACACACAGTGTTTCACTCTCTCTCTCTCACACACTGTTTCACTCTCTCTGTTTCACTCTCTCTCTCTCACACACAGTGTTTCACTCT
Source organism: Sepioteuthis lessoniana (assembly GCA_963585895.1). Lineage (NCBI taxonomy): Eukaryota > Metazoa > Mollusca > Cephalopoda > Myopsida > Loliginidae > Sepioteuthis > Sepioteuthis lessoniana. The sequence continues at coordinate 56,678,005 of OY757934.1, read as the reverse complement.
CTCTCTCTCTCACACACAGTGTTTCACTCTCTCTCTCACACACAGTTTCACTCTCTCTCTCTCACACACAGTGTTTCACTCTCTCTCTCTCACACACAGTGTTTCACTCTCTCTCTCTCACACACAGTGTTTCACTCTGTCTCTCTCTGTTTCACTCTGTCTCTCACACACTGTTTCACTCTGTCTCTCACACACTGTTTCACTCTGTCTCTCACACACTGTTTCACTCTGTCTCTCACACACTGTTTCACTCTGTCTCTCACACACTGTTTCACTCTGTCTCTCACACACTGTTTCACTCTGTCTCTCACACACTGTTTCACTCTCTCTCTCACACACTGTTTCACTCTCTCTCTCACACACTGTTTCACTCTCTCTCACACACACACACACACACAGTTTCACTCTCACACACACACTGTTTCACTGTTTCTCACTCTCACACTGTTTCAGTCTCTCTCTCTCTCTCTCTCTCTTTTGCTTGCTTTGATTCTAACATGCTGTCTCACTCTCTCTTTGACTCTCTAATTTTATAAACTTTTTTTATTGTTCTCGGCTCATACTTAAGATTTGATATTCTATAAGAGAAGCATTGAAAACCAATCATTCTCATAGACACTTGGGACTGAGCTCCCTATTTGGGAAATATAAATGTAGACAGGGTGTTTTTTAAATCAGCCCTGACTGCTTGGTGAGGCATTTGTTTGTTTAGTTGTATATGTGTCACCCCAAATCTGTCTATCCTATTTCAAAGCCTACCTTGAGGACTATTCAATTTGGTGTTAAAGCTATTTGAAGTGTTTGGAACACTTTATCCATTTGTTTGTGCATTTATATTAGATCTAGATTTAATACTGTCTTTAGGTATTTAGTTTAAAGTAGAATGACCATACTGACTTTCCAATATGTTGTCTTTGGCAGAGTATATGTTCAAGTAAATAAATTACATTTTCAATCCTGTAATTTTCATTGGTGTGTGTGTGTGTGTGTGTATATATATATATATATAGAGAGAGAGAGTGTGATTGAAAATGTTGATATATTTGTTTGCATACTGATATATTTGCTCACTATGATAGCAGTTTTTGCATAAATGGTTTGATTTATAATCTTCCAATATTAGATAAGTGACTTACTGCCTTTAGAAAAAAAAAATTCTTTTTAAATTTTCATTAATGAATTGGAAATAATTTCTTTTGGAAAACTAAGTTTCAGTTCCTTTTATGGAGATTTTTTACTTTTCTTTCTCTTTTTTTCCTTTGCATTTTTTTTTTGTTTTCTTTTCTTTTTCTTCATTGTCCCTTTTTTTTCTTTTTCTTCATTGCACCTTTTTTTCTTTTTCTTCATTGTCTCTTTCTTCTTCATCTGGTTGAGGAAAACATTTAGTTTGCATCCTAAGGTATTGCTCAAGCGTCATGAGTTAATTTGTACCTTTAGTCACTCATTTTATATTGTTTGTTGAATTTGCAAATGACTGGTAATTGGAATATTTGAGCTCTTAATGTTTCAAGTTCAGATTTGTCTGTGTCAGATGAAACAGAAAGATCGTTTTTAAATTCTGAATCCTTAAAAGATCTCCATGGAGGAAGCAGATGGCAGGATATTTCCTTTATTGAGATTTTTGTTAGTGTTTTGTCAGTGAAACAAACTGTGTTTGTCAAAAAAAAATTGTTTTGTAGGGATCAATATTTGATTCTTGTCAAGAAATGCTTCTTGAAGATGTACCCAGCTATATTGTTGATGTAATTCTAGGATTTTGGAGTCTTAACATACTCCTTTTATCCAGGTGAACCAGCTGGTGCTGTTCAAACACCAACTTATGGGTAGGTCATTAGCTCTCACATAAAAACTTAAGTGTACAGCCAGCTAAACTTTCAATAATATGCATCTCTGGAACCTCTTTCACCACCCCCATAAGGTAGGAAGAACCCAAACAATTGTTTTCTACTTTTTAACATGACCCATGGAAATAATGATAGAGCTAAGTCATGTATGAGAGAGAGAAGATAACTTTTTCTGGAGGAAAAGCCATTATCTTCCCCTGCTTCCCCTTTATGGTTTTAGTGGGCACTTAGAAGATTAAAGGCAGAAGTTACCAGATAAGGTTAAGTGAAATAAGTTGGAATAAGAAGATAAAGAAAATTGAATAGCCCAGTTGGCTGGGGTGGGGTAGAAATAATTGACTGCATCTTTGCAGAAGGGCAGTACCTCCCTCAACGAGTGTCTTTGAGATGACACTAAACAATCTGATGGTGAGGCTCCAGCGCTTGGAATGTGGAGTACGCCTTCATTACCATTACTCCTAGGTTCACTCTGGCCTGGAGTGGTAGCACCTGATAGGGTCCTATCTATCTATATAGAACTGTCTGACATTTAAACTGCGTGCAAACAAATGATTGAATTATTAGTGATACATAGCAATATTTGGAACAATTTAACTGTGTGCAAATGAGTAATGTTGAATAGAATTATTAGTGTTAGTTTCAAGTATTGCTATTTAACTGTGTGCCTAAATTGACTTATTGGTATTACGTAGCAGTACTTGGAACCATTTAACTTTGTGCAAATGAAGGAATAGTGTTGAATAGAATAATTAGTGTTAAATAGCAATACTTGTAACCATTTCACTATGTGCAAAGAAATGATTAATTTTGAATAGACTTATTAGTGTTAGATAGCAATAATTGAAACCATTTATCTGTGTAGAAACAATAGCAATACTAGTGTGCAAACTAATTGGTTCTGATTCATTTAAAAATGAAATGACCTACAAACACAAATGACTGATGTTAAATTGTTACTGTTACTTAGCAATACTTGAAACCAAAAAAAAAAAAAAAAAAAAAGAGCCTGGGCTCATTTAAAAATGTTAACAAAATGTGTTTACAAATCACATTTAATTTGTTTAAACAGGATTTGGCATTAAATAAACTACAATAGCTGATAAGATAAAACCCTACCAAACCAAAATTACCATATTTGACGGCATATAAGCAGCCTTTTTATTTTATTTATTTATTGATTTTTTTTAATACTAAAAAATATATTTTAAAATTTCTCCTCCATCTTATATGCCATATGTACATTTAAAATTCATGATAGCTGAAATCAACTCCTGTTAGCTTAGACTTTCATATACTGTCATTATTTCAAAGGATTAAAAGTGTTATCATTGATGATATTCATTATTTTACACCTATGCGTCTTATATGCCATCAAATATGGTACTTATAAAAACACACACACACACACACACACACACACACATATATTCTTCAATCCAGTAAATCCAGGGTAGGGAACAATTCCACCAGGACAATTAGATTATTCAAAATTTGAATATTTAAATATTCCTGGTAAAGAGCTCAATGTAAATTATATCACAGAGCAAATATATTTCAAGAAAAAAACGAAATTCGGTCAACAACTCCAAAAAAAATTTAACAGGACTTCTTCAGATCCAACATGGAGGATCTGAAGAAGTCCTGTTATTTTTTTATTTTATTTTTTTTTTTTATTTTTTTTTTTTTATTTTTTTTTTGAGGTGATGATTCATATCAATGTTCTTAGCAGGATGGAAATAAATTTATAATCCTAATGTGACTGATTGTTTTTTTTTTTGTTTTTTTTTTTTAAATATAAAGTATATATAAAGCTTATTCTGTTAGGGAAAATTTTGTAACTTTTTTCTCTTAATGACCCAGTCATCTTGAAAAGGTAAAGGGTGATGTGTAAAGAGTATTGGGTACATCCTGAAGTTGGGAGTACAAGGAACCATTTGCAAAGTGGCTAAGGGTGTGAATGTTGTAAAATAACCAAGTAGTGTATATGGCTTAACACAAAGCCATGATATGCATGACAAATTTACTAGTTTTTATAAAACAAGATTTACATTTTAGAGTAAATTATTTTAAATATAAAGTTGATGTTTTATTGTTTTTGATGGAGAATTATGTGGGAAGTGAAGAAATCAAGAATTTTCTTCAACAAAATATTTGTTGAATTATTGGAAGAAATTGTGGTAATATCTTAAAGACGTGGTCCTGAAAGTAGAATTGGATATGTTTCAGTTACCTGCTTCATGGTAAGAGTTTTGGGGGGTTTCTGAGAAGTCAGAACCTGTGTTTATTTTTCAGTCAAACCTTCGGAGACTCTTGTCTCAATTCTATTTAGAGGCATCAAAGAAATCAGTTTAGTTTAATCTGAGTCTAGATTGGTGGGAAAAATATTTTGTTCCATCATATGACATATTCACGACTGTATCTACAAATAAAATAAGTCTTTGGCTTCTTTTCAGCATGTGTGTACATGATGTCATGGCAGGAGGTCTGTGGCGTAAATGGAATTGGTAATTCAAATCCTAGACAAAGCCATTTGTATTTTGCTTTTACATTAATGCCCTTGAGAAAGGCATGAATCCATCTGTTCTCCTCTTAGCTATGGGTAAATTGGGTACTTTAGTCTTGGTGTGGTGACCAGTTAAGAGAACTGAATTTAAACCAACAAACCATAAATACTCTATTTAAGAATTGACCTTGTGTTGTATCCTGCCTGTGATAAGTTACTTTGCTGTATAAGTCAACTCAAAGTTTTGTAGAAATTTTTTCAGGCTTAAAAGTCAACTTGTATGCCACAAAATACACATACAAGTAGTATTAAAAGAATACTTGTCCCATGGTAGAATTATACATGTTCTATGAACAAGCAGTATATGGAAGGAGTGCAAAATGGAATAGAGCTTATTTGATGGGAAAAGATAAAATAGCCATGTAGTTTTACATTTCAAGGTGTAATAATGTGGCCACGTGGTTCTACCACTACTGGTGAGAATCAGAGACAGTGTCTCTACTTTTCAAAGAACAGAGGTCTGGACTGTCATGTGACACCTCATGAACCCCGTAACAGACATGCCAATTCTCTAAGGGAAATAATTATTTATGTTATGATGTAGTACCCATGGAAATATAGTTAAGTATTTAAATAAATTATTAAAAATGGGTGAAGTCAGATCTGTTTAAAAATTATTTGTATTTGATTGGAATATTTGATAGCATATAACTATAGATTAGTTGTATTAAGTGTAGTTACTTGAAGCTGTAAATATTATTATTGGTTACTTGAAAGCATATAACTGTGTGCAAATTATTTGTATTAAGAATGGTTACTTGAAGTTATAATTCTTAGCTGAGATATATTATTATCTAATACCATATAACTCTGTGCAAACAAATAACTATACAAAAAGTCTGGAAATTTATTGAATGCACCACATATCTTAGACCCTAACCAGTATTACCACTCCAGGTCAGAGTAGACTGGAGTGCAATGCCAATGAAGAGGTACTCAACACTCCCTAGAGCTCCAGAACTGGAGCATCACCACTGTTGTAGTTTAGTGTCATACCCAGGACACTCTTTTGGTGTGTGGTCTTCCCTCTCTATATGGGATACAGTCAGCATGTTATAAGTCCAGCCATCAGAGCTGATAAATTTTAGAGGTGCTTTCATAAAAACTTGATGATATAAGTGTGACTGCCAAGAGGACTATTTTGAAGGAAAATTAATGTTTTATTCATTGTTCATTTCTATTTTGCTAAAAACAGATTTGGTCTGATACTTTTTGAACACTCCTTATATACACTCCTCTATAATAAAACAGATGTGTGTATTCACACAGACATTTTCTCGTTAAATATAGACCCTCACAAAAAAAAGTATTAAATGTCTATGAAGTAAAAGTGATGACTATTAAATGATTGGGTGTGGGGAGAAACTGGAGCCATTATGAACCCCCCTCACTTTCCAATTTGAATCAATATCTGATTAAGTCTAATGTTGCCTTTCCCGTTCACTTATTTTGAAGGATATTTATAAAACTATATTGTTTTTCAATCTCTGCCATGAGCTATAATTTTATTTTTACATATTGATTGAAGTTTGTACAATATCTTTAGGTTCCTAAAAACAGGCAATCTTAATTCAGTGGCTTATGGGAGGGGGGTATTTATACTATTTTTGGCGCAAGTACAAACCGGTACAAAAAAAGTGGATTGCAGCACTAGAAATTTTGAATTTTAATAATCTTTTCTAACAAGTAAGCAGTCAAATTAGACATTTTTGGGAGTCGTTCATTTTCTGAGTGTCCAGAATATGACACTTAACTGCATCTGCTGGTGAGGCTCTTGTTCTGGAGATCTGGGGTCTGTGTAATACCCCTTCATTGTCTTTACTCCTAGTTCCACTCTGCCCCAGGGTTGTAGTACCTGTTAGGGTTCCATCTATGGGTGTAATAGAACTGTTTAAAAATTATTTGTATTCAATAGGACTGTATGCAAAAAAACAAAAACAATCCTTAAGAAACTCCACAAAAGATGTAAATATATATATTTACCAACCCCTCCGCTCAGGCAGGATATGACACAAGGTCAATTTTTAAGCGGAGTTTAACAGGTTTGAATTCAGTTTTCCTTCTCCTAGACTAGTTGCCTCACCAAGGCTGAAGAACCTAGTCTGCCTTACTATTTACCCATAGTTGGAGGGAGAATAATTGGATACATACCTTTCTCAAGGGTATTAGTGCAATGTGAAATGCAACCAGTCTCATCCAGGATTTGAACTTGTGTTGCTGTGTCCATTTCTTACGACAATAACCATTACACCACGGGCACCTCGGGCACAGAAGATGTAAATATAAATGTACAATGTATGCAATTCCCTAATCGCTTGTCATTGTTCCATACTAGGTTTATATTTGTTCCTGGGCCCTATCTATGGGTTAAATAGAACTAGCAGCATACGTATGCTAAACAGAATTGTTTGACTGAACTGAATGGTTTGAAGTGGAAATGTTTTTGACAATTAAACTGTACTTATAGTTAAACTGCATGCTTATACCGAACTGAATTGTTTGAAGTGGATTTGTTTTTTGAAATTGAGACTGTACTTACACTAAACTGATTTGTTTGGTGTGGAACTGTTTTGGCGTTTAGTTGTGTGTGGGTAAGGTCTGTACTTGTGCTGAGCTGAATTGGCTCTGCTTGACTGAGCTGAATGGCTTGAAATAGAAATGTTTTTCACAATTAAACTGTACTCATATTTAAACTGTGTACTTGTCCTAAACTGAATTGTATGAAATAGAACTGATTATTTACTTAAAAATGGATTTGGCTTTAAATAACCTACAAAGGTTGATATGCCATAAAACCCAACCAACCTATACTGAATTGTTTGAAATAAAACTATTTTCATAAAAATGGATTTGGCATTAAATAACCTACAAAGGTTGATATGCCATAAAACCCAACCAACCAACCAACATATATTTGTTCCATACTAGGTTTATATTTGTTCTGATTTACTGCTATACTGTTCATTGCCTCACTCCTGACTTGATTCTTCCTCTACAGTGTTGCTTCTTGTTATTGTGTCCATCGCTGTTTCTTTTGTCTCGAGATGAATCGCAACTCTGACTTTTTTTTTTTTTTTTAAATTTTGTCAGTCTAGTTAGTTGGACCTGTAGAATACATTAATTGCATTTCTTCAGAGGGGTTAGACCCCTGACCCCAATGAGCGTCCTGGATATGACACTAAACTATCTGATGGTGATGTCCCAGTCTTGGAGCTTAGGGAAATGTAGAGTACCCTTTCATTCCCATTACTTCCAGGTCCACTTTGAGAGTGGTAATACCTGCTAAAGGTCAAATAGAAATATTTCATCATTTTCTAAACTTGAAACCATTTAACTGTGTGCAAACAGCTGACTGTTAAATTGAATTATTAGTGTGAGATAGCAATACTTGAAACCATTTAACTTTTGTGCAACCAACCGAATTCCCACTGAGGGTCTGAATAGTAGTTCTGGACAAAAAGAAGAGGTAGCTTTTTGGTGCCATATTGTCTAGGATTCCTTCTCCCTTTTCCACTCTGGCCAAATCAAGTACAGCACATGGTCAACTTGATCTTTTTTCTTGAAAATAAATTTTTATAATCTATAAATTTTTAATATTGTTAAATTTTGTCTAAAATTTAGTTTTATTTTGAGCATTCATTATTAGAAACAAATGTTTTATATAAATAAATGTAATGTTTATTTAAATGGTATGTTTTTCTGTCTTTTTCTTTAGGGTAGGTGTATGTGCATATTTTTGACTATCATCCTACAAAAAAACTTGGTAATAAGAGTTAAGTCCATTTGGTACTGGCTCATTGGCCTAGTGGGTAGTGTTCGCCAGTGGTCTTGAAGGCCTGGGTTCAATCCCAGGTCGTGTCATACCAAAGACTTTAAAAATGGCACTTGATACCTCCTTGCGTAACACTTAGCAATATAAGGTACGTATCAAGGGTAAAGTGGAGCAATCCAGGGAAAGGAGTAGCACCCTCCCCTACACCTCTGTGTTGTAGCTATTGAAAAGGTAGCCTTCTGGTCGCCAACTTCACTACTTTTTAAGTTTTATCAATACAAAAAGATACCAGATACAACATATACCATATTTTCTGGATTAAACATTTTTTTTTTATTCATTTGAGCAATGGAAACTGAAAGAATTCATGAAATTTATTTATGTACATGACGCAATGGTTATCGTCTTAGTAAAGGGACACAGTGAACAGTTCAAATTCTGAATGAAATGTTGAGTTTTCTATGATTTTTATAAATAAGATCTGTTTTTAATATAAATACGATGTACAAAAGTTGTTTTTTTTTTCTATTATTTCCTAGGAAAAAAATCCCTAATAGTCAGAGATAAATATGAGGACCCAAGTTTCAATGATGTGTAGAATTTCAAGTTGACATTTGAAAATGAAATCAAGGGAAAGATAGCATGTGTGTATGTATACATGATGTAAAGTCAGATTATTTCAATGTTGTATTCATATTGTAAATTGGATCTCCATAGCATGCATGTGTTTATGTGCGCATATATATATATATATACGCACACGATGGAAAGTCAGAGGCCATTTCAACATTGTGTTCATATTGTAGATAGGATTCTGTATCTGAAATGATAGAAAGTTGTTTTTTTTTTTTTTTCCCCCTTTTTTATTTTCTCAAATCTGACAAAGCTTTTCCGAATGATAAACAAAAAGCACCTCCTTTTTTTTTTTTTTTTTTTTTTTTTTTTTTTTTAATCTATTTTCGTTCATTTATTTTTTGTTAGAGTAGACCTATTTGGTTTAGATGTGTCAATATTTTTTATATATATATATATATATATATATATAATCGTGTAGATGACCATAAATATTTTACTTAAAAGAAAATCTTTTTAGTAAAAGGATCGATAATTTTTATACAAGTAACTTTAGCAAAAAAAAAAAAAAAATCAAGCTAATCAAATTGAATAAACGTCAGTCTGGCAAGTATGTTGCTGAAATTAAATCTATACTTTTTTAAACCACTTATTTATGCATTTTGTTCCTGATGGCTAGAACAATATTTTCAAACCAATTTGCTACACGTTTCAAATTTAATAAACATATTTCATTCAGTCGCCTTCTTTTATACAAGGCTAATGGATGCATTTGTGGTGTAATGCATACTGTTGTAAGAAATGGACACAACAACCTGTGTTCAAATCCTGGACAAGGCTGTTTGCATTTCACATAGCGTTACAACTCTTTGGGAAAGGGATGAATGAATCAATTGTTTTCCTTCAATTATGTGCAAATAGTTGGGCAGACTGGTCTCTTCAACCGTTTTGTAGCAACTGGTCTAGGAAAAGAAAAACTCTGAATTCAAACCCATTAAGCTCTGCTTAAATATTGACCTTGTGTCTCATTCTGCCCATGTGGAGGGGTAGGTAAATTTATACATGGTTAGTTTTTTTCTATTGTGCTAGTTTTCACCATTTACCAAATCATTGTAATTCCATGGATTCTTTTGTCTTGGACATCACTCTTGGCAGATCCTCTAGATTGTATCAGTCCAGTTGACTGGAGCTGTAGAATACACCAACTGCATCTCTGTAGAGGGGTAAGACACCTACTTTGAATGAATGTCCTGCATATGACATTAAACAATCTGATAGTGCGGCTCCAGTAATGCTGGAGTTTTGAGGAATGTGGAGTACCATTTCATTGCCATTGCTCCCAGGTCCACTCTGGCCCAGCCTAGTAGCACCTTTTAGAAACCTATCTGTGGGTCAAATAGAACTGTTTGACATTTAAACTGAGTGCAAAAAAATGACTTATGCTAAATTGAATTGTTTGAAATAGAACTGTTTGATCACTTAATGGTGTGTAAACAAATTGTCAGTGATACATAGTACTCGGAACTATTGAATTTGATGGGTTATCAAAATTAGAACTTAGTTGCATCACAAGCAGAGCCAATTTTAGAATGAGCTCTGAAGGAGAGCTATTTATGGCATGTTGGATTATGCCATTTCCTGGATTACGATTGGTTGCTGGTCTATACATGGGCATATTTGTGTGTGTGTATATATATATATATATATATATATATATATATATATATAAAATGATGAATTTGGACTATAGGGATAGTCAAATTCGTATTTTACTTATAAATATAGACTTTCTTTCTCGCTCTCTCTTTTCTCCCTCTTTTTGTATCCCTCACAAACCAGCAGAGGTAGACGAGAAGTCTGAAGAGTCGAATTTGGGTCAAGGGTGTGTGCTAACCGATTGATGGTCAAGTTTCCCTAATACCGGTTTATGAACTGGCAAGCAGCCCCTAGCAACAAGCAACCTATTTGAAGGGTGAATGCTGATTGGCCAAGATGCTGCATGTGATACAAGGCAGTAGGAAGGTCGAATCTGCAAAGAGGAAAAATCAGACAAGTCAAATGGTCGAGAGATCCCCTAACAAGCAGATGTGTCTGTGATGTAAAGAGTAAACGCTCTTCCTAGGCCAACTAATATGGGAAGATTAAAAGGCCACCAAAAAAAGGATAAGAACTGCATGACTATTTTGTTTGTCGACTGACCACAAGAAGAGCCAGATGACAAGAAATGATTTGAAGATGTACCCAAAAAGAAAGAAATTTATGGTTGGTGAAACATGACACCCAAAAAAAAAAAAATGTATAAAAAAAAAAAATAATGAGAGAGAGAGAGAAGTAAGATAAACTTTCATTTTAATGTTTTACTTTTTGCTTACCCAGTTCCTACTGCACACAAAACACATAGAAAAATATTTTTTTTGCCAACATCATTACAAGAAAAATTCTAGGTGAATTGTCCTCAAATTGTTAAGCTTTCAACATTTGGTTTGATTTCTTTTGTTTAATGGCATATCAACTCTTTTTAGGTTATTTAATGCCAAAGCCATTCTCCTAGAAGAACAGTAGTGGTACTATTTAACCCATAGCTGGGAGGATAAGGGGGTTCATACCTTTCCCAAGGGTATTTGTCCGAAAGTGAACGTAATAGCGTGACTGGAATACGAACTCGCGTACTACGATTCTGCAGTCCATCGCTTTAACCATTACACCACGTGGACATTTGTCATTTTTGCTGACTGTAAATCAGTCGGAGAAGTTTCATGACGTATATGTAAGCTTTTAATTCAGTAGTTTTGCAGGGACTGTATTGAGTTACAGACTGTTGGATTTTTTTTTTGTCTGCCAACTAGATACTAGTTGGGAACCCGAGGCGAGTAAATGTTGTTGTTGTTATTATTATTCTACATCTCCTCCTCCATTGCATGTGTAGGTGGCTGAGCGATGTTGTTTGATGGTAGATGTGCTAACAATGTTGTTCCACTGTCTGTGGTTTGCGGCACCAGTGTATTGGGTTTTTGGTATCCCCCTGGTGTTTGTGGGGGGGGGGAGCAGTAAAAAGTGGATTTCAGGAGCTTCAAGCTTCCTGAGGAATCTGTGATTCCAGGAGGTGATCCTACTTGACCTGTCAACACTGATCTGGTATTGGTGGTTAAGGAGGGTTTCAATGATTCATCTTGTCGTGTCCTGTCAGCGAGTGCTCTGGTGTTGTATTGAAACTATTTGTTCTTTTTGAAGTAGGAATAGGATGTATGGTTGTGTTGTTCTATCAGATGGGCATTGCTTCGAGGTAGGCTTATGGTTTTGTGCTGCTGATATCCATTTTGTGTGCAGTTTGTATTGTATGGGTTGGGATGGTATGTAGTCATGCAGCTGGTACTAGAGTAGTAGTTGAACAGGGGATAGCTTGATGTTCTGGATGGGTGTGTTCCTGTATTGGAGGATAGCTCTTGCTGCACGGTCATTGTCCAAAAACCCTTGGGGCCCTGTGTTGCCATTCAGTATTTTTTTAGCTGCCTTGACAGCGAGCTCGGCCTGACTGTTGGATTGGATTACAGCCCAGTCTTCCAGAAACTGTTTGAATGGGAGGAACGTGAAGGGTTGTCAGCCATCACTGCTTTGTTCCTCAGGGGCACCATAAGTTTGGAATATGTCTCAGCAGACTGAGATAAGCTTTGAGGTGTTAACCTGCTTGTTGCTCAAGTGGTATAGAATTAGCCTGCCAATCAATCTATCCTCGCATGCTAGATATCCATGGAAGAGGTCCATGATGATCTGCTGAAATGACCAATTAGGAGATGGTGTCAAGGTGATCAGCTGTCTTGGTTGACTTGGGTCGATTTTTGAGCTTACCATGCAATTGGCTTTGGCAGTATGAATTGAGGCATTCATTCTGGGCCTATATACAGATTCATTGGCACAGGCCTTCATATCAACTTTGCTTTGGTATGCAGAATGCAGGCTATGCCAAACTTGTGTGCATTAAGAGGTGGGGATGATGATCCTTTGGTCTAAGAGCACTAAACTGTTGTCAGTGCTGAGGTGGTGCCTCACTTCCCAATGTTCACAGACCTCGGACGCAATGAGGCTGCATGTCTTTGGGAATCCCCTTTGTATTGTCTCTATTAGCTTGCTGTATTGTGGGTTGCTGTGTCTGGCCACACAGATGAGGTTCAAGAAGGTGAATGCTATGTTGTCTTCACCCTGAACGTTGCTAATAGGGTTGTTGATTTGATCCAGTCATTCATGTCATTAGACTCTGTGACGTCTGAGAAGGTTCAACTGTAAGTATATTTAGGAGCACTTGCAAAATGGCTTCTGAGTTGCAAGAGATTGCATCAGAGGCTGTGTGCCACTTCTCAGGGCAGTGCTGAATAGTAAACCTGTACTTTAGAATTTCTTCTTTTAGCCTGAATAGTTGGTTTTGGATCTTATTGCTGGTCCTTATCGCTAAATAGTCCTTTTAGTGTGTAGTGATCTATGACCACTGTGTGTGCTGACTCTCTCTAGCCCAGCCCAGTTGGCTGGGACTGTAGAATACACTGACTGCATTTCTGCAGAGAGGTTAGACCTCCCCACTGAATGTCCTGGAGATGACATTAAACAATCTGATGGTGAGGCTCCAGCATTGAAGATTTGGCTAATTTTAAGTACTCCTTCATTGACATTGCTCTCAAAAGCAAAATGATCTTAAACAGAAATTGATAAGTGCATCTAAACAACAAAACTCTAAATATCAGTTCTATTTTTTCAATAATGTATGCAGTTCAGATATACATTTGATATAGAGAGTCTCTCTTTTTCAGCCAGTGTTTTTTTTTTTTTTTTTTTTTTTTTTTAAGTGAAAATTCTAAAGTTCATCTAAACAGCAATGTTTATAATATCACTTATACTATTTTTTCCAGTTCTACTTTAAGTTTGTTCAAATATTTGATATCAAGCTAATCTGAAATCTTTTCTTTTAATATACACACTTTCTAATAATGCTCTCTGTAAATTATCTCAACCTCATTCTGTATTGTTCACAATGGAGTCAAACATTTCTTTAAATGCACTGTTGGAAGGAAGGACATGTATATGTATATATCTATCCATCCTGTGAATTATGTATCTGGATCTGTCTTTAGACATGTAATTTGTTTAGAATGTGAACTGAAAAAGTTTCACAGCATGAATGTGACTGTAATCAGTGCCCTAGTAATGTTCCCAAAAGGTTTGGAAAAGAGACTGGAGAAATTGGAAATCAGAGGTAGAATTTAGATCTTCTAGACTACAACACTGCTAAAATTAGTTTGGATACTGAGAAGAGTCCTGGAGATCTGAAGAGCCATGCTGTTACACAGACTTCAGTGAAAAACCATCAATTGGTGTTTAAAAAAAATATAGTAAAATAACTCCTCTTTCCCCTATCATATACAAATTAGGAGTATAGTCAGACCAAAATTCCCAACAGACTTGGTTGATGAAGACTACTTTTCTTTTTAGCTGAATTTTTACTATAGGAAAGTGGAGAATGGAAAAGTGACAATTTAATGTGAAGAACAAGCAGAAAGGAAGCAAGGTGGTGTCAAATATAGTTCAGCTATATTGGCATTCTTTTTTTGGGGGGTAGGGCCTCAGTTGCAGGACTCAGTCCTTTCTCCTTTAGAAAGGGCAAGTGCTACCTGGAATAAAATAGGTCTCTGGAGCTGTTTTTATTTCATCCAACAAGAAAATAAACCAGATAATGTGTTTATTAAGTTTGAATCTAAAGATAATCTCTTTTAAAAGATTGCATCACTAAAAAGGAGGAAAAAAGATAAGAGTTTAAACCAATCCCCAAATTATATTGTAATTTTGTTTATCTCTGCTGTTTACTTGAACACTTAATACAAATCAATTTTCAGAATGAAAATTTACTTCAATGTCTGACTGTAAGAAAGAAATATAAAAAGCGCACAAGTGAATACAAATGTTTTAGTCGTGAAGAATCAATGCCTATCCAAGTATTCTTTGATGCACAGACAGGAATTAGTTTGTACTTTAATTAGTTTGTACTTTAAGTAATCATTGATTTTAGGATATGTTTTTTGTTTGTTTGATTTTATTTTTTAAGAATTAAATTTTATCCTTTTCCAAACATTTTAAGAAAAAAAAAGAAATATATATATATATATATATATATATATATATATATAACTGTAGGATTAGTTTTTATTTACATTAGTATGTCAAAAAATATCTTGAGATTTGTCTGTGATAATATAAGCTCTTCTATCCCTGGGTGCACCTATGTAGGTGTAATTATGCATTTATGTGTAGCAGCAAGTGCGTCTATATGCGTATGTATATAGTCATAGCATATATTCATGTGGGTGTGAGCATATCTGTGTGGGTGTATGTACATGGCTGTGTGTGTATAGTATCAAAAAGATAGAATTCCTAGTTATGAGAGAGGTAAGAAAAAAAAGCAGCCTTAGGAAAGTAAGAAGTCACAAACTACAAAAGGATAGCTATTACAAGGGGTGATGAAGAAATACAAGCATACACATATGTTTTGACATTTAACAAATCAATAATTCCCAAGGAAGTGAAAATTGAATACTGCCTTGAAAGGGTAGAACATTACATCCCTGTACCCTTGAAGTGCTTTAAATGTCAAAAGTATGGACACCACAAGGAGAACTGCTAAAGATGTTGTTATGGTACCCAACCTGCGGACAGTAATGAACTCTTCTGTGACTATTAATACTGGGCTCAGTACTTATTCCCGGTGAACACTTGGCCGTCGGACTTCTAACATTTTGTACATATGTTGTATTATACTTCGTTAATATAGTTTATTTCACACAAACCTGAGTTGTGTTATTCTTCCGGGCCCTTTACTGGTCCACAACAGATGTCTAGCATGTGGAAGGTGTGGCCAAAGAGATCCAAACCACACGGAGGAAGATTGTCCCAATGAAACCAGATGCTCAAACTGTCAAGAGAACCATCCTGCATTTTCAAGAGATTGCAATATATACAAGAGAGAAGAAAATTGTAGAGGTAAGGTATTGAAGGAATATAACATTTGTAGGAACAAGAAAACGAGTTGAATCCTGTATTATTTTGATTTTTCACACTGTTGTCCTCATCTTTATTGTGATGTGTTCAAATACAATGTTTTGGCCATTGTATCCTCTAGCTTTCTTCAGGTACCCCTTGTTTATTTGAGTAAAGGAATGATTCAACCTGGGAAATCATTTTCAATGTTTGATTGTTAATCAAAGAAGGTGTTCAAAAACTTATCAAGATCTTATCCAAATAATGATGTCATGGTTTTTGCACACCTATCAATCTGAGAAGCAGCATAAGAAGCATCATGGGAAGAATTCAAAGTGTAAAATCCAATGGTATCAGTTATTCTTGATTTTGATTTTTAAAGTAATTTATTTAAAAAAATTATTTAATTTTAACATTTTCAATTATTTGTTCCTCATATTGTGTTTATTTCTATACTTGGTCTACACAAGAGGTCAATATAGCCCAACATATGCTCTGCTTCTTTGAAACATCAAAAAGCAATGGTATGAGGGGAAATAGAAAAGTTAGGTATGGCTGACCATATATAGAAAGAAAAGGGAAACCATCTACTCTTGTTGGATAAAGTTAAAATAATTGATAGGGAAGAACATTGGAAAAAGACGTCTCAAAAAAGCAGCGTATATGTTCTTTAAAAATATAAAGAATAACTGACATCATTGGATTTTACACTTCGAATTCTCCTTATGACACTTAATGTGAAACTTTTCATAATTCTTATCGGATTGATAGGTGTGAAAAAACAATGATGTCATTATTTAAATAAGATCTTCATAAGTTCTTAAATGCTTTGTTTGATCAACAGTCAAAATTTGAAATTGATTTCCCGGGTTAAATCATTCTTTTACTCGGATAAACGTGGTGCACCTGAAGAAGGCTGGAGGATACTGCAGCTAAAACATTGTTTTAACATATCACAATAAAGATGAGGACAACAGTTTGAAAAATCAAAATACTTATCAAGCTTCATCTCAAAAATCATATATAGAAGATAACATCTACATCATGATTGGCCAAAATTCCAAGAATAGTTAAAGAAACCACACTCAGCAGAAATCTGTCAAACAAATTAAATATGACCCAGTTGGCTGAGGCTGTAGAATACTCCAACTGCTTCTCTGCAGAGGAGTAAAACTCCAACAAGTGTCCTAGATATGACACTAAACAATCTGATGGTGAGGCTCCAGTAATGCTTCGCCCTGTCAGCTGGGGCTGTAGAATACGCTGACTGCACCTCTGCAGAGGGGTAAAACCCCCCCAACGAGGCTACCTGTTGGCTGTGGGTGGCAACCCGTGATGCTTAAGGACGGGATCCTGGTGGTTGAGCAGTACTTGGCCTGAAAATCGAGTGGTCAAGTCTCTTGCAACACACCACTTTGGCCCTTACTGGGCTAGACGGGCGGTCGGAGAGGCCCGATCCGATCAATCGGCTGGTCATGACAGTACTCTCTTAGATTTTTTTTTTTTTTTAAATCTAAATGAGGACGATGGCTGTAGGGTCAATCATGCTGTGGAAAGACTCGTAGTCCTTTCTGTCCCTGGGGAAGTAGTTATCTTGGGAACGAAAACCCAGGGACAAAAAATTAATTCGTCTATCACCAGTATGAGTATACTGAACATGTAGCCCTGGTGTTGCTAGGCGAATGGGTTTCCCCCTAGGCACATCCCCATATGGGACTCCGAGGTGGGTGGGGAGCATGTTCAATGAAACTCATCCAACACTTTTATGGCTTCTGTTAAAACAAAAACCCAAGCAAAAAGACCCCATATTGAATGTGATTCAGACAATGATGAGCCATATCCAAGGTTCATCATTCTAGAATCAAAAGAAAAACTACCGCTAACAAAAATATCCCCCTTCATCATAGAAAAAAGTATTTCAGCTCTAATATCACCCAAAACCGTAAAAAACTTGAAAAATGGAACCATCCTTATAGAGGTGACAGAAAAAAAACAAGCTGAAATAATATTAAAGCAAAAAAAAATCCACAACGTAGACATAAAAGCTTACCCCCATGAGAGGTTAAACACCTCTAAAGGGGTGATAAGAAATGGAGAGCTATCATTATGCTCAATAATGGAAATTAAAAATGAACTAAAAAAACAAAATGTAATAGACGTCAAAAGGATAACAATCAAAAAACAAAATGAAATAATTGAAACCAATACCTACATTCTAACCTTCAATAACCCAAAGCCCCCTTTAGAAATGAAAATAGGCTATACAGTGGTTAAAGTTGAGACATATATCCCAAATCCCAGAAGATGTCATAACTGCCAGAAATATGGACACTTGAAGCAGCACTGCACAAGAAAACAAGTGTGTGTTAAATGTGGAGAGCAGGAACCAAACCACATAGAGGAATCCTGCAAAAACAGCCTAAACTGTAACAATTGCAAAGGGAATCATAGAGCGGACTCAAAGTACTGCAAAATCTGGGAAAAGGAAATTATCAAAATGAAAATCACCAAAAACATTACCTTTCCTGAAGCAAGAAGACTTATAGAAAATCCCTTTAACAAATTAACTTTCTCTCGGGTAACCAGGACTCCCTCAAACCAAGTAGAAAACGAAGCAAAAACACAAATAAAAACAATAAAAATAGAAGAATTAACAAATTTAATAAATGACCTACATGAATTAATCAAAACCCTTAAAGCTATTATACCCAATGTACAACTAACTCCAATGGACAAATCAAAAAACATCCCTTCAACCTCTAGCCAAAAAAATGAAACGCTAATGATCAAAAACAGAAACCGATCAACCTCAAGAACCAGAGAAAAAGAAGAAAAACAAAAACCTACTCAACACACCCCTACAAAAACCAAAAATAAATCCAGAAACATAGAAAGTATGGAAACCGAAATGGACTCGACACCTAAAATTGAAAATACGAAAATTAAATAATACACCCCAAACCCAAGACACACACTGCATAAATAGTTATGGTCAAATACCAAAATACCCACAAGATAATCCAATGGAACTGTCGTGGCTACAAGGCAAATTACAATGAACTGCAGCTGTTAATAACTGAACAAAATCCTACCATTATATGTCTCCAAGAAACATTCAAAAAAAGCAATGATAAAACAAACATGAAAAATTATGAGCAATACGACTACATACATGACACAGGACTAAGAGCGTCGGGTGGTGTATCAATCCTAATAAGGAAAAACATTCCCCAAAGCAAAATCAACATCAGCACCCCCCTACAAGCTGTAGCAATTTCAGCAACTTTACACAAAACCACCGCCATCTGCTCTATATACATTCCACCTCAAGACCCTATAAACGAAGAACAGCTAAATAACTTAATAAATCAACTCCCTAAACCATGTATATTGATGGGAGATTTCAATAGCCACAACATTTTGTGGGGAAGCAGGACAACGAACAAAAGAGGTCAGACCCTTGAAAAAATCATTAATAACAACAACCTATGTCTCCACAATCGGAAAGCTCAAACCCACCTAAGCTCATCCTCAGGTACATTCTCTGCTATAGATCTAACACTCAGCGATCCAGCCACCTTTATAGAATATAACTGGAGGGTACATGAAGATTCCTGCAGCAGTGACCACTTTCCAATCATAATAGAAAATACTAAACCAGGAAAATCAGACCCACAAACAGTCTCAAAAACCCCACGATGGAACTTCAAAAAAGCAAACTGGCAAGCCTACAAAAAACTATGCCTTGACACCCTAATCCCAGAAACAAATACAAACCAAGAAGAACCTATAATACATTTCACAAATACCCTAATTAATATAGCAAACAAAACCATACCTAAAACTACAACATCCCCAAAACATAACAATCCATGGTTTACGGAGGAGTGCAAAACTATGATCAGAGAACGCCAAAGAATCCTCAGGAAATTTAAAACCAACCCTTCATCAGAAAATCTAGACAAATATAGACAACAAAGAGCTAAAACTAGACGCACAATTAAAGAAGCTAAAAGGTCCTCCTGGAGAAACTTCACTGCAAAAATAAACTCAAATACTAATCCCAAAACAATTTGGAACTTTGTAAAAAAAATATCAAATAAAACTGTCCACACTCCTATAAACCATCTCTCCCTAGGAAGCACAGAAGCTTTGAGTGAAAAACAAATAGCTAATCTGATGGCAGAAAACTTTGCCCACGCATCATCTACGAAAAAATATTCCAACAAATTCAACTCCATCAGAATCAAAGAAGAAAAGAACAAAATAAAGTTCACCTCTGACAATACTAAATGCTACAACCAACTTTTCACCCTAGATGAACTCCAAAATTCATTATCCAAATCCAATAACTCAGCTGCTGGTCCAGATGAAATCCACTACACATTTCTTAAAGAATTACCTCCAATTTCCCAGAAATATCTCCTAAACATATATAACAATATCTGGATCTCAGGCAATATCCCTACTTTATGGAAGCAAGCTACAATCATCCCCATCCTCAAAAAACAAAAAGACCCAACAAATCCCACCAGCTATAGGCCCATAGCCCTAACTAGTGCATGCAAAACTTTAGAAAGAATGATAAACCAAAGACTAATATGGTTTCTCGAATCAAATAAACTGCTCTCAAACCTACAAGCAGGCTTCAGAACAAAAAGAAGCACAATGGACCAGGTGGTTCATATAGAAACCCTAATCAGAGAAACATGCATAAAAAAGGAACACCTGGTGGCAGTCTTTTTTGATCTTGAAAAGGCCTATGACACAACGTGGCCATACGGAATTCTCAAAGACCTTAAAAACTTTGGGTTACAAGGTAGACTTCCCATCTTCATCCAAAATTTTCTTGAAGACCGATCTTTCAGGACACTGATTGGCAGCACATACTCTGATTCGAAGCCACAAGAGGTGGGAGTTCCTCAGGGCAGTATTTTATCAGTATCCCTATTTATAATAAAAATAAACAGCATAACATCCTGTCTCCCTCCAGAAATCAAAGGGTCATTATATGTAGATGACTTCCTCATCTGCTATAATTCCAAAAACATGACAACCATAGAAAGGAAAATACAACAATGCATAAATAAAATCCAAAAATGGACCACAGAAAATGGATTTACAATTTCAAATAGTAAAACAAAATGTGTACACTTCTGTCAAATCCACAAGATGCACAACCACCCTAAACTTACATTAAATAACACTGAAATACCCATAACAGATGAACATAAATTCCTTGGCATTATCTTTGACTCTAAATTATCCTTTATCCCACATATAAAGAAGCTAAGAATAAAATGCAATCAAGCCATGCAACTATTGAGAGCCATAGCCCACACAGACTGGGGTGCTGATAGAAAGACCCTTATCAAGCTATATAGATCTCTAATAAGATCAAAACTCGACTATGGCTGCTTCATATACGGAGCAGCCAGAAAATCCTACTTACGACTGGAAACAATACACCACCAAGGACTTCGCCTCACTTTAGGGGCCTTTAATACTTCCCCAAAGGAAAGTCTATACATAGAAGCAAACGAACCCCCTCTCTATTTAAGAAGACAAAAATTAGCACTACAGTACTACATCAAACTCATCTCCTGTCCACAAAATCCTGCTTATGACTACACCGGCAAAACGAAATATGAAAACCTGTATCAAAATAACCCCAAAAAAATCAGACCTTTTAGCTTAAGAATAAGTGACCTCCTCAACGAAATCAAAATCAACACTAAAATAGTACACCATACCATACTCTCCAAAACGGCACCATGGACCATAAGGCAACCAACTATAAACTTAGAACTGGCTAAGTTACCCAAAATAAAAACACCCCCCATCACTTATCAGGAGAAACTCATAAAAATACAAAATAAGTTCCCAGATCACTATCACATCTATACAGACGGATCCAAACAAGGAAAAAAAGTAGGCTGTGCTGCTATTTCTCAAAAAAAAGAAACCCTAAAACGCCTACCTAATGAAGCTTCAATTTACAGTGCAGAAACCACAGCCATTGATCTAGCTATGAATATCATAGCAAATCATAAAGCTTCCAAATTTATCATATACACAGACTCCAAATCAGTCCTACTAGCACTACAGAACAGAGATACATCATCCCCCTTGATCACAAAGCTCCTAAACAAACTAAACACCCTCTCTAAAAATAATAACATCATATTCACCTGGATACCAAGTCACATTGGCATCCAAGGAAATGAAAAAGCAGACAAAGCCACAAAAAAAGCTCTTCAAATTGATATGTGCAAATCAAAAATCCCATATACAGATCTAAAACCAACCATAAAGAAATTTATATCAGACAAATGGCAGAAATCATGGGACAATCAGACCCAAAACAAACTCCATGAAATACAAGAAGCTATCGGAGAGTGGCCAACAGGCTACAGAAGTATCAGAAGAGAAGAAGTAATACTTGCTAGATTGCGTATTGGGCACACCCACATTACTCATTCACACCTGTTAAAAGGGGAGGGTGCCCCAGTGTGCCCATCATGCAAAGTACAACTCACAACCAAACATATCCTTCTAAATTGTAACAACCTTAAACATATCCGTACTAAGTACTATCAAGCAAGAAACCTGAGGGACATCTTTAAGAATACAAACCCTGAAAACATTTTTAATTTTCTAAAAGAAAGCAACTTTTTCAGCAAGATATAACCAAACATCTCTATAGAACCGCTACTTTAATGACTGAAATTCAAAATAACCTTTTTGGCATTAAATGACCCACAGGGGTTGATATGCCGTTAAACAAAACTCAAACTCCAGTAATGCTTGAAGCTTTGGGGAATGTGAAGTACCTCTTTATTGCCATCACTCTCAGGTCCACTCTGGCCTGAAGTGGTAGTACCTGATAAGGTTTTATCTATGTCAAACAGAACTAAACTGTGTACTTATGCTAAACTGAATTGTTTGAAATAGAACTGTTTTGACATATATGTGTGTAAACAAAAAACTATACTTAACTGAATTGTTTGAAATTTAATTCGCCATTAAATGACTCATAAAGGGTTGATATGCCGTAAAAAAAAACAACCAACCTACCAAATTAAACAAAAAGAACTCTCAGCAAACACCCATACCACTGCCAAAAAATATCAACTAAAAACTAAAATAACCACAATAAAGGGAAAATAACCCAGATCACTGATCTGCCCACCAATCCCCAAAATAGACAATTTTGGAAAACCTTATATTACAAATTCAAAACCTAACACCAAAGTGAACAATGAAAAATCAGAATGCATTCTAACTACCCCAGCCAAATTCTAATCTGCCCACTAATACAAAATATATTATACCGAACAAGCCACTGAATAAGAATGACTGAAAATATCAAACTCCCTCATCTCAATCCAGAGACACTTCAAAATAAAAATAAAATTGATAAAAAAATGATCACACAAGACCATACAAACAAACAAAAACAATGTAACTCCCAAGAATCATCAGATATTCTAAATAAATCCTGTAGTATAGAAATTATGGATATTGAAAATAACAACATAATTGCAAACCTCCAGCTAGCAGGTATATAAAAATATAAGATGAATCTATGAAATAAGATCTATAAAACATATGCCCGTGAAGCAAGATTTGTCTACTAACTTTTGACTCCTGTTTTCACAATTCATTTAAAAACAAAAATATTTACCTACAAACTATTCACTTATAAATCATATATATAACAATATTTAGCATTAAATAACCCAGACAAGTTGATATTCCATTAGACACCTAGAAACTAACTGTTGTATAGCAGAGAAAGACGACACTGATGTGTAAAAATATTATCAGATTTTCTCTTCCTTTTTATTACCCAAAATGTATAGATGAGAGGGTTGAGGAAAAGAGTCAAAGATGCACACAAAGGGGCTGAGGTATGAATCTTCAGTGAAACTCTATTCTTAGGTTGGATCAAAATGTTCTTGGTTATATAGTATCCTGGATACCCATGCAATTTCTTGTGGTCACATCTTCAGCCTGCCACCTATGCAAGGCATATGATCATGGTTCATTCTAGCATACCACCCATGCAATTTATACAGCATTTCCACCAGGAATAACTGTGTCCTGTTTTGCTTTCGGTACCTGGTGCATTTTCTGTTATTTTTGTTTCCAGTGTCCAACTTCCACAGCTGCATCAACATGTCAAAGGGGTCTTAAAGTCAATATCCCACTCTAACCAACCAGTTGAAAAGATAACTGAGTTAGAAGTTGGCAGATTTTAGTAAATTATAAAATAAAGAATGATTTTTTTTTTGATGAGGATGAAAGTTTTTTTTTATGTCCATAATAAACTGAAGACTTCAGCACTAGTACAGTCATAGGTCAGTAGATAAGATATATCACTTTTTTTAAGGTACTTTAGTTCTGGGAGGTTCAAGCTGGGTGGAGGTGGGGGCTGTTTTCAAGAAGTCAGAATGATATATATTCAAGGGAGTGAAACAGAGTAGTGACTGTTAGGTTGACAATTGGATTGGGGTCTGTCCAACCCACTGCTCTTCTGGCCACTGTAGCTGGCCATGAGAATTATCCAGTCCAGTAGCACTTTGAATCTAGGATCTATTCACTTACTCATGGGCTGGAAAACAAAGTGTCACATGCACCCCCACCCCCTGATAAACCTGGAGGGCTAATAAAAACAGCAATATAAGTGTATTTTCATGTTTTTTTTTTTTTTTTTTTTTTTTTTTTTTTTTTTTTTGTGGAGCTGACCTGTAACTTACCATGACTATTTGTGTATAAGCTGACTAAGCTTTTAAAAATAAACGTGGGATTGAGGTCATTTTTGTAGGCAAAAGTGAGTGAGCTGCAGATAATATTGCCACGTCTTGCAATAGAAAGAAAAACGTTAATTTTAAGAAATGGTAATACCACCAATGACTCATAATAGCAATTACACTTAATGTATGACATTTATGCATGAAGATGTCGCAGTTGTTATGGGGTAGATATAAAAATGAAAGTATCACATGGACTGAATTGATAATGCAAGAATAACTTGTCTTATCAGCAGAGTTTAGAATATATTGATTGTATACTCTACTGAGGGGTAAGATAAGACTCCCTCCCCGCAAGAAGGTGTATCCTGAGTATGACACTGAACTAAATCTAATAGTGAGGTGCAAGTTTTGGAGATTTCAAGAGTTCGGAGTACTCTTTCATTGCTATTACTTCCAGGTCCACTCTGACCTGGAAGGAGAGTCCTTGTAGCATAGAGGCTAATATGCTAGACTGTGACTTTATAGTGTGTTCAAACTCCACTTTAGCTATTATGTTCCCTTTTGAACTAATATCCTTGAGAAAGGCATGAACCATTTATCTTGCCCATTATCTGTTAAATAGTACCACAACTGTTTTTCTATAAGGATGGCTTTGACATTAAACAACCCACAAAGGTTGATATGCCATAAAACAAAGAAACCACACCAATCTATAGTGGTCATACCTGTTGGGAGTTCTATGTATGGGCCAAATAGATTTGTTTGCAAATTTTTGATATTCTGTCTGACCATGTGCAAATAGAAAAAAAACCTTTAGAAAATGTAAATTATAATGTAAAATGAATGTAATTCTCTTATCTCTTGGTATCAAATAACTCCTGATGCTTCGGCATGCCATTAAGATCAGTCACATAACTTGTGCACATCTCTATACTCAAACAAAAACAGTCCAGTCAGCTGGGACTGTAGAATACACAACCACATCTCTGCAGAGGAGTAAGACTCTCCGAATGAGTGTCCTGGATATGGCACTAAACAATCTGATGGTGAGGCTCCAGTAATGCTGGAGCTTTTGAGAATGCAGAGTACCCACTTCATTGCCACTGTTCCTAGGTCCACTTTGTCCTGGAGTGGTAGCACCTGATAGGGTCCTATCTATGGGTCAAATAGAAATGTTTTACATTAAAATTTTGTACAAACAAATGACATGCTAAACTGAATTGTTAGAAATAGAACTGTTTGATCATTTAACTGTGTGTAAACAAATGATTGATGTTTGTTTGTGGGACATAGCAATACTTAGAACCATTTAACTTTGACTTATGCTAAATTGAATTGTTAGAAATAGAACTGTTGGATCATTTAACTGTATGTATCTACAAAATGTTTACGAATCATATATCTAATATATAGAATAAACTTAAATCGCTAGTCGAAAATCTTCTAAAGTTTCACCTTAACGGATCATCAGGAAGTTTCGCCTCAACTATTCTAAGGAGAAATTGCTTTACTTTTATTCACCAAAAACCCCCACCTATCCTAGAATTTGCATTTAAAAAAAAAAAAAAAAAAAAAAATTATAGTTAGCAGAAAGAAAAAAACAAAACAAAAAAAAACCCTATAACCTATTCCTAATTATATAGTAACCACGCCCTTTTGTGTTTACAACTATTTAACACCTCCGATCTTTTGTTTAGCATATTCTTGCTTTTACAATTTGCTATTACCAATTTTTCCTCCATACAAAGATTACAGGTTCTATTACCTGCCCTATATTTGCGGCATTTCTTTATTACTTCCCATTTCATTATCGGATCTACTCCTTGTTTTTCCTTAAGTTCCCACACATTACTAGATAAAGCAGTGCTATACCTATACCTCTCGTGCGAGAAACTTGTTCTATGGTTATAGTACCTAGTTTTAAAATCCCCTTGGATCGACCCAAAATATATCTTTTTATCTCTCTTATTATTCAAATCACTATATACTTCTACTTTATACACTACACACTCCTGCTTACACTTGCCTTCGAGAGGACACCTAACCTTATCCCTACATTTGCATTTGTCAATCACCTTATGCTTCTTTGTACCTAATTTAGCTATATTACTCCTATTTATTATTCCATTAATGTTTGGCATGCAACTGTAACTTAATTTAATACAATTCTTATTAAATATCTTATGTAATTGGCTCCCACTAGGGAACTTTCTTTTTAATATCTTGAAGAACTCCTTTCCCAAGTTATTAACTACTTCCATGTTGTAAGGGGGATTAAACCATGAAATTTTTCTAGGTCTATTTCTCCTACCTTGTGTTCCAATTCTATCCCTATTCTTATATTCTAAATTGACCCTATATCCGTCCTTTTTTAGAGCCTCCTCATATTCCTGCTTAGTTCGTTCAAAAATTTCCCTGTTGGAGGAGTTATTAGATAATCTATGCTCTATTCCTTTTGGTACATGTTTAAACACCTGTATTGGGTGATTAGATCCCCTGTTTACATAACGCAGATCCTGGTTCCTTTTTCTAAATGGAGATACTGTTCCACTATATAAGTTTAAAGTAATATCAAGATAAACCTAAATCCAAAGTCCTCAAACAGCTTATACAATTTTTTTCTAATCCCATCACACTTCTTCGGTGTACTTTTATCCACTATAATCAGTCCGTCGTCTCTGTAAAGTCCATGGTTATTAGGGTCCATAATCTTATTAATGCTATATAGTAATACACACCCGACGAGTTCACAAATTTCTGCACCATCATATGCTCCGATTGAAACGTCAAAATTTCCACCCTCCCCTTTTTTTATCCATACACTATCTTCATAGTATAACAATGTTTTACGACAATGCTTAATTATTTCCACCTTATCTAGAGGTATAACCATATATTCTTTAGCTAAATCTAACGCCCTATCCAATGTCTTTTCTGTTATTGAAGGATAAAAATCCTTTATATCATACTTAATAAAGGAGCACCTATTATCCTTCTCATACTCCTCAAACCACTTAATACAGTCGTTAGTGCTCCTCCACTGGTTGATGTTCAATGCCCTTCTAAGTGATTCACATATTTCTTGTACGATTATCTTACTAATCCTACCTATTTGGGTCTTGGCCGGGTTAATGAGCCTACATTCTGGATTCGTCTTGAAATTACTTTTGTGGTCTTTTATAGTAATAAAACAATTCTTGGTATTGTATTTTTCTACTCTATCAACAATACCTAACTTATGCGCCAACATTTTTGCTTCATTATTTAACTCTTTTTCTAGATTAGGTGGTGCCTTCTTATAATTCTTAACCACCTCCTTAAATATCATTTGCCTATATTTTTCCTTTTCTATCTTATATAAATTGCCCGACTTATCTGACTTTACAAATATTTTTTCGGACTCCTTAAATTTCCTCATATCCTCATACATTTTTTGTTGAATATTGTTGCGCATTTTCCTAAATTTTATCTCCTTAACCATTCCTATCATTTCTGCCTCAAATTTATCCATCTCTTTGATATAGGGGGGGGTGTTTCGTGGTTTTAAACTCATAATTCTCCCTTCCCTCTTTTTCTATACAGTTAATTGTATTGAGAAAAAAATATGCTTTCCACCTCATATTTTTTATAAAGGATTCTATCCTCCTCAACAGAACTAACTTATACTGATGCCTATCAGGTATTGGTATGTTCTTGTATGAATAACTTATGTTCGCTCTCTCCATAGTAACAAGAGCAAAGAAAGTGCTCAATAGACAACACCAGAGCTTCAATATTTACTAATCTAATATCTACCAGTATTCACGGTACCAGAAAAAAACAAAAAACCCCTGGCCAGGAGCAAGAGATAAAAATATCTCGAATCACGGTCCAGAGGAAAAAGAAAAAAGTTTTTTGGGGTAAAAAAGAAAGAAAAGACCAACCTCATCCGACTCCTTGAAAAAAATCAAGGGGTACTTAGTCAGTGGCCAAAATAAAACCAAAAAACCCTCCGCGAATGCTGCAATGCTACAATTACTAAAGTGCTCAACATAAAACAATGGAGCCAATTATCTAATATATATGTAGAAATAGGATTTGGCATTAAATAACCAACAACAATTGATATGTCATAAAACCAAATCATCAAACAAAAACAACCACAGCATATAGCATGTCAAACACTGTTAAACATTTTCTCAAAGAATGTGATGATTTGTCTCTCATTCAACAATGTTTTTCAACGTCAAATAGTATGAAGGATTTATTTGAAAATGTCAAAATGGATGACATTTTCTCTTTCTTGAGGGGAAAATAAGATTGTACCAAATATTATAAACATAATTGATACCATTCAGTAATTATTGGAAAACAATCTTGGGATTTTAATCTTTTTGTTTAAAACAAAATAAAAACTGAAGAAACAGTTACTCAAAAAATGTAAATATGAATTTTTGAATGCACAATGTATATGATTTCCTAGGCATGAAATAACTCCTGACAGGTTGAGATGCTTTTTAGAATCAACCAATCAATCAGCTGGACTGAGTTTTAACAAGTGAAAAAAATGTTGAGAAATCTTTTAAAATCTCTCTAACTTTCTGAAAGGTTTTTCATTTTTTTTCTTTGTCCAAATCTGACACACTTAAATATTGTATTGGTCCCATAATAATTATATTTGCATATATAATTTCCATGTACTAAATGTTATGAGTACTATAGGACAAGAAATCTAAAATAAGCATCTTGGCTCAAGGCCGCTTCTCCTGCTATAAAGAATAAATTACCTATCAACAGCTTGCAAGAATTCTGGGTTTACAATTTCTTTAAGGAAATCTGTAAATATTGGATTATCTTCAGAGCTGGTAATAAATGCACACAAAAGTTGTTTGTTTACTTACATTGGACTGTAAAAAAATTGTATGATTATTTATTTAGGGAAATACCTCTCTCTCTCTCTCTCTCTCTCATATACATATATGATTTGAGAGAGTGTGAGTAATTGGAAAGTAACTTTTTGTTTTAAAATTCTTATAATTCATTTAACTATAATTTTTACAAGGAATGAATATTAGAAGAAAGTGTAATAGGGAGTTACTTTTCAGTCACCCTGTGTATGTGTGTATGCACATAGTTATCATTTTAGGAAATGGAATTCAGAGTTCAATTCCTGGATGAGGCTGCATTTTACCTCGTGCTAATGCCCTTAGGAATCTCTTCTTCCCCCACTATGGATAAATAGTTCAGCAAACTGGGTTCTTTAGCCTTGGTTTAGCAACCAGTCTAGGAAAAGAAAAACGGAATTAAAACCAGCTTTACTCCACTTAACAAATTGTCCTTATATTGCATCTTGCCTGTTATGGAGGATTTGGATAAATACATACACAGAAGTAGTGAGGGTGGCATAGTAGTTATTGTCAAAGCTACTAAATTTGGGATATATGGTTTTTTATTTGTATAAGAAAAATAAGACTGAAGAAGCAAACTTCTTTAGCAATAATCCCCAAGAAACCCTATTGCTGCAAGGCACAAGTAGTTATACAGAATTTAAATTTTCCAACTTTAAAAGAAAAGTAATTTTTCTTAGTAAAATAGTTAGTTGCATTTAATTAAGCATTACTAATTAAGTTTATGGAGATATGAAATGATTATATAGCACTATTGCTTATTTAAAACTAATCTAGACAAAAACAAAAATGTTTAAATCAATAAATCTCTTGGGTCATTAAAAATTAAAAAAATCATTTTCTGTCATGATAACCAGCTGTAATCCTGGTGTTGATATCTTACACAAGTAGCAGTCTATACCCAGGTGTGTGCGTGTGTGTGTATATATATATATATATATATATATATATATATATATATATATATATATATATATATATATATATATATAGTGCATGTGTGTTTTATAACTCAATTTAGTAGGAAAATAATTTGATTTGGCATTCATTTTATCAAGATTGTAGTCTAGTAATCTATATATTATAATGATCAGATTTTTGCAAAGCAGCAAAAATGCCTTCTTGTAACAAGACTTTTCTTTGGCACAAAGATATTGAAAATTGCTAGTTAAAGCTTTTCAAAATGATTTGCAACTTAGTGTTATATACATATATATCGATTCATGCAGGATACATACTGATGCAATAAACAGACGCAGGAAGACTTCTTTAACAAAATATTTACCTCTCACTTTATTGCAAGGGTTCGAAAAGGGTTACTCAAGGTTTGCGTGTGAGAGGAAGTTGGAGATCGAACATAACTGCAATATTTTGACCCCCACTCTTATGGCCGTCAACGTTGTATCTTTCTCGTTCTCCTGATGCTCAACCGGAGGCCCTGGGGTCCACTCTGCTGGGTGATGGCTTTCTTTACTGCATCTTATCAGCAACTTCTCTGGTCCCCAAACTCCATCGGGGTTCCCAAGGGCCCCCTCGGCCGGGTGTGGCTTTCCCTACCACATCTCGTCCAACTCTACTGCAAGTGCCTCTGGAACTATCTTGACTTCTGTCTTGACTGAGCTATATAATAGTTCAACGCCCACTCGATCTTTGAAATCGCATGTTTAATCATCATCAAGCAGAAATAACTGTCATGCAGTTCACAGGTTACTCTCTTCTGGTGCATCAGTCTGAGTGTACCATGGGAATTTTTTTAGCTCATCCCTTTTCATCAGTCAATTTCCACCCACGCGATTTCCTCTCATAACAGCCATTAGAATGTGTCACCTCCTTCCGGTGCATCACCTTGAAATGGCATTTTTGGCCGGGTCGAAGGCCAAAACATAACATTAGTAGGACAGTGTCTGCATTTATGCTCACTCCAATCAGTATAATATCCCAAGGGAGATAACTTACTAAATGCACATTATAAAGTAATTCCTTTGATATATTTGTTGTTCATAGAATGTAAATTTTATGGATAATCTGTGACATGACATGGTACTTAATAACCTCCAAAAGCTGCCTTTAGGTAAAATGGTGAAAGTCATGAAGCTTTTGAGACAACATAAGAAGTTTTCTATTTTAGAAGAATTATTGTAAGATTGAATATTTCTATTCATCTCTTATTCTCATTAAACAAGTCAATGCTAATTAGAACCTTTTGAAAATGTCAACATGGATGACATTTTGTCTTTCTTGAAAGAAATAAAATTAAACCAAAAATTATTTATGTAGACATGATCAATATCATATGAAGAAGTTATATCAAAATCCTTGGGTTGTTATCTCATATTAAGAAATAAAAAAAAATCTTAAACAAATGTAAATATAAATGCTCAGTATACATGATCTTGTAACCTAGGTATAAAATAACCCTGGATGGGTTGACATTCCATAAAAATCATATTCCTCTCTTATTGGTTCTGTAACCATGTTCAATTGATAAGGTCAATACTCTTTGGATATTTTTAGTCCAGTTGGCTGGGATATTGAATATGCTGACTTCATCTCTGCAGAAGGGTAAGATCCTCAATACAAGGAGTGTCCTGGGTGTGAAACTAAACTGCATCTGAGGGTAAGGCTCCAGTCCTGAAGCCTTGGGTAATGTGGAGTACCCTTTCATTGCCATTACTCCCAGGTTGATTCTGACTTGGAGTGGTAGTACCTGTTAGTATTACATCAGTAGGTTAAATAGAACTGTTTAATCATTTACTATACTTGAAACCCTTCAACTGTGTTCAAACAAATGATTAATATTGAATTATTAGTGTTAAATGGCAATACTTGAAACCATTTATTTGTATGCAATCAATAAATAGCAACACCTAAAACCATTTAACTGTGGTCAAACAAATTAGCTTTGGCTCATTTAAAAATTGTTACCTACAAACTATTTGTTTAGAAATCATTTATTAAGTAAAATTGGTGACCTTAGTTGAGGATGACCCAAAGGCTCCTTTTTCAATAGCTACTACACCAAGATGTAGGAGAGGGCACTATTCCATTCCCTGGATTGCTCCACTTTACCCTTGATCCTTACCTTATTGTGCTGAGTGTTTAGTAAGGTGGCATTAAGTACCATTTTTTTTTTTTTTTTTTTTTTTTTTTTTTTCATTCTTTGGTATGATTAACCTAGGATTGAACCCCGGTCTCCAGGACCGTTGGCAAACACTCTACTCATTAGACCAATGGCTTGGTGAAAAGGGAACAAATCCTATATTAATATATACATATAAACAAGATTTGGCATTGGATAACCTACAAGGATTTTTATGTTATAAAACACAACAAACCAACCCCTTTGGTATTTATACCTGTAATTTTTTACTTTTAATATCAAAAAGAAAACCGCCCTGTCAGCTTCGGCTGTAGAATATGCCTCCTGCATCTCTGCAGAGGAGTAAAACTCTCCCACAAGGAGTGTCCTGATATGACACTAAACTGCATCTAATGGTGAGACTCCAGTCCTGGAGCTTTGGAGAATGTGGAGTACCCCTTCATTGCCATTACTCCCAGGTTGACTCTTATTTGGAGTGGTAGTACCTGTTAGGGTTTCATCACTGAGTCAAATCTGTTTAATCATTTACTGAAAATTATTTTCAGTTATTTGAATCTATACAAAATATTTATATTTTATAGATGAGTACTTGATAAATAGAATCACTGATATTAAGTAGCAATACTTGAAACCATTTAACAGTGTGCAAATAAATGAAGAATATTAAATCAAATTATTAGTGTGAGATAGGAATACTTGAAACTATTTAATTGTATGCAAACAAATAAACTTGTTTAAAAATAAAGTTGCCTCAAAACTTTTTGCTTACAAATCGTATATATGCAGGGTTTTGCATTAAAAAATCCACAAGGGTTAATATGCCATGAAACAACCACCAACTTTGTTACTCTATAGTAGTATCTTTTGGGGTCTCATCTATGGGTCAAATAGAAAAAAATAACTATAATCATTTACAAAGAGTTATTAGTTATTTTAAACTATATAACTGTGTGCAAACAAATGACTTTCTTAATAGAAATAATTACTTAAAACCATATAATTTTAGATAAGAATATTTGAAATCATACAATTGAGCAAATTTATTTATAATAGATAGTAAAACTTGATATATACTCTGTGCAAAATATTGTTAAACAAATTATGCAAAAGATATAAATGTACAATGAACATGATTCCCGAACCTTTAAGCATAAAATAACTCTGGTGGGGTTGGCATGTCATTAAATCAATTAATCTTGATGATGATCCTAATGACTGCCAAAAGTGGCTTTTGAGCCAATGTAAATAAAACATTGCTTCATTGTTTGCAATAAAGTATATTCTAGCATCTAAAGAATAAAAATAATTAATGGTGTGCTTCTTGTGAAATGTTTTTCATGTCAGCCTGTTAGTTTTTTAATGTTCAAGTCAGCATTAAAAATTTTTTTTTTTTTTTTTTTTTTTTTTTTTCAAGCAATTATATGGTTTTAAATAAGAATCTTTTATAAACAATTATAGCTTCAAGTAACTATTATTTATACAAATAATTTTCAAACAGGTCTATCTGACTCGTAGATGGAATTCTAACTATACCATAGACTGCCATGTATGCTGCATACTTTTCTTAATCCAAAAGTATCTATTGGATTGAGTCAAAAAAAAATTTCCATTTTTGTAAAATATAATTTATTCCTGAATAATTTAATGAATTTCAATCAGTAATATATTCTCCATAATTTTAAATCACTTTTTGTCATTTATCAGGTTGCTTGTGGATTCCTTTCAAATAAAATTCAGCTAGTTTCAAGCTCAAGAAATTTCCACAAACATTTTCACTTGATCTTCTTGAGAAAAGGTTTTGTCAGTCAAGTATTTGTAGAGATGGAAGAAGATGGAAATCACTTGGTACAAGGTCTTGTGAATGAGGTAGAACAGACCAGCATAAATTTTAAAATATTTTTTCCTGTTTTAATCTTGTTAAATTTGGCTTCATGTTATCCTGGAGAAGCATAATGTTTCTCCAGTTGATGAATGTAGGGTGTTTTCTTAGATTTTCTTGCATGTGTTGCAGCTGTTGAGATAGAAGTTTGCATTGAGTGTCCCATTGTAATTTTAAATCTCCATAGGAATAATACTGTGGGGATCCCACTATACATTCAGCATAACTTTTCTTCTATGAAGCTCTGATTTTAAGGTTGTCTGAAGATTCATCCTTGTCAATCCTCTGCCTTTTGCATTGAACATTCTCATAAAAGACCGATTTTTCATCACTTGTGATGATATTCTTGAGAAATTGGTCATTTCTTTGCCTCGGAAAAAAAAACAAAACTTGTTGCTAAGGATATGCAATCTTTATTTTTCTAAGAGTATAAGGAAACCAAATGCCCAGCTAATCCACTTATCTTTTCCAAGTGGTGGCTGGTAGTGAATTGAGATGAGCTGAGGTTAAATGCCTTTCTTCTAGTACTTTTACATGGATGGCATTCCACTAATTCTTTTAGAGTATCCTGATCGAGGGCTGATAAGAGTCTTTGTCTGGGTTCATCTCTCATATTGCCAGAATGAATCACTTTCAGATCTTAACGGTCTGTTATGACACCTTAGCCACAAGCACTACAAATTTTTTTTTGCTGTTTCTGTAGCATTTTTGTTATTCTTAAACTCCTGCAACATTACTTGTCAAATATGCTTTTTCAGTTCCTCTATTTTAGGGGCAGTGAGATCATAGATTAAATTATGATGTACGCTCTCTCACTACTGAAATAAGATGAGGACATTTTTTAATCGGATAATTTCCAATTGTTTTTAAAATATCTTAAGTTTGAAATGTTTTTAAAAAATGGAAATTATTCCTGACTCAACTCAATATTTTTTCATTTTTCATCATGTCTGGTGATCTTTCAGCTTGGATGGGAAGTCCTGTTGCAAAGTAATAAAAGGACTGGGGTTTTCCTTGCAAATTTTATCTGATGTTGGGGATGCACATTATACATGCCTATATGGTGTATGCTCCAGTCTACAGTATTATTACTGTTCCAGCCCAGAGTGGACCTGGCAGTACTGTCAACACAAACAATGACTCTACACTCTCCCAGTGCTTGAGAATTAGAGCTTCACCAGTAAATGCAATTTAGTGCCATACCCAGAACAAGACTTAAAACCTTTTAACTGTGTACAGAAATTGAATTATTTGTATTATACAGCTATACTTGGAAACATTTAACTGTGTCCAATAAATGGTGTTAAATTGAATTATTAAATAGCATTACTTTTAACCACTTCACTGTGTACAAACAAATAGTAAATGGAATTATTCGTGTTTGGAATACTTGAAACTGTGCAAACAAATGAGCTCTGGCTTGTTTAAAAATATTATCTACAAACTGTTTTACAAATCATATATATATATTATTTTTTTATTTTTCATCATACCATGTGTGAAAGCACGTGCGATATCTTGCCCTCATCAGCCGCCAACCAGGGGTGATAACACAGTTTTGGTAGCTCAAGGTGGTACTCCAGGCGCTACCAAGCAACTTTTGCCACTGGACAGGGTATTTTAAAGAAATATATATATATATATATATATATATATATATATATATATTTACTTCCTGATGATCCGTTAAGGTGAAACTTTAGTAGAAGATTTTCGACTAGCAATTTAAGTTAATTATATATATATATATATATATATATATATATATATATATATATATATATATATATATACACGCCAGATCAACTAAAAGTAGAGATTACATTGTACATTCATCTACATTTTTGGTGCAGTTGGTGATTTTTAAAAATGTTTACTTCCGGCTGTTGATGTCATTACATGCTAACAGTAACTGTTTCTTGATGTTATGTAATCACACAGGAAATGGTGGTTCCGCGTGAATTTCATTCATGCTGAAGACTTTTCGCTTTCAACCAGATCCAACTTGATGCATATTGTGCCGTGGTCTGGTATATATCGGTATTTGGCATTAAATAATCTACAAGGGTTGATAAGCCATAAATCCTAACTAACTTGCCTTTCATACTGGCATCATGTAGGCATCGCTAAAAACATTCCTGTTTCTGATTATAATTTTTATTATCAGAAGCTGAAGCGTTTATGGTTATAACCAATGATTTTGTAACTATATGTTGTTATAGTAAAATTATAGATATAAAATTAAACTGAAGTTACTCAAAAATGCATCAGCCTATTTAATACCGTTTCTTCCTGCACCCCTTGACTTCTTGTGGCACCCAAGGGTTCTAGGTAACATCAGTTGAGAAACACTGATCTAAAGTCTAGACAGATATTATCACAGACTTAATTATCTTTAAATTTACCATCGACTTAGGTATAGGAACAATTGCTTTATATATATATTTGTTTATTATTCTACTAATAGAGTACCTGGTGTAATTGTTTATGTATTGATCTTAATGGCAACCAGAAGAAGCCTATTAGTTTTTTTTTTGTTTTCTTTTTTAAGTGGGGAGTGGGGGACCCAGTAAGATTAATGTTCTTAAGGCAAGGTGTTTTCTGGTGTTTAGTTGTCTGTTTCTTTTTCTATTCTTGGGTTTCCTCCTTCTGTTGCTGCCACTTCTGGCATCTGATGAGTAAAGCATAATTTCTTCAGACAGGCGGAAAAATTCCAAGTATTGGATTAGGAAAATATGTAAAGCTCTTGTATGTTTGGTGCTAAAAGAAAAGGTAGCATTAGCTGCTTTCTGTAGGATCAGACAAGAAAACGGACCGACCAACCGACTTTGAAGTGGGATATCCACGTGTGTGTTGGGAAAATATCAAGGACTTGAATGCTTTGACAATCTTTTGTGTATAAGAGGTTTTTGTATGTATGTATTGCAAGAAAATTGTCTGTGTATGATAGGGGTGCTGTGTGTGTGTGCCTGTGCATTGTAATGAATATGTGGGTATATAGGATGAGTGTGTGTAAGAGATGTGTAGTGCATACACATTTGCAGTTATGTGTATACTGTATATGAGAGATGATTAGTGCCTACCTATTGCAATGGATATGTATAGTGTGTATAAGATGTGTAGTGTAAACACATTTGCAATCGATATGTGTAAACTGTGTATGAGCAATGTTTAGTGTATACACATTTGCAATTGATGTGTGTGTGTGTACTGTGTAAGAGATGTGTGTACACACATTTGCATTGGATATATCTATACTGTAGAAAGAGTTGCAGTGAATACATATTATTGGATATGTATATACTGGGTATGGAGGAATAACAATTTTTGTCATAGGAAATAGATTTGGTGGCCTCGTTCAAAATTTGAACGAGGCTCTTTGCATTTCATATCATGCTAATACCCTTGGTAAAGGGGTGAATCCAACTATCCCCCCCCCAGCTTTGGGTAAATAATAAGGCAGACTGGGCTCTTGAACCTCGATATGGCCACCATTCTAGAAGGAAAATTCAAACTGACTGTATCCTACTGAAGAAATTACCTTGAGTCATCGGATTACTTGTGGTAGATTGGTTTGGTAAATATATACTTGGGGACCTCAGGTGGTGTAATGGTTAGCAAGCTAGACTAGCAAACATACATAAGTGATTTTGAGTCTCATTGGGTGTCCCATTCATATGGCCTTGTACCACATCTAAGCAAAAAGCTTAGTAAATTATAAGATATAAGAGATGTGTAGTCCATACATGTTTGCAATGGATATGTGTGTACTGTGTATGCATTTGCAATGGATATGTGTGTACTGTGTATGAGAGGTGCATACACATTTACCATGATATATGTATATTGCATATGAGAGATGCATAGTGTGTATGCATTTGCAATGGATATGTGTGTACTGTGTATGAGAGGTGCATACACATTTACCATGATATATGTATATTGCATATGAGAGATGCATAGTGTGTATGCATTTGCAATGGATATGTGTATGATATATATATCTCATGCACATATCCAGTTAGCTCGGTCACCTGGGGCTGTAGAATGAATACACCAACTGCAGAGGGTTAGCACCCACCTCCAATACAAGTGTCTTGGATATAACACTAAACTGCATCTGATGGTGAGGCTCCAACCCTGGAGCTTTGGGGAATGTGAAGTACCCTTTGAGTGCCATTACTCCCAGGTCTACACTGACCTAGAGTTGTAGTACCTGTTAGGGTCTTATCATCTATAGGTCAAATAAAACTGTTTATTTATATTAAATGAAATTATTAGTGTTAGCAATATTTGAAACCATATAACTGGGTACAAACAAATGATCTTTGCCTTATCTAAAAATGTTACCTACAAACTATATTCACTTAAACAGGATTTTGCATTAAATAACCGTCAAGGGTTGATATGCCATTAAACCAAATAACCTAACAGTAGATATGTATGTACTGTGTGTAATATGTAAGGTGTACTTGTTTACAATGGATATGTGATAAGTGTGTATATGAGATACAATGAATATGTAAGGCACCCTAGTATGATCTTTGGCGGGAAGTTGTAATAGGTAATACGAGTTAAGGATATGCACTGAGCTAGGAAATAATGTTTTGTGTGTATAGATCTGAAAAATGTAGTTGTGGGTGTTCTACTACAGAACCTGAGATTTTTTTTTTTTTTTTTCTTACTTTTCTGAGCTCCTTTGCTGATGGGGGGGGGAGCTGAAGGGTAGTAAAAAGACTCACCTAAATTGGGAGATAAAAAAATTTAATGGACTGCTCATTTAAATCTCATTGAAAAATTTTTTTTTTTCCTGTTTGTATCCAATAAGACTAAACAACTTGTCTGTTTCTATCGAGGAATGCATCCGATGTTGCAAGCAATCTCTTTTAATCAATAGTAATTGATTTTGAAGTTTCTATGAGTGTATGTGTGTGTGTGTATATATATATATATATATATATATATATATATATATATATATATATATATATTAGTATTGTACTGTACATATTATATACATTTAAAAAAAAAAAAAAATCATTTTTTTAACTTCCTAATTATTACTCTTTGCTCAGTTTAATGTTTCTTATTCTGCAAACTACTTATTTATTTATTCTAATGTAAGCTTACACTACTTGATAGTGTTATTGTACTCTCTGTATCCATAGTTTCCATGGGAATAAATAGGATACATCATTTTTGGAGTGTCCGCATATTTCATATCTTCATATAATAGAGCAAGCATCTGTATTTCTTAGAATTCAACTCTAAAACTACAAAAGGCCAAAGATCAAGCTAATTCAACAGATGAGCAGGATGGGAAAATCCAAGACTGAACGCCATTAAAATTTTTAGTTGAGGTTTGTATCTTTTTAGAACAAAATTGTAGTAAAGATAAAAAGGGATTATGATGTAAGAAGTTGCTTTAGTATTGGAGGTGGTCTAAAAACCAAATGGCCTCACTATAAGCAAGTAAAGTTGGTGACTGTAGTCGAGGGTGACCGGAAGACTCCCTTTTCAATAGCTATGACACTGTGGTGTGTGTGTGTGTGTGTGTATCAGATAAAATAAAGCGCAGTTTTTTTTCCAAGCAGTGGTCATGTCAATACTGCTGTATAGATGCACCACATGGACGCTGACTTAAGTGTCTGTAGAGAAAGCTTGACAGCAATTGCACAAGAATGCTGTGAGCTGAATTGAACAAGTCCTGGAGGCAGCATTCCACAAAGCAGCAGCTGTATGAACACCGGCCACCCATCTCAAAAACCTTACAAATTAGATGAGCAAGACATGCGGGACACTGCTGGAGAAACAAGGATGAACTTATAAATGATACACCCCTGTGGAGCCCCTCACCTGGACGAGCAAGAGTAGGGCAACCAACTAGAACCTATCTTCAACCGCTCTACTGATACAAGATGTTGCATGGAAGACCTACCAAGAGCGATGGACGATAGGGACAAATGGTGGGAGAGGGTTACGGAAAGTGGTGCTAGCAGCATGTCATGATGTTTATCAATGACACCAGCCTTACAAATTTCTTTCCTGTTTTTACACTCTTTGAAAAAAAAAGTTTTCTTCTGGTATATAGGATTTTGTATCTTTTTTTTCCTTTGGCCACCATTTATCAAACACAGATCTTATTTTTCTCATGTGTATTAATTCAGCTGTTGACAATCTTGAATTAGTACTTGGGTTTGGTGTCACATGGTATACCCTTAAAAATTGTAGGATATCATCAAGATTCGTTTGTGCCTGATTTTTTTTTTTTTTTTTTTTTTTTTTTTTTTAATGCTTGCTTGAAAGTGTCTACAAATGTTTCTGCCTGTTCATTAGATCATTTGCCCAGTCAGCCGGGGCTGTAGAATACTCCGACTGCTTCTTTGCAGAGGGGTAAGATATGAGTGTCTTGGATATGACACTAAACAATCTGATGGTAAGGTTCCAATGATGCTGGAGCTTTGGGGAATGCGAAGTACCTCTTTATTGTCATTGCTCCCAGGTCTACTCTAACCCAGAGTGGCAGCACCTGATAGGGGCCAGTCATCATCTGATATACTTTGTTGACTACCATACAACAGTTTTATTTGCTGCAGCATATATGTGTATATATTATAACTAGATTTTGTATATTCTAATTTCCATGTACTGATTAAACCATAGAATTTCCATAAGTTCATGTCATACTTTTTTAAAGTACAAATCTAAGTAAAATAATGCTTTTTTTCTTTTTCTTTATCTTTAATTCATTTACTAGCTTAGGTCATGTAAAAAAATGATGGGGGTTTACTTTCATGTGGATCACCACTTCTGCCTCGGATCAATGTAGCATCTGTGTACCCAGTAGAAATGGTCTTTTATTTGTCAGTAGGGAGGAGGGGAATCTTTCTAAGGTTTAATTTTTACAAAATGTTTAAAAAAAAAATCCATCTATGCTGAATAAAAAAAATCTTTTCAACTTATATCTTGTATCTGGTGAGAACAAAAAAGTGTAGCCTAACTAGAAAAATAAAAAGTGACTATGATGTAACGAGGTTGCTTAAGTACTTGAAAGTGGTCTAAAAACTAAAAGGCTGGTTCCTTTGCAGTTATTCACATGTTATTTTGTTAACTTGTTAGGAAATATTAGTTAATTAGGATATAGTTATTAGTCAACTACTAGAGGAAAACAAGTTAGTAAATAGCGATACTTAGTAGTCTGGCACATGACTTATGGTTTAGAGGATAAGTCTTGGACAGTCGGATTCTCTTGGATTCTCAAAGAAGTTGTGAAATAATTGATTGGCACTATATAATCTCAAACTCCACTAATTCTAAAGAATGTCATCAAGGAATGCCAGTAGTATAGATTCCTTTGACTCTGTCTTGCAATCTGTCCCTATCAGCCATTGCTCCTCTTGATGGAATCTAGGATTTGCACAGAGCTAAGAAATATGAAATTTTGCTGGTCGGCCCACGCTGATGTATCCCTGTGTTGGAGTCCATAGGAAAACATCACTGAAGAGTTCATTTTTATTTCACCAGCTTGCCCAGCATGTCTTCCTTATCTTACTTAGATGGTTTATGAGATGGGAGGTAAGTGGCCATATGCTGTTTTGTTGAGTGCTGCTTCCAGGGTTTATTCAAAACTGCACATTGTATCCTTGTGTAGTTCCCATCTAGCTTTTTCTCCAAGGGTTTAATAAAGAATGTAGTGACTAAACTATTCACCTACTATTGC
Organism: Sepioteuthis lessoniana; assembly: GCA_963585895.1. Taxonomy (NCBI): domain Eukaryota; kingdom Metazoa; phylum Mollusca; class Cephalopoda; order Myopsida; family Loliginidae; genus Sepioteuthis; species Sepioteuthis lessoniana. Next base: position 56,635,892 of record OY757934.1, on the reverse strand, counting down.
TAGTAGTATATTTAAAAATGGGAAATTTATTTACTTTGCTACATTCTAAAAATAAATGGCCATTTTTAAGCGCAAACTTTAAAACATGATAACTTGGCCAGAACACAACTTTATTAGTCAAAGTAAGTATCATTGGACTAAATAGTATTGCTCATAATCCGGCAGAAAATTTATTTCATCATGATAAAATCTAGTGTCATGGGAGTTGTCAAATGGCCAGAGGGTATTTTTGGCCTCTTACCAAAGCCAATCCCAAGTATAGGCCTGGCAAGCATGAAATTGGGGTCTTTGACTGGAGGCAGCAGGTATATGGTGGCTTAAATTACTATTAACCAATATGTATTGATCATCCTGTCGGTGGAGCTTACAATATTTTGACTGTATCCTATGCAGAGTAGTAAGCTCCTCTTTCCCCTCAAAAAAGGGGTTGTCCTGGGCATAGCACTAAATTACATCTGATGGTGAGGCTCCAGTTCTAGAGATCTGGGAGTGTGGACTACTCTCAAGTCTACTTTGATCTGGAGTGATAGTATCTGTTAAGGTCCTATCTATAGGTCAAATAGATTTGTTTAAAAATTATTCAGTGTGAAAAGAAGAAACAAATTTGAATAACTACTGAAAATGTTTTTATGTACAATGAACATGATTCTTGAACTTCTTGTCATAAAATAACCCTAGATTGGTTAAGATATGATCAATATCAATCATATCCATATTGAGAAAAATCTAAAAACCGGCTCATTGGCCTAGTGGGTAGAGTGTTCGCCAATGATCTGGGAGACCTGGGTTCAATCTCAGGTCGTGTCATACCAAAGACTTTAAAAATGGTACTTGATACCTTCTTACTTAACACTCTGCAATATAAGGTACGTATCGAGGGTAAAGTGGAGCAATCCAGGGAAAGGAGCAGTGCCCTCCCCTACACCTCAGTGTAGTAGCTTTTGAAAAAGTAGCCTTCTGGTCACCCTCGACTACGGACGCCAACTTTACTTACTTTACTTGTCTGCAATATACAATAATTAGCTAATTAACAACTTTAGCTGTAACTAAGGATCAATTATTAAAGATATAAAGATGGTATGTATCCCCCCCACTGAAAGGATTGTCCCAGAGAGGTTATATTTACTTAATTTTTATTTTTTTTATAAGTATATGGAGATTTTTTAAAAAGAAATACAAATTGGCATTTTTATCATCAAGGGTTTTCGGACTATTGTCTTCATCTTTATTGTTATTTCTACAGCATTTCGGACGATATGTCCTCTGACCTTCTTTAGGTACAAGTCGTGTCTGGTGGGAGGCAGCGACAAATACTTGGCCTTCTTTAGGTATTTGGTGAACTTGGGAACCTACACGGAACTTCAAACTACATCCTTTATTGTATCCACGGGGAGGTTGCTCATTCTGATTATGTTAGCCATAACCGGGTACAAGTATTAAGTATTCCTGTATCGTTACTCGCCTGCAGTCAGGATTGAACCTGCAACCTCCAGATGATTGTCTCCTTAGAAGCTTAGGGAACCAACACCTATAACTGTTATGCTATGTGTCCTGCTGGACACCCTTGATAATAAAAATCATCAAGCTTTGTCTCAGAAATTCAGACAACTACAAATTAGCAATTGGAAAATTCCACCGGATATCAGATCACTTGGTGTTTGTTTTTCTGTTTTGTTTGTCAAATTAAAGATTTGCTGAAATTCAACAAATCTTTTCGTTTCCAAAATGCATTATTCAATATCAAAAGTTAGAGAATTGGCAAGTATACATTTCACAAATTAACGATTGAAGTCAACGGAAGATGAAGTTGCTTTAAAATTTTAGAAGTATTTTCCTAATATTCAATGAAGTACTTTGTTAGCAGGGGCTAAGACTCCTTCTCTGCAGAGGTGTCCTGGGTATGACACTAAACTGTATCTGATGGTGAGGTTCTACCTATAGTTCAAATAGATTTGTTTAAAATTATTTGTATTTGAGAGAAATACTTAATACCATTTAACAGTAAATTATTTTGTATTAAGAAAAATTGACATTTACTAAAGATTGTTGATATTATCATTAGTTATTTAAAAACCATATAACGGCAAACAAATGACTAATATTTAATAGAATTACTTACTTGAAACCATAATTGTGTTTGTCCAGTCAGCTGGGGCTGTAGAATACACTGACTGCACTTCTTCAGAGGAGTAAGACCCCCGCCCCCCCCGAGTGTCCTGGATATGACACTAAACGATCTGATGGTGAGGTTCCAGTGATGCTGGAGCTTTGGGAAATACAGAGCACCCCTTCATTGCCATTGCTCCCAGGTCTACTCTGGCCTGGAATGGTAGCACCTGATAGAGCCCTATCTTTGGGTTAAATAGAACTAAACTGTATTCTTATGCAAAACTGAATTGTTTGAATTAGAACTGTTTGACTAAACTGAATAGCTTTTAAATAGAAATGATTTTTAACAATTAAACTGTGTACTCATGCTAAACTGAATTGTTTGAAATAGAATTGATTATTTGCATAAAAATGGATTTGGAGTTAAATAACCTTCAAAGGTTGATATGCCATAAAACCAACCAACCAACCAACCATGATTGTGTATAAATTGATATTAGATAGAATACTTGAAACCATACAATTGGTTTGTTTGTTTTAATAGCATATCAAACTTTATGGGTTATTCATTTCCAGAGCCATCCTTCTAGAAGATCAGTAATGGTACTATTTAACCCATAGCTGGGGTGAGTGAGAAGTTTCATACCTTTCTCAAAGATATTAGACTGAAAGGGAACATAACTGTGACTGGAGTTTGAACTCGCTTACTACAATACTGCAGTCCAGCATGTTAACCACTATGCCACAGAGACCACTCCATATTTAGATATGCTAAACTGAATTGTTTGAAATAGAACTGATTATTTAATGTCAAATCCATTTTTATACAAATAATGTACAAAGGTTGATATGCCAGAAAAACTAATGAACCAACCCTTACTCCTGACTATTACTACTGTTCTTCTATTAGGATGGCTTTGGCATTAAATAACCCACAAAAGTTGATATGCCATTAAATAAACCAAACAATCCACTCTCCCCCTCACAGCTATGAGTAAATAGTAAGGCAACCAGTCTAGGAAAAGGAAAACTCTAAATTCAAACCAGCTTAAAAATTAACCTCTTGTTAAATCTCAATAATGGAGAGATTCTATTAAAAAATAATAATTGAATAAATTTCAAATTTGACAAATTCTTTGGGTAAAAGGAATTCTTCTGAATGGAAAGCAAGCAAAATGATTTGAAATGTTTTATGTATTGTTCTTATGTCAGTGTATTTGGGAGGAGAGCCCCCGTGGTGTAATGGCTAAAGTGTTGGACTGCCACAAGTTCAAACTCCAGTCATATTCACTTTCGGACTAATACTCTTGGGAAAGGTATGAATCCTTTATCCTGTCAGCTATAGGTTAAATTGTACCATGACTGATCTTCTACACAGATAGCTTTGGTATTAAATAACCCACAAAGGGTTATATGCTATTAAATAAAGAAACCAAACCATCTATGTCACTTTCATACGTTTCATGAGTGTTACTTATGCTTTAATTTATGTAACTCATGTTAGTGTGTTTGTATTTTAATAAAGAATCTTTTTCCACTATAAAACCTAAGATGATTCTTGACAGTTGATCTATCTTTAAAGAGTGACTAAATGATTTGATTGAATTCTTAGTGATACATAACTATACTCGGAACCATTTAACTATGCAAACAAATGAGTTGTGTTGAATGGAATTGTTGGTGTGAGGTGCCATTGTTTGCAACTCTTTAACTATATCCCTAAATTGAATTATTGGTGTTGCATAAGAATACTTGAAACCATTTGACTGTGTGCAAATGAATAAATCGTGTTGAGTAAAATAATTTGAGTTAAATAACAATACTTGTAACCACTTTACTGTCTGCAAACAAATAATTGATACTGAATAGAATTATTAGTGTTAGATAGCAATAATTGAAACTATTTAGCTCCTTTTTAAAAAAGAAATAACTGACAAACTATTCACTTACAAATCCTGTATGTCCATTTAAATGTGTACAAACAAATGAATGACTGTTAAATTGTTACTGTTACATCGCAATACTTTAAACTATTTGTGCTAATAAATGATTAAAAGTAAACAGAATTATTTGTATTAGATAGAAATATTTGAAACTATTTAATTGTGCAAAAAAAAAAAAAAAAAAGAGCCCAGGCTTGTTTAAATGTTATCAACAAAATGTATTTACAAATCATATATATTTAATATATATGTATGAAAAGGATTTGGCCTATAAATAAGCTACAATGGTTGATATGCCATAAAACCAAACCAAAATGATTTGATAAGGTTTTCTATATAAAAATCATTAGGCTAACTAAACTCAAGATTTTTCAAAACTTTGACACTTCCTTTTGTGCAAATTTACCAGGTAGAAATTAAGGACTAAGTTTTCAACAAGTTACTTTATTTCATTCTTTCCTTCTAAATTGATAACTTAAGTGAGAATTGAGACAAATATAACATAACATTATAATCTAATCGTTGAACAATGATCATGTATCTGGAAAAATACTGGAAAGAAAACTGACAATTTTCATCTCACGCACTTAGATAATCTGCTCATGTCAACTGTTGTTTATCTTAAAAAATTTTGCTTTAAGATTTTTTTTTTTTTTCATATTTTAATTTTATTTCATATTTTTAAAATCTTAGACTTTAAAAGATTTATTTTAAAGATTTAAGAAAAAAATTATCTTTTTAACAACAATATTTTAAGATTTTTTCCAACCCTTTTTTAAAAAAAATTTAATGATTTAAAAATTTAAATAAAGATTTAAAGACTTTTCTATTTTCAAATTGTCCAGTCGGCTGGAGCTGTAGAATGCATAGACTGCTTCTCTGTAGAGGGGTAAGACCCCCCCCCCAAGTATCCTGGATATGACACTAAACAATTTGATGGTGAGATTCCAGTAATGCTGGGGCTTTGGGGAATGTGGAGTACCCCTTCATTGCAATCACTCCCAGGTCCACTCTGGACCTGAGTGATAGCACCTGATAGGGTTTTATCTATGGGTCAAATAGAACTAAACTGCATACTTATGCTGAATTGAATTGTTTGAAATAGAACACCTTCAGGCGACATTACTATTTGTCGACTTTACCAAGGCCTTCGATTCCATCCACAGAGGGAAAATGGAACTAATCCTACTAGCACACGGCCTACCAAAAGAAACCGTAGCAGCAATAATGATCCTCTACAAAAACACAAAAGTAAAGGTACGTTCACCAGATGGAGACACGGAATACTTCGACATTGTTGCAGGAGTACTACAAGGAGACACGCTAGCCCCATACCTCTTTATCATCTGTCTAGACTATGTGCTTAGAACTTCGATCGACAAAATCAGAGAAAATGGCTTCGAGCTGACTAAGAAAAGAAGCAAAAGGTACCCCGCAAAAACAATCACAGACGCCGACTACGCTGATGACTTAGTGTTACTAGAGAATACGCCTAATCAAGCAGAGACACTACTGCATAGCTTGGAACGAGCTGCAGCAGGCATTGGCCTCCATGTCAGTGCGCACAAAACTGAATATATGTGTTACAACCAAACGGGCAACATTACCACTCTAGACGGAGCCTCTCTGAGGCTAGTGGACAAATTCACCTACCTAGGAAGTAGCGTCTCATCAACAGAAAACGACATCAACACACGGCTGACGAAAGCATGGACGGCTATAGATAGGCTCTCAATAATATGGAAATCAGACCTGACCAATGAAATGAAGCGCAGTTTCTTCCAGGCAGCAGTTGTATCGATACTGCTATATGGATGCACTACATGGACACTAACCAAACGGCTGGAGAAGAAACTTGACGGCAACTACACAAGAATGTTGAGAGCAATACTGAACAAGTCCTGGCGACAGCACCCCGCGAGACGCCAACTGTACGGCCACCTACCTCCCATCACGAAAACTATACAGGTCAGACGAGCCAGACACGCTGGACACTGCTGGAGAAGCAAAGACGAGCTCGTTAGTGACGTACTACTGTGGACCCCCACGTATGGCCAAGCAAAAGCAGGACGACCAGCCCGAACTTACATACAGCAGCTATGTGAGGACACAGGATGTAACTCAGAAGACCTGCCGGAGGTGATGAACGATAGGGGAAAAGTGGCGAGAGATGGTCAAGGATATCCGTGCTGGCGGCACGTCTTGATGATGATGATGAACTGTGTGTAAACAAAAAACATTAAACTAAACTGAATTGTTTGAAATAGAACTGTTTGACTAAACTGAATAGCTTGAAATAGAAATGTTTATTTGTATAAAAATGGATTTGGCATTCAATAACCTACAAAGGTTGATATGCCATAAAACCCAAACATTTTTGAACATTTTTTTTTTTTTTTTCAAATTTTTAATTTTTTTAATTTTTGAGGTTGTTATGACTCTTCCATTGTTTGTGAAAGCTGTTTATTCTTCTCATTCATTTGAATTACTATCTTCATTTTTTAGTTGTCATTAAAATCAGATGCGAAGTTTTTGATAATTGATGTAAATGGAGAAAAGAAATATGACAAAAAGCCAAGTCAAATACTAATTTGTTTTTTTTTCTCCCCTTTATTTTTTGTGTACAGGGTCGAGACTTTCAACCTGCGGACATAAGTCATAGATACACTGAACAGGAAAAACGATTTCTCGGAACTTTTAACAGCCTTGATTATCTCCCTTCCCACAGTCAAGTGTACAAAAATTGGTTGAAACATCAACGGAATTCCAGGTAAACATTTCAAGTTTAGTTTATTTTTAAATGAAGTATCATCATGAATTTTGGCTTATATTTTCTTTCATCTTTTTTTTTTTTTTTTTTTTTTTTAAATGAAAATTGAATTGAATCAAAAACTTAAAAATATTTTTTTTATTGCAATTCATTTGGGTCATTATTAGTGATTAAGCAGGTTTCCCCAAAGCAAAAGAATTGAGTTTGAGTCCCATTGAAATATAATCCTTTATTGATTCTGATTTCCAATGCTCCCCGCTGTCAAAGATATGATTGAGTGAGTTACAATTTGGTAGTGGGGGTACAAACAATATATTCATTAAAACTGAGTTTGAGTGTGGCTTTTTAAGGTGTTTTTTTGCTTGTGGCTTTAGAGTTGATAAGGTCCTTTAAAAAGAAAAAATATGAGCAAGCCTCATGTGGAGAGTAATACCATGTATAATAGTATTTAAATTATATTCAACTGAAAGGACATTAGCTTAAACACATCATATGGTGTTGATAGTATCCCTAAATGCAATACAATTTGCAAAAAAAGACAACAGAACACATCATAGCTCACATAAAACTAAAAAATGAATTCAAGACTTAGCTACAAGTGATGTATAGATTGGAAAATAAAAATTGAAAACTTATCATATTTACCAACCCCTCTGCTCAGGCAGGATATGACACAAGGTCGATTTTTTTAAGCGGAGTTTAACAGGTTTAAATTCAGTTTTCCTTCTCCTTGACTAGTTGCCTCACCAAGGCTGAAGAACCTAGTCTGTCCTGCTATTTACCCATCGCTGGAGAGAGAATAATTGGATTCATACCTTTCCCGAGGGTATTAGTGCTATGTGAAATGCAATAAGTCTCGTCCAGGATTTGAACTCGTGTCGCTGTGTCCATTTCCAATGACGATAACCATTACATCATGGGCACCTCCTATTGAAAACTTATTCTATTTATAATTGTTTCCATTGATTTTTTTTTTATTTTTATTTCTTATTTTATTAACATCAGGTATCAAATTCAACGATGGATGCTGATGGGCCTCATTGGGTTTACAGTTGGCTTGATTGGTTTCGTCATGCACCAATTGATAGAGTTAATTTCTGATGTCAAGTGGACCAAGGCCAAAGAGTTTATTGAGGTCAGTTGTTTGTCATTTAATCATTTTTATGACAAATGAGGATAGTCCTGTCGGTAGGACTTAAAGTACTGTATCCTCTGCAAAGACAGTTAGACCTCCTGGTTTTAAAATGTAGACAAAGAGATAGTTACTGTCAAAATAGCATTATATTGATGTACTGAACAAGTTATGGAGGGCACTTGGAACATATCGGGTAAATCGAGATGTGCAATGGTTCCAACAAGATGGGGCAACTCCGCATACAGCCAACATTACAATGGAGTGGCTCAACCATTGATAAGTAGGTGCCACAAACTCTGGTGGTCTCCACATTCACCTGATCTAAACCCCCTAGATTTTTATCTCTGGGGGTTCTTGAAGGACAACATGTATGAAAACAATCCACAATCCATTGCTGAACTCAAAGTGGCTATTAATCAGAAGATTCATGCCATACTGAAAAAAAAGGGAATCAGGATGATTGACAACTTCACTTGATGAATTCAAGTGTGTCATCTGTGCAATGGCAATCATTTGGAACACATACTGTAAAAAAATGCATCCTTTGAGTTAGATATATCAAATCAGCGTTTTTTGAATTGTTATATCAGCTTCCAGGATATGCAGTACTGCTTTTTTTTTTTCTTTTTTTTTTTAAAATTTTTTTTTTTAGTTTCTTGTCTCAGTAATAAATCATATTAATGGGTTGCTTCTATTTTGAGATACCTTGTATTATGCAGTACATGTTGGCCTATAAAAAAAATCATCTCTTTCATTTCTATTGTAAATTTGTCTTGGGTAACTGCATATTTTCCATAGATTGCCTCAGACTACTTTGAGACTTAACCAAATTAATAAATCTCTCTTTCTGACGTCTATATGTATTTACTAAGCAGAATGTTCAATATGAACTTACTAGGATCAAATGATAAAAATAACAAAACATTTTTCTATTTTGTTTTTATTTATATTAGACCTTTTTGCATTGGTTAACCACATTTACCAACCCCTCCGCTCAGGCAGGGTATGACACAAGGTCATTTTTTAAGCGGAGTTTAACAGGTTTAAATTCAGAGTTGTCCTTCTCCTAGACTAGTTGCCATACCAAGGTTAATACCATTCCCTAGAATATTATCGCTGAAATGCAAATAGCTTTGTACAAGATTTTAAACTTGAGTTGCTATGTCCATTTATAAGACATCAACCATTACATCAAAAGTACCTAGAGAACTTATTAAATTCTCAAGTCTATTGTGCAAGCTGAAAATTTTTACAGTTTGTTTTGCATATATTTTTCTTACCTTATCTCATTTTTTATTTTCTAGGATGCAGACTTTATTTCAGCCTGGGGTTGGTCTCTTGGTTACAGTGTCCTTTTTGTCCTTATTAGTTCCAGTGCTGTTGTTGTAAGTATACATTCTATATCAATATCATGAAATTACTTTATTTGCTATCATATAATATCATATAATATTGCTATTTAATATTATATAATATTGCTATTTAATATTATATAATATTGCTATTTAATAATTGCGTTTTTGGATTAAACTTTCTTTTTTAGCTTTTAGTTCCATGACATTGGTATAGCGCAATATTCAGATGTTGTTACTTGGAATATCTTGTAGACCTACAAATTGATTTTTTTTCTCCTACAGCCCAGTCGGCTGGGGCTGTAGAATACACCAATTGCCCCTCTGCAGAGGGGTAAGACCGCATCCCAATGAGTGTCCTGGATATGACACTAAACGATCTGATGGTGAGGTTCCAGTGATGTTGGAGCTTTGGAGAATGTGGAGTACTCCTTTATTGCCATTACTCCCAGGCCCATTCTGCCCCGGAATGGTAGCACCTGGTAGGGCTCTGTCTATGGGTTAAATAGAACTAACTGCATACTTATGCTAAACTGAATTGTTTGAATTAGAACTGTTTGACTAAACTGAATAGCTTAAATAGAAATATTTTTTGACAATTAAACTATACTTACATTTAAACACCGTGCTTATGCTAAACTGAATTGTTTGAAATGGAACTGTTTTTGACAGTGAAACTGTACTTACACTAAATTGAATTGTTTGATATAGAACTATTTTGACATTGAACTGTGTGTAAACAAAATCTGTACTTATACTAAACTGAATTAGCTGAATTAAATTGTGTACTCATGCTAAACTAAATTGTTTGAAATAAAAGCCAACCAACCGACTACTTAATTTGCTATTTGATGATAGCATTTTTGGATGAAACATCTTTGAGTTGCTTGCTTTTAGTTCCATGACATTCTAAATAACAACATCTGAATATTGTGCTATATTGATATCTTGTAGACCTACAAATTGATTCTTTCTCTTACAGCCCAGTCGGCTGGGGCTGTAGAATACACCGACTGCATCTCTGCAAAGAAACAAGACCCTCCCCAATCCCAATGAGTGTCCTGGATGTGACATTAAACAATCTGATGGTGAGGCTCCAATAATGCTTGAGCTTTCAGGAATTCAGAGTACCTCTTCATTGCCATTGCTTCCATGTCCATTCTGACCTAGAGTGGTAGCACGTGTAAGAGTCCTATCTATGGGTCAAATAGAACTGTCTGACATTTACACTGGGTAAACAAATGACTTATGCTAAATAAAATTGCTTGAAATAGAACTGTTTAATCATTTAATTGTAAACAAATGACTGATATTTAATTGAATTATTAGTGATACATGGCAATACTTGGAGCTATTTAACTTTGTTGACTTATGTTTACAAATCCTATATAACTAACATATATGAATAAACTGGATTTGGCATCAAATAACCTGCAATGGTTGATATGCCATAAAATCAAACCAAACCATATCTTTCTCTTACTTGAATTATGTCCCCCCAAAAAGTTTGGTATTATCAATATTTTCTTTCATCTTAATTTCAGTTGCTTTTTTTTTTCTTTTCTTTAAATTACAAGTAAGTTATTTATAAAAAAGATGAAAAAAAATGCAAGTCAAAATCAATGATAGTCGTAGTAATAATAATAATTAAGGTGTCAACTGCATAGATCCCCTCTTGCCATCTGTCCCAATCAGTCATCACCCTCAGTAAGTGTTGTGGAGTAGCTGGAACACCTCCACAAGATAGACTAGTCTAAAGATTATTCAAGAGTCCTAACTCTAGACTAAGAGAGCAACCTACAACTAATGGTTATTTATATTAGTCAGCATACTCAACCATGTACCCTATTTTCTCCAGAATAAAATATCTCTTATTTCTACATAGGTGTCGACCTTATATATTTCATGACACAACAGTAAGTTACCTAGGTAGTATGCAGTGTTCACACAGTTGGTGAATACAAGTTTTTGCTAGTTGAACCAACACTGGTGTGTCCATGTGTAGGAGTCCATTAAATGTTACTTATAAGTTTCTCCTTACTCCTCTAGCAGTGCTCAGCACGTCTACTGAAAGCAATGTCAACATAAGAAATGAAACAGACTGCAATTGATGGATTAATGAGCATACAATGGCTTCTATCCTACTTGAGTAGAATATACTCTCCTAGCATATCCAAGTCTCATATGATATTCATATCAAGTGGGTGATATTAAGGTTATCACCTGCTCCCCGTCCCTTGGTAGTAACCACTTGGCAGGGCTGAGTTTATCATTTGGCATCTGAGGTATTTCAAGCATTTTTTTGTGACAGCCATGTATAAGTTTCCATTCCTGTGTGGCTCCACCACTAGAAAATGACCTAATGGCAAATCTGATAGGTCTATTGTGGATTCTATCATGGATTTTAGTTTCTATAAGTGATTTTTTTTTCTAGACCCTTTGAATATATAAAGACAATTGACTGAAGCACCACCATCAGCTTTGGCAAGCTCTGAATCAGAAACAACATCAAAATCCTGCTTTAACAAATTTCATCTGATGTGATTTTGTAGCTCACAGCAAGGCTGGGCTTGTGGCACACTCAAGAAAACACAAATGAAATGTATTCTTGTCACCTGATTTTCTTTACAATCATCCCTGATAGCATTGGTATGGAGCATTCTGTAGTCCACTGCTGGTCATTGTTTATCGTTCATGATAGGAGACTCTATCATATATATCTTAAGTTGCTATTGATTTTTGTACAATTGATCTACAATTTCTTATAATCAAACTAGATTCCATGATATTTAAATGGATAAATTGTCATGAAAAATTATGAATCTTTTAAAAAGTACCTAGATGCACGTTTTATGATGCGTCAAAAAATATTTTATGCTTGAGTCTTGATAATTGGATTACACTTTGTGTGTGTGTATATATATATATATATATATATATATATATATATATATATATATATATATATATATATATTATTTTTTATTCAGTTTTTTTGTCCGAGTGCTGGAGGTTCTGGTATTCCCGAAGTTACCGGCTTCCTTAATGGTACGTTGATCCCGAAGGTGTTCAGCTTCAAAACAATGATTGTCAAATTTGTCTCTTGTGTCTGTGCAGTAGGCTGTAACATGCCTGTTGGTCCAGAAGGTCCTATGATACATTTAGGGTGAGTCTAAACACCTTTCTATTGGTAAATCTTTTGCTATTTCAAAAAAGGAATTGCACATTTTAAGACCATACTTCCAAATAAGGTAATTTTAATCCTGATTTTGTAAAAGTGTGACAGTATCGTTCATGGCCTGTATAGCCTTGTATCCTAAACAACTTGACCCAACACAGACATTGGTAAAAAATTTTTTTAAAACTGTTAGATTTTGGGGAGCTAACCTATGACTTACAAACAAAAATGAATTCTGATTATACACTTGTTTCTTTATTCAATCTCTTGGTTTACCCTTGTGGGAGGTGTGTGGGACACAAGGCCATAAGAACTTGTGTGTTAGACAGTTTACTATTTTGCTCTGTCAAAACAGCTGACTGCATATGTGTGTAGGTGTCTACATGAATATGTATGCATAGAGGTGTAGTATTATGTATGTGCGTGTGTTTGGAATGGTTTCTTTATTTAATGGCATATCAATTGTTATAGGTCATTTAAAGTCAAAGCCATCCTCGAAGAACAACATTGATACTATTTAACCCATAGCCATGGGGATAAGGGAATTTATACTTTTTCCAAGTGTTGGATATTGACTTGATCCCTTTGACATCTGTCAATGCAGCTACGTGAGTCAGACCCTGGGAACAAAAATAACAGGAAATGCGCCTGGTACCTAAAGGATGCAAGTGTTTTGGGTGATAACGCTGCATGAATTGAGTGGGTGAAATACTAGGAGGCAGGCGTGTTTATGTGCATTGTGTAGGCAGCAAGCTGGAGGAATTGTGACCACAAGAATTTGCAAGTGTGTTTGGGATGTTATATATCCAGGAGGATATCGTAACAGAAGTAAGAAAAAAAAGGGGTTCACTGAAGATTTTTACCTCAGCCATCTCCAACTCTTTCATTCTACTCATACATACATTTCAGGTAATAAAAGAAAAGAAGCAGATTAGATTTTTATACATCAGTGTTGTCATCTTCCTCTTGCTATACAACACCAAGTGTATTCGTTTGAAAAGGAACATAATAGTGTAACTAGAGTTCAAACTCATTAACTTCAAGGCCACTGTCAAGTATTTTAGCAATTACTTGACAGGGACTCCCTCATGGATGTGAGTGAGCATAGGTAGCATGGATGTGTGTGTATAGTAGTGTAGGGGACAAGATTAACAAAAGTGCTACAAAAATAAAGAAATTCTATTTCTCTTCAGACCTGAAAAGTAGAAGGGAATATAACAGTTGTGTCAAGTCATGATCGTAGTAATGAATCCCGTCCAAATTGAGAATCGTAATTTGATACAGTTCTGTAATCAAGGGAATAGGGCGCTAATTGTTGAGTAGCATTTGGGTACATGTCATCCTTGGTTGGGATGAGTAACTGTTCTGTCTCTCTCTGAAAAAAAACGTAGCTTTTATAGCATCTGAGTGGATCATGCATATGTCCATTGAATTCACAAATTCTTTGCGAAGAAATTGACCTCGTATTTTTATTCATTTTTATTTTTTTAAAGACATTTAATTGGTTAAAAAAACTGTGGTCGAGTGTTTATTTTTGAAACATGTGGGTGTTAGCTAGTGTCTATAATCTTGATCCGTTTTTCTAGATGTTTCTTTGAGGAGGAAATTGCATCATTTCTTATTAGTAATATCAAAATGATAAACAAGTTTGGGAGGTTAGTAGATATTAATAGATAACAAAATAGAAAGAGAAGAATTTCTGAATGGGGATTTCCATAAGTTTATATGCAGTTTTGGTCCTGATAGTCAGTAGTCAAGGATATAATTTGAAAAAAAAATTTTTTTTTGTACTTTAGTTCTGGGAGGTCCAAGGAGTCTTAGTTTTCTTTTCCAGAAGTTAGGACCCTATATATTTTAGGGATAAATCAGTAATGAAACAGATTACTTGTGGCCTAGCAGAAGTTGATGATGGTCAACTCTTGGTGGTCAATCCAAGAAACTACTGTTCGGGTTAACTCATTTAGACTGAAAAGCTAAGTGTTCATTCCCCACTCTATGGTTGGATTGAGAGAAATTGTCATCAATAAAAACTTCCATTTGATTTTACCGTGTAACCCGGATATAAGAGAGTTGTCAGGACCGGAGAAGTATCTAATATCCAGGTTTGGTCGAATTTATATACATTAACAGTCTCTAATTTGGAACCAGAGAAAATCTCTCTTATATCCGGGTTACACTGTACTCTTGGTCATCTATTCATTTTTATTTTTTTTTTGTGAAGCTTGATCCATGGCTTATGCGATTCTGACCTATCTCAATGGCTGATAGATCTTTTAAAAGCATACTCGATAGGGGTGGGTAGACATTAGCCAGTCGGCAAGGCTGTATTGGCTGTGGATGATACTATTCTGCTGGCTTGCATAAAACATTTTAAAACCATTTTATATATAGCCTTATTCAGTATATAACATTGATGAATATTTTATTTTGTTTTCTCTGCAGAGCTTTACTTGGAGCTTCTTTAAGTCAACTTCGGATTAAATTATTCCGACAGTTCCACAATTCTGAAGACAAGTAAGTAAATATTTTGGCCTTTTTTTTTTTTTTTTTTTAATCTACACATTTTATTTCTTCTTTCCTGTTCATTTGCCCCATTCTTTTTTTTTTTTTTTTTTTTTATTCTATTCATTTTCTGCATTTGTGTATATTGTGACATTTTGTTATCTTTTCTATTTTGCCCTGACTTTTTTTTTTTTTTTTTTACTTATAAGTATACACCTATTGGTCAACATTTTTGTTTGGTGTTAACCCTTTTTTTTTCTCTGAGTATTCTTCCATTTCCTTTTTTTTTATTATTCCTCCATTTTTTTGTTTTTCCTTTTTAAAATGTGCATGAAAGGGTCCCTTATCTTTTCTTTTCCTTTTTTGTGTGTGTGTATAGATGAGGGAAGAAAGCCTTTATTTAAACCATTATTAGCAGTAGTCACCTCAAAATTGACTTCTTTACCTCTTAGATTAAGTTCTAAGGGAGATAATAATTTAATATACTGTTCAAGGTTTGCTTAAAAAAAAGTTGAATTTCTAGCAAAATTGAAAACTCATTCTAATCTAACAAGTGAAAAAGAAAGGGAAAGAAAATAGATAATCAAAATCTCTTAATTATTTCTGTTTGTCACAATTACTCAAGAAAGTAACTTGGAACCAGTATTTTTATTTTTCTTACATAATGATGGAACTGATATTTCCAGTTTCTCAAAACTCAAGAACTTGGTTACATTTGTTAAAATCTCAAATATGGAAAATGTCAAATTTAAAATAGTTAAAAATATATCAGTCTTAAATATAAATTTTCAAATGTTTACTTTCTGCTGTTAAGGTGCAATGGTTTTTATTGTTGGGAGTGGAATTAGTGACTAGAGTTCAAATCCTGGTCAAGGCTCTTTGAGCTTCACTTTTATGCTAATGCCTCTGGAAAAGGTACAAATCCATTTCTATTTCCCATACCTATGGGTAAATAATAAAGCAGGCTGGGTTTTTTTAGTCTTTGTATGGCAACTAATTTAGAAGTGAAACTCAAACCAGCTGTATCCTGTTTCAGAATGACCTTGCATTGAATCCTGCCGAGGTTTAGGGTAAATTCCTACCTTTTACTTTAACAGCAAATAGACTAGCATACATTATAATGATTAAGTATGTCAATATCACAAATATAACCAGTATGTGAAGGTATAGTATGGCATTGCTGAACACAAGTATCATCATATATAACAGTTGTGAGGGTGATGACTGGAAAATAACCCTTATATTATTAAGTGCGGAGTAAAAAGTGCAGGTGTCGTCATTGCCATTACTCCTTGGTCCACTTTGATTTAGTGTTGGTACCTGTTTGGGTCCTGTTCATGGGTCAAATAGATTTGTTTAAAAATTATTTATCTTAGATAGAAATTCATGATGCCTTACAACTGTGTACAAAATTATTTGTATTAAGAATAGTTACTTAAAGCTTTGTTCCAAATAAATGATAATCCTGAGGCATTTAGTAAGGATTATTTATTTGGAACAATAAAATTGCAAGGAAATTATAAATTAAAAAAAAATGACTGTTGCTTTAAATAATCCAAAGATTGACATGCCATAAACCAACTTACAGCAGCTTACTATATGTATTCTCCTCTGCAATGGGTAGTGTTGGAATTCTTTCGTAAGGCTCAGGAGCTATGAGTCAGTACTCACATGCATAAAAGGCTGAGTTACAAGTTGAAGTGAGGTTATATGGACATTGGGACATTTCATTATTTGCTAGTGGCTAAGTCCATTCTCTGGACAGTGATTGGTTGCTGGCCCTGTGAGTGAGTATATTAGTGTATATATACACCGGCTTGCTTCAGTCATGTTATAAGTGTTGAGTTACCACCTGTTTTATTTTTTGTCTGCTAGCTGGACACTAGCGGGGGCTGCTGAGCTGGTAAGTGTTGTTATTCTTGTTTATTCTGCACATTAGAGCAGTGACTTCTACAGGTAGGATGTGATATGCAATCAATTTTTATGTAGGAGTACATCTGGTTTGAATTTAGATTTTACTTTCTCCTAGACTAGTTGCCATACAGACTTAATCCAATTTCCTTTACTATTTACCTATAGTTGGGAGGGGGAAAGACAGGTTCATGCCTTTTCAAGGGGCATTAGCATGAAAGGAAAAATGTAAATATCAAAACTGGAGGGATTGCTGTATTTTAAAAAAATTTTTTGAATTTCAAATTAATTTTTTAAAACTTTATTTCCAGGCGTAATTTCATATCTGCTGGTGCTGCTGCTGGAGTGGCCTCTGCATTCGGGGCTCCTGTGGGAGGCTTGCTCTTTTCCATGGAAGAGGTGTCTTCATTTTGGACAACCACTCTCTCTTGGCAGATATTCTTTTGTTGTATGGTATCAACTTTTACGACGGACCTCTTCAATTCTGCCCTCACTCGGTTCTCCTATACAGGAGACTTTGGCTACTTTAAGAAGGAAAGGTACATCCTGTTCAGTGTGAGTTCTCGCTTTCTGTTGAGTCTGCTTTTTGGTGGCAAAACACCCCATCCATCTCCCTCTTGTTTGTTTGTTCAGTCAGTATGTATTTACCAACCTCTCTGCTTGGGCAGGATATGACACAAGGTCAATTTTTTAATCAGTTTAACAGGTTTTAATTTAGTTCTTCTCCTCGACTGGTCACCTAACCAAAGCTAAAGAACCCAGTTTGCCCTACTATTTACCCATATCTAAAGGAAGAATAATTGGATTTAAACCTTTCCTAAGGGTATTAGTGCTTTGTGAAATGCAGTTAGTCTCTTCCAGGATTTTATGTTGGTTTGTAATGTCCCTTTCCTACTGTAACCATTACACCCTGGCCATATATTCTGTGTTTATATTTACCAACCTCTCTGCTTTTAGTAAAATTTTTTATGCAGAGTACAAGTGGTTTGAATTCATAGTTTTCCTTCTCTTAGACTGGATGCCATACCAATGTTAAAGAGCCTAGTCTGCCCCTACTATTTACCTATAGTTGGAGAGAGAATAATTGGATTCATACCTTTCCCAAGAACATTAGTACTAAGTGAAATGCAAACTGTCTTGTCCAAGATTTGAACTTGTGTTGCTGTGTCTATTTCCTTATGATTATAACTCTTGTATTACAAATATCCTGTTCAGTGGGAGTTCTTTTTGTGAAGGTGTAGTATGGCAGCTTGATGTTGCTGAACATGAGTATAATCATATACGGTAGGTTTGTGGGGATGATAACCTGGAAATTACCCTAATGTTATCCATATTTACCAACCCCTCCGCTCGGGCAGGATATGACACAAGGTCAATTTTAAACGGAGTTTAACAGGTTTGAATTCAGAGTTTTTCCTTCTAGACTAGTTGCCTCACCAAGGCTGAAGAACCTAGTCTGTCCTACTATTTACCCATAGCTGGAGGGAGAATAATTGGATTCATACTTTTCCCAATGGTATTAGTGCTATGTGAAATTCAATTAGCTTGGTCTAGGATTTGAACTCGTGTCGCCGTATTCATTTCCTACGACGATAACCATTACACCACGGGCACCTCCAAACCGCCCTGCTAATGTTATCAGGTGCAAAGAAGTGCAGGTATAACCATTGCCATTACTCACAGATCAACTCTGACCCAGAGTGGTAGTACCTGTTTGGATCAATTATTTCTTGTGCCTCTTAACATTTTTGACTGGTGGAGGGTGCAGATTTATTAATGTCCAATCTTAAAGGGCTGTCTCTCCAAGTAGCACCTACCTGCATTGTCTAAAAGAGGTAAAAGTTGGGTTTATTGCTCAATTTTTGTGTGTACCCTTGGAACATTTACTTCTTGAGTCCCCTTGTTAAACTAACTTTGTGTCACATTCTGCTTTTCATGGTGGGGTAGGTAAATCCAAATTCACCAAATGCTTACTTGTATTGGTTAATACTTGTAAATAGTGGTATTTTTAATAATTAGGGATCTTTTCATAAACCTTGTAGATATGAAGATTGTGTAGCTTATAATAATGCATTTAGTTTTATTATAAAATTTATTCAATCTAATCTTCAAGCTTTACTTTAGTTGAGCAATAATGAACCTACTTAATATTTACATGGGTGACCTTTTAGGAACATCAATATTACAAAAAATCCAAGGCTTGCATTTCAAACTAAGGGAAGTTTAATAAATTATAATTGACATGTGGGTGGTCAAGTTATGCTGAAAGCCTTGGTTTGCAGGGCTCTAGACAAACTTTTTTCACCTCCATCCCAGAATTGTACCAAAACAATTTAAAGCTGTCCCAAAATCAAAATGACATTTTATTTTATTTATTTTTACTTTTTTATCATCTATAGTTGTTAGTATCTTAATAAAAACAGCATTTAAACATTTAGGAAATGAATAATTTTCATTTTGAAATATTCAATCTTAAAATGATGGTCAACATGTTGTTTCACAGATTTGGATAAATCTAAAACAAAAAAAAAATGACAAAAAATGTAAAAATCCACTACATGGACGCTAACTAAATGGCTGGAGAAAAAGCTTGACGGCAATTACACAAGAATGCTGCGAGCAATATTGAACAGCCCACAAAGCAGCAGCTGTATGGCCATCTACCACCCATCACGAAAACTACCCAAGTTAGACGAGCCAGACATGCAGTGATGTACTCCTCCTATGGACCTCTTCATATGGCAGTGCAAAAGCAGGGCGGCCAGCTCGAACCTACATACAGCAGTTCTGTGAGGATACGGGGTGTAGCCCTTGGGACCTACTGGAAGCGATGAACGATAGGGATGGGTGGCGAGAGAGGGTCAGGGATATCCATGGTGATGGCGCGACAAGATGATGACTAAACTGAATAGCTTGCTTACATTTAAACTGCGTACTTATGCTAAACTGAATTGTTTGAAATAGAACTATTTTCATAAAAATGGATTTGGCGTTAAATAACCTACAAAGTTGATATGCCATGAAACCAAACAACCAGCCAACCATAAATGGAGTTAAAAATATCAAATAGCAATACATGCAACAATTTAACTGTGTGCAAAGAAATGATTAATATCAAATAGAATCATTAATGTTAGCAATACTTGGAACCATTTAACTATGTGCATATAAAAAAAAAAATACCTACAAACTAATAGTTTACAAATCGCACTTGTGTGTTTATTTAAATAAACAGGATTTGTTATTAAATAACCATCAAGGGTTGATATGCCATTAAACCAAATAACCAAACCTACTCACTCTTCCACTCATAATTGCAAATATTGAATCTACTTGAAAGTTAAGG
Organism: Sepioteuthis lessoniana; assembly: GCA_963585895.1. NCBI lineage: Eukaryota > Metazoa > Mollusca > Cephalopoda > Myopsida > Loliginidae > Sepioteuthis > Sepioteuthis lessoniana. Next base: position 56,615,646 of record OY757934.1, on the reverse strand, counting down.
AGCCTGTTCAGTACATAAATGAGTGTCCACTTTGGAACATGCAATCTGTGGTCTCTGTGCCAAACAAAACTAAGATTAGTAAATTCTAATCTTCCAGTTTCAATATCACCCCCACCTATTACCTCACTGATCACTACAAATGCTGTACCTACTTTCGGGCAAATACCCTTGGGAAAGGTATGAACCCCCTTATTCTCCCTCCAGCTATGGGTAAATAGTAGGACGGACTAGGTTCTTCAGCCTTGGTGAGGCAACTAGTCTAGGAGAAGGAAAACTCTGAATTCAAACCTGTTAAACTCCGCTTAAAAATTGACCTTGTGTCATATCCTGCCCGAGCGGAGGGGTTGGTAAATAGTACCTACTTGAAAGTGAATCCACAAATTACTTGAACTAGTATTTTTACTGTTTTAGTTTTATTACGAGTTTTAAATGACAGCGTCATTTGAGTGGTTTTATAATTTATCATCAGGGCATGCCAACAGCACAGATTCCTTTGATTCTCTCTCGCCATCCATCCCTATTGGCCATGCTCAGTCGGCTGGGGCTGTAGAATACACTGACTGCATCTCTGCCGAGGGGTAAAATGCCCCTCCGAGTGTCCTGGATATGACATATCATCTGATGGTAAGGCTCTAGCCTTGGAGATTTTGGGAATGTGGAGTTCCCTTTCATTGTCATCGCTCCCAGGTTCACTCTGACCTGGATTGGTAGAACCTGATAGGGTCCTATCTATGGGTCAAATAGAACAAACTGCAAACAAATGACTAATGTTAAATTGTGACTGTTAAATGGCAATACTTGAAACTATTTAACTATATGCAAAAAAGAGCTCAGACTCATTTAAGAATATTATCTACAAAATGTCTTTACAAACATATGTATTTAATGTGTATAAAGATGATTTGGCATTAAATAACCTACAATGGTTTATGACATAAAACCCAACCCAACCAAACCATCCTATCAACCATTGCTCTGGGTACGTCCTCTTGATGACATCCAGTACAGAGCTGGTTGATGTTGGTTTTTGCTGGTCAGTCAATACTAGTGTTTCCATGTGTTTGGTATTATCAATTTTTACTAGTACTTTCTTTCATCTTAATTTTTATTACTTTTCTTTCAATCACAACTCAAGTTATTTCTAAATAAAAAAAAAATCAAAAGATGAAAGAAAATTCTAGTAAATACTCTCATTATAATCAAGGTGAGCTGATCACACAGATTTCCTTGACTCTCTCTTGACATTCATTCATTCATTTCTAGGCCATTGTTCTGGGTAAGTTCTCTCTAGTGTATCCAGTGTCCATATTGAGTTGATGAAAGTTTTTGCTGGCTGACCAACACTGGTGTATCAATGTATCGGAGTCCATTGAAAAGTATTACTTATTTGTCTTTACTTCTCAGGCAGTGCCCAGCATATCTTGTTCAATTTACCTGGATGATTTGTGAGATGGGAAATACGTGGCCATGCAGCTGCTGTTTTATTGGGTGCTGCTTCCAGGATTTGTTCAAAACTGCATATATCATGCTCAGCATTTTTAGTTTAGAACAATATTTTCTGAATGTGAAACAAGAGACAAAAGGTGGCGTAGTGGTAAAAGTGATCCTCTGATTTGGAGATACATCTGAATTTCACTGAGACGTTTTTCTTTTCTTAATCATCTAGAAAAGAAACTAAATGACATTTACATGTATTTATATAATCTTATATAATAAATATTATATAATCTTATATAATAAACCGGGACATTGGCCCAGCGGTTAGAGTGTTCACCAATGGCCTGGGAGACCTGGGTTCAATCCCAGGTCGAGTCATACCAAAGACTTTAAAAATGGAACTTGATACCACCTTGCTTAACACTCAGCATTATAAGGTACGGTTCAAGGGTAAAGTGGAGCAATCCTGGGAATGGAGTAGCGCCCTCCCCTACACCTCGGTGTAGTAGCTATCGAAAAGGGAGCCTTCGGGTCACCCTCGACTATGGTCGCTAACTTTACTTTACTTATATAATCTTGTGTTATCATAATGATAATGTTTTCATTACTTAGATCATCACCCTGTTGGTGTGGCTTAGAATATGAAAACTGAATCCCTTGTGGAGGGGTCATTTTGGGTGTGGTACTAAACTCTATATGATAAGGTTCCAGTTCTAGAGCTCTTGGGAATGTAGAACAACCATTTTGGTATCATTATTCCCAGATCCACTCTGATCTCTCCACTTTGAGCAGTATATGATAAAAAGGTCAGTTTTTACTTGGAGTAAAGTCTGTTTGAATTCAGTTTTCTTTCTCTTAGACTGGTTGCTATTTACCCATAACTGGGAGGAAAAACAAACGGATTCATACCTTTTCAAATGGCATTACTAACACTAACAGCCTCGTGGCATTACTAACATAAACTGCCTCGTCCAAGATTTCAACTCTTGATTCCAATTCTTATAACTTATGCTAAGCATGCTGAAGTGGTAGTACCTGTTAGGGTCTCATCTACCAATCAAATAGGTCAGTGGAATACTTGATACCATATCACACATAAGAATAGTTACTTAAAACTATGGTTGCTTGAAATACTTGAAACGACATAACTGTTGGTTGGAGGCTGTTTCATAGCATTATCAAACCTTGTGGGTTATTTAATGACAAATCCTTATATATATATATATATATATATATATATATATATATATATATATATATATAAGTGAATAGTTAGTTGGTAACTTTATTCTTAAATGAGTTGTTAGAGCTCATTTGTTGCCACACAGTTATATGGTTTCAAGTATTCCTATCTAACACTAATAATTCTATTTAGTATTCCTATGTAATATAAATAACTTGTATACAACTGTATGATTTCAAATGACTAATAATTTTAATTATTTTTTAAAAGATTAAACAGTTCTATTAAACTCATGATTGGAACCCTAACAGGTACTACCAATCCAGTCAGTCAACTTAAAAGTAATGGTAATCAAGGGGTACTCCACATTCCCCAAAGCTTACCATCTAATACAGTTATTGGCAAGGGTCTTACCCCTCTACAGAGGTGCAGTAAGCATATTCTACAGTCCCAACCAACAGAGCAACCATATAACTGTACAAATTATTTGTATTAGAGAGGAATATCTGAAACCATGTAACTGTGTGCAAATAAATACTTATTAAAATAGAAATGGTTATTGGAAGCCATATAATTGCTTCAACATTAAATAACTCGATGTGTGGTGGGGTTACAGATTAAGAGTTAAAGTGCTGGACTGTGGCCTCAAAGTAATCAAATTTGAATTCCAGTTGCCCTGTTACATTCACTTCTGGACTAATACCTTTGGGGAAAATTATGAAACTCTTTATCCCTCCAGCTATGGATTAAACCATATCACTGCTGTTCTTCTACAAGTATGGCTTTGGCATTAAATAACCCATGAAGGTTGATATGCCATAAAACAAAGAAACTAAACTAAATTAGATTTTCTCTTAATTTTATAATAAAGGTTCGATTAATATCTGAAAAGATATTTGCATTTGTGGTCTGAGTTTTATGAATTGATTCTATCATTACACAGTTCTCCAATACATACATAAAAAAAAAATTTCTGGTCCAGTTTACAAATCACCCAGATCATTTTAAATTCCCAAGAGAGATAAGTCTTAAATGCCAATTATGTTTCATTGTTCTTGTTCCTCACTTCTTAACCCTCAAGCTTTTTTGTTGATTGCTGCCTAAATTGTCATTTTTGTGAGCCTGTGTGAATTTTTGAAAAAACCGTTTCCTTGCTATTGAAGAAAACATTAGAATAACTTATCACACCGAAAGATAATTTAGCGATTTGGGTGTGACTGAGGAGACATCTTGTGAGAAAAGTAATTTTTTTTTCTGGGGCTTCTTACTCTTGGCAGCAAATTTGATAATGATCTGATCCAAGACAATTCATAAATATTGGGAGAGACAGAAAGCAATGACTGTCTTGGATTAGCTGATAAGATATATTGCAAGAAATTTCTTTGCCTTTGACCTTCTTTCTCTGGCACTAAATTGAATAGTGATTCCAGACAACCTGTAAATAGTTCAAGCAATGATTGGGTGTTTGCAGATGAAATATTTCACCTACCACAAAAATACCTCTGTAGTTAAAAAGAGAATGTTTTCTCCAGTTGTGAAATCTGAATTAGTTTAGCCCTGTTGGCAGGGCTTACATTACACTGTATCCACTGCAGAGGAGTACTCCAGCCAAAAAAGAGATTGTGTTGGATATTGACTTGAAGACCTCTTTGACATCTGTCAATGCAGTGGTGTAAGTCAGACCCTGGTTAAATGAAAATAACAGGAAATGCACCTGGTACCTTAAGTAAACAGGACACAGGTATTCTCTGCAGAAATGCTGTGTAAATTGCATGGGTGACATGCTAGAAGAAGGTGTGTCCACATGCAAAATGTAGGTGTTAAGCTAGAGGAGATGTGACCATAAGAATTTGTGTGGATGTCTGGGATGTTATATATTCAGGAAAATTTCAATCCACCCAGAAGGAAGAAAAAGGGGTTAACTGAAAATTTGTACCTTGGTCCCTGTGTGTGCAGCTTGGCTATCTTTGACCCTCCTGTACTCTCTGTACATTTTGGGTAATAAAAGGAAGAGAAAAGAAGCAGGTTATATTTTTATACATCAGCATTTTTGTCTTTCTCTGCTATAACTCAAATATCCTGGGTATAACACTAAACTGAATATGATGGTGAGGCTCCAGTTCTGGAGATCTGCGGAGTATGGAATACTTCTTCATTGGCATTACTCTCAGGTCTCTGACCTGGAGTGATAGTACTTGTTCAGGTCCCATCTGTGGGTCAAATAGGTTTATTTAAAAATAATTCCTATTCAATAGGAATACGTGAATCTATATAACTGTAAATGTAAATTTGTATTAAGAATAGTTACTTGGAACTGTGACTGTTTTGTAAGGATTATTGTAAGTTACTTGAAATGATATAACTGTGAGCAAACAAATGACTATTATTGAATAGAAATAATTACTTGTCAACCATATTATTTTTATTAGATAGGAAGACTCAATATAATTAAATTGTGTGCTTTGAAATCTTAAACAAAAAAAACAAACAAACAAAAAGCAACTATAAAAAATGTAACTATAGGCCTAAAATAACTCTTGACAGGTTGACATGCCATTAAAATCAATCTGAATTACTTAAATCAGTTGATTGCTTTGGAGAACATCAGAAATGAATCAATCCAAGGGACATAACTTAGTTTTTAAAGGAAATAAATTTGGTGGGGGTCAAAGAATTTCTTTTCACTGTGATTCATTATTGCCTGTTTACGTCATTTGTAGGAACCATCTCTTCCATTTGTTTTTAATCCATGGAAAATAAACTAAGAACCAAACTGAGACAAAACCTATTTTATTCAATAGCCAAATATTCTGGCTTCAGGGAACATACCTCAAATTAATTAAAGTAAATGATCTTAATTAATAATTGAGATTGTTTTTTCTCATATCAGGTAGAGAAACAAATTATAGCATCACTAAATTATAAAGAAACAATTATGGAATCACTAACAAGAATAACCCCCTATCAAGGGAATCTACTTGTCAGCCATAAGAGACCTTTCATGTCTGTTCTTTAGAGTGATCTCTTCTTGTAAAACTTGATTACCCACCCTCCAAAAAAACCCCTCATTTCTTATCAGCTGTTGACTAAGATTTGGTTGACTACTTTCTTTTAAGGCATAAAGCTTGAGGTTATATATTATAAAAAGCCAAATCTATATTAATTATGATTAATTGATTTTAGTGGTAATTAACCCTTTCTGGGGTTATTTCATGCCTTGAGGTTAGGGAATTGTGTACATCATGTTATATTTGGTGACCTTAGTTGAGAGTGACCCAAAGGCTCTCTTTTTAATAGTTACTAAACCGAGGTGTAGGGAAGGGCGCTACTCCTTTCCCTGAATTGCTCCACTTTACCCTTGATCCTTACCTTATAATGTTGAGTGTTGAGCAAGGGGGCATCAAGAACCAATTTTTGAGTCTTTGGTATGACTCAACCTGGGATTAAAACCCAGTCTCCCACATCCTTGGTGAACATTAGGCCAATAGTAAGTAAAGTTGGCGACCATAGTCGAGGGTAACCCGAAGGCTCCCTTTTCGATAGCTACTACACCAAGGTGCAGGGGAGGGCGCTACTCCTTCCCTGGATTGCTCTACTTTACCCTTGATCCGTACCGTATAATGCTGAGTGTTAAGCAAGGAGGCATCAAGTACCATTTTTTGAGTCTTTGGTATGACTCGACCTGGGACTGAACCCAGGTCTCCCGGGCAATTGGCGAACACTCTAACCGCTAGGCCAATGTCGGCAACTGCAGTCAAGAGTAACCCAAAGGCTTCCTTTTTATTAGCTACTACTCTGAGGTGTAGGGAAGGGCACTACTCCTTTCTCTGGATTGCTCCACTTTACCCTGATAAAGCCAAGTGTTAAGCAAGGCGGCTTCAAGAACCATTTTTCGAGTCTTTGGTATGACTCAACCTGGGATTCTTGCCCAGTCAGCTGGGGCTGTAGAATACACCGACTGCTTCTCTGCAGAGGGGTAAGACCCCCCCCCCAACGAGTGTCCTGATATATGACACTAAACAATCTGATGGTGAGGTTCCAGCAGTGCTGGAGCTTTGGGGAATGCGGAGTACCCCTTCATTGCCATCGCTCCAAGGTCCACTCTGGCCCGGCGTGGTAGCACCTGATAGAGCCCTATCAATGGGTTAAATAGAACTAACAGCATACTTATGCTAAAATGAATTGAGAAAACTGAATAGCTTGAAATAGAAATGTTTTTAACAATTAAACCGTACTTACACTTAAACTACGTGCTTATGCTTAACTGACATTTTCAAAAAGGTCTTTATTAGCATTGAATTATCTAATGAGAATAAAAGATGAATAGAAATATTCAATCTTACAATAATTCTTTTAAAATAGAAAACTTATGTTGTCTCAAAAAATTTGTGACTTTCACCATTTTACCTAAAGGCAGCTTTTGGAGGCACGCAGGACACTGCTGGAGAAGCAAGGACGAACTCATCTGTGATGTACTCCTATGGACCCCCACACATGGCCAAGCAAAAGCAGGACGACCAGCTCGAACATACATACAGCAGCTTTATGAGGATATGGGATGTAGCCCTGAAGACCTGCCAGAAGCCATGAATGATAGGGAGAAGTAGCGAGAGAGGGTCAGGGATATCCATGCTAGCGGCACGACATGATGATGAAGTACCATGTCACGTCACAGATTATCCATAAAATTTACATTCTATTAACAGCAAATATATAAAAGGAATTACTTTATAATGTGCATTCAGTAAGTTATCTCTCTTGAGATATTATGATTGGGGTAAGCATGAACGCAGACACTAATGAGAGATGTCTTCATTCTATGAGAAAATATTTAGCAGTGTAGGGTGTTTGACATGCTATACACTTTTTATACATCAACTTTTATGATTAATGACCCTTTGATCTGACGTGTGATGAGAAAATATCAAAACTGAATCTTTAATTTTAGTGTTAAAATGAAGTCATGTGCTCTGATGAGCAACTTATTTAACAAAATGATGTCATTCTCACCAGTGCTTCTCAAACTATCTGATGTGACGTCCTGGCAAGATATTTTTCCAGTGTACCATATTTAGGCTATATTATTTGTTCATATTCCAAGAAATGTAGATAAGGCTAGCTGTATTGATGATACAAAACAATCTCATTGATAACTGAAATTTGAATAAATATAAAATCATGGAGAATGTGACATGAATAACTAAAGGAATTGTGACATTGGTGGTAATGTGGTTTCAGTTACACACATGTATAATCTCCATTCTAATAAGTGATGTGGAATTGAAAGCTTGCCATGTAGTGGGTTTTATCATTCTTAGAATTTCGGTTATGCTATCAAGAATTGAACTTGATGGCACATCTAAAAGTCTAAGAATGATAAAACCTCAGAAGAATATAATAACTTGTATGGACAATAACAACCAAGTTAATGATACTAATTCTAAGTGACTAATGTAGGTTTTTGCTAGTTGGCCAATACTGGTTTGGTTTGATGGCATATCAACCATTGTAGGTTATCTAATGCCAAGTCTGATTTTTATATATATATATATATATATATATATATATATATATATATATATATATATGATTTGTAAAGATAAGTTAATGAAGTTAAATAGTTCAAAGTATTGCTGTGTATCACTAACCATATTTACCAACCCCTCCGCCCAGGCAGGATATGACACAGTCAATTTTTAAGCGGAGTTTAACAGGTTTGAATTCAGTTTTCCTTCTCCTAGGTTAGTTGCCTCACCAAGGCTGAAAAACCTAGTTTATCCTACTATTTACCCATAGCTGGAGGGAGAATAATTGGATTCATACCTTTCACAAGGGTATTAGTGCTATGTGAAATGCAATCAGCCTCGTCCAGGATGTATCACTAACATCAGTCATTTGTTTACACACAGTTAAATGACAAATAGTTCTTTTTCTAACAATTCAGTTTCACATAAGTCATTTGTTTGCACTCAGTTTAAATGTCAAACAGTTCTATTTGACCCATAGATAGGATCCTATCAGGTGCTACCACCCCAGGCCAGTGTGGACCAGGGAGCAATGGCAATGTAGTGGTATTCCAGATTCCCCAAAGCTCTAGCAATACTGATGGTTACAGATAGTTTAATGTCATATCAGGACACTCATTGGGGATGTCTTACTCCTCTGCAGAGATGTAGTGTGTGTATTCTACAGTCCCAGCTGACTGGGATGGCCAACAGTGGTGTGTCCATGTGTAGGGGGGTCTACTAAAGTATGTTGCATATGAGTTCATCCTTATGACACCAGCAGTGGCTAGTATGTCTTGCTTGCTTTTCTTGGATGGTTTGGATGGGAGGTAAATGGCCATACAACTGCGACTTTTTAGGGTGCTACTTCCTTCTGTAGTTGCCATTTAGTTTTTTTTGTTAGAGTCCAGGTAGTGCAACCATATAATAGTACTGATATGGCTACCACTTGAAAGAATTCCTGTTTTACATTTCATTAGAGATCAAATTTTTTATTTGGTTGCAGTCTGTTTTACCTATGTATATGTTGACATCACTTTCAGTAGATAAGATATTGCTACCAAGGTATATGAACTGGTCTACTAATTTCAGGATGCCATTTGATTCTTATGTGTATTTGTATTTTGAACAAACTCATTAACTGCAGACAGTAGGAAGTTTCACCACAGATATACAGCTATAATTCAATGCAGACATTTACAAAGCCAGAAGTATGAGGAACTCAGTGAGAATCAAACTCACCAGTAATAGTCTGCTACTCTTGCTTGCTGACCATTACACTGCACCAAGCATTTTTACTAAAACTCAATGTTAATGACAAAAAATATTCATTTTGGAATTTCTTTTTCAGTGATATATATATATATATATATATATATATATATCCACTGACAGACTGTTTTGTTATATCACAATTCTTCAGTGTGGCTAGACACACAGAATGCTTCAAGCCGGGATCAAAACCCGCCTGACTTTACGCTAGACTTAGTATCTTACTGCTCAGCCATTTATACAACCTACATCAGCTTGGAAATTATAATGCATTTTGTATTCGCTGTCGTTTGTTTACATTTTGCACTATCAGATATCGGAGTGCTCAATTCGTTAATTCTCTTTTTTTTCTAGATTGCTTATGGTATCAATGTGAACATTTTGATGTTTATCCCAACGCTGGTAATTGGTGCCATTGGTGGTATCATGGGTGCCCTCTTCACATTCCTCTCTCTCAAGATGACGCGTACCCGAAAACGACTCCTCAGCAAAATGAAAAAAAGACCAGCAAAAGTTGTTAAATGTCTTGAACCTGCATTTTTGATGGTTAGTTCTTTATCTTTGTTAAAATTTTGAAAATATTAAATGATTCTTAAATGTTTTTTTTTTTTTAATTTTTTTTATTTCTTATTTTTTTTATTTCAGTTTAAAAGTAATATAGTCATATAAAACAAGCACCTCTAACTTTTGGCCACAAAATTTTGAAAAAAACTTGTGTATGATATGTATTTACTTTTTTGAATTTGTAGCAGTTTAAATTTAAACTATGTTCAACTTTTGATCCTCTTTGTATTGACTAAAAATAAGAATTTATATAGTTTATATAATGTTTTGAAACATAAAATTTACTTAGTATTTAGAGCAGTCAAGAACATGTTCACATGAAAATGTTAGAAACTTTTGGTAAAAATAAGTTTACAATAGAAGAAACAAATTATAAACAAACACACATTCCAGTGGATATTTCTCTGTAGCGGTATAAAATGTGTTTGTTATACATTGATTAGTTTGGACCATAAATATAATTCACTTTTGGCAAAAATAAGTTCACAATAGAAGAAACAAATTATAAACAAACACACATTCCAGTGGATATTTCTCTGTAGCAGTATAAAATGTGTTTGTTATGCATTGATTAGTTTGGACCATAAATATAATTTACTTTTGGCGAAAATAAGTTTACAATAGAAGAAACAAATTATAAACAAACACACATTCCAGTGGATATTTCTCTGTAACAGTATAAAATGTGTTTGTTATACATTGATTAGTTTGGACCGTAAATATAATTTACTTTTGGTGAAAATAAGTTCACAATAGAAGAAACAAATTATAAACAAACACACATTCCAGTGGCAGTATAAAACAGAAGTGTTTAAGAATTAGTTTGTTTGGATCATGGATCCACAAAAGAATGGATCCACATTGCTGAGTAAAGACAGGGCGACCGGCTCGAACCTACATACAGTTCTGTGAAGATACTGGATGTAGCTCTGAGGAACTGCCAGAAGTGATGAATGATCGGGAGAGGTGGCGAGAAAGGGTCAGGGATATCTGTGCTGATGGCATGACATGATGATGATGGACCATGGATAAAACTTACTTTTAGTCATTCCATCCTGAATATTGCTCATGGCTGGAAAAAAGTTAATATTTAATTCTCGTGTATAATATGCACTCCTAACTTTTGGGCTGAAAAATTTGGGAAAAAATTAGTGCATCTTATACACAAATAATTGAGGTAAATGAAAAAGAACCACTTAACTATATTTTTTGTAACATCTGAAAATATCTTTATTTGTTGTATGTCCATCCTACTGTCTATGGCTTTTTGTTGAATAAGGATGGGTTGATATTGGAGTAGTTACTAAATTTTATATTGTACACAAATATTCATGCTATGTGAACTCCTTTTGCAATATGACTAACTTGTTATATACTATTCAAAGGTCACACACGCGCGCACATATATATATATATATATATATATATATATATATATATATATATATAATTTTTTGTTGTAGGTCTAAAGATATATATATATATATATATAATTTAAAAAGTTTTTTGGGTTTATTTATTTTTGTTCTTACATATGTGTATGTTTCCAGCTTGTTGGTTTCGTCAGCCTTGTTAGTGGGATACTCAATGAGACTCACTCGTGTTTGCAGTTTGAATGGTTTTCAGTTGGTTACGGGTTTATATGGCGGTCACTCCTCTCTTTTTCTTATAGTGTGTTTACCTTTGGCTGCATATAAACAAGGTATTCAGAGGATGATTTTATGGTTGCATTATTTGCTAACATTGAATTTTTTGGTTTTTACATTAAGCCATCATCAGGGCAGTTAATCTGATGTATCTTCTGAGTTATATCTAATTGTAAAAAAAAAAAAAAAAAAAAAAAGAAAAAGCTTTTAAAATTATTTCTGTTAGTAGCTTTCTGTTTCAAAATTGTGATATAGGATTTGAAATTTATTTAAAATCTTAACATATTTCATTAAAGAATTAAAAATATGTTTATATATCACTATCTCTTCTACCTCTCTTTTTCTTCACTTTCTTTGTTTTTCTCTACTTTATTATGTAGCTGTTAGTAATTTTAGAAAGATAATGAAATGTTTTTCAAAAGTATTAAAAGTATAAATAAAAAAAAATAATCAATGAAAACTATTTCAAATAATGGAAATTTACTAAGCTTTTTGCTTAGATGTGGCACAAGGCCATATGAAAGGGGCACCCAATGAGACTCGAACTCACTCGTGTAGGTTTGCTAGTCGAGCTTGCTAACCATTACACCACCATGACTCAATAAGGAGATAATTTGAAATAAAATCAGGCTTTTGTTTTAATAGTATTGTAATTAGAAATAATGTTATATTCAACAATATTTTGTGTTTTGTTATGTATATTAACTAATATTTTGTAGTTTTTAAATTATATTGGACCAATGCATTCCTTTTATTACATTCTTCTTGCTAGTAATTTTTTTTCAGCATTGGTTGAGATGTTTCACGTATGTATTTATCAGATTTGATGTGGGTATTCTTATTCTTATTATTGATTATATTAATTATTTTTGCAGGGCTCAGCCCAAAGAGCTATTTGCCTTGTTAGCAGAACTTAAGATGTGCTAGTGATATTTCTCGGGTATGATGCTAAACTTCATCTGATGATGAGGCTCTAATTCTGGAGATCTGGGAAGTGTGGAGCTCTCTTTCATTGCCATTATTTCTTGGTCCACTCTAATCTTGAGTGGTAGTATCCGTTAGAGTCCCATTTATGGGTCATATAAATCTGGGTGTGGTAGTACCCATTAGAGTCCCATCTATGGGTCAAATAGATCTGTTTAAAAATTATTCATATTTAATAGAACCATGTGTAAAGGGGGGGGGGAAACTCTTAAACTACTAGACAAAAAATGTAAATTCAAATGTTCAATGAATGTGATTCCCTAACCTCTGCAGATAAAATAACTCTACCCAGGTTGATATGCCATTCTCATCAATCAATTAAAAAGCTATTCTCTCAAGTCTATTTATTTCAAAACTTTAAAAATTATCTTAGAACAAATCATTTATCCTTGACTTTGATTCAAGCTATTATGAATAATTATTTTAACTTTCATAACTCTGTTTTATTTTCATGTCTTAAAATATTGATATTTAAATAAATTTTGCTGACAGTGTTTATGATAATATTACACAAAGGAAAAAAAATAATGTGACTAGTTATTTTGGGCCCATGAAAATCAGCCCTAAAAAATGAAATCCTTCTTATAACATGACTCGGGACAAATAGATTTCTGCTTGAAATAATGAAAATATTCTTTGAGAATCTCAAATGTATCTTTCATGTTTTTAAAGAATATATTTTTCTTTCATCTCAACAGTTAAATTTTGATTGCAAATATTTTTTTCTGTTTATAATATTATACAAGGCAAATTTTAAAACACAACATTGGACTTAAGATTCAAGTTCCAGCTAAGTTCCATGCATGACAACCTATGATCTGTTTCGTTGACCCAGACATTGAGCTATTAGCATCAAAGTTTATAATGGCAACTGAGACACTTGACATTTATTTTGAAAAATACAATAGAGAAAGAGAGAATATCATTTTGGTTTTTGTAAAATGGTCATTTGTCAAGTATTAGCTGTGCAAACCTGCTAAAATGTAGGGATTTGATAAATTGTATTTGTAGAAAAAATGTCATTGAATACTAAAATTCTTAGATTCTATAACTTTTTTTTCTACTAATATAGTAAATTATATTAAAATGAACCTAAATAAAATTGATGACCTACTTATCACTCATATATATATATATATAATCTTTTTTTTTTCGACTAAGATTAGATGTAGCACAAAGCCAGAAGTATGGAGCACCCAGTTGAACTTTTTAATAATAGTCTGCTTCTCTTGCTTGTTAGTCATTCTTCTCCAAGGATCTTTGGCATTCAATAACCTTCAAAGGTTGATATGCCATTAAGCAAAAGAAACCAAACCAACTAGAAGGAAAACTCTGTTATAAATCCTACAGTTGACGTGATTACTGATTATCTTGCTTTTGCTTGTTACTGGATAATAATCATGAAGACTTAGAGAGTGGCATTTGTGTTGTACAAGCATTGGCCACTATAATACTATGATGTACAAATATTCTTTTATGATCTTTTCATCGACCAACATTTTTCTTGAAAAATTCCCATGGTGATTGAGATGTAATGACATATGCAGACTCGACCAGTTAAAAGCATGCTGATACATATCTACACATGGGTGGCTGGTGTCTTAACCTACCATTGTTATGTCCTCCTGTGACAGGGACTGACCTTGGTGGAGACTGTTGCATCTGAGTAGCCCTATTTAGGAGAGCATTGCTCACCAGCGGGAGGGATGATGATGATGGGGAGGGTTATGGCGGACAGAAGTGATCTGTGAAGGTTATGCTGTGGCTATACCCCCCCCACACACACACACATAATTTCAAGACATGCTGACAGCATGAGTTATCTACCCTTAATGAATTGCCTGTTAGAAGATCAACTGTGGTGCTAGTTGATAATTTGTATTGACCAATCAACAGCCACCTTGAGGAAGTCAGAGAGTGCTGCCTATTTAAGCTCAGTGTTTGGTAGACCATGGTATTAACACTTGGATTGAGGAACCTATGCCAGAAAGAACAACACGGTTGACTCTCTCTTGCCATCCATCTCTACAGGCAATTACTCTTTTAGGTCCTCTGGATGGCATCCAATATCTACACAGCTGGTTAATATAAGTTTTTGCTAGTTGTCCAGCACTAGTGTGTCCATGTGTAGGAGTCCATTTGAGATTGTCACTTATTATATTTACCAACCCCTCCGCTCGGATAGGATATTGACACGGCCAATTTTTTTTTTTTTTTTTTAAGCAAAGTTTAACAGGTTTGAATTCAGTTTTCCTTCTCCTAGACTAGTTGTCTCACCAAGGCTGAAGAACCCAGTCTGCCCTACTATTTACCCATAGCTGGAGGGAGAATAATTGGATTCATACCTTTCCCGAGGGTATTAGTGCTATGTGAAATGCAATTAGCCTCATCCAGGATTTGAACTCGTGTCGCCATGTCCATTTCCTACGATGATAACCATTACACCACGAGTACCTCCAAGGAGAATGTCACTTATTAGTTCATGCTTACTTCTCCAGCAGTGCTCAACATGTCTTGCTCATCTTACTTGGATGGTTTAAAAGATGGGAGGTAAGTGACCATACAGCTTCTGTTTTGTAGTGCACTGTTCCAAGATTTGTTCAAGATGGCATGCAACATCCTTATATAGTTCTCATCTTGCTTTTTCTTTAAGTGTTTCTCTAAAGTTGTGCAACCATACAGTTGTACTGGTATGACTACAACTTGGAAGAATTCCTGTTATATTTTATCAGAGATATCAAATTTCCCTTTGGTGATTAACCTGTCATGTCAATAGCAGTTCATGCCTTTTCTGTGTGTATTTTAATGTCACTTTCATTATCATCATTATGAATAAGGTATGAAAAGCTGATTTCTTTTCTTGACCTCTCTCTCGATTGGATATCTTTAATACCCCATGTAGTGTACTAATGTTAATGAATGAAAAGACAATATTAACAATAGTGCTACAAAAAATAAAGAAATTTATTTCTTTGTTGGGAGCTGAAATGTTGAAAGGTATACAGCGATTTGTGTATCAAGTCATGACCGTAAATGCCAGTTCTGGGACCAGCATGGATAAAGATCTTTATCCATCTTGAAATTGTAACATGACACCATTGTTTGAAGAGCAAACGAACATGGCGCCACTGAGAAAACAGTACATATCACTCTGGGTTGGCATGAGTAACTGATCTGTGTTGTCTGGAAAATTACTTTTATAGCATCAAGGTGGATCCCGCACGCATGTGTTGACTTTCAAAAATTCTTTGGGCACATATTTTAGAGACCTCCTATTGGTCATAAAAACCATTTTCATTTTGTTAATTTTTGTAACATCTGTGTGGGCATTAGTTGGAGATCTTTGCGCCAATTTAGAACCGTTTTTTTTTTTTTTTTTTTTTTTTTTTCCAGAAAATTCTTTTGACAAGGAAATTGCATCATTTCCTATACCCCACCTCCAGTTAATTAATTTTTCTATCATTTTAGGAAGCTAAGTAGTTTGCAAGAAAAACAAATGTTTAATAAACTGTTTAATTTTAAAAAAATAAAAATAAATGTTGGAATAATGTTTACACAAGATTTCTTTATCGATCATTCTTTTTCTTACATCATGTGAGGAATTAATTTCAGCTAATGAGTCTATGAGTGTGTCTGTGAAAAGATTCCATGTTGACCATATACCCACCTGCCCTTAAATGTTGGATTTCTTCTGTAAATTTTTAGGCAGTCATAGATGTTTTTTGTTGTTTTTTTTTTTTTTTTTTTTTTGTGAATGAACCTTTTACCAATTCTTTCCATTCAATTCGTGCTAAAAAGCAAAACACATTTCCTCTACATTATTCAGTATCTTTTTAACATCATGGGCACATTGCAGAAATATCTTTATAATATCTAGCCATATTGGTGGAGCTTAGAATATACTGACTGTATCCCCTGCAGTGTGTTAAGACCTCTCCAAAAAAGGATGTTCTGGGTATAACACTAAACTGTCTGGTGGTGAGGCTTCAGTTCTGGAGCTTGGGGTGTATAAAATACTCCTTTGTGGCCATTACTTTCAAATCCACTCTCACTCAGAGTGGTAATATCTATTAGGGTCCTCTCTATGAATCAAACATGTTTAAAAATTATTTGTGTTAGATAGGAATACTTGATATCAACAGTGTAAAAAAAAAAAAAAAAAAAAAAAAAATTGGAAACTACATAAAAACTGTAAATATAAATATACCATGAATGATCTCTTGGCATAAGATAACTATAAGGGGTTGACATGCCATTAAAATTAATCAATTGATAATACCCTGAATCATGATAGTTTTGATCATGATATTCATGTTATGGAATATATGCCTTGCTATGTCAGATTATAAGAGGTAATAATCATTTCTTTTTATTACATTATCCGAGGACAGAACTAAACTCAATGTAAGTGATTCTTGCATAAAGATTCCATGCTGGCCACCTCTGGAAATGGCTTTTGCTGTGAATATTTTTTGGCAGTCCCAGATTTGCAAAGAAACTTTTTGTCACTTTTCCTACAGTATCTGTTATTCTTGACTAAAAAGTTGGTTTGCAAATATTTAATATTAATAATTTACATACATTTACATGGTTTGAAGTAATTATTCCTATTTGAAAATAATCATTTATTTTTATTACTTTACTTTATACAAGGACAGAATAAAACTTAATATCACCATGTTAGTTCTTGTGTAAAAAGATTCCATGCTGGCCACCCCTGGAAATGGCTGTTTAATATTGGATTTCTCTGTGAATGTTTAGGCAGTTGGAGATTATTATTATTTATTTATTTATTTATTTATTTTTGAACCCTTTACCATTTCTTTCTCTCAGCTTGCACTAAAACATTTTCTAAAATTATACAGTGCATTTTTATCAACATGAACATATTACACAAATATCTTGATGATCGCCTTAATTGTGTTAATTTTGATAATGATATTTATATGAAATATGTCTCACACTATGTTGTATTATGATAGAGGTAATAAGGGAGACAGGAAATAAAATGCTGATCAAAATAGTTTTTTCTTTCTTAAGCTAATTATTTATAAAGTTTTAGCACTTGAGAAAAAAAATCAATATTATCCATCACTGCTATGGTAATTATATACCCATTTTTTTAATTGCTGTCTTTTATAGAAACATCCAACATAAATCCACATGTTTTCATTCCCAGGTTTTGTATTTATATCCAAAGATAATTTCTAATTAAGAGAAATTCATCTTCCTACAATAAGTATCAAATGAGCTATTTACTTTTCATTGTACCAGAAAAGTCTTGTTACTGTCCTTTCGCAAAGTGTCTTCTAGTTAAAATATGGCTAAGAATATATCTCTCTGCCAAGGTTCTTTTTTCATTTTTTTTTCTCTCAATTGGATAAGTTTAACCCCCAACCCAATTATTTATTTATTTATTAAATTTTAAACAGGCTAAAAGTTCCAACAATAATTGCATTGTTTTTTTGTTTTTTTTTTAATGCTAACACCAGAATTAAACAAATTGTTTAGTGATTTAATTGTTCTGAATTTAGTTTTTTACCCATTAGGTGCCAAATATAGCCTTTTGTGTTGGGTTGTTTGAAGAAAAAAAAAATTTGATGAAATCATGTCTTCATTTCATGTAGAGATAAAACTGTTACCAGTCTTAGAATGAATTATGACAAAATTCCTTATAGTAACACTATTAAAAATTTAATTATTGTCATTACCATGATTGATTGATTTAGTATGAAAAGCTGAATATTTTCCCGACTCCTCCCACGACTCAAGTTAACTTTTCTATCTTTTTAGGAAGGTCAGTAGAGGGAAAAGGGACTAATATCTAGTTGACTCGTATTTAAAGAAGTTAAGATTAATTTTAATACTTAACATTAATTTCAGCAGGCAAGTGTGTGTGTGTTTTTCTCTCTCTCACTATATATATATATATATATATATATATATATATATATATATATATATATATGAAAAGATTCCATGCTAATTTCATATCCACCTTGCTATCCCTAGAAATGACTTTTTACTCTTTTGTAGGCAGTGACTTATTTGTCATTTAAAGTAGCTCAATGTAAGGTATTTTTCTATTGGCTGCTCATAGACCAATTCAGTGTTAATATATAAAAATATTGCTTGGAGGCCACCCTATGGTTTAGCATTGTTTTGTAAAATGTCATAAGTGATTGCCTTGTTTTCATGCTATTATACTATGACATGCAATCACTCCTCAAATTATCACATTTTAAAAAATTTATATATATTGATTGATTGACTTGTTTGAACATATCTCTATTTTGAAAATTTTCTGAAATAATTTGGCCAAGGATAAAAAAAGATTATCTGCCTGCAAAAGGGTTAAATATTTGATTGCTTCTTTTAGTTTTTACACAGTCAAAGATCATTATCAGGTAGAAAAACCTTTTGCCCTTTTCTGTAAAAGACAACACTTTCTGTCAACATTTAAAAGACAAAATAATATCCTGTACACTACACAGAACTAAGCTTAATTTCAATGAAATTTTGGGTGTGTAAAAATATTCCAAGCTGACCTTGGCCACTCCTTGAAATAAGCTCTTATAACAGCCTGAATATCTTTAAACACAATTTTTTTTAGTTTTATCAATTTTCAATGTGTGTGCATTTGTGTAAAGATTCCATGCTGACCTTGTCATCCCTTGAATTTCTCTCAACCTAGTTAACTGAGGCTGTAAAATACACTGCTGAGGAGTAAGATATGCCCCCCCATCCCCACCCACATGATCTGCATATGACACTAAGCCATCTGATGGGTGAGGCTCCAGTCTTGGACCTTTCAGGGAGGGGAGTGCCTCTTCATTCCCATTACTCTCAGCTCCAGTCAGACCTGGGAGTGGACTTAACACCTGTTAGAGCCCTATCTATTAGTCAAATAGAACTGTTCAATCCTTTTACTAGGAATTATTATTAATATTAAATAGAATTATTCATATTGAATTGCCATACTTGAAGCCATTTAACTGTGTGCAAACAAATGTGCACTGGCTCATTTAAAAAAATCATGTTACCAACAAACTATTCATTTACAAATTCATTTCCCTCTTTGCCCTACTTTATTTCAAACTTTCTTGATTGGGCAGTTCTATTCTTTCCGTTGTCAGCCCAGTTGGTTAGGGCTGTAGAATACACCCACCACATCTCTTCAGAGGGGTAAGACTCACCCAATGAGTGTCCGGGATATGATATTAAACCATCTGATAGTGAGGCTTCAACCTTGGAGCTTTGGGGAATGCGGAATACCCCTTCATCATTGCCATTGCTCCCAAGTCCACTCTGGTCTAGAGTGGTAGCACTTGAAAGGGTTCAATCTTTGGGTCAAATAGAACTGTTTGACATTTAAACTGAGTGCAAACAAATGACTTGTACTAAATTGAATTGTTTGAAATAGAACTGTTTGATCATTTACTTGTGTGTAAATAAATAGCCGATGTTTAATCATGATATATAGCAATACTTGAAACCATTCAACTTTGACTAAAATGAATTGTTTGAAATAGAACTGTTTGATCATTTAACTGTGTGTAAAAACAATTGACTGATGTTAGTGATACATAGCAATACTTTGAACTATTCAACTTCGTTGACTTATCTTTACAAATCATATATATCTAATATGTATGAATAAACCGGATTTGGCATTAAATAACCTACAATGGTTGATATGCCATAAAACCAAAGCCACTCTTTCCATCGTAAGCATGGCCCCTTTTTTAATCCTAAATTCCATTCCTATATTTTGGCTGTACATCCTAATATTTTCTATAAATGTTTCTAGTTTTATTTTTTGCAAATTTTGGGGAGACAGCACGGTTTTAGTCATTTCTCATAGAAATTCATCTCTCTCCACTCCTGGTATCTCCTTGCTCAAGTTGACTTCAAATTTCTATGCTACTTCATGTCTGTCTCAATTCATCTCTAGACATACGTTTGCCCAGTCGGCTGGGGCTGTAGAATTCACCGACTGCACCTCTGCAGAGGGGTAAGACCCCCCCCATTATCCTGGATATGACACTAAACAATCTGATGGCGAGGTTCCAGTGATGCTGGGGCTTTGGGGAATGCAGAGTACCCCTTCATTGCCATTGCTCCCAGGTTGACTCTGGCCCGGTGTGGTAGTACCTGATAGGGCCCTATCTATGGGTTAAATAGAACTAACGGCATTCTTATGCTAAACTGAATTGTTTGACTAAACTGAATAGCTTGAAATAGAAATGTTTTTGACAGTTAAACTGTACTTACATTTAAACTGCGTGCTTATGTTAAACTGAATTATTTCAAGTGGAACTGTTTTTGACATTGAAACTGTACTTACACTAAACTGATTTGTTTAATATAGAACTGTTTTGACATTTAACTGTGTGTAAATAAAATCTGTACTTATACTAAACTTAATTAGCTGAATTAGAACTGTTTGAATAAACTGAATAGTTTGAAATAGAAATGTTTTTCCCAATTAAACTGTAGTTACATTGAAACTGCATACTTATGCTAAACTGAATTGTTTGAAATAGAACTATTTTCATAAAAAGGGATTTGGCATTAAATAACCTACTAAGGTTGATATGCCATAAAAACCAACCAACCAACTATACATACATATATCTAGACAGTATTTTCTCTTTTTAGCATGTCCAACATATATGGTGTGTGTGTGTGTGTGTAAGACCTTCTTTGATGGGGTTGTCCTTGTGACAAATGGTTAATATGCTGGACTGTAATATTGTGAGTTCAAACAACTCTAGTTGCACTATTATATTCACTTTCAGACTAATATTCTTGGGGGAGGTATGAATTCCCTTAACCACCCACACACATCTATGGTTTAAATAGTATTGTTCTTCTACAAGGATGACTTTGGCATTAAATAACCCATGAAGATTGATATCCCATTAAACAAAGAAACTCAACCAAACCTTTCTTGATATGGTCTATAGCATTAGAGATTATTTTCCACTTACTAACATCAACAAATCTACACGAGGTGACATTGCAGACAACTAATTTAATGCTAAACCTTCACAAAATGATTCTCTATCATTTTTCAGATTGTTATGACAAGTACCTGCCTTTTTGCACCTTCACTTTTTTCCTGCACCCAATTTACATGTTCTGAGGGAACACCAGGGAATATCAAGTAAGTATTATTTTTCCATTTACTTAGTGGAGGTTAGTAAGTAAAGATATATATAAAATTCACTCTAAGTTTTTCTCACCAGTTTTTACTTGTGGTTTTTCACCAAAGTCTGAGTGAAAACAATTCTCCACAGGTCTCAGGATTCTTCTAAGTATTCTTGCTGATTTTAACAGTACTTTGGTCTAAGTGGTAGTATCTGTTAGGATCCCATTTATGCATCAAATAGATCTGTTTGAGATAAAGTGTTTACCTGTTTCAAATGATTGAAGAGGCACTTCTATACCATATATAATTAGAGACTATAATTTTTAAGCCTTGTTCAAAGTCATTGCTGCAAGTACCTCCATAATAATGCATCTGAAATTTAAATGGCCCACAGACAAGATAAAGTTCTGTTCACCATGAATTTTCTTTGAAGATTTGTCTTTTAATATATGATACAGACTGTAAATAAATAATCATTTAATAGGAATCATTACTTGAAATTATATAATTGTGTATATGCTTTTAGTATTAAATAAGAAAACTAGAAACTTATAACTGTACAAATAAATGATGATTATTAAGTAGGAATAGTTACTTGAAATTATATAATAGCTTGCAAAAAAAGAAAAAACTTTGGCAATAAATAACTCAATAAGGGTTGACATACCATTAAACTACCAAATCAAAACTCTACTTTAAGATTTTCTTTTAAGATGCAAATTTCCAATCAGTTTTCCAAATCCTAAAAGACTTTTGTAATTTTATTTTCCATTCTTGAGTTTTTTTTTCTTTTTCCTCTTTCTAGATATGGCTGTAAAAATGATAGTCGAACAAATATTCACGTTGAGGAATCGGTAACACGTTACAGTTGCCCATGGGGTCCAACGTGGATGTCTTCTAACACAACATTTAATACAAATGACACATACAATGAAGGTAATTGAGCTGCCTTTATATTTATCTTTTTTTCTTTTCTTCATTTTAAAGTATTCTATACTTTACTGTTATTTGTCCAAATCAGATATAATTCAGGAGAAGACTCCATGATGTAGTGGCTAACGAGCTGGACTGTGACATTGTAATTGTCTTTAATTGGAATCATTTTGAGATGAGGCTTCTTAATCTGAGAATTAATTTTTTATTTATTGCGGACTTTTTGTCCTCATCTTGGTAGTTTTTGTGTTGTTTCTTCTTCACTACGTTTTCGCCAAATTTCACCTCTGGCTTTCTTCAGGTGATTAACCGCGACCTCGGATAGGAATGGGGATATGTGTGACCTTGTAGTATGCTATTACCTTAACTATTTTAATTAATACCCTTTGGAAAGGTATGAACCTCCTTATCCACCCCACCAATAGATTGAATACTACTACTACTGTTCTTCTACATGGATGGCTTTGGCATTAAATAACCCACAGAGGTTGATATACCATTAAAACAAAGAAACCAAGAAAGAAGGAAAAAACAATTCATTAGGCGAGTCATTGTGTCAGTGGGGGGAATCCATTGTGTGCTCCCCCTTCAGAGGAATAAGAACACCACACAAGTAAGGGTGTCTTGAGTATGATACTAAACTGGATCTGGTGGTGAGGCTCCTGTTCTGGGGATCTAGAGAGTGTAGACCATTCTTTTTTTGCCATCAGATCCATTCTAGCCTAGAGTAGTCGTACCCTTTTAGGGTCCCATCTATAGGTCAAATATATCTGTTTGAAAATTATCAGTTCTCGTAAAACAGGAAGCCATATTTACTGCTTGTGAAAAAATGATTATTATTACTAAATAGTAATAATTACTTGAAACCATATAACTGGATATAGATTATCATATATTGGGCAGGATATGACACAAGGTCAATTTTTTAAGTGGAGTTTTACAGGTTTGAATTGAGTTTTCCTTCCCCTAGACTAGACAAGGCTGAAGAACGCAGTCTGTCCTACTATTTACCCATAGCTGGAGGAAGAATAATTGGATTCATACCTTTCCCAAGGGTATTAGTGCTATGTGAAATGCAATCAAGTCTCACCCAGGATTTGAACTCGTGTCGCCGTGTCCATTTCCTACGATGATAGCCATTACGCCCTGGGCACCTCTGATTGGATATAGATTATGATTAATCTGATGTAGGTTCCAGCACTAGCCAGTATGTCTAGCTGAGCTTGGGAATTTTTACTGAAAATAAATCCCTTGGCTTTCCTTGTTGAATTGAGATAACTGCTACAATTTGCCACATTGTGAATTTTTTATCCGAATAATGCTGTTTTAGTTACCTCAGGTCATTTCAACTGTGGGAGTCGATCTAATTTTGTCAAGAATTTATGCCGAAGAAAAATTGCTGTTTATGGAGAAAATAGTTCCTGTCGCGATTCACAAGAACAGAAAAAAGAGAAAAGCAAAACTTTCGATTTTTGTACAACTTTCTCAAAGCGATTGTCTTTATCTTGCCATAGAAGAATTTACATAAACGCGTAGAATACAAAAGAAAAAAAAAGAAACTTATCTGCTTGTTTTAGGAGGTGACAGAGAGGTCAAGAGAAGATGTAAGGGAGACAATTATTGATTCTTGGTCACTTTTAAAAGTTTATCTCAGCTTTTGTTGACATAACGATCGGGATGCGCAAAGTTTCTATGTCAACTATTGGTTCTGATCAGGCCAGCACAATTCACAAAGTCGTTCTGTCTTATCAAACTTTCACTTCAAACTCTGAGCTCTGAGCTAATTCCCGACATCGCCCTCAACTGCCAACTGGACTCTGCGCACTGCTTATATGAATTGGGGGCAGGGTATCGACAATTTTTGGTTACGCCCATGAATAATGATATGTAAATTGCCTGGACCACCGATATTTTGTATATCTTTTAAAAACTCAACATGGTCGTTTTTTTAAGAGGTACTAAAAATGAATTTTGTACGCTCCGCTGATATCTGTCCAGACAAATATTATTAAGTTGGAAAAAATCCACTTCTCCTGTCTCGTCCCCATATCTCTGGACTGCTGTAGGCAACTCTAGATTTCATTAACTCTTTTTATCACAGGATTCAATCGACGAACCCATCTCTCCACTCCCCGAACCATCACCTTACTTACTAAAGACTCAACTCCAGAAACATTATTGCAAAAGGAAGAAAAAAAAAAAAAATTTTTTTACTCATTCTCTGTATTATAGAAAAACAAACTTATTTCTAAATCTATCCTTTTATCCATTTAATTAATAAATTCATTCTAATCCCTTAGAATCATTAATTAATTAATCCACCTGTGTGGGGGGTTCTCTCTGTCACACTAAGAATAGGACTTGAACCTGTAATTGTTTACAAATGGTTATTTGTTACTTGAGGTTACTATGAGGTGCCTGTGGTGTAATGGTTATCGTCGTAGGAAATGGACACTGCGACACGAGTTCAAATCCTGGGTGAGACTGATTGCATTTCACATAGCACTAATACCCTTGGGAAAGGTATGAATCCAATTATTTTCCCTCCAGCTATGGGTAAATAGGACAGACTAGGTTCTTCAGCCTTGGTAAGGCAACTAGTCTAGAAGGAAAACTCTGAATTCAAACTTGTTAAACTCCACTTAAAAATTAACCTTGTGTCATATCCTGCCAGAGCAGAGGGTTTGGGTAAATAGGATTATTTGTTACTTGAAACCATAAAACTGCTTGCAAAAGACTTAGGCATTAGATAACCCAATAAGGGTGACATGCCATAAAATCAATCAACCAACCAATTAATATATTTTGTGATTTTAAACTATTACCAATAAAGTTAGATAAGCCAAAGAATAAGAATTAAATTTTTTTTTTTTTTTAATTTTCTTAATATTATTTTTATTTTTTATTTACAGTTGCCACTCTATTATTTTGGACAGGGGAAGACGCAGTGAAACATTTATTTTCCCGAGAGACTCCTCTCCAGTTTGGCTACGCCTCGCTCTGTTCTGTTCTTCCCTTTTACTTTTTGATGGTCTGTTGGGCATCAGGAACGGCCGTCTCGGCAGGAATTCTTGTACCAATGCTGTAAGCTTGTGAATTCAGCAGTCCTTTATTTTTTTTTTTTCCTTTAAATTTTCAGCAAAATTTTCACCAATGAAAGACTTTTGTATCTATTTTTTTTTTCTTTTGTATCTATTTTTTTTTCTTTTGTATCTATTTTTTTTTTCTTTCGTATCTATTTTTTTTTTCTTTTGTATCTATTTTTTTTTCTTTTTTATCTATTTTTTTTCTTTTTTATCTATTTTTTTTTTCTTTTTTATCTATTTTTTTTTCTTTTTTATCTATTTTTTTTTCTTTTTTATCTATTTTTTTTTCTTTTTTATCTATTTTTTTTTCTTTTTTATCTATTTTTTTTTCTTTTCATGTCTTTTTTTCTTTTCATGTCTTTTTTTCTTTTCATGTCTTTTTTTCTTTTCATGTCTTTTTTTCTTTTCATGTCTTTTTTTCTTTTCATGTCTTTTTTTCTTTTTTATCTATTTTTCTTTTCATGTCTTTTTTTCTTTTCATGTCTTTTTTTCTTTTCTATATCTCTCTCTTTTCTTCTTTTATCTCTGTCTTTCTTTTATATCTCTTTCTCTTTTTTCTTTTATATCTCTCTCTTTTTTCTTTTATATCTCTCTCTTTTTTCTTTTATATCTCTCTCTTTTTTCTTTTATATCTCTCTCTTTTTTCTTTTTATATCTCTTTCTTTATATATATCTTTTTCTTTTTATATCTCTTTCTTTTTATATCTCTTTCTTTATATATATCTTTTTCTTTTTATATCTTTTTCTTTTTATATCTCTTTCTTTTTTCTTTTTATATCTCTTTCTTTTTTCTTTTTATATCTTTTTTTCTTTTTATATCTCTCTCTTTTTATATCTCTCTCTCTCTTTTCATCTCTCTTTATCTCTCTTTAT
The DNA here is from genome assembly GCA_963585895.1 of Sepioteuthis lessoniana. Lineage (NCBI taxonomy): Eukaryota > Metazoa > Mollusca > Cephalopoda > Myopsida > Loliginidae > Sepioteuthis > Sepioteuthis lessoniana. The sequence goes on along the minus strand of OY757934.1, from coordinate 56,589,010 downwards.
CTCTCTCTCTTTTCATCTCTCTCTCTCTTTTCATCTCTCTCTCTCTTTTCATCTCTCTCTCTCTTTTCATCTCTCTCTCTCTTTTCATCTCTCTCTCTCTTTTCATCTCTCTCTCTCTCTCTTTTCATCTCTCTCTCTCTCTTTTCATCTCTCTCTCTCTCTTTTCATCTCTCTCTCTCTCTTTTCATCTCTCTCTCTCTCTTTTCATCTCTCTCTCTCTCTTTTCATCTCTCTCTCTCTTTCTTTTCATATCTCTCTCTCTTTTTCTTTTCATATCTCTCTCTCTCTTTTTCTTTTCATATCTCTTTTTCTTTTCATATCTCTCTCTCTCTTTTTCTTTTCATATCTCTCTCTCTCTTTTTCTTTTCATATCTCTCTCTCTCTTTTTCTTTTCATATCTCTCTCTCTTTTTCTTTTCATATCTCTCTCTCTCTTTTTCTTTTCATATCTCTCTCTCTCTTTTTCTTTTCATATCTCTCTCTCTCTTTTTCTTTTCATATCTCTCTCTCTCTTTTTCTTTTCATATCTCTCTCTCTCTTTTTCTTTTCATATCTCTCTCTCTCTTTTTCTTTTCATATCTCTCTCTCTCTTTTTCTTTTCATATCTCTCTCTCTTTTTCTTTTCATATCTCTCTCTCTCTTTTTCTTTTCATATCTCTTTCTCTTTTTCTTTTCATATCTCTCTCTCTTTTTCTTTTCATATCTCTCTCTCTCTTTTTCTTTTCATATCTCTCTCTCTCTTTTTCTTTTCATATCTCTCTCTCTCTCTTTTTCTTTTCATATCTCTCTCTCTCTCTCTTTTTCTTTTCATATCTCTCTCTCTCTCTCTTTTTCTTTTCATATCTCTCTCTCTCTCTTTTTCTTTTCATATCTCTCTCTCTCTTTTTCTTTTCATATCTCTCTCTCTCTTTTTCTTTTCATATCTCTCTCTCTCTTTTTCTTTTCATATCTCTCTCTCTCTCTTTTTCTTTTCATATCTCTCTCTCTCTTTTCATATCTCTCTCTCTCTTTTTCTTTTCATATCTCTCTCTCTCTTTTCATATCTCTCTCTCTCTCTCTTTTTCTTTTCATCTCTCTTTTTCTTTTCATCTCTCTCTCTCTCTTTTTCTTTTTGTGTGTGTGTGTGTATATATATATATATATCTTTTTATCACTCTTTCTTTTCTCTCTCTCTCTCTCTCTCTCTCTCTCTATATATATATATATATATATATATATATATATATATATATATATATATATATATATCTAAATATATATATATCGTGAGTCGAAAATCTTCTAAAGTTTCACCTTAACGGATCATCAGGAAGCCTACATCCGATTAAATTTTAAGGAGAAATCGCCTTCTTTTATTCACCAGAAACCCCACCTAGCCTAGAATTTGCATCATAATAAAATAAAAAAAAACATTATTATGCAAATTGTAACCTGAAATGGTAGTATGTTAGTCTTATCTATAGGTCAAACAGAAATATATGAAAATTATTAGTATTGGATAGAAATACTTGAAACAATGTAACTGTGTGTAAATTATTTGTATGAGATAAGAATACTTGAAACCATATAATATTGTGCAAACAAATAATTATTACACACAAAAACTGTAATTTGAAGAAAAAAGATTTCTTAATTATAATTGCAATGGAACATTGAAAATATTAAGTTGTGATAATAATCGAAAATTTACTCATGAACCAAATTTCAGCATTAAATAACCCATTAGGAGTTGATATGCTGTCAAATGAATTAACCAAATCATATCACCTGCTCCTCTAGAAAGCATTCATTGTATTTTTTAGAGTTTTTTCTTCTGGGGTAAGCTGGGGAATGAAATTTTCAAATATACTAAATTTTCCAAAACATTTTGTGTAAATTTATTGCTGAGTTGCTGATAAATGAGGTTATTTGGTTTAATGGCACATCTAGGACATTTCTGAGATTGGAGGATCCTTACACCTTTACAGAGATGCAGTTGGCATATTCTACAGCCCCAACTGACTAGGCTGGTAGTCGAGAATTTTCTAGAACTTGAACATTTTTGTTTGACTTTAGTATAAGTATATGTAAACTTTTATTCATGAATTATTTTATTCAGATCTTATGAAAAGGTATAAATGTACCTATATATATATATATATATATATATATATATATATATATATATATATATATATATTTATTTTAATTTTTACATTGAATCCTTATTTCTACATTCCTATAACCTGTAATAAGTAAAATTAGTGACCTTAGCCAAGGGTGATCTAAAGGCTCCTTTTCAATAGCTTCCACACTGCACTTTACCCGTGATCCTTACCTTATAATGCTGAGTGTTAAGCAAGGCAGCGTCAAGGTTATTTTTTGAGTCTTTGATATGACTTGACTTGGGATTGAACCCCAGTCTCCCAGACCATTGGCAAGCACTCTACTCATTAGGCCAATGACCCAGTTACAATAACCTGTAATAAAAATTACTATTTATTTCACAATATTATTTCTACATCACTATTGTCTATAATTAACTTATTTTCATAATTTTTTGATAAGCAATATTATTTCTACATTGCTATTACCGATAATTAACAATATTATTATGTTATTTTTAACAATATCATTTCTGTATTGCCATTGCCTATAATCAATAACTTTATAGACTGTTAAATAAGATTACCTTTTACATCATAAGCTATTTTTCAATCAAGAGCTGAGGGTGTAGGGTGTCATCAGCATAGGCAGAGGCGGGTGAAGCTCGGTGTTCTCTGAGTTAAATTAATCAAAGCTATGTTTTCTTTCTTATTGTTTCCAGTTTCATTGGAGGTTTATATGGCCGGACAATTGGCCGAATGTTAGTGTCTATCTTAATGGCATTCCAGAGTCAGGATGCTGGTTATTGGGGATGGATGGATCCAGGGGCTTTTGCCTTGATTGGGGCTGCTTCTTTTTTTGGTGGAGTGACCCGTCTCACAAAAGCTGTGACTGTGATTATGGTAAGTAGAAGGCATTCACTTATGGTTCAGTTCTTGGTTGGTGATTTGTAGTGTATTCTGAAGAAAAACATTTTTCTCTTAAAACCTCTTTCAGATTGAGCTGACCAATGATGTCCAGTTCCTGCTGCCTATAATGGTATCCATCATGGTGGCCAAATGGGTAGGGGATTTTTTTACACACCCTCATTATCATTCAATCCTGGAACTCAAATGTATCCCATTTTTACCTCCTGAACCTCAAGTTGTCATCGACAAAAAAATGTAAGTAATTTGTAAACCTTGTTCCTTTCGGATAACATTAACACTGACATTATGCCTTAATTTTTATGAGAAAAATAAAGCATGTTTCCAATCCATTAGACAAGGACAAATTGAAAGTTTTTAGTCTAGTTGGGTGGGGCTGTAGAATATGCCAACTGCATCTTCAGAGGGGGTGAGACTGCACCCCAACAAGTGTCCTGAATATGACACAAAACAATCTGGTGGCGAGGCTCCAGTTCTGAAGCTTCGGGGAATGTGGAATCATTACTCTCAGGTCCACTTTGACCTGAAGTGGTAATACTTGTTAGGGTCCCATCTCTGAGCCAAATAGAACTTAGACCATTTAACTGTGTGTAAACAAATGACTGATGTTTAATTGAATTGTTCATGATACAGTTAAATGGTTCCATGTATTGCTATGTATGTAAATAAAACTATTAGTGTGGAATACTTGAAATTGTTTACCTATATACCAAATTAGAATTATTGGTATTACATAGCAGTACTTGAAACCATGTAACTGTGTGCAAATAAATGAATAGTGTTGAATAGAATAATTAGAGTCAAATAGTAATACTTGAGACTACTTCAGTGAGCAAACAAATGATTAACATTAAATAAAAAATGTGTTAGGTCAGTTATTGAAATCACTTAACTGAATAGAAACAATAGCAATACTTGTGTGTAAACAAATCAGTTCTAACTCATTTAAAAATAAAATTACCAACTAACTATTCTCTTAGAAATATGTATAACCAGTTAACTGTGTGCAAACAAATCACTGATGTTAGATTAAATTGTTAGTATTCCATAGCATTAGTTGAAACCATTTAACTTGTATTCAAACAAATGATTAATTGTAAATAGAATTATTTATGTTAGAAATATTTGAAACCATTTAACTGTGCAAAAAAAAAAAAAAAAAAAGCTCAGGCTCATTTAAAAATAATTAGGGATTTTAGTTTAATTTTAGTGATAAATTGTTTTCTTAGCTAAACTTTGAGTTGGTAGTTGTAGGTTTTTGTTTTGCAAAGGTCAGAACCTTGCTTATTGCAAACATGTCAAAATAAGCACAAGTTTGTTTTAGAATCAGCTGTGAGCAAAATATTAAAGATAAACAATTAGGTTGATATCAGCTGATATTTAGCAATGATGTGTCACTAAAAAGTTTTACTGATTATGTGATTAAATGATTAGTTAATGAATAATTTTAAGAAAATTTATAAAATTTCAAAGACATGGCAGTCAGAAAGATCTGAAGCAGATGGAGCAGAAAGGCCCTGATGTGGGTGGGGCCGGGTTAGCAAAGAAGAAATGTCTGTGGTTGTCCATTTTTGCCTCACATGGTATATAGACTCTAAATCAATTGATGCATTCTTTTAACTAGCTGACTTCTCGCCAACTGCAGTAAACGTTGCAGTCCCAAATAACCTTTCGTATCCTGAAACTAAGCGTTGTTTTGTGTTGTTACAACTTTCAACATGGTACCATAGTGCAACAATCTATGCTTAATGGAAGATTTAGATCACAGCTGGTTATTGTACAGTTTTTGGTCTACTAATGGTCACGCTCCATCTCAGGGAAGAGTAGAATCACTTCTTTGATATCACTCCCAGGTATTGCTTGAGTCAGTTTAATAATTCCAGTCTCCAATTATATATGGTATAAAAAAGTATCTTCACAATCATAAGAAGACAGTTATTATTGTAGGGTTCAAATTCTGGTTGTGTTTCACTTTGTGCTAATGCCCTTGGGAGAAGCATAAATCTATCTATTCTCCCTTCAGCTATGAGTAAATAGTAGGGCAGACTGGGTTCTTTGGCTTTGGTAAGGCAACCAGTCTAGGAGAAGGAAAACTCTGAAGTCAAACCAACTGTACTCTGCTTAAAAATTTACCTTGTTTCATATCCTGTTGGACGTGAAGGGTGAAGGGGTTGACTGAACATCTGCATGCTAATAATCAATATTCTGAAAGAACAATTTTTATCGTGCTGCATTCTATCTTATATTAATCTCTGTAAATCTTTTTAATTTTCAGCATCAATCTTGATTTATTCCGAGTGTGTGATGTAATGTCTTTTCCTGTGATTCATATAAAACGTAGAGAATCAGTGGATGTTTTAGCTAGACTTCTACGAGAAACCACTCATGGAGGTTTCCCTGTTGTAGAGAACAATGGATTAGTTAATAATTCCTTCTGTGGAATCATCACCAGGTAAGAAAATGATGTTTTAAGTTTTTTTTTTTTATTACTTAGTTTGGTGTCTTTACCTGTTCCTTCATTTGAGTGAGTGGGTGTTGAAATTTCATCAAAATCTGAGATTGTATTCATGGGACCATTGGGTAAGTTCATATAGGATGACCCATTAAAAAAAAAAAAATATATATATATATATACACACACACACTGACCTATTTCCTATAGAGGGATAATACCCACTCCCAAAAAATGGGTATCCTTGGTATGACATGTGACTTCACTTCTGGCACTCATGTGTGTGGGTACCCCACCTCCTTCATTGCCATTACTCTCAAGTCCACTATGACAGAGAATGGTAGTACCTGTTTGGGTCCTATCTATGAATCAAATACATCTATTTAAAAAGTATTCATATTTGAAAGGACTGTGTGCCAAAAAACCTTGTATGATAAAAAAGAAAAAAATCTACACAAAAAATGTAAATATAAACATACAATGAATGTGATTCCCTAACCTCTAGGCATAAAATAACCTAAGACAAGTTGACTTGCCATTAAAATCAATGAACCTGTAATCAATATCATATTGGACCATTGTTATATTTCTATTTTTGATGGAGTCTAATTAGCATTTCATAGTTTTCTATTGAGAATTTGAATGATTTAAAAAATAATAATACCACAAAAACTATACAGTTGCAAATTAAACTGGAAATTGCTTTATTCTTTAAGAGTATTTTAAGTGTACTCCTCTCAGTATATTTATTGATTATTGTTATATACATACAAACATAATGAAAATTTCAGATATATATATATAATGGCACTTGGTGAGTGTCAGTTTCTTGCCTATATGATCATCAGACCAAGTGGTTTCTATGCAGTGGGTATCCCTTCATTATATACTGTCATGTGAGGCATGATGGGATGGTTGATCTAGTTTGTAGGCCATTTGGGAAAGCGCCATCTAGTTTAAACACATTATTTTCTTTTATGTTTAATTTATTTTCTAGTGGTATTCATTAATGTTATTTTGTTTTAATTTTATTATTTTCTAGTATTCTTATATCTATTTTATTCATTTGATTTATTTAAATAATTTTTTTTTAATTACTTTTTTTAAAATTTTGTTTTCATGCCTACATTTGGATATGAGTTCTGATTGTTTTAGGAGATTTTGTTCTGAAAAGGTGATTATGACATTTTTTTCTCCTAGGCAAACATAGATATAGAGGCACTATCACCAATATTGAGCACTTTGCTATATTTATGAATAAAAAAAAAACAACATATATATATATATATATATATATATATATATATATATATATATATATGTGTGTGTGTGTTTTATTTGTATAGAAATTTTCTTTTCTTTTAATCTACATTTTTGGACTTCTTTTTTCCAGGCAAGAATTAAATGTTCTCATTATGAAAGAGGAACTGTTTGAGTGTGCAGATGCAAGAGATGTACTCTACGATATCACCTGGGTAGAGTATGACAAGGTAAGCTGGTCTATGCAGCCAAGAGGGTTTGGACAAATTGTCCATATCACTTTGTAAGGCTGCAGCTTTATATTTCTAAAATCATTAGGACCTTTCACTTCAGTAGAGCTAGTTTGATTTGACTAGAACTTATTTACCCTTATAATATAAAAGATTTGCCATTTAATATTTTGTTATAGTTACTCAAAAAGTGTAGCTTGGATTTGGTAGAAGGTCTGTTGTAATTGAGTTACAAATTAGATTGCTAATCATTATACCATGATGAGGTGCCCTGAGTATTGTTTCTATCTATGGGTCAAATAGATCTTTGAAAATTATTAGTATTAGATAGGAATACTTGAAGCCATATAGCTGTAAATTATTTGTATTAAGAATAGTTACTTCAACCTCTATTTATAAAGATTAAGAAGGAAATTACTTAAGTGATTGATACTCACCAAAAAATGAGCAGAGAGTATCAAGTAATTTCCTCCTTAATCTTTGTAAATAGAGGTTGAACTAACTATTCTTAATACAAATATATAAGTTATTTGAAACAGTTTAACTGTACAAAATGATTCTAATTGAATGGAAATAACTTGAAGTCATAATTATCAGTATTACATAGGAAGGTTTGATATTATAATATAACTGTGCAAAAATACTCTAAAACAACTACACAAAAAATATTATGAACGCAATTCCCTAACCTCTATGCATAAAATAACATTACATGGGTTGAAGTGCCATTATAATCAATCACAAAATTTAGTTTGAATATTGAATGATTTGTAGTGTTTTCTGAAGAAAAATATTTTCCTATTATTTTAATCATCACAGTATAAAATAACCCATGACAAGTTGACCAATCAAGCTCAGTTATTGTAGTGGGAGCTATACACACACACACACACACACACACTTATATAGTGCAATTAGAAAGAAACTCAAACCTGGTTAATTTGTCATAAATTTATTTTGCCGGAGAATATACTCTCCGTCTCGTCTGATGACTTTTACATGTGAGACTTGAGGTTGCAGAACAGCAAATATGGATTACAAATTTTCCAAAGTCATTATATTTTTTTACACTTAACATCCATAATATAATCCATCATAGTCCTGATGATGGTTCAGTTGAACCAAAATGCTATAGTGTCGACTTTGTTTCTCAATATATATATATATATATATATATATATATATATATATATATATATATATATATAATGTGAAAAGCTTTGGACAAATGTAGTGGTCTTAGAGAACCATAATTTGTGCTAACTGGAGAAGGATAATACAACAATGGAGATGAGACATGTTTGAGATAAAAATGTCTTATGGTTCTTCAGGATGTTTATCGTTCAGGGATATGTCATGTACTAGACGTTAGAAAGGATCTTGGAGAGTTGAGACGACTGGATAGTTGAGCAGCTTGCTACATGTTTTCTTTTCTCTGTTGCTGGGATTCTTTCTGCTTGATGATTGAATAAGAATGTAATAATCTGTGGTTTTTAAGTTTCATTAACACTCTAAGTATTTAAGTTCATTAAAGAAAAACATTAGATAATTAAAAACCAAATTTTGAATATTTACCTTCAATCTAAATGGTCCAGAAATAATGCATGTGTTGCTACCAAAATTGAACTAATTATATGTTTAATGTAAATGCCTTATTAATGAGTTTATTATAGAAATGTATAGAGAATAAGGAAAAAAGGGATTGTCATGGTCTAGAAATGGTAGGGGGTACTAATAGAATAAAGGGATTATCTATGTATTATGAGTTTATGTATTTACCAAGTCCATCGCATGAGCTGAATGTGGCACATGGTCAATTATTTAAGTGGAGTTTAACAGATTTTCTTTCTCCTAAATTGGTTGCCATACTAAGGCTAAAGAGCCCAGTCTGCCCAACTATTTTACTCATAGTTGGATTGATACCTTTCTCAAGGGTATTAATGCTATTTGAAATCCAGACTGCCTCATCCAGGATTTGAGCTCTGGTTGCTGTGTCCATTTCCTATGACGATATCTTTTACCCCACAAGTAACTCTGTATGTATTATGAGTTTACAATAGAAATGTATTTGGCCCAGTAAGGGGGAGGGGTTATGGAATATGCTGACTGCATTATTGCACAGAGGTAAGAATCCAACCCCCACTAATGAGTGTCCTATCAGATGGTGAGGCTCCAGTCTAGGAGCTTTTGGCAAAGTGGAATACCTTTTCATTGCCATTACTCCCAGGTCACCTCTGACCCAGAGTAGTAGTATCTGTTTGGTCAGATAGAACCATTTAACTGTGTGCAAACAAATGACTGATGTTAAATTGAATTGTTAAGGTTACATAGCAATACTTGAAACTATCTTTGAATGTTGAATAAAATTATTATAAAATATTACCTACAAACTATTTCTTTACAAATTGTGTGTGTATGTATAGATATTAGTGTTTGCCAATGGCCTGGGTGAGTGGGGTTCAATCCCAGGTCGTCATGCCAAAGACTCAAAAATGGTACTCGATTCTATCTTGCTTAACACCCAGCATAATGGGGAAAGGATCAAGGGTAAAGTGGAGCAATCCAGGGAAAGAAGCTATAAAAAGGTAGCTTTTGGGTCACCCTCGACTACGGTTGCCAACTTTACTTTTACTTACACACACGATACATCAAAATGAAGCTGGTCCTCTGTGGATCACATCCCTATTTCTCAACAGTCACCGTTTCTTTCAATGGCAGTGTTCTACCTGAATAAAGCCATTGTCTCCCTTGTCCGGATGCTTGTATGTGGTTGAGCATTGTCATGCTGAAGAAGGACATGATCTATTGTCAAGATTTAGTACCTGACATATGTCACGCGTTATGGACAATATAGAACTATTATATCAAATTTCAAACAGTGTAGGTTTGTGTGTTGGTAGTTGTTTCACTCTAAACTTGCCCCCTCCTCTCTCTCTCTTTGTAGCTCCGTGCTGATCGTTCTGGACAACCAACGGGTCTGGAAGAAAAATTACAAACTTATGTGGACCACCGTCGATACAGTGAACTTTATATTGACCTGGTGAGACTTGACTTTGTTTTATTTTTTTTGTTTGTTTTTTTTCCAGAAGCAAATAATAATAAAAAAAGTGTATATTAAGGATTAATAATCAGTTTTCTTCTCTGAAGTACATCTCTATGGCATTTGTTGATGCTTGCATAAAGTGCCAGTAATTTTAAAAAATTATTTTAAAGTAGCCCCCCCAAAAAAACTTTTTTATAATTTTGTTTCACCTAATGTAAGCTTACTTTGGCTACAATCTTCTGGCATTTTAGTGTTAACATGTCTGTGTATGTTTACACTCTCTCTTAAAACATAAAATTTACAGAATTCAATGTAATTTATAAATTCTTATTTTTAAGTCAGTACAAATTAATAAAAAAATTGAACCAATGTTAAATTTAGTTGCTACAAATTCTAAAATGTTGGTGTGTATTATACACAATAATTTTTTCTTCTTAGAATTTCATAATCTAAGGTTAGAAATCTGTTATACATAAATAATTATGGTATGTGTATTAAGAAGTAAATCTTGAATATTACACAAGAAATGAAACCATTTTGACATAGGGTTTCATTTGTGTTTGAAAATGCTCCAAAAAAAAAAAAATACTGATTGTTCAATTCATATGAACAAGTCACAGCATGTAAATTTGTTGATGCTAATTTTTTAAAGAGATTTTTTGTAATGAAGATTTCTTAATATCTTTGTAAAACTCTTAATACCACATGTAATAAATCTAACAGGATTGGTACCTTTTTCAGCATTTCACAACTTTTCCAAATGTTTGAAAATGCTTGTATGATGAATTATGAAATGTTACATATATTTAAAAACATTCTGCCTTGTTCGCTGACATGTGGATAGGCTTAATATCAAATTGGCTTTACAGTAGAGTAAGCGTGCCTTTACATTTAAAACGCATAGTTTAAGCATTATTTTACAAACAAAATACAGCATAACATTTTGTAAAATTCAGCATTTTAAATTGGAATTAAAGACATACTGACCAATATTGACATATTTCTTCCACTTGGCTCCTGAGTTCAAATGCTCTTCTTCGTCTGGACTTTTATCTACCTAAAATATCAGTAGTAAATAAAAGTCCAGACGAAGAAGAGCATTTGAACTCAGGAGCCAAGTGGAAGAAATATGTCAATATTGGTCAGTATGTCTTTAATTCCAATTTAAAATGCTGAATTTTACAAAATGTTATGCTGTATTTTGTTTGTAAAATAATGCTTAAACTATGCGTTTTAAATGTAAAGGCACGCTTACTCTACTGTAAAGCCAATTTGATATTAAGCCTATCCACATGTCAGCGAACAAGGCAGAATGTTTTTAAATATCTTCTATCGAATAATTTAAAAATTCGTAAAGAAAGCCCTAACAGTAGTTTAGAAGAAAAAGCCTAGAACGCCAAATTCTACCACAGAGCTCTAATTCCTGAAGCCTGCTAGGTCCCCAACTGTAGGATGGGGAGAAAAAAAAAAAAAAAAAAAAAATGAAAAGCCCTTGGAAAAGTCCCAATACAGCAAAAAAGTATAAGTCAGTATTAGTGAAAGTCATAAGAAAGTACCTTAATGTTGGACTTTAACTAAGTTAAAACTTAAAACAAATTCCCCCCCCCCTTTTTATTTTTTTTATATTTTTATTTTTTTTATTTTATATTTTTTTATTTTTTATTTTTATTTTTTATTTTTTTATTTTTATTTTTTTTTTTTTAATTTTTATTTATTTTATTATGTACACATGGGAAGCAGCATGATGTACGTTAAGGTATTTGAATAAACCAATGGACGACCAAAGTCAATACCCAAATGGGTCCTGGACGTGAGTTTGACGACTTTTCGCTCAGGATCGACAGTTCGATCGGGGAACTACTGCTGCTCCTCTATAAGAGTGGCTTCTATAGAAGAGAACAAAACAGCCATCGAAAGATAACCATGACCCACACTCAAACCACTTACACAAACCGCATCGCTCTTCGCGCGGGTAAAAAAGGGGCGCGTCCTGCTGAGGTTGGAGCCCTGGCCTCGGTGTTCGAAAAATCAGCTACAGAGCTCAAACAATCAAAACTACTAAAATGCAAGCAAACACTACAAATAGCCACATTTAACGTAAGAACCTTAAATAGAATAGGACAACTCCCAGAGCTAATCGCATCGGCCGAAGAACATAAAATAGACATAATATGCATACAAGAACACAGATACACACACACAGAAGATATCAAATATCACGAAACTAGCAATGGATGGTCGCTCGCCACTGTATCCGCATGGAAAAACTCTGTCAACGCCGCAGTGGGAGGGGTAGGATTGCTTATAGGACCTAGAGCACTAAAAACGCTTAATAGCATAGAGAAAATACAACCTAGAATGATGGTAGCTACATTTAACGGAAACCCCAGAGCAACAATCATCTCATGCTACAGCCCCACCAATGTTAGTGAAGAAAATGAAATAGTCACCTTCTACGATGAGTTATCCTCATTAGTGCGTAGCATCCCGAAACACAACATGTTAGTCATTGGCGGAGACATGAATGCACAAATCGGGAAAAACGGAAACAACAAATACAGCCTCCACAACACGTCAAATAGAAATGGACAACATCTAACAGATTTCATGATAGAAAATAGATTAGCATGCCTCAATACAAACTACCAAAAAAGAGAGGGCAAACTATGGACATACACGTACGCAAACAATACTAAAGCTCAGATAGACTACGTCCTTATAAACAAGAAATGGAAGAATAGTGCATTGAATTGCGAGGCATACTCCTCTTTTGAGGGTGTGTCCACCGATCACCGAATAGTCACAGCGAAAATACGGTTAAGCCTACGAAAAAACGACAAACGAACAGCGACCACCAAACACTATGACTGGGCCCTATTAAACAACAAAGATGTCAGAGATAAATACGTATTAGAATTGAGAAACAGATTCGAAACACTACAAGAAAAGACGGAAAAAAGTACACCAAACGACGAATACGAAAATTTTGTCAATGCACACCTTGAGGCAGCAGCAAAATGCATTCCAACAAAAATTAAAACTAAATATAGAGTCCCATGGGAAACCTTAGCGGTGAGAGAAAAACGTGCACTAGTGAAAACAGCCTCCAAAAACTATCGAAAAAACCCAACAAACACAAATGCCTTAAAACTAAAAACGGCACAATATCAATTAGCAGGCATATATATAAAGGAACAGACAGAATACATTCAAAATCAGATAGATAAGATCAGAGACTCGGTAGAAGATAGACAATCTAGAATTGCCTGGCAAACAATAAACAAAGTGAGCAGAAGAAAGAACACAACCAAAGCAAAACTTAAAGCAGCAAACCAACAAGAAAGAATAAAACTGTGGAAACAGCACTTCGAAAATTTACTTGGAAACCCACCAAAAATAACGCATGAACCAATCACCAGAATAATTAGCAAACAATTAGACATTAAACTTGGACCGTTCACACAAGGAGAACTCGACTCGGTTCTCAGAAAAATTAAAAATAGGAAAGCTGCAGGACTGGACAAAATTCCCCCGGAAGTATGGAAGACCAGACAATTCGACGACATACTGCTCCGACACTGCAACGCAGTATACAATCAAAATCCGATAGATAGAAGGACGAAGGGATGCATACTCCCCTTCCCTAAAAAGGGAGACCTCGGATTAGCCAAAAACTACCGAGGCATAACACTTACATCCATAGCTGCCAAAATCTACAATACCCTAATACGAAACCGCATAGAACCCAAAATCGACAACATACTTAGAAAAAACCAAAATGGCTTCCGAAGAAATAGATCTACGACCTCACAAATACTAACCATCCGCAGAATCCTTGAGGGTGTACGGGCAAAGAACCTACAAGCGACATTAATATTTGTCGACTTTACCAAGGCTTTCGACTCCATTCACAGAGGAAAGATGGAACAAATCCTACTAGCGTACGGCATACCTAAAGAAACCGTAGCGGCAATAACGATTCTCTATAGAAACACTAAAGTAAAAGTACGATCACCAGATGGAGACACAGAATACTTCGACATTGTAGCAGGAGTACTACAAGGGGACACGCTGGCTCCGTATCTCTTTATCATTTGTCTAGACTACGTACTTAGAACATCGATTGACAAAATCAAAGAGAATGGCTTCGAACTGACGAAGAAAAGAAGCAGAAGATATCCCGCAACAACAATTACCGACGCCGACTACGCCGATGACATAGCGATACTGGCAAATACACCTGACCAAGCCGAAACACTTCTGCATAGGCCTCCATGTTAATGCACACAAAACGGAATATATGTGCTATAACCAAACAGGGGACATCTCCACTCTAGAAGGAACCCCTCTTAAACTAGTAGACAAATTCACGTACCTAGGAAGCAGCGTCGAATCAACCGAAAAGGACATCGAAACGAGGTTAACGAAAGCATGGACAGCTATCAATAGGCTATCGACTATATGGAAATCAGACCTAACCGATAAAATGAAACGCAGTTTCTTCCAGGCAGCGGTCACATCGATACTGCTATATGGATGCACTACATGGACGCTAACAAAACGGCTGGAGAAGAAACTAGATGGCAATTACACAAGAATGCTGCGTGCAATCCTCAACAAGTCCTGGCAGCAACACCCCACAAGACACCAACTGTACGGCCACCTGCCCCCTATCACGAAATCTATTCAAGTTAGGCGAACCAGACATGCAGGACATTGCTGGAGAAGCAGAGATGAACTCATAAGAGATGTACTCTTATGGATCCCCACACACGGCCGCGCAAAAGCAGGACGACCAGCACGAACGTACATTCAGCAGCTATGTGAGGATACAGGTTGTTGTCCTGAAGACCTACCTAGGGCGATGAACGATAGGGAGGAGTGGCGAGAGAGGGTCAGGGATATCCGTGCTGCCAGCACGATATGATGATGATGATGATGACATAGAAAATGAAATCATTTTAACACCGGATTTTCAATTTTTTTTTTTTTTATTTTTTTTTTTAACCATTAGTGCTAGAGTCACCATCAGAACTGAACTTACTAACAATTACATCATGCCAGACACTAAATATTCATTTGAGAAATACAAAAATGTAAAGGGATTGTTTGAATTTTGTTTTTTGTACTTACTATTAAAATTCTTTCTTTCCAGAATCCATATATCAACCAATCTGCAATGTGCATTCCAGAAAGATTCTCATTATATCGGACATACATCATATTCCGGAGCCTTGGTTTACGTCATTTAGTGGTCATTGATAAAAGCAATTCAGTGGTTGGAATGGTTACTCGGAAAGATCTAATGGACTTTAACTTGGTCGATAAAATTTCACAGGTTGTGTGCCGTGAAATCCAAAGTCTTCAGCTTAATGTCCCTCTTGAGGTCCTATGAGACAAACCAGCTCTACCACTAGGAGAATCCAACCTCACTTATGTTGGCATGTTGCATTATCTCCCAGAGATGCCACAACTATCTTGTAAAACAAGTTTGTCTGATTTGGTAATTATGTGAATATCATCAGTAGAGGTCTTCATTAGGAAGAGAAAATAAATATTGGGTGTTCTAGAAAAGTTGATATAATTTCATAATCTAATAACTTGATCAATTTTTTTTTAAAAAATGATCTCAAATTTTAAACACCTTTTCTTTTGCAGTGAATGGTATTTTTATAACTCACAAAAGAAAAAGCATTAAACGTAGAATTTAGAGTTGTTTCTACACACTCTTAAAATTTGAGATCATTTGATTATTAAGTTATTAGATTAGGTTTTCCAAAACACCGTTTAATCAGTCTCCCCCCCCAGTATATATATATATATATGATATTCATACATAAAAACACTTGTTTACACACACAAGTATTTGCATTGTATGAGTCAAGTTCAAAAATCTTGGTCACTCAGATACTGAGATTATAACTGACACCCAAGTGCGACTTTGTTGGGGGATGAATTCCCTACCAAAAATTTGGTAGAAATACCAGGGGTATCAGGTAAATATTGGGTACAAACTTTATTTTATTTCTACCCTGTACTTAAGAGGAAGGACAAATTTTATACTTTGTTTAATATGGCAGGGTAAAAAAAAAAAAAAAAAAAAGTTTAAGCTCTGAAATTTGCTATGCACCCCCACTTTTTAAATTTTTTTTTTTTTTTGTTACAAAAACAAAATAAAACAGCCTTCTTCCAGGTGACCCCTCCCTTTTTTTTTCTCTGCCCACAAAAAGATAAATTCTAAAAGTATTTTTTAAATAATTTACTAAGCACACTTTTTCTTTAAAAAATTATCCACTGCCGAAAAAACTAAACTTTCTCTTTCAATAAGCGTGTACATTTTTATAATTACCTGGATTTGAATGCTGTGTTAATTTAATATAAGGTGTATATGAAAATAAATATTTGATTTACATATAATTTTTAAAACTATATTAACTGAAATTGAAATATTAACTCTTGGGTTTAAATTTGAGAACTGCACTGCAGACTTACAAGGGAGACCAACTAATCTAGCTATTTGCTATTCATCATGACAAGGGAGATAACTCAGCTAGGTTAGCTTAGTACTGAATGAATTTACATCAATTATAACACTAACATATTAAAATCTGTTTCTGATTTTATATATATTTTAACATTGTAATATTCTTAAGAACGGGAAGGAACCAGTACCGATTAATACTTTTTTTTTTTTTTCTTTCTTAGTATACAACAGGGTATTATCACTTAATTTATGTGATGGTTAAAAAGTACTGCAAGTAACATTGAAAGAGGGGCTTCAAAAAGTAGAATGAAAAAAGGCTTTATCTTTGTAATTCAGATCATAATAGTTTAATAAAAATCGATTATACTTAACTCTGTTGTTTGGGGTAAGTATTTGACCTGCCTTGACTTTCTATTAAAAATGCCCAAGACAATAGCAAATTTTTAGCAGCTAACAGACTGAAAATAAATATTCTGTATTTTCAGACTCCAAAATGTAAATATAGTAATTTGTATTGTACATATGTAAAGATTTTTTTTCTAGTTTTCTAAACATTAAAAAAAGAAAATGTTAGATCAGTATTTATTATTACCATTCTGACTCACAAAATTGGTACACTTAAAATAATTTTACTCCTAGCAACATATTCCAGACAATTTTTCTCTTATTAAAATATCAAGACACACACAAAAAAAAATTGTAAAAAGTCACTCATGAACAAACCAAGTTTCCAACAAGTTAGCCTCCAAAAATAAGATATTTTTCTTCCTATCTTAGTATCATTCCATTTTAAGATTCAGTATTGGGAAGATGACATTTCTTTGCCATTGATATTAGTATGTTCCAAAAGACCTTGGGTAGAATATAGATCTTGGTACTGTAGGTGCCAACTTACTAAAACAAAACATTGGGAACTATCAACAAAAATAAAAGTATTGCCTTTCACTCAGGGTGAGGAGTAGTTTTTTTTTCCCCCTTTAGTAATGGTTGCTGACAGCCACTTATTAAAAATGTGGCTTTAAATTGCATGGATTTCTTAATGTAATGTACATATATAAACATTATACTGTTCTAGATATCATTTATTATCCCCTGTGGGGATAAAAGAAGGGGAAAAATGCGTGTATATGATTTCTAGTGTTTTTTTTTTTTTTTTTTTTGGACACAATGGTGTTCAAAATTTTTTTCTCATTGCTTCCAAGAAATTTTCTAAAAATTTAACTTTTGATTAAAGATGTTCATATTTTGAATTTTGTTGGTGTTTTTGTTTTTCTTTAAAAAAAAACAAAAATCTAATGTATTTACCCAACCTATCCACTACAAAGGGGTTTAGATTCTTATGAGAACCCAGTCTAAAGGGATGAAAACTTGTATGTTGTTTTTATTCTTTGTAAACTCTGTGTTTTGAATGTAAAGACAATTTTACCGTAAACTCAAATTGAATATGTGACTGTCCAAATTGTGTCAGTGTACATGGCAGCAAGTTTCAAATCTTTTCTAAAAGTTTAAAATTCTTACAGCCCCGTTTTCTAACAAAATAGTGCCACTATCAGAAGATAGATGAAAATATACCGAAAACTCTCTAATATACCTTAGTCCTGGACTTTAACAAATTACCCCCCCCCACACACGTACATATGGGAAGCAGCATGATGGACGTAAAGGTATTTGAATAAACCCATTGACGGCCAAACTCAATACCTAACCTGGTCGTGAGTACTGCTGCTCATCTATAAGAGTGGCTTCTATAGAGATGACCATGACCCACACTCAAACCGCATCGCTCTTCGCACGGGTAAAAAAAAAAGGGGGAGGGGGTGCGTCCTGCGGTGGTTCAAAAAATTGGCTACAGAGCTCAAACAACAAAAACTACTAAAATGCATGCAAACAATAAAAATAGCGACATTTAACATTAGAACAGGTTAACTACCAGAGCCGACTGTAAGATAGACATAAACGCACACCAAAGATATCACGATACTGGCAATGGATGGACGCTAGCCACTGTATCAGCATGGAAAAAACTTTGTCAATGCCACAGTAGGAGGGGTAGGATTGCTTATAGGACCCAGAATGTTAAAAACACAACCTAGGATGATGGTAGGTATGTTTAATGGCAATCCCAGAGTAACAATCATCTCCTGCTACAGCCCTACCAATGTTAGTGAAGAAACTGAACTAGTCGCCTTCTATGATGAGCTATCCTCTCTAGTGTGTAGCATTCCGAAACACAACCTGTTTAGTCAATGGTAGACATGAAAGCCCAGATAGGGAAAAACGGAAACAACAAATACAGCCTACACAGCACGTCAAATAGGAATGGACAACATCTAACAGATTTCATGATAGTAAATAGATTAACATGCCTCAATACAAACTACCAAAAAAAGGGAGGGAAAATTATGGACCTATGCAAACAATAGTAAAACACAGACTACATATTTATAAACAAGAAATGGAAAAATAGCGCAATCAATTGCGAGGCATACTCCTCTTTCGAGGGTGTGTCCTCCGATCACTGAATAGTCAAGGCAAAAATATGACTAAGCCTTATGAAAAAAAACGCCACACGAACAGTGACCACCAAACACTATGACTGGGCTCTTCTCAACAACAGAGATAAATATGTAGTAGAATTGAGAAGCAGACTCGAGACACTACAAGAGAAGACGGAAAAAAGTACCCCAAATGATGAATATGAGAATTTCGTCAACACGCACATCGAGGCGGCAGCGAAGTGTATTCCAACAAAACCTAGAACTAAATATAGAGTCTCGTGGGAAACGTTAGCAGTAAGAGAAAAACGTGCACACATGAAAACAGCCCGAAAACTAAAAACGGCACAATACCAATGAGCAGGCATATATATAAAGGAACAGACAGAATACATACAAAATCAGATAGATAAGATTAGAGACTCAGTGGAAGACAGGCAATCTAGGATAGCCTGGCAAACAATAAACGAAGTGAGTAGAAGGAAGAGCACAGCCAAAGTAAAGCTAAATCTACTTGGAAACCCACCGAAAGTAACGCATGAACCAATCACCAGAATAATTAGTAAGCAATTAGACATTAAACTAGGACCGTTCACTCAAGAAGAACTCAACTCAGTTCTTAGAAAAATTAAAAATAGGAAAGCTGCAGGGCTGGACAAGATTCCCCCAGAAGTATGAAAGACCAGACAATTCGACGACATACTGCTCCGACACTGCAATGCAGTCTATAATCAAAATCAAACGGATGAAGGGATGCATCCTCCCCTTCCCTAAAAAGAGTGACCTCAGATTAGCCAAGAATTACCGAGGCATAACACTTACATCCATAGCAGCCAAAATTTACAATGCTCTACTACAAAACTGCATAGAACCCAAAATCGACAACATCCTTAGGACCTACAAGTGACATTACTATTTGTCGACTTTACCAAGGCCTTTGTTTCCATTCACAGAGGAAAGATGGAACAAATCCTACTAGCATACGGCCTACCTAAAGAAACTGTAGCAGCAATAATGATTCTCTATAGAAACACTAAAGTACGTTCACCAGACGGAGACACAGAATACTTCAACATTGTAGCAGGAGTTCTACAAGGGGACACGCTAGCTCCATACCTCTTTATCATCTGTCTAGATTACATGCTTAGAACATCGATTGGTAAAATCAGAGAAAACGGCTTCGAGCTGACAAAGAAAAGAAGCAGAAGGTACCCCGCCAAAACAATTACCTACGCCGATAACATAGCGATACTGGCAAATACACCCAACCAAGCCGAAACACTACTACATAGTTTGGAACGAGCCACTGCAGGCATTGGCCTCCATGTCAATGCACAAAACGGAATATATGTGCTATAATCAAACAGGTGACATCTCAACACTAGACAGAACCTCTCTGAAACTAGTAGACAAATTCACCTACCTAGGAAGCAGCGTCTCATCAACCGAAAAGGACATCGACATGCGGCTAACGAAAAAAAAAAAAAAAAGCTTAGCTTCTGTTATTAGGTTAGAAATGTGCACATCTGAACTACATGGGTCCTATCAAAGTTTAAGACTTTCTTCTACTCAGGCAATTTGCTTATCTTGAAAAATATTGATTTTCTATGGATTTTGACGAGGGGGCCTTATTAGGGATTTTTCAACTCCTTTGGAGAATAATAAAATAGATATGAGCTTTATTTGAAAATAAAAAGAAAAGAGACAACTCTTGTACATGTATGCCAGAAAGTCAGATCATTTTGCCATTGTGTTGTAAATAGGACCCACCACAATCTGAAACCTTTGAAAAATCAAGAAAATGCATAAATATAGGAAAATCTTCTGAATCCAAAGTAACTTCAACAGGACCAATCTGGTTTAGATGTACCCATTTCTGACAAAAACATTGTGCAAATAGATAAGAAAAACCAGAAGACTGGTTGAACTAGGTCAACATCTCATCCAGTAAGTTGAGAACAGCTGCTAACCTTGATTTTGCCAAGATCACCAAACTCAATCAGCCATTTTAGTAGTTGCAAGTGTTGGCTGGACAATGACGACCATATGAGGCAGAAGCTGGGGTAAAGCATTGTGGACCCCCCCCCAATAAAAAGACATTGAATTTCTTCATTTGCTCTCTGGAAGCAGTGAACCTCTCAAAGATAGGGGAAGAGTTGGTTCCAGCTAGAACTAAGTTACCCTGCCTGTTATGTCCCTTATCTATATCAAATCACCTGGAGAGAATAAAGCAACAGAAGTCTTTACATGTGAACCAAGTTAAGTTTTTGTGTTTTCCCTCCCCTACAACAGTCATTGGTGACTATGCTATATAATTTTGGTTTGATTTCTTTATTTAATGGCATATTAAATCTTTGTAGGTTATTTAATTCCAAAGCTATCTTTGTAGAAGAACAGCAGTGATACTATTTAACCCATAGCTGCAGGGATAAGAGGGTTTATGCCTTTTCCAAGAGTCTTAGTCTGAAATTGAAAGTAATAGTGCAACTGGAATTAGGACTGGCTTACTACAATGTTGCAATCCAGCACGTTAGCCGTTATTGTTAAACTGGGAACTTTTCAGTACCTTCTAGCACTAGAAATAGTATTTCTAAAAAGGCTATTTGTCACATAGTTACTGAACGTTTTAGTCAGGATTAGAAAATTTGGAGTGAAGGAAGATTATACTTACCAAATTTGAGGGGGAAATGCTAAATGAATAGAATGTCAGTAGAATTTGAACTCAGCACTCTGGTTTCATATGTCAAAATTGAAAGAGAAACAGTTTATTAGACAATAATGAATACAGAGATGTCAAATGCAGTAATGGGATAAATATCATCCGATTAGGGTAAATGAAAATTAAAAAAAAAAAAAAAAAAATGAATTGAAATTGCCACAGAATGTTTATATATTATTTATTGCTATGAAGAAGACAACCGATAAAATAGAACCTTTACAACAAGTCAATATTTAATCACATCCCATTGGGTGTAGTCATGTGACTAGGTCACTTTAATGGGGAAAGGTCTATATATATATAGGGGAAGGTAAAAAATAATTCCCTAGTCCTTGCAATGAGTATTGTGTAGGCACCAGACTATTCTAACCCTCTTCCTTTGACAAAAAAGGGGAAGTACTGCTACAAGGTTGGAATTCCTAGGACCAAGTTGTCCTTGATTATTTACAAAATCCTACCCAAAGACAAGAACACAGCTAAGAGAAAATGAATAGATACTACACCCTGATCCCAGCCTAAAGGAAATACAGGTATGATATTAATGTAATATTCTTTGAGTTGTGTGAATCACTTTAAAAGCTATTCTGGATTCAAGGTGTTTTTCATTTTTTTTTTTTTTTTGAAATACAGGTAACATATTTGACATTTTATAAGATGCACTTCTTTCTCCCTCACCCCAAATGTCCCAAAAAATAATCCTGCATCTTATAAGGTCATGGGTCAGCTTTGGGTTACTGACTAGGAGTTCTAATGCTATTATGACTCTTAAATTAAACTGCAAACATCTCCACCAATGTAAACAAGGTGATGATTGCTTCTATAGCAACAATGGCAACCCTTTTCTAAGATAACAATGTATAATAGTAGTACAAAAAGGTACTTCATTTAAAATAACACAAGTCAGGAAGAAAATCAAGGGGCAATGCTGAGCCATTCATGTACCTAAATAAACTTAAGGTTTTTAAATGTAAAATATTGGGATTTAATAAGGATTTGAAGACATATGAAACTTTAAAAAAATGACCTGATTGTGGGGAGGGCTACAAATGTTAGGCAAAAACTTAACTGACATTTTTAGTTTAAATCAGTTAATTCGTTAATTTTTTTTTTTTTAATGCCTGCCCAAATTAAGGTGCATCTTATAAGTTGTTAAATATGGTATGTATAATTTTTATAAGCATAAAATCTTTCATGAATGTAAATATTAACCTGCTAACTGTGTGTAACAATGATAATTTCTTTTTTTTTTATCACAATTATTGATAAGTAACCAAAAAAAAAAAAACAAAAAAAAAAAACATCTAATTCATCATTTTACTATTCAAATAATTTTCACTTAAAAATATAATTATCTTTTTTGGTTTTATTTGAGGAAAAAAAAATTAGGTATTCAAATATATTCATGAATGTTTTTATAATATATTTCTATCTACCTAGTTAAATTGTATTGTTATACTGACTTATGTAATGTCAATTGTGTTACTAATACTGTAATGATTTATGAAAAAAAAAATTATTTACCATAATGATATCTGTATAGCATGCACCCCATCACATATATATGCCTAAAAAGTTAGGGGCACATATTATACATGACTAAATATCAACTTAAATTTTTTTTTTTTTTTAACACAAAAAAATTTGTTGAAAAGCGGGGAAAAAAAAATTCTTTTACACAAAAAAACGTCTTAGCTTAACCAAGATTGCAATAATTTTTTTTTTTTTTTTAAAATAATTTTTCTGATGTGCCAAGTGTATTAAGATGAGTGTGTGTGGAATAACCTGTATTTCCTAGCTTAAAGATCATTACTTTCCTGGACCAGCCAAAAACTTTACTTTACCCTCCCCCAGCTAAAACACAGACATGTTAACCGTAAAAAAGATTATTTAAAAACAAAAATATTTACTAATAAACTAATCACTTACAAATCATATATCTAAAAAGAAAAGAAAAAAGTCAGCATAAACCTATAAGGGTTGATATACCATTAAATACCAACTAACAAAGATGATTCCATATTTATATGCAAGCATGTTTTCCCATTTGCTGATGAGAAATGAAACCAATGGGCTGACCAAAATCTGATAAAAACAAAAATAAGGAATTAATTAATAGGATCTGTCAAAATTACAACCAGTATCTTAAACCAGGAGTTTTGCAAATAAATCTATCAATAAAAGGGGTGTTGAAAAGCTCTTGGTCCAACAAAGAAGAAAATGATAATGTCAATAAATCTATGTTCAATTGTTCAGGCCATCCTGAAAGAAAAATGATAGTTTCCTTTTCATTAGCCTGACCAGTGTATGATGCAAAATAGTAATGTCCTACTTGTTAAAATTGCATTTGTAAAAATTCAGCTACCATAAGGTGCTAACAGTGAAAGGTGATCTAGTTATTCACCAGGCAAATAGTTAATAATAAACTTCTACCAAAAACCTAGTCTATTTAAGACAGAAATCTTTGGAATAGTCTATTTCTAATTGGAAGTGTGATTTAAATCATTCTCTAAAATAAATATTAAAAAAAAAAAAAAATCTACATATTCATTCCAAAGTTTCTCACATTTCTTTACCTCTCTCCTGACAAAAAATAAAAATTAAAAAGATCAAGTCTTAATTGGGCCAAGAACTTTTCATCAACCCGTTGTAATACAATTGGTAGTATATCATGAGTTAGTTATGACTTACCTTTTGATAGAATGATTACAAAGACAATAACAAAAAGATAACGGACCTTGTGGTCATATCTCCTAAATTTTAGCATATTTGATGATGGATTAAAATATATCAGAGATCACAAATAAATTCAGAGAAATAAGAAAAAAACAATGATTTATCAGTACGTTACTAATGTAGTTAATACCAACATTAAAACAAATACCGCACTTCAATATATTAAGATGAGGTCTCATGATTGTTAGAGTAACATTAACAAATTTGTAATAATTATCATAATGTTGTAACCAATCTTATTGCCAACCATCTTTAGGTTATATATATTGATAGTTTGTTAAATATATCTGAATAACAATTTCGTAGCACAGGTATCACAGACTGATTTCCATTTATCATACAAATCTACAGTTACCAGACTGAACACTTGATATATTCTAACTTTTCACTTTGACTTCATTCAAAAAGTTTTGACTGTCCAACAACTGAAATATATACATAATAACATACTTTGTAAAATATATATCAAAGGAATAAAATATATATAAGACCGATATAATTGATATCTTTAATAATAGTATATTACAGTCAACCCACACTAACAGCACCAGTTCTTGCTAGATCATCAAAGTAAAGGTGCCCGTGGTGTAGTCGTTATCGCCGTAGGAAATGATCACGGCGATACGAGTTCAAATCCTGGACGATACTGATTACATTTCACATAGCACTAATACCCTTGGGAAAGGTATGAATCCAATTATTCTCCCTCCAGCTATGGGTAAATAGCAGGACAGACTAGGTTCTTCAGCCTTGGTTAGGCAACTAGTCTAGGAGAAGGAAAACTCTGAATTCAAACCTGTTAAACTCCGCTTAAAAATTGACCTTGTGTCACATCCTGCCCGAGCAGAGGGGCTGGTAAATCGTATCAAAGTAAAGCAGGGATGAACCAATTCAATATTTAAGTGGGTGACTACATAAGCAACAGCAGGTATTGTAAGTAATCAGAGGCCTGTGTGCCATATCTAAGCAAAGCTTAGTAAATAACAATAATAGTATTTTGAAAATATTTTTAAAATAAAAAAAAGTTTAAATGTCTTTAAAATCTGAATAATTAGATCATGAAAGGGAGAAAAATATTTAATAAAATATTTAATTCATTGATCACTGAAATATTTTTGTCTTCTTCATTTCACTTTTTTATATTTTGGTTTACTTCAGGAGTTAAATATATTTCTTAGTGTAAAGGAGTTACAAACTATCATTAAATGGGCTTACAGAGTATAATTAAACACTCAGGCCAAAATATTAAGAGTATTTTTTTGTTTTCTCTAAGACAAAATTTTTAGGTTTTCTTTTTCAAGCAGAAAAAAAAAAAATTTCTTTTAAAATCTTAATCAAAATTTTAAAATAAACTTGATTTCCAGGCTAAATTTTTGGGCGTACCTAGTATATATGGTCAGATTCTTCCAAAAGAGTAATGTTCTTATAATTAATTCCCAAAATTCCAGATGATTGTCATTAAAATATTAGATTTTTTTTTTTTTTAGATTTTTAAAGTAAAGTATATCATAATATTGTAATAGAAGTAAATATGTTTGAAAATGAAATATGAAGCCATCGATCAAGGGAAGTAATCAATAATCGGAGACCTATTCTTTAGATATAGATATTTACATTTAGTAGCTTCAATTCAAACATTTTTGGTTAATTTACTCTCTCAGTCATTGCAGATCTTGTATGAATTTCTATTTCCACCAAAGGTAAATGAAACAACAACATCAAATCATTTAATAAGTGAGACCTTGATTAACCCTTTGGGTGCGGAGAGCACCTTGAGTTCCGCAAATATGTATGAGTGGAAGATGCAATTTTAGTGCACACTACTTAAAATTTTTAGATCTTGTATAATATAAACCATCAGAGGGTGTCTCTTGTTTGATTATACATCAGCCCTAAAATAAAAATGAACTACTTCTAAAAATTGAGTAAAAAAGTCATTTCAATATCAATAAAACATTTTCTTATGAACACTCAAGTGCAATATACCAACCAACACTAATAGTGTCTTGTAGCAATTGTGAAATGCCAATAAATTTTTTTTGTTTTGGTATTAGCAAGTTTTTTAAAAATTTCTGGTTAAAAGTGTATTCCAACCATTAAATGTGTAGCCAAATGTGCCACACACAAAGGGTTAAACAATTAAATCTTATTTCTATAATCTTTATTTTTCTTGCCTCCCACAACAAAGAATACATAGCTGATGAAGGCTGAAGAATAGATCAGCCAAAATGGTGTGGTAACATCAAGTGTATGAAGAAGTTCAATTATTTAAATAATATTTGTAATTTTAATGAATATTCTCAAAGTTACCCCTGCACAAAAAAAAAAAAATAAATAAAATAAATTTAAAAATATACAAATAAAAAAATCATGCTATGTTTTGCGGGAGAGGGATGTCTGTTCAATTTTCAGTTTATGAATTGATTATATAACTGATTCACTAATTCTCCAGGTAAATACAATCTCTAGACAAAAGTAGTCCAATCTTGGGGCAAAAGATATATCACACACAGAGCTACTATATAGAGCAGGCCTACATTTAAGGTACCAGTGCCAGAGAGTAATCTACTCTTACCTTGTCAAGTACATACTAGACATTTAAATATATATGTTCCAAATTAGGCCCTGCACCTTGTAAGGCCAGCTCTAATACTATAACATATTTGAAAACTCAGTATATTTGCCCCAAAAGGCAGGTTTTATAGAACTAATAGATACTCTTTGTTAGACTAGTTATTGTTATTTTTATAATTAAATTTTCATGTAGCCAACTGTTTCATTGATAGACATTAAGTTGGTGCATAAATAACAGGAGTTTCTGTTCTGCTTTTCCTTATAAATTTCCCAAAACTCCATTTTTTTTAGGGTTTTATCTACTGCAGATAATGTGATTTTTATAAACTTGAAGTCAAATGTTTATTAAACACATCACTTAGCTAAATTTAAATTCAGTTTTTCATAATTCCTGGTCCTTGTGTAAAGGGTCTGTGTTTTAAGTCAGCAAGGATCACTACATTAAAAATGTGATCAGTCAAAATCAAAGATAACACGTTAACTGTATGTTATTTGTTTCCATAAGCAGTAAATGAGAACGTTTTGTTTTTAAACATCATTAGGCATATCAACCAACAGCAGTCATAATGTAGGAATATTTTATTGCATTGATGATTTTTCCCCTCTTTTTACTGTGTAAAAAAAGCTTGTTGGACACAAAACTAGTTAACTTGAAATGACTAATGGAAATTAATCGTTAGCATCTGAATGAAATAGATGGGTTGGTAAAGAAAAGTACAAATTCAATTCACAAAATTATGACAGGACACCAATACGACTGATAGAGAGCAGTTGATGTATCCTCCTAACAAATTTTTTTTAAAGTCAATATTTGATGTTGGTTCCAAGAAATATAAATATAGGAATATTAATAAGTTATCACAATTCTTTGTTATCTTTTTAATTTTTTGTAAAATTTCTTTATTGTCATTGACTAGTTTCACAAACTGTTATGTCACCAAGAAGACAGCACAAAACGTACATATCAAGATGATGATCAACTGATTTTAAAAAGTGCATGAATGAGCACATTATATATATGCACTCACACATACACACGAATATATACATATGCATATATACACACACACATAAGTGTGAGTGTATATATATATATATATATATATATATAGAGAGAGAGAGAGAAAGAAAGACACACTCACATACAGAGAGGAATGTGTGTGTGTGTGTGTGTATATATATATATATATATATATATACACACACACTCACTCACTCTCATATCTGTGTATTTGTGTGTGTGTGTGTGTGTATGTATGTATATATATATATAAACTTATATGGAGAAGTGGTAAATTTTTTTGGTAAATCTGACAAGATGAGAAAAATAAATGGAAAAGTGGACAAACCAAAATTGACAACAGATTCAACAATGACATTTTTAAAAAGAATTTGTTAAAATATCTTTGGTGAATCTGTTGTCAGTTTTGGTTTATATATATATATATATATATACACACACACAGACACACGTGAGTATCTATTGAAATCTAGTTGACCAAGATCAAAAGACAATTTAGACAAAAATATTTTCAAAGTAGATTTTTGTATATTTTACAAATATAAAAAATGTGTTGCAGCTGTGAATTTCAATTAATCAATTCAAATGACAACAATAAGAATTGTGGAGTGGGATGGGAGGTGAAGAGATGTATCTAAGATTACAAAATGTTCAAATACAATTATTTCATAACAATTCTTCTTTCCAAACAAATTAACTTTTGTTTTTCAAAATGTACAAAGAAAACAGTGAAATGCATTAATATGTAAAAAGATAAAAGCTGTTTGAAAATAACATTTACAAATTTTCATCAACATATCAACCATTTTTCTATGTAAAAAAAAACCTTTTATCACAAATGAGCCTAAGTCCAGTCATGAATGACAAGATAAATTGCCATTAAGATCAGCACTTAATTTCAGTTGATCTTTTACTTTCCTTTTTTTCTTCTTCCTCTTCTTTTTATACTTCAAATCTTCAACCTTTTTTTTTTTTTTTTTATATCACTTTTCTTTTTCAGTTCACTTTTCATTTATTCTTTCATCTTTTACTTTAACTTTCAATTCTTTGTCTTTTTCATGTGTCATATTTTTTCTCTCTTTTTCAATTTCTCTTTCCTTCAAACTTATTTCATCTATTCTTTCTTCTGTTTAATGCCTTGTATAACAGTAACAGGATTTTCTCATTGCTCTGAAGGGTGACTCATAAATATATGTCATATTGAATTTTACATACAAGAAGATTTCTGTAAAACCATTAAAAAATTGCATGAATATAATATTTTCAAGTTTTTCTTTGAAGCAGCAAATTATCATCCCTTGCTGATGGTACCATGTAACCCAATACAACCTATCAGGTTGGACTTAGGAATAGTCAGAATGGTACCCTAACAGCATAATAGGTTTTCGGAAACATTATCAGTCTTTCACAGCTTTACATTACTTTTTGAAATTAAATTTACTTTAAAAGGAAGAATTGAAAAACTAACTCCAAAAAATTATAAATATATATGAAGGTAACTTAATGAAATGGTAATAGTCCTTAGATATAACTTTGATAAGCAGTAAATATTAATGTCTATTTGATATCTATGTAGTTACTTGGCTGGCTACAAAAATTATATGTATCTTTTTTTGGGGGAGGGGTCTTTATATATATATATATATATATATATATATATATATATATAAAATTATGATAATTCTATGTGAGAAGCATTTTTAATCCATAAGATATTTACAGTGCTCTATGCACAAAAACGCTGAGTAATATCACAATATGTTTCAAGTATAAAATAAGATAATATAGTATAAAAACTCATAACTCGAGTTTGATGCCGTCTATCTTCAGGTGAGCTGGTATATATATATATATATATATATATATATATATATATACACACACACATATATATTAGTGCAATTAGAAGGAAACTAAAACCTGGTTAAATTGTCATTATAAATTCATTTTAGCGAATAATTTCATTATATTCTCCGCCTCATCAGATGACTGCACATGTTTAATTTGAGGTTGAAAAACAGCAAATATGGATTACAGTCTATATGTGCATGATAAAAAAGGAAGAAAAACCTGTATAAATTTTAGATTCTTGGCAAAAGTAAAGGGGGTTAAAACAAAGTATTAGAAAAATTAAGAAACCAGAAAAAGGGTCTTCCTGATAATTAACCCATCCTAATTTGGACATATGTTAGATTTTTCATAGCAAGTGGAATTTTTTAGAATAATGTAAGCTTGTAAACTCTCACACACATTATATATAAAGACATCTATACATGTGTGTTTATAAATAAAGACATCTATATGTTATATAAGACATCTTTGTCTATGTGTGTTATAGGTAAAGATGTATATATAAATGCTATCTAAAAGACGTCAATATACATATGTATTATATACAAAGGTATGTTGCATACTAGCTCACCTGAGTATCAACTTACTATTACCTTTTCCCTTTTTTCCGTATGTACATCTAATTCCTTACATCATTAAAAAAATTATATATATATATATATATAATTGTTGACTCTTGTCAAATTCTATTTTTCAAACAGTTGCATAAAAAAAGTGTCAATCCAACTGAAACATAAAAAAAACTTCCAGAAAATGATGCACAAGACAAGATTATATTCCAGTATGGATGCACCAAACTCAAGTTGGATTCTACAATTTCAGTGAGAATCAGATTCACTTGTGATGGTCTGCTAAGAAAACTAACAATTACACAATGTAAAAAACAAACAAACAAACAAACTTGGAAACAAAAAAAACAAGTGGAAGCCTTGCCAACAATAACTGCAAGTTGAAGAAAATATAGGTGCAGTCATTTTTGTTTAAAGCTGTCCAATAAAGATTAAAAGACAGGTTACATTACACCTTTTATTATTAGTATCTGACATGGTCTGCCCGAGCCCAGGCTTACAGTGTATAGTAAAATAACACTTAAGCCCAAAATATTGGCCATATGATTTGAAAGGGTTAATTCAGGTTTTAAAAATAATCATTTTTATTTCTTTTTTTATAATCAGAGTATTAGAAAGTCATGAATATTCATAGCATCATTCTATCTATTTAAAAATAGTTGTGAATAGTCATAGAATTATCTATCTGATCAATATTTAAAAATAGAGTCATGAACATTCATCAATTAAGGATATTTTTTTAACATTCTATTCAATTAAATGTTTTAAAAATTTTTAATTTTATTTTTCTATCCAATGATTTTTCGATCTATTCAAATCTTCAAATATATAAATAAATGTACACCTTTTTAAATTTCACTGAGTGAATATTTAGAAATGTTAAAAAATTCCACTTACATATCATTGAAAAATTGCTGATAATGTATTCAGAATTCTTTTATATTTAATATTATTATTACTATTAATTTTGACATGTATTTTCTCTATTTTCAATTTTTATTTTTACCAAAACTCTTTCTGGTGATTATTTTCAGAACAGCAAGACACAGCATATATTAGTGACAATAATAAAGGAAATGTTTTGCCTCTTTTTACCAAGAAGAAGCCTGCTAACCCTTCTTGACGTCTTTTACAAAGATGCAAGAGTCAATGGTTTTAATAGAGACCAAAATCATACCTATAACTCACCCCCTACTTTGTCTCTGGATCTGTCACAGCACCATACTCGTGATTGTTTTTACAAAAGGGAGAAAATATGAGTCAGAATTAGTAATAATATTCATTAACAATTATTTAATAATAATTATTAACAATAGTTTATAGTGAAAAATAAAAGAATCATTTTATTTAAACTAAAGCAGACAAAATGCTGACTTGATTCAGAAAATATACAATACATCTGTAGCATGATATATCAGCTTGGTTTACAGTCAGACTTGTATAAATAAACTAATATCTTTAATAATTGATATATACCACAAAAGAACTAATTTATCTGATGATTGGATGATATATAAAAAAAAAAAAGAGAAAATCTGAATACTTAAAATCTTTAGAGTTTTATAATCAGGGGATTTTCATTAATTAAGAAATCATGAATAATCAGAGTATTATGATGTCTATTTAAAAATAGTCATGAATATTCATAGTATTATAATGTCTATTTATGAATAGTCATAGTATCAGTCTATATAACAGTCATGAATATTCATCAATTAAGGATTTTTTTTCTAAAAATTCTATCCAAGATTTTAATGATTTATTCAAATTATTAAATATACAGATACTTAAGCAGCTTCTTGAATTTAACTTAATGAATATTTAGAATCATTAAAATTCTGCAAACACCATTGAGAAGTTGCAGATATATATTAGGAATACTATAACTACTATCATTATTATTTATCATAATTAATTATGATTTTGACATTTTCTTTTCTCTTAATTTTTAGTTGTTTTTTATAAAAATTATTTTTGGTCAATGTGTCTATGACAGTGAGGAATACCTTATACCGAACTACATAAATTTTTTAAAACACATTCAAATATCAGTCCCTAGACAGTGCAGACATTTTCAAATGTATGTTATCTTTCCATTAAAACAAAAGTCTATATCAAAGTTTTTATTATTAGTATCTGATATGATCTTCCAGAATCTAAAATATTAGGCCTATGGTTTTAAATGGTTAATTCAAGATTTAAAAATAATTATAGCTTTTTTATATGAATAAAGAAAAAAATAAGAATTTTGATTTGTATAGCTATATACCATGGAAGCGAGGGGCGGGGGGGATTAATGAAATACATTTGGTGAGTTTTTTTTTGTTTTCTTTACATAGCATATCTTCCCTGATTAGTCTTTAAAAAAAAAAAAAAAAGCAAAAAAGATGTTTTTAAGTCTGGTGGGTGGGAAAGATTACAGAGTTACCTCCTCTTGTCAGCATACAGCCACCACCAGAAGTCAGATTTGTTTCAACCGGATAATTCAATACTAAAAACAGAGTTATTCAGAATGTGTCATCGTCATCTGTGTCATTATTTTCAAGGCTGCTGGACTGTAAGGCTTGATGGTCAACCAAATCGCAGACTTCATTGATTAAGGAATTGAATTCTTCACAACGATCAGCAAAAACGTGATGTCCTGCTCCTTGAATAATCTGTAATGAAAGAAAACTAAAAATTTAGACTGACTTATTTTAACTGCATTTCAACCAACTTAGGGTGATTTTATGCCTAGAGGTTAGGGAATTGTGTTCATTGTACATTTATATATACATTTTTGTGTTGTTGCATAAGAGTATTTTTTTGCAGTATTATAATAAGTATTATCTAATACCAATGATTTGCACACAATTGTATGGTTTCAAATATTTCTATCTAATATTAATAATCATGACTTCAAGTAATTATTTCTATTAATAATAATCATTTACTTGCACACTGTTATATGGTTTCAAGTAACTAATAATAATCCTTAGTAAGCAATCAGAGCTTCAAGTAACTATTCTTAATACTAATGATTTACAGTTATATGGTTTCAAGTATTCCAACTGAATACAAATAATTTTTCAACAGATCAATTTGATCCATAGATGGGAAGTACACAGTTTGTCAAAAACATTTCTATTTCAAACAATTCAGTTTAGCACAAGTAAGCAATTTAAATATCAAAACAGTTCTATTTCAAGTAATTCAATTTAGCATAAGTACACAGTTTACTTCTATTTGACTCATAGATAGGGCCCTATTGGGTGCTACCACTCCAGGCCAGAGTGGACATGGGAGTAATGGCAATAAAGAGGTGCTCCATATTCCCCAAAGCTCCAGCATCACTGGAACCTCACCATCAGATCGTTTAGTGTCATATCCAGGACACTTGTTGGGGAGGGAGGGGTCTTGCCCTTCTGCAGAGGTGCTGTTGGTGTATTCTACAGCCCCAGCCAACTGAGCAACTATTAATATGGTTAGTGGTAGGGAAGATATTTAATCAAACTCTTACCCACCAAGGACCAATATTAGCATTAGTATATCTGTGATATACTAACACAAGGGAAATAAAGACAAAAACATAATTCAATATACAAAAACATTTAAATTTTTATATACACAATATACATTGAGAAGAATACACAATATTCCATGGTAGAATTATTTGAATACTGTTCCATGAACAAGCAGTATGTAGAAAGGGGAACACAATGGAAAAAAGCTTACTTGATGAAGTAAAATAAAATAGCCAGATAGCTTTACTGTTCTCAGACAGAGTCCAAGAAACATTTCCCCAATTCAAAGGACAAATGCAAAAGAGGTCAAGAATGGGTTTTTAGGCCATGTCATGTTATACCCAATTGTGACACGATGCAGAAGTGAACATTTTTTGTATAATGAAAATGAAGTTGAACTAGGAGTGTGTGTGTGTGTGTCCGGATTTGAACGTGGGTGGGCCTACCAGAGTGAAGTAAAAAAAAAAAAAAAAAAAAAAAGGTGGGGAAAGAAAAGTTTTTCTTTCTCTTGAGATATCAGATTACTGGGTGAAAGGCCCTGGCTGCCACTAAGTCTGGTTTTGACTTCATGCCCCAGAGAGATCAAACAGGTAGATTTTTTAGTACCAATAAATTTTAGATTCTCAGCCTGATAAAAAAATTTGTTTCTTCAATTGATGGAAAATTTAGTTCCACATTTTCTAAATAGAGGTAGCTTTTTGAGAGAAAGGGGAGCTGTCTTCATATGTGCTTAGAGGTAGTTATGATAGCAGTCGGGCCCCGCACATGCCTTGGGTCTTTGCATGCGCCGACAGAAAGAGTAAAATATAGTAGCACTGAGTGTCACATCACCTCCCTCAAGTCCAATTAAGAGAAATAAAGAACATCCAAATCAAAAGAATCTTGGACTTTCTTTTTTATCAGCGTGGGAAACAAAACAGCCAGAGAAAATATCCGTGGATACGAATTGTTAATATCACCTAAAAAAAAGGGGTATTACACAATGAGGGACCTAAAGGAGATGATTATTTATTGTCTTTCTACAGCATGAAGTGAAATGCAAATAGTCTTGTCCAGGATTTGAACTCTGGTCACCAATTCCATTTCCTATGCTGATAATCATTATGCTAAATGTGTCTGGGTGTATGTTAACCAATGCAAAAAGGAGGTGTTCGTGGTGTAATGGTTATCGTCATAGGGAATGGACACGGCGACACGAGTTCAAATCCTGGACGAAACTGATTGCATTTCACATAGCGCTAATACCCTTGGGAAAGGTATGAATCCAATAACTCTCCCTCCAGCTATGGGTAAATAGTAGGACAGACTAGGTTCTTCAGCCTTGGTGAGGCAACTAGTCTAAGAGAAGGAAAACTCTGAATTCAAACCTGTTAAACTCCGCTTAAAAAATGACCTTGTGTCATATCCTGCCTGAGCGGAGGGGTTGGTAAATGTGGTTAACCAATGCAAAAAGGTCTAATATAAATAAAAACAAAATAGAAAAATGTTTTGTTATTTTTATCATTTGATCCTAGTAAGTTCATATTGAAGTCATTTAAAACTTGAATTCTTACAAGCTGTAGCTGTGTCAGTACTACTGTATAGTTGAATCACTTGAACTCTAACACTTAGAGAAAAAGTTAGATGGGAACTCTACAAGGATGCAGCATGCTGTTTTGGAGAGGTTCTAGAAGGAGCACCCTAAAAAACTGCTGCTGTACAGCAACTTACCTCTCATCTTGCAAGACATGATGAGCACTGTTGGAAAAGCAATGTTCTCCAATAAAATCCTTCATATTGACACACTAATATTAACTGACCAGCAAAAACTTATATTTATCAGCTCTGTGCAGACATTAGATGTCATCTAGAAGATTTATCAAGAGCAATGGCTGATAGAGATGAATGGTGAGATAGGGTCAAGAGAATCCAAGCTGTTGGCATGTCTTGATGGTGAAGTCACTAAGTTTAGCTTAGTCTGGCACAAGGCTAGAACATCAAACTTACCATCAACAGTCAACTAGACTAGCTTATAACCATTACACTAATGAAACTTAGAATCCCAAAAGTTACTTTCCGATATTAAATCAAATGTAACAACAATTGGTTTTATCATGAGCTCACAAATAATTAGAATCTCTAAGTGTTGTATAGCTGTAATACAAATATAAGCAGAAACAAAAACAAACATAATTTACGAACTTCAATGAACGAACGAACACACTTCTTTATAAAAATATATCTCTCACATTTTATTCTCAAAAGGGTTGATGTTTTTGTGGTGTGTGAGAGATGGGTGGAGAGACATATACTAAGAGAGAGAACTTCTTTTTCTCATATCTTCTTCCAGGAGCCAAGAGGTGCCAACACTTGCACTCCAATGCAAGCTCGTCAGGGACACCTCTGATCGGCTGAGTGTCCTTCGCTCAACTGTGATTCTCTGCACTCTGCCTAAATCTGACCGCGTGGTTCTCATCACGTGATCTCCTTGCGGTTACACAACTGTTGTACCCGAGTGCCCTGATCGCGCTGCTGTTTACTAATCACAATGTGACAGCTTGTCAAAGCACACGGGGTCACCAGGAACAAACCAAAAATCCATGTCATATGTTATATAACAGAAGTAATATAATGATATCTTCAATCTTGTACCTACACATCTTTGCCCAGTTGGCTGGGGCTGTAGAATACAATGACTGCACCTCTGCAGAGGGGTAAGACCCAGCAACAAGTGTCCCGGATATGACACTGAACAATCTGATGGTGAGGTTCTAGTGATGCTGGAGCTTTGGGGAATGTGGAGAACCCCTTCATTGCCATCGCTTCCAAGTCCACTCTGGCCCAGAGTGGTGGCAGCCAATAGGGCCCAATCTATGGGTCAAATAGAATTAAACTATGTACTTATGCTAAACTAAATTGTTCGAAATAGAACTGTTTTTGACATTGAAACTGTACTTACACTAAACTGAATTGTTTGAAATAGAACAGTTTTTGACATTTAACAGTGTGTAAACAAAAACTATACTTATACTAAACTAAATTGTTTGAATTAGAACTGTTTGACAAAACTGAATACTGTTTGACAATTAAACTGTGTACTTATGCTAAACTGAATTGTTTGAAATAGAACTTTATTTGTATAAAAATAGATTTGGCATTAAATAACCTACAAAGGTTGATATGCCATAAAACCCAAACAAACCAACCTATCCATCTATCTACTGTGTAAAGAATGCTTTCTATATTCTTCTAAAACTATATCAGAAAAAGTATAGCAATCAACCTACAAATAATAATGATAATAACAACACTGGTCTACTGTTGGATTATAAGCTTAGGTATAAACCATAACCAAATTACTGACAGAAATAAATAACCATCAACATTGTATTCTATGTTAAATTAATCTTCTAATTAATATAAAAAACTTAACTCATTCATGTAAGTTATTTCATGCAACATCTGCAAGGCAAAGAATATCTTGCTGATAGTGGATTTACTTATTTAGAACTTGACCCTGTATGAGTTTAATATGAAATTGGATTAAATAATCTTCATTGACTCAGAACTTGATACCAATTACTTGTGAGCTAACTACAGAAAGACACAATGTAAGTACAAGTGCTATTTATGCCACAGAAAGAACTCAGGTTGAACCTGTTGACAAAATACAAAATCATGAAGAATTAACAATTAATTTTACAAAAACAAAGTAGTGATACAAGTGACATTTTCTAAAATAAAAATTTTCTTTTATTTGTTCTTCGGTGGGAAATTTTGCTACTGCATACATGCAAAAAAAAACTTAGCAAGGCATCCCCATCCCCATACATGATCCATTCAATAAAATCAACTCAATAGTTTTTAAAATTTTATCAAAAAAATTTAAATGAGTCTCAATGTCTCTGAAATATTGGAGGCAGGAACATTGAAATATGAAAAAAGAGCTCAAATTTGACAGTTTCAGATTCCTGAATTTTAACAAATTTCACTCCATTTTTTAAAGTAATTTTTTAACCAACAGGTTGAAATAAAATGTATAACATTGTCATACTCCAATAAAAGTTACAGCAATACTTAAATTCATTGCCACATTTCAAATATCATTAAATCACACAAAAATATTGAATTTTGTAAAACACAATGAATCATCATATCAAAGAAGAGATAAAAAATCTTGCATACCAAAAACTAGTCTTCTAGTTTTCACTCTGAAATTCTGACCATTTCATTTCATTTCATTTAATCCAGAAGGAAAAAAAAAATCCATGGGCATCTCCAGAACAATTTTACCAGAGTTTGAGTTTTGTTTAACGGCATATCAACCCCTGTGGGTCATTTAATGCCAAAAAGGTTATTTTGAATTTCAGTCATTAAAGTAGCAGTTCTATAGAGATGTTTGGTTATATCTTGCTAAAAAAGTTGCTTTCTTTTAGAAAATTAAAAATGTTTTCAGGGTTTGTATTCTTAAAGATGTCCCTCAGGTTTCTTGCTTGATAGTACTTGGTACAGATATGTTTAAGGTTGTTACAATTTAGAAGGATATGTTTGGTTGTGAGTTGTACTTTGCATGATGGGCACACAGGGGCATCCTCCCCTTTTAACAGGTGTGAATGAGTAATGTGGGTGTGCCCAATACGCAATCTGGCAAGTATTACTTCTTCTCTTCTGATGCTTCTGTAGCCTGTTGGCCACTCTCCGATAGCTTCTTGTATTTCATGGAGTTTGTTTTGGGTCTGATTGTCCCATGATTTCTTTATGGTTGGTTTTAGATCTGTATATGGGATTTTTGATTTGCACATATCAATTTGAAGAGCTTTTTTTGCAGCTTTGTCTGCTTTTTCATTTCCTTGGATGCCAATGTGACTTGGTATCCAGGTGAATATGATGTTATTATTTTTAGAGAGGGTGTTTAGTTTGTTTAGGAGCTTTGTGATCAAGGGGGATGATGTATCTCTGTTCTGTAGTGCTAGTAGGACTGATTTGGAGTCTGTGTATATGATAAATTTGGAAGCTTTATGATTTGCTATGATATTCATAGCTAGATCAATGGCTGTGGTTTCTGCACTGTAAATTGAAGCTTCATTAGGTAGGCGTTTTAGGGTTTCTTTTTTTTGAGAAATAGCAGCACAGCCTACTTTTTTTCCTTGTTTGGATCCGTCTGTATAGATGTGATAGTGATCTGGGAACTTATTTTGTATTTTTATGAGTTTCTCTTGATAAGTGATGGGGTGTGTTTTTATTTTGGGTAACTTAGCCAGTTCTAAGTTTATAGTTGGTTGCCTTATGGTCCATGGTGCCGTTTTGGAGAGTATGGTATGGTGTACTATTTTAGTGTTGATTTTGATTTCGTTGAGGAGGTCACTTATTCTTAAGCTAAAAGGTCTGATTTTTTGGGGGTTATTTTGATACAGGTTTTCATATTTTGTTTTGCCGGTGTAGTCATAAGCAGGATTTTGTGGACAGGAGATGAGTTTGATGTAGTACTGTAGTGCTAATTTTTGTCTTCTTAAATAGAGAGGGGGTTCGTTTGCTTCTATGTATAGACTTTCCTTTGGGGAAGTATTAAAGGCTCCTAAAGTAAGGCGAAGTCCTTGGTGGTGTATTGTTTCCAGTCGTTGTAAGTAGGATTTTCTGGCTGCTCCATATATGAAGCAGCCATAGTCAAGTTTTGATCTTATTAGAGATCTATATAGCTTGATAAGTGTCTTTCTATCAGCACCCCAGTCTGTGTGGGCTATGGCTCTCAATAGTTGCATGGCTTGATTGCATTTTATTCTTAGCTTTTTTATATGTGGGATAAAGGATAATTTAGAGTCAAAGATAATGCCAAGGAATTTATGTTCATCTGTTATGGGTATTTCAGTGTTATTTAATGTAAGTTTAGGGTGGTTGTGCATCTTGTGGATTTGACAGAAGTGTACACATTTTGTTTTACTATTTGAAATTGTAAATCCATTTTCTGTGGTCCATTTTTGGATTTTATTTATGCATTGTTGTACTTTCCTTTCTATGGTTGTCATGTTTTTTGAATTATAGCAGATGAGGAAGTCATCTACATATAATGACCCTTTGATTTCTGGAGGGAGGCAGGATGTTATGCTGTTTATTTTTATTATAAATAGGGATACTGATAAAATACTGCCCTGAGGAACTCCCACCTCTTGTGGCTTCGAATCAGAGTATGTGCTGCCAATCAGTGTCCTGAAAGATCGGTCTTCAAGAAAGTTTTGGATGAAGATGGGAAGTCTATCTTGTAACCCAAAGTTTTTAAGGTCTTTGAGAATTCCGTATGGCCACGTTGTGTCATAGGCCTTTTCAAGATCAAAAAAGACTGCCACCAGGTGTTCCTTTTTTATGCATGTTTCTCTGATTAGAGTTTCTATATGAACCACCTGGTCCATTGTGCTTCTTTTTGTTCTGAAGCCTGCTTGTAGGTTTGAGAGCAGTTTATTTGATTCAAGAAACCATATTAGTCTTTGGTTTATCATCCTTTCTAAAGTTTTGCATGCACAACTAGTTAGGGCTATGGGCCTACAGCTGGTGGGATTTGTTGGGTCTTTTTGTTTTTTGAGGATGGGGATGATTGTAGCTTGCTTCCATAAAGTAGGGATATTGCCTGAGATCCAGATATTGTTATATATGTTTAGGAGATATTTCTGGGAAATTGAAGGTAATTCTTTAAGAAATGTGTAGTGGATTTCATCTGGACCAGCAGCTGAGTTATTGGATTTGGATAATGAATTTTGGAGTTCATCTAGGGTGAAAAGTTGGTTGTAGCATTTAGTATCGTCAGAGGTGAACTTTATTTTGTTCTTTTCTTCTTTGATTCTGATGGAGTTAAATTTGTTGGAATATTTTTTCGTAGATGATGCTTGGGCAAAGTTTTCTGCCATCAGATTAGCTATTTGTTTTTCATTCAAAGCTTTTGTGCTTCCTTGGGAGAGATGATTTATAGGAGTGTGGACAGTTTTATTTGATATTTTCTTTACAAAGTTCCAAATTGTTTTGGGATTAGTATTTGAGTTTATTTTTGCAGTGAAGTTTCTCCAGGAGGACCTTTTAGCTTCTTTAATTGTGCCTCTAGTTTTAGCTCTTTGTTGTCTATATTTGTCTAGATTTTCTGATGAAGGGTTGGTTTTAAATTTCCTGAGGATTCTTTGGCGTTCTCTGATCATAGTTTTGCACTCCTCCGTAAACCATGGATTGTTATGTTTTGGGGATGTTGTAGTTTTAGGTATGGTTTTGTTTGCTATATTAATTAGGGTGTTTGTGAAATGTATTATAGGTTCTTCTTGGTTTGTATTTGTTTCTGGGATTAGGGTGTCAAGGCATAGTTTTTTGTAGGCTTGCCAGTTTGCTTTTTTGAAGTTCCATCGTGGGTTTTTTGAGACTGTTTGTGGGTCTGATTTTCCTGGTTTAGTATTTTCTATTATGATTGAAAAGTGGTCACTGCCGCAGGAATCTTCATGTACCCTCCAGTTATATTCTATAAAGGTGGCTGGATCGCTGAGTGTTAGATCTATAGCAGAGAATGTACCTGAGGATGAGCTTAGGTGGGTTTGAGCTTTCCGATTGTGGAGACATAGGTTGTTGTTATTAATGATTTTTTCAAGGGTCTGACCTCTTTTGTTCGTTGTCCTGCTTCCCCACAAAATGTTGTGGCTATTGAAATCTCCCATCAATATATATGGTTTAGGGAGTTGATTTATTAAGTTATTTAGCTGTTCTTCGTTTATAGGGTCTTGAGGTGGAATGTATATAGAGCAGATGGCGGTGGTTTTGTGTAAAGTTGCTGAAATTGCTACAGCTTGTAGGGGGGTGCTGATGTTGATTTTGCTTTGGGGGATGTTTTTCCTTATTAGGATTGATACACCACCCGACGCTCTTAGTCCTGTGTCATGTATGTAGTCGTATTGCTCATAATTTTTCATGTTTGTTTTATCATTGCTTTTTTTGAATGTTTCTTGGAGACATATAATGGTAGGATTTTGTTCAGTTATTAACAGCTGGAGTTCGTTGTAATTTGCCTTGTAGCCACGACAGTTCCATTGGATTATCTTGTGGGTATTTTGGTATTTGGCCATAACTATTTATGCAGTGTGTGTCTTGGGTTTGGGTTGTATTATTTAATTTTCGTATTTTCAACTTTAGGTGTCGAGTCCATTTCGGTTTCCATACTTTCTGTTTCTGGATTTATTTTTGGTTTTTGTAGGGGTGTGTTGAGTAGGTTTTTGTTTTTCTTCTTTTTCTCTGGTTCTTGAGGTTGATCGGTTTCTGTTTTTGATCGTTAGCGTTTCATTTTTTTGGCTAGAGGTTGAAGGGATGTTTTTTGATTTGTCAGTTGGAGTTAGTTGTACATTGGGTATAATAGTTTTAAGGGTTTTGATTAATTCATGTAGGTCGTTTATTAAATTTGTTAATTCTTCTTCTATTTTTGTTGTTTTTATTTGTGTTTTTGCTTCGTTTTCTACTTGGTTTGAGGGAGTCCTGGTTACCTGAGAGAAAGTTAATTTGTTAAAGGGATTTTCTATGAGTCTTCTTGCTTCAGGGAAGGTAATGTTTTTGGTGATTTTCATTTTGATAATTTCCTTTTCCCTTTCCCAGATTTTGCAGTACTTTGAGTCTGCTCTATGATTCCCTTTGCAATTGTTACAGTTTAGGCTGTTTTTGCAGGATTCCTCTATGTGGTTTGGTTCCTGCTCTCCACATTTGACACACACTTGTTTTCTTGTGCAGTGCTGCTTCAAGTGTCCATATTTCTGGCAGTTATGACATCTTCTGGGATTTGGGATATATGTCTCAACTTTAACCACTGTATAGCCTATTTTTATTTCTAAAGGGGGTTTTGGGTTATTAAAGGTTAGAATGTAGGTATTGGTTTCAATTATTTCATTTTGTTTTTTGATTGTTATCCTTTTGACGTCTATTACATTTTGTTTTTTTAGTTCATTTTTAATTTCCATTATTGAGCATAATGATAGTTCTCCATTTCTTATCACCCCTTTAGAGGTGTTTAATCTCTCATGGGGGTAAGCTTTTATATCTATGTTGTGGATTTTTTTTTGCTTTAATATTATTTCAGCTTTTTTTTTTCCTGTCACCTCTATAAGGATGGTTCCATTTTTCAAGTTTTTTACGGTTTTGGGTGATATTAGAGCTGAAATATATTTTTCTATGATGAAGGGGGATATTTTTGTTAGCGGTAGTTTTTCTTTTGATTCTAGAATGATGAACCTTGGATATGGCTCATCATTGTCTGAATCACATTCAATATGGGGTCTTTTTGCTTGGGTTTTTGTTTTAACAGAAGCCATAAAAGTGTTGGATGAGTTTCACTGAACATGCTCCCCACCCACCTTGGAGCCCCATATGGGGATGTGCCTAGGGGGAAACCCATTCGCCTAGCAACACCAGGGCTACATGTTCAGTATACTCATGCTGGTGATAGACGAATTAATTTTTTGTCCCTGGGTTTTCGTTCCCAAGATAACTACTTCCCCAGGGACAGAAAGGACTACGAGTCTTTCCACAGCATGATTGACCCTACAGCCATCGTCCTCATTTAGATTTAAAAAAAAAAAAAAAAAAAAATCTAAGAGAGTACTGTCATGACCAGCCGATTGATCGGATCGGGCCTCTCCGACCGCCCGTCTAGCCCAGTAAGGGCCAAAGTGGTGTGTTGCAAGAGACTTGACCACTCGATTTTCAGGCCAAGTACTGCTCAACCACCAGGATCCCGTCCTTAAGCATCACGGGTCGCCACCCACGGCCAACAGGTAGCCTCGTTGGGGGGGGGGTTACCCCTCTGCAGAGGTGCAGTCAGCGTATTCTACAGCCCCAGCTGACAGGGCGAATTTTACCAGATACAAAATATTTCTGTCACACAAAAAATGATAGATGGATAAAAATGGACTACATTTTCAAAGAAATCAGTGCCATGAAATTAGTTGAAAACACTTAGAAACATTCATAGGTCAATTTTATTATTGGCTTGTGCAATCAATGCATCATTGAGACAGGAGAGAGAGAGAAAAAAAGGGGAGAGAGAAATACCTGTACATCAACATAACTGTCTGGACGAAGATATTTCACATTCTGTCCAGTGTTGGAATCAATCCAAGAGCGTGAACCGTAGACAAGTGTGATTGGGATGGATTTGTCAAGGTCTGTTATCCGGAGCATCATTGGATGTTTGGCCCAACCAAATGGTATTGACATTGTCCGAAATGCTGATTCTCCACTGGGGAAAAAAATAAAAAAATAATTGAAGAAAATCAACAGAATTTGAACAACA
Source organism: Sepioteuthis lessoniana (assembly GCA_963585895.1). Taxonomy (NCBI): domain Eukaryota; kingdom Metazoa; phylum Mollusca; class Cephalopoda; order Myopsida; family Loliginidae; genus Sepioteuthis; species Sepioteuthis lessoniana. Next base: position 56,544,790 of record OY757934.1, on the reverse strand, counting down.
ATGTGGGATTTCTATATCGTGTAGAGGAGAGATAAGGGAGAGCATACATTTCTTGATTTGGCAGTTGGTTTTTCCAACACTAGCATGACTGAAGATAAGAAGGTAGAGATCAATGTATATACTTACCCAACCTCTCTGCCATGAGCAGGATGTGACAATTTTTAAGCAATGTACGAATTTACCCAACCCCTCCACTACAAGTAGAATGTGACACAAGGTCACTTTTAAAATGGAATACAATTGGTTTGAATTCAGAGTTTTCATTCTCAAAGACTAGTTGTCACACCAAGATTAAAGAGTGCAGTCTATCCTACTATTGTAATTACTCATGTATAACTGACCCCTAAATCTAGGCTACAAAATTTTGGAAGAGAGGGGAGAAGAAGCAAACAAAAAACTATCTTGTATATAATATGAACTGAGTTTTAAGCTGAAAAAAAAACCCAAAACAAAACAGGAAAAGCGTGTGTTATATGCAAATGATTAAAGTATTTATCCATAGCTTGGGAGAGAGTAGTTGGAACCTTTCTCAATATAGCACGTTAAAAAGAAAAAGAAAACATCGGGCTATAAATTACTAAATGACTTTAATTCTTATCATTTAGAGTATTCAGACTATTGCCTTCATTGTTATATTCATGTTTCAGACAGTTCATCCTTTGACCATCTACAGGTGTTTCTTGTCAAACTCAAGAGCTTACACAGAACTCTGAACCAAGCTGTTTATTTAATCCGCTTGGATTGATTTTTCTAATTCCGCTAATCATAACCAGGTATAAGTGTTAAGCTATAGTAAGTATTCCATGTTATTTTTACCTGTAGCCAGGATTGAACCTGCAACCATCAGTGATTTCACTTAGAAGCTTTTTTTTAATCAAATGCCTATATCTATTAAACCATATGTTCTGCAGGACAATTCAGAGTGAATTTTTGAAACTTATAAGTTTCAAAAATTCACTCTTAATTCTTTCCATTCTTTTTTTTTTAATACAAGCTGTAGCAGAAATACCTCCCATATTTTAAAATGTCACTACTTTAGTGCAAGTGAACTTAGCTAAGTAGCAATGGGAGTTCCATTTAGCTAAAGTCTTTCCATTTTTTTTTAAGACATAATCAATTATGATTATGGCTTGGAATGGTGCACACAGTGTGCATTTGCTGTTGAAATGCTTTTTTTTTAAACAACTGGTGAATCTGTAATTGCTACAGGGAGTTTTTCATGCTCATTACATGCCATGTCAAAATGATCCTGTTCTGAATAGAAAATCAATACTGTTATCCAAAACATTATCATTTCAAGGGGAACATATAGATTCATGCCTTTTTTCAAGGGCTTTAGTATTATGTGAAATGTAAACAGCCTCATCCAAGATTTGAACTTGGGTCACCAATTTCATCTCCTACAACAATAACCATTACACTAACTACGCCTCCATTAGTAATTGTAGACATGTTGCATCTAAACAAAAAATACATAAAAATGGAATGTTATTTTCAGAGAAAGGAGTTTAATTTATAAGAAACATAAATATTGGTAATACTATTGTCTTTGATGTTTATCTCAAAGAATCTCTCAGTATAGATCAGGTTTGCACAAGTTGAAAATGTTTCTCAAGGATTAAAGTGAGGTAACTAGATGCAATAATGGTTGATTGAAGTCATATTTCCCTGAAATTGAAGTTTTTGCTCAATATCAGGGATTTTGCTGGAGCTGAATGCTGCCATGTAATTGAATGTAGAATTTTGTTGTTTTTTTTAAGTATCTAGGAATACAGCAAAACTGAAAACGACTTCCAGTACATTAGTAACTGTTTCATAACTGCAGTTAACGAGCTTAATTAAAATACAAGGAAAGTTTTTCTTACCTTGGAGTCTGTGCATTACAATGATAAATGTAGTTGAGTATTGTATCATCTTCAAAAAGTGGTGAAAATCTTTGCTTCAAATCTGGACGAAACTTTTTCACTAATCCTGGACCTGAAAATACAAAATCCAAATATTTTGTTTATTCTATTCATGCAACAACCACATTGATACTTGTTTATTTGCCTTTAATAGCAGCTAACCCACTAGCCATGATTTTAATAGAATTTATCAAGACAGTGCCGTCTCATTAAATGGCAAGCCTCTGAAAGCAGTAGACTAGTTCATATACCTCAATAGCAATATCTCATTGCTTCCAGGTCCATTCTGACTCAGAGTGGTAGCACCTGATAGGGTCCTATCTATGGGTCAAATACAACAGTTTGATGTTTAAACTGAATGTAAACAAAAGTCTGATGTTTAATTGAATTGTTAGTGATATATCGCAATACTTGGAACAATTTAACAATATGCAAATGAATGAGAAATGTTGAATAGAATTATTAATGTTAAATAGCAATACTTGAAACTGTGTGCCTTAATTGAATTATTGCTATTACATAATAATATTTGAAAACATCTGACTGAGTGCAAATGAAAAATGTTGAATAGAATTAGTGTTAAATAGCAATATTTGTAACCACTTCATTGTGTGCAAACAATAAGAATTATTCTTATTAGATAGCAATACTTGAAACCATTTAACTGTGTGCCAAAAAAATGAGGTTAGGCTCATTTTAAAATTTTAACAAAATGTGTTTACAAACCATATCTATTTAATATATGTATATATAAAGAGGATTTGGCATTAAATATCCTACAATGGTTGGAATACTATAAAGCCAAACCAAACCAAACCTTACATCTCATAAATCATCAAAATAAGACAAAACATGCAAGACACTACCAGAGAAGTAAGGATGAACTCATAAACTACATTCTTCTATAGACTCCAATACATGGACACATACTAGTGTTGGCTGTCTAGCAAACATGTACATTCCTCAGCTCTTTGCAGATACTGTGTGCCATTTAGATGACTTATTGAGTACAATAGTTGATAGGGATGTATAGTACAAGTGTCAAAGGAATCTATGCTATTGGCATACCTTCATGATAATAATCAAAGCAGAAGAAATTACTAAGTTGAAATTAATGAATGTCTCCACCTACTGGCCAATCCTTAAAAATAAAAGGAAAAAATAAAAAAGAACAACTCTGTTCATAATTATTCAAAAAATTAATAAGAGTAATATGTCTGTAATTCTGAAACAACTATGAATTGTCATTTCATAAATAAGGCATCCCTAACCAGTGGCCCCACAAACAACTTTCAAAATTTTCTCTTAGTCTTTTGATGTTGACTGAAGAAGTACCATTACAACTGTGGATGAAATTCACTGATCTTCAGTATTCAGAAGATTTCAAATCTAAGTTTCTTCCTTGCCACATCTTCAATTTCTATAAGAATCATGTTTTTCTAACTGGATGATTCCCCAATCTTATAATTAATACCCACTGGTAGTGTGCAAGTTTGGTACTGCATACTCCTGTGAACACTTGTTCTTTAAAATGAATCATACCAAGAGTATGCTGTGTTCGCAACTGTCAAATCATCACTTGTCTGATGTGTTCCTTCAGTCAACCTATTTATTTAAACCTGATATTGCATCTTTTTGTGATTTCAAATAACATCAGATGACTCATTAATGAATCAAGATTGTTACCTAGTGAAGTTAGCAGGGAATTTTTCTGTATTTTTAAGATAATGGACTCAGATCCACCTGAATACTCCACACTCTCTAGTGTGGCCCTTGAGCTGAAAAGGTCTAAATGACTTCTGAGATGAGAGCTCATTATTTACCTGATTTAGACTATTATTCCCATCTTGATTGTTATATTCATAACATTTCAGTCATGGTACCCTCTGACTTTCTTCAGGTATCTTTTGATGTCTCATTAACAAATTGATTGATGAATTTGGGCATAGTTTTTTTTCAGTCCTTTTAAGATTACAGCCCTAGACTTTCCAGAGTTAAGCTTTGTGGACCTTGGGTTGAAAAGTTTGATGACCTCTGTTATAAATAATGTCAGAAATCTGATTGATGGGTGAGAGAATCAATAATTGTTTAATAAAACTCTTTGTTGTTTCTTCAAGAAAGGTTGTTGGGAAAGGTAAAATTTCAACTCGCTTGTTAAGTTTGAGTTCTGTTTAACAGCATATCAACCTTTGTGGGCCATTTAATGCCAAGAAAGGTTAGGTTGTTTTTGTCTTCTATGTCGGTTTTAGGGCATGGTTTTTTTTGGTAGTTCTTGATTCTATTTGGCCAGATATAGGTGAAAAGGGTGATTTGGTCAGATTTCAGTGAAAAGGTGACGTTTTTTGGAAGACTCAAAATGTTCTCAAGTTTGGTTTGGTTTGGTTGATTTTATGGCACAAGAATCCCAGCAGGCCACATAATGCCAAACTTCGTTTATACACATATTAAACCTAAGATTTACAAATGAATACTTAATAGATAATATTCCAAATGAGCCAGAGCCCATCTGCCTGCACTAATAGCTCTAAGCATCGCTGCTACACAACATCAATAATTCAACCCAACATCAACAATCTGCCTGCACATCACTTAAGGTATAGTTTATTTTACATTAGGGTTTTGACTGATTGATTGATTTTAATTATATGTCAACCTGTCTAGGGTTATTTTATGCCAAGATAAAAAGAATCACATTAATTGTACATTTGTATTTTGTGTAATATTTTTTTTGCACAGTCCTTTCAAATAAAAATAATTTTAAAACAGATTTGACCCACAGATGGAACCCTAGAAGTGCAGAGTGGACCTAGGAGTAATGGCAATGGTGTACTCCAAACTTCTCAGAGCTGCAAAACTGGAGCCTCATCATCAGATGTAGAGTCATACTCAAGACACTTCTTTTTTTAGCGTATTCTTAGCACTGCCAACAAGGCAATGTTTGGGTCTTCATCTTTCTGGTTTTCTTTAAACTGTCCTGTTTGACTCCTAATTCTTTGAATTCATATATGCTTACTTAAAAGAAAGTCACTTATCAAACAAAATTACCAATCTTTTCAAATAGCAATTTCAAACAAATCACTGACAATTCCTATCTGTAACTTTGAATACTTTATTTATCCAATTATTATAAATAATAACACTGACTTTCTAAGCTATATTTTTAAGAGTGTGTGTGTGTGTGAAATATACACTTCACTCCAAATAACATTACCTTTTATAATGGTTAAGTGAAATACTACTATGTAACGACTCTAGCACCTCCAAACCTGTCACTTCAAGTATGGGTATTTTGAGATAGGAAGGTATCAAAAATTGACCTTGATTTAAAATGCAATAAAAACATGAATTTAGGGTTTTAACAGTTTGTCTTCAAATGAGCAAATGAAGCAGATTTGTTTGAACATAGTTATATGGTTTCAAGAATTCCTATCTAACATCAATAAAAGGACAATTATATAGTTTCAAGTAACTAATAATAATCCTTAGTTAAAAAAAAAAAATTATAGTTTCAACAAACTATTCTTAAAACAAATAATTTGTGCACAGTTATGTGGTATCAAGTATTCCAATCTAATACAAACAATTTTCAAAGAGATCTATTTGACCCATTGATAGAACCCAAACAGGTACTCTAAGTCAGATGGTTTGATTTAGTTTGGTTTTATGGCATATAAACCACTGTAGGTTATTTAATGCCAAATTTGGTTTATTCATAAATATAAAGTAAGTAACTAAAGTTGGTGACTGTAGTCAAGGGCGATCCAAAAGCTCCCTTTTCAATAGCCTCGGCACCGAGGTGTAGGGGAGGGCACTACTTCTTTCCCTGGATTTCTCCACTTTACTCTTGATATACATCTTATAATGCTGTATGTTAAGCAAGGAGGTATCAAGCATTATTTTTTGAGTTTTTGATATGACTTGACCTAGGATTGAACACTGGTCTCACAGGCCATTGGTGAACACTCTACCAATTAGGACAATAAGCCAGTTATATTAGATATATAGGATTTGTAAACATAAGTCAACAAAGTTAAATAGTCCTAAGTAAACGTCAGTCATTTGTTTACACACAGTTAAATTATCAAACAATTCTATTTAGCATAAGTCATTTGTTTGAACTCAGTTTAAAATGTTAAACATTTCTATTTGACTCATAAATCAGGTGTTACTACTCCTGACCAGAGTGGACCAGGGAGCAATGACAATGAAGGGGTACTCCACATTCCCCATAGCTCCAGCATTACTAGAGCCTCACCATCAGATTATTTAATGTTATACCTAGGACACTTGTTAGGAAGGGGATCTTAGCCCTCTGTAGAGATGCACTCAGTGTATTCTACAGCCCCAGCCAACTGGGCTGTCTGAGTCAGAGTAGGAGTAATCGCAATGAAGGGGTATAACACACTTCCTTAAGCTTCAGAATTGAAACCTCAACATAAGATGTTGTTCAGTGTCATACTCAGGACACTCCCTTGGGTGAGAGTCTTACTCCTCTACTGGGAATAAAGTTGGTGTATTTTAAGCTCATTTTAGAGAAAAGACCATGGGCATAAAAGAATCATCATTAAAATCAAGGTATGTCAATAGCACAGATTCTCTTGACTCCCTCTCATTATTCATCTCTATTGGTCGTCACTCTTGGAAAATTCTTTAGATGGCATCCAGTATTGGCACAAAGCTGATGAATGTAAGTTTTGCTGGTTGGCCAACTCATATATAAGTTCATATGAGAACATCACTTATGAGTTCATCCTTGCTTCTGCAGACATGCCCAACATGTAATGTTTATCTTACTTGGATGGTTTGTGAGATAAGAAGTAAGTGGCTGTACAACTGCTGTTTTGAAGGCTTCTGCTTCTAGGATTTGTTCAAAACAGCACACAGCATTCTTGTGTAGTTCCCATCTAGCTTTTTTTCTCGGTGTTTCATTAGAGTCCAAATGGTGCAACCATACATTAGTACTGACATGGCTCGAAAGAATTCCCATTTTATTTTATAATTTGGGCATTCAGATAACAAAAGAATATAACTTACCCCAAGGACCAGCAGCTCGGATAACAGCAAGAGGATTGAATGGTCTGGCCATAGTGATGACTGCACGTGCCCAATAGGATAGTTTTGGTTGGTTTGTAGCTTGGACGGGTTTTTCAGGGAAACCCCAGGGTTCAACAGCAATCAAGTGGTGCACTCTATCTGGATGCCGAATTGCATAGGAGGTAGCCAGGTAAGACCCAAGACTGTGACCCAGGAGAATAAACTTGTCAAGTTTCATCTGTTGGCGCCATTCTTCAATTGCATCAATGAATTGACTTTCAGCTTCTGTGGCATCACTGCTGAATGATGGCCGTGAACTTCGGCCAAAACCAAGAAGGTCAAATGCATAAACTGTTCTTTTGGTGGCCAAAGAGTCAATGTTGAGTGTCCAAAGGCCAACTCCTCCACCCATACCATGAACCATCACAAGTGGGATCCGTGGCTGGTTTCGATTCACAATGATTGTTCGGATTTGGCAGTCATTGCTACGGATCGGAACAAACATAGACTCTAATTTGCTTCTAATGCCTGGAAGGAAGAAAGAAAATAAAAAAGGTAAAATGGATTCAATATTCAGCCTAATTGACTCCCCCTACAAAAAAAACTAGCAAAAAACAAACAGAATTTAAATCAAAAGAATCAAACCCAACATTTCAGATTGATTATAAATGGCATGTCAACCCCTTTATGGTTATTTTATGCCTACAAGTCAGGGAATTGCATTCATTGTATATTTATATTTACATTTTTTACATAGTTGCCTAAGGGTTTTTTGTTTATTTATTTATTTATTTTTTTGCAGTCATATCAAATCTGAAAATCTTTCAACAGATCTATTTGATCCAGAGATGGGACCTTAACAGGTACTAACACTCCAGTTCAGAGTGAAACTGGGGGTAATGCCAATGAAGTGGCACTCAACACTCCCCAGAATTACAGAACTGAAGCCTCACCATCAGATGCTCCTTAGTGTCATACCCAAGACTGCCCTTTAATTTTTCTTACACCTCTGCAGGGAATTGGCATAATGGTTAGAGTGTTCACCAATGGCCCGGGAGACCTGGGTTCAATCCGAGGTTGAGTCATACCAAAGACTCAAAAAATGGTACTTGATGCCTCCTTGCTTAACACTCAGCATTATAAGGTACGGATCAAGGGTAAAGTGGGGCAATCCTGGAAAAGGAGTAGCGCCTTCCCCTACACCTTGGTGTAGTAGCTATTGAAAAGGGAGCCTTCTGGTTACCCTCAAATTAGGTTGCCAACTTTGCTTACTTATTCTAAGAACTGTCCACAGGGTAATTATTTTATTATAAAGCATAAGCCAAACTACTGGCTCAGATCATGTCAGATATAATACTAATAAAAAAACTTATTGATTATTTACAGCCTATCTTTTATTTGAATGATGGGATCACTTTAAACAAAGATGTCTACAATCTTGAGAGAAGTTTAGATTTTTTTTTGTGTGTGTGTGAATATTGTGGGCACAGGTACAGAGTATTTGAAGGTCAAGAGGCAAAAGGTTCAAAGGATTAATTAAACCTTCTTGTGGGAAAATCCAAGTTGAATTTTTATTTATATTTCTTCTTTCTCAAGTGTGTAAGTCTTGCTTAACTCTACAAGTAAAATCAATGTTTACCTAACTTAGAAAAAATAATCTTTATTGTCAAGTCTTTTTTTTTTCTTACCTCAGGGAAAATGAAGCAAGTGTTGGCATTATTGGAGAATTCTTTAATTTTTTGAAGATCAGACACGAAGTTGAAAAATAAAGCTAACTTTCTAAATTAATCCTTTAACGTTCACAACCAAGTTAAAAAATTTTTTTTAAAGTTTTGGATATGATTTGAGTTTTTAAGGATGTCCCAGTGGGTGTGAAAAGTTTAAACCAGAAAGCCACAACTAATTTTAGAGGATTACCTCTAAAATTAGTAGAAAAAAACATTTCAAGCCCAATTCACATATCTCAGAAGCAACATCTACTGAAAGTGATATCAACATGTTTAGCAAAGTCATGGAATGCAATTGATAGGTTATTGATCATATGGAAAATACAGTATTTCTTCCTAGCTATATCTGTGTCCAGACTACTATATAAACTCACCACCTGCATGCTAACAAAACGCATTGAAAAAAGCTAGATGGGAACTACACAAGAATACTATGTGCTGTTTTGAACAAATCCTGGAAGCAACACTCCACAAAACAGCAGCTGTATGGCCACCTACTTCCCATTTCACAAGTCAACCAAGTAAGATGAACAAGACATGCAGAGTATTGCTGAAGAAGTAAGAATGAACTCATAACTGATTTTCTCAAATGGACTCATACATATAGATATGGCAGTGTTAGCCAACCAGCAAAGACTGACAAACATTAACTCTATGCAGACACTAGAAGACCTAGCAAGAGCAATGAATGATAGGCACAAATGGCGAGACAGTGAGAGAGTCAGGGAACTCTGTGCTCTTAGCACAACATGATGATAATGCTTCTCACTAGGCACTGTAATCTTGATATTTGAGTCTGAATACAAGCCCTGTATTTTGGTTAGGTCAAATACTAATAATAAAAGTTTCAATATAGCAATCATTCACAACCTTTCTTTTAATGGAATGATAAGATAGCTTTGAACAAAGATGTCAATATTCTAGAGCAGGCATGGATAACCTTTTTAGAGAAGCTTGCCACATGAGACATGGCTCACCATCAGACAGGCTACACAACTAAAAACATTCAAGGTAATTTTTTATTGAAGGTATTTTGACTATTTTCCCCTGAGGAGACTATACAAATAAGCATCTGCTTTATAAATAAGGAAAAGTTGATTTTTTTCCCTCTTTGGTAAAGAAATCAATTTTATAAAAAACTCAAGTCTAGATATATTATCATCACTGATATAAATGTGATTAACACACTCAGCTGCTGGGATACATTATGGAAAGAAAAAAGTAATACTTAAAAAATCAATGTATTCAATATGGATATAATTTGTGTACAGAAAAAAAAATTGAATATTTTCATAATCAGTGAATCAAAATTTTAAAACAATTTTCTTTAAATTACAGGTGTATATTTAGCAATCTGACAAATAAAGAAAACTTTAATAAACACTATTTTCCTTGTGGAATTAGGTGGGTGATACAGAAAGTACTGCAGGCTGCATGTCACCTGTGGGCTAATGTTTACCTATGACTGCTCTAGTGTGAAGTTTGAATGAGTCTTGTGATTGATTTTTTTTGTGAGCTCAAGGACAGGATTTCTGAGGGGTCAGAAGCCAAAGATTCAAAGAGTTGAATTATAGACATTAGTAAAAAAAATTTTGTCAGGAATTGAGTATGCTTGTTCTGCATATATCACATCACTCAATAAGTCCCACATCTGACATATAGATAGCGCCACTAATAAAAAAAATCTGTATGATTCATAACCTTCAAATGACAAAATTTGAGCCCAATCGAATTATTAGTTTACAAATTAGTTATTTAAGTGAAGCTACTGTTGCAAATTTTCAAAACAACGAAAAAATCTAAATTTCAAGAGTTGATAAAGCATTGCTTTCTGATGTGAAAAAATACTGTTCAAGCCAAGCAATGGCTTGATAAGTGTTATTTGGACTCTGCTCCATCGGAAACAATGGTTAAGAGATGGTTTAATGACTTTAAATGCGGTCATACAGACACAAATGATACTGAACGCTCAGGTCACCCAAATTCAGCAGTTGTCCTGGAAAACGCCAAAAAACTCCATGAACTCGTTTTGGCCAATCATAAACTGAAGTTGCATGAGATAGAAGAGGAGTTGAAGATATCAGAAAGCAGTGTATTCACCATTTTGCATGAACATTTAGCAATGAGAAAGCTGTGTTTAAAGTGGGTGCTGCATTTGCTCATAGTTGATCAAAAACAAAAATGTGTTGACGATTCAGAGCATTGTTTGCAACTGTTTCAATGCAACAAAAAGGAGTTTTTGCATGTGACACTAGACAAAACATGGATCTACCACTTCACTCAGGAGTCAAATCAGCAGTCAGCTGAGTGGCATCAGCAGGTGAAAGCCATCCAAAGCCACCAAAGATGTAAACATCAGCAGGCAAGGTTTTGGCCTCCGTATTTTGGAATGCACAACAAATTTTCCTTATCGATTACTTTGAAAAATGAAAGAACCATCAATAGAGAATATCATATAGCATTAATGGTGCGTTTGAAGGAAGAAATCACCAAAAAATGGCCACAAATGAAGAAAGAAGTGCTCTTTCACCAAGACAATGCACTGTGTCACAAGTCAATCGCAACAATGGCAAAACTACATAAATTGCACTTCAAATTGCTTTTGCACCCATCCTATTTACTAGATATGGCCCCAAGTGACTACTGGCTGTTTGAAGACCTCAAAAGAATGCTCCAGAGAAAGAGATTTGGCTCCAATGAAGAAGTGATATCAGAAACTGAGGTATTTTGAGGCCAAAGACAAATTCTTCTACAAAAAAGGCATTGAATTGTTAGAAGCATTGGAATCAGTTTATCACACTAGAAGGATACTATGTCGATGAATGAAGTCAAATTTTGCCTAAATGTCGTTATATTAGTTAGGCCCAGGACTTATTGAGTGATGTGCTAATGATATAATGTTTGTCCAGTGAAATTAATGATGGCCATTAACCAAGCCAAGGCTGATTGCATTTCACATAGCACTAATACCCTCGGGAAAGGTATGAATCCAATTATTCTCCCTCCAGCTATAGGTAAATAGTAGGGCAGACAGGGTTCTTCAGCCTTAATGAGGCAACTAGTCTAGAAGGAAAACTCAGAATTCAAACCTGTTAAACTCTGTTTAAAAATTGACCTTGTGTCACATCCTGCCCAAGCAGAGGGGTTGGTATATATGACCAAGCCAAGGCTGAACAAATGAACTACACAGGTGATTCGTTTATAGTTGTGAAGGCTTTTGTAGAATGAAACTTTTTAACTACTTGCGACCAGTCCTGTCTTTCTCACATGCCATGTCAATACACTGGTTCGCTCAGATCTACTGGCTGGCCAAAATTTGCATATGTCACAAAACCCATCCCACCAGAGACGAGATGAGTGACTTACAAATAGCACCCCCAAGGACGCTCATGCTTCCATTTTTTTCTATACTTCTGGCACTCCGCACGCAAGACACAGTCATGCTCGTTTTGAACTTTGAGGTAGGCCATTTCACATGTCACTTCTTGCTTCTTCCTTGCTTCCTTCCTTCCTTCCTTCCTTTTGGTGTTGCTATGAAAGGAATTCATTCCACACAGCTTCGTTGTCACATTTCATTTCTCTTGTTCGTCTGGCTCACCACCTGTTTTTTATCCAGCCGGGGACGGTTACTAGATTCACATAAACATCGGCTGTTCTGCCTGCATATACAGCATGCCACTCATTGTCTCTTTGAATGACGAGTCCCGGTTAGCTCATCAGAGGTAGCAGTCTGCGGGTTCTGCCTTTCAATTTCACTATATAGAACCAGCCACATTTTCTGGATTATCAGAAAACAGAAGAATGGGGCACCAGTACGCCAGTGAGTTTCTGAACAATGATCCTCAGGTTTTCTTAGACAAGTTGCCTTTCTCAGGCTAGAAAATTCAGTCTATCCTACTATTTATTGATAGCTAGTAATGGGAGATGCAATGGCAAATGATTTTCCCCCAAGGGCATTAGCATGAAGTGAAATAAAAACAGCCTTTTTGCATAAAGATCCGATTTGTCATACTATACTCTCCTTCTTCCAACCTGGGAAGTGAAAGAGATTGATTCTAACCAAAACCATACACAAAATACTGGTGTGCATACACAAGCAAATGTGATCTTTCCCTTTACCATTTTGTCAAATATTTGCATCACATAAGCAATAGGTTGGTTGATTGAGTTTTATGGCATAATAACCCTTGTAGGTTATTTAATGCCAAATTTTGTTTATTCATATATATTAAATATATATGATCTATAAATGAATCGTTTGTTAGTAACAATTTTTAAATGAGTCAGAGCTCATTTGTTTGCACACAGTTAAATGATTTGAAGTATTGCTATTTAACATCAATAATTTTATTTGCACATAGCTAAATGGTTTCAAGTATTTCTATTTAATACCAGTCATTCTATTCAAAATTACATAGTTAAATGGTTTCTAATTTAGAAAATGATTACATATTTCTATTTGACACATAGATGGAACCTTAAAAGGTACTTCCACTCCAAGTCAGAGTGGACCTTGATGTAATGACAATGAAGAGATACTACTTTTTCCCCAAAGCTCCAGAACAGGAGCCTCACTATCAGATGGTTTAGTGCCATACAAGACATTCATTGGGGAGGTGTATGGTGGGATGAGGGTCTTACCCTTTTGCAGTGATGCAGTCAGTCTATAGTACAGCCTCCTCAGCCAACTAGGCTAAAAACCGCTTTAAAAAATATACTTATTTCCCAAAAGGATCCAATGAGCATGTGCAGGCTAGCATTACTTTGATTTCCTAACTGTAATTCTACAAATAGAATACAGAATCAGTACCAAGTGATAAATATATATATATACACACACACACACACAGAGGTCATTAAATAATTAAACTGAAATTTGCTTAAGGAGTTGGTAACAGAAAGTACTGTTTACAGTTGCACCTTTTTCAAGGAAATCAATAGTAATGGGATCTTCCATGTCCCAAAAGACTGTCACAGCATGACGTTCTTCATTGCACCCAGAACTTTTTCTTTACCTGAGAGTCAGTGTGCTTCCCCTCCATGGACTGCCTTTTTAACTCATGTTTAACCCATTTATAAAGACTTTTTTAAAAACTAAAACATGCACAATCCTCTGTAAATTTCACCTGGTTTGCACTTTTCAGCCAGTAAAAATTTGATGACAGACCTCTGTTTAAGCCTAGAGCATTCTGATTTTCTATTTTGAATAACCTCAAAAATATTTTCGTGAGATTAAAATCATTTTTGCTAAAAATCAATTCTAAACATGTTGAGTTTACATTTATGGGAAAAAAATTCTCAAAATAAAATTTCACCTTAAAAAAATAATTCCCCTTATTGAATGCTTTCATGTGTATATACCCACATACAAAAAAGTCATTTAATACATATGAAACAATATTTCAACTATAAAAGAAAATGGTAAAAACTAATGACAGAGTTTTGCATGACCAATTCTCGGGTAAGCTAGTAATGATGTATTTGGTTCCTCATGAGGCCAGAATGTGAGACAAGGTTGATCTAATATGGAGTGCAATGCAGAAAGTAAACGTCATATTAGGCGGTTTCAAAAAATGCTTGTATTCTGTTAGCAGACAACAGGCAATAAACTGAGCCCTAACACCTTTTAGATCAGAGAGAAGGCCCCTGGTAATCAAGTTTATAATCTTACCTCAATCACTAGCAAGCTAGTATTGAAACACCTGAGGATTATCCATGTCAAACTCAAGTCATAACTTATCATCCTGTTTAATTCTATTTTATAGTTATTTTTATATTACACTGCTTTTTTGTGTATAGAGCATTGGTTTGATTTCATGGCATATTATTGGTTATTTAATGCCAGATCCTCTTTATAAAAAGTTGACCTTAGTCGAAGGTGACCTGAAGGCTCCCTTTTGAACAGCTACTACACCGGTGTTGGGGAGGGTGTTATTTCATTCCCTGGATTGCTCCACTTTACCCTTGATCCTAACCTTATAATGCTGAGTTTTAAGCAAAGCAGGATCAAGAACCATTTTTTGAGTCTTTGGTATGACTCGACCTGAGATTGAACCCCGGTCTCCAGGACCATTGACAAATACTCTACTCATTAGGCCAATGACCCAGTTGTGAATCCTCTTTATACATATATATTAAATATATAGGATTTGGTTTGGTTTTATGGCATATCAATCATCATAGGTTATTTAGATGCCAAACCCTCTTTATATATATATATATATTATTCATGATAACATTTTTAAATGAACCTTAGCACTTTTCTTTTTGCACTCAGTTAAATGGTTTCAAGTATTGCAATATAACAGTCATTATCTAACATCAATCATTTATTTGTACACATTTAAAGAGTTATGATATGTAAGAGATTAGTTTGTTGATAATTTCATTTTTAAATGAATTAGAACTCATTTGTTTCCTAAATAATATTGTTACTTTTTATACACAATTAAATGGTTTCAATAATTACTGTCTCACACTAATAATTCTTTACATTATTAATCATTTGTTTGCAGACAGTAAAGTGGTTACAAGTATTGCTATCTAACACTATTTGATTCAACATTACTCATTCGTTTCCACACCGTTAAATGATTCCAAATATTGTTATGTATCACTAACAATGTAAATAAACTTCATTCATTTGTTTACACACAGTTATATAACCAGACAGTTTTCTTTCAAACAATTCAATCTGGCATAAATCATTTGTTTGCACTCAGTTTAAATGTCAAACAGTTCTATTTGACACATAGAAAAGCAATGAAGGAGTACTCCATATTCCCCAAAGCTCCAGCATTACTGGCGCCACACCATCAGATTGTTTAATGTTATATACAGGACAACCGTTTGGGGGGGGTCAACTCTCAGCAAAGATGAAGCAGACTGGGTTATAGAGCACCGTATGTTACTGATTTGTAACACTTTTTGCAACAAATTATATATATATATATATATATATATATATATATATATATATTGTGACGCGAAAGATTTACTTTTATCCCAAAACGGGGCTTTATCTTCGCACGTGTGAAGACGGGGCAGGTTGGCACTTGATCCCTTGTAGAATAAGTCCTCGTTCAGAGTTTTTTTCTCAGGCATATAAGAACTGGCATATTATGTGGGGGATTACTTTATGGCTAGACTGACCGCCACTGGCAAGGGGTTCCAAATTTCACACTATCCACACACCCACCAGGTCGCTTTTCTTCCTCCCCTAGAACAACGGAAGATATGGACCTCTAGGTTTAGACGTAATAATATTATATTGTAGTAGTCGGCAACTCCGGTTTCCCGTGTGATATTTTAAAGGAATTTATAGGACCATTTTAAGCAAGATAACATAAGGCGAACAGAAGCTGGAAAAGAAACATGAAGTAACAAATTCGTAGCAGACGCCACAAATAACAACTTAGACCACGTGGGAACATTAAAATATATCAATCTTTTACTGCACATAGATATATACCTTCACGTGTCAAATATATAATAAATGAACAGTCCATGAACATAAATGTCTTTCTTCTTTTCTTGTCTTTTGTTTTCTTCAAATTGAGAGAGAGAGAGAGAGGGCATATAAAATTGGATATAAGGAGAAACAGTCCCAAGGGTACTTATCTTATTTTCTTTGATGGAGTTCCTGTGGAGAATCTTTCCTCTTTTACGGGCTAATAGACTTTATGCTATTTTTAACACTGGCTTGAAGAAAATGGCTTCTTCAATCCGAAATATTTTTATGTCTTCTTCTACCCGGAGTACTGGCTTTGGCTCCGTCTGCCACGAGCCCTGTCCAACAACTAACTTTTTCTTTTCGTTTTTTCACTGACGGGAAGAAGGTGCCACTTCCGTTTTAGGGTCCCAGCCAATCACTTGGCTTCTCTCTTCCTCCCTCTGGTCGGGCGATTTCTTAGGGCTACTAGATGTTACCCAAGTCAGGTTACTGATAGCTTGACCTAATTTACTATCATGCCTTAACGGTCATTCTCTGATGGCTTGCTACTGTTAATTCAAACCAGAGGATAGCAGTAATCATATTTCTATCTTCTCAATGGGACACCACGTGACAATATATATATAAAACAAATGAGCTGATTTTATATGCATTTATGTTATTGTAACAACAAAAAAGTATAATAGCAAGATTTTTATAAGCACAATAACTGTTAAAGAATAAAGCGATTCCCAGTCCATTTTGCAAGTTAATAAATAACTGTGTTTTTATTGCCTGTCAAAACATTTAATCATAAAGTCAGTTTTTGTTTTGTTTTTTGCAAGCAATTATATTTCTTTGTTTAATGGCATATTAAACTGTATGGGTTATTTAATGCTAAATCTTTCTTTGTAGAAGGACAATAGTGATACTATTTAACATATAACTCGAGAGATAAATTCATGCCTTTCCCAAGAGTATTAGTCTGAAAGTGAATGAAATAGAATCACTGGAGTTCAAACTTGCTTACTATGATGTTGCACTCAAGCACATTAGCCACTATAAAATGTTTCAAAGTGACAAGTTTTGAAAGAGTTCACTTAGGTTCATTTTTTTATCAATTTTTTAAAAAGTTTATCAATGATATATTGTCATAAAAATTTCAATTATTGTTTCAATAATCTCCTTATGAGGATGTCCCTGTGGCGTAGTGGTTAATGTACTGGACTGCAACATTTTAGTAAGAGTGTTTGAACACAAGTTGTGCTATTACATTCACTTTCAGAATAATACCTTTGGGAAAGATATGAACTCTATTATTTCTCCAGATAGGGATAAAATAGTACTACTTCTGTTCTACAAGAATGGCTTTGACATTAAATAACCATGAAGGTTGATATGCCATTAAATAAAGAAACCAAACCAAACTTCTAACGTCTTTATTGGGAATCCTTTTGAGATGAGGCTTCTTAATCTGAGAATTAATTTTTTTTTCTTAATCTCAAAAGGATTCCCAATAAAGATATTACAAATTCGGTACAGACCTGACTATGGAAGACCAGATAAGGAGAACAAATAATTGGATTTATAAGGCCAAAAAAATCCAACCTTGATTGCCCTTGAGTGGCGCAGCAGATAGAGGCGTTGAGTCTCTACAGTTCCAGGTGAGCATTGTCAGAAGATAGCGGTTTCAATTCGTACCCAAGCCGGCCAGAGGTTTACTTGGTCAAAAACGTGGTACAATAGACAACTATGGAAGGCAGTAATTACTAAGGATATGGTTACAAGACTCAGCATTCCTATCCGAGGTTGCGGTTAATCACCTGAAGAAGGCCAGAGGTGAAACTTGGCCGAAACGTAGTGAGAAGAAACAATGAAAAAACAACCAAGATGAGGATAAAAAGTCCGCAATATATAAAAAAAATTAATCCTCAAACTTCTAACATATAAAACACAATGTGATTTTGCAATAAGTGGCTTATTTTATGTGTTCTAACAAAAGCAGACAGAACTTATTTTCCTTCTTCATGACAAAATCTCGTTCTTTTGACAATGTTCATTTCTTTACTCTTTCACACAAAAGTCAGCTCTGTATGCTTCAACCAAGTGTCATTCTCATTTACTTCCAACAGTCATTGACACAAGATTGCCATCTGATGCTTTGGAATCCTTATGTACACAATAACTCATGCATATTCATAAGCAATAGTAACAGAACTCAAACCTGCACATGACTCACATTACAAATGGCTACTTCTGTGAAAGACATGACTCAGTGCATTTTTTTTTCAAGTAAAAAAAAAAAAAAAAAAAAAAAAAAAAAAAAAAAAGATCAAATTTTTTTTGTTCATTTTTTGGTTTACTTGGCCCTGCATCAAATAAATCTAAAAACAAGTCAAGCCTTCCTATGTGCAAGATTGGTGCAATACAATCTTCCTACTCTTATTTCCTAGTTTGTAATGTACATTGCTAATATTACATAAAAATGTGCATCATAATGGAAATGGTTTTTAAATATGTTATATTATTAATCTTAGTTAAAAATTTTATCAATTTGAAGTTGTATATTTTTAAGGTTATTCTTTTTTAATTATTAATTTTCAAAAACTTTATTTTTTATTCGATCATTTACATTTTATATCTTCAAGTTTTTAAAATAAACATGGAATATTTTTGAGTGACTGATTTTAATGGCATGTCAACCCATCTAAAGTCATTTTATGCCTTGAGGTTAGGGAATCATGTTCATTGTACATTCATAAATTTAGTGTAGTTTTTTTAAGAGTTTTTTTTTTTTTTTTGCAAAAGGTCTTATCATATATGAATAATTTTCAAAGATCTATTTGACCCATAGATTGAACCCTAACAGGTACTACCACTCTAGATCAAAGTAGATTTGGTAGTAATGGCAAATTCTCCAAATGCAATTTAGTTTCATATTCAGAAGACTCCTTTTTTTTTTCGTAGAGTGTTAACCTCTCTGCAGAGGATACAGTCAGTGTGTTCCAAACCCCATTGACAACGTTGTTTTATATTTTAGAGTTTTTTAAAATAACCATGGGATGTGACAAGAAATGCTGGGAGACTTGTTTCTTCTCCCAGTACAACTTATAAATATTTAACTGTTGTCAAAAACAGAACTTCTAAAGCAGAGCTTGTTTTTCATTTCCTCTCACTAACAAAAGCAGACAGAACTTGTTTTCCTTCTTTGTTTCTAACAAAGGTGTATCCTATATGCTCCAATCCAGTGTAACTCTGATTTTCTTCCAATAGTCATTAACAAACTGTCTCCCTGTCACTTTGAACAAGTCTTTTAAATAGATAACTTATGCATATTCATAAGCGATAGTAATATTAAGAACTCAAACTTGCACATGCACACAAATCACATTACAAAAGGCTGCTTACACCAAAGCTTTATAAAACCATGGAGACTTCCTGTTTATATTTTAGAGTTTATAAAATAACCATGTAATGACCAGAACTATGCTAATTATATAAAATCTCTGACTAG
The DNA here is from genome assembly GCA_963585895.1 of Sepioteuthis lessoniana. Lineage (NCBI taxonomy): Eukaryota > Metazoa > Mollusca > Cephalopoda > Myopsida > Loliginidae > Sepioteuthis > Sepioteuthis lessoniana. The sequence goes on along the minus strand of OY757934.1, from coordinate 56,525,179 downwards.
AATATGACTTGCTATTGAGTAAGATCACTTTTGGTAGTCTTTAAGCAAAAATGGACATAAAATCATTAAAAGATTTTCAGCATTATTTACCATAATTATTTGTATATACAATATACTATTTTTTTTCAAATTTTTCAGCCAGAAAGTTGAGTGTGTATTATAAATGAGAATTATATGATCGACTTTTTTTCCAGCCACAGGCCTCACCATATTCAGGATGGAATGACCAAAAGTTATATCTATTATCCAAACTAATGTATTTTATGTTGTGACAGAAATATTCAATGGAATATTTGCTTGTTTATACTTTTGTTTTGCCTAATGTGAGCATATTTTTGCTGCAAGCTAATTAGATTTTTGTGGGGACATATCCATGTGTTTCCCCTAAATTTTGCATTTTAAGACAATGCAAATTATGTAAATTCTTATTTTTAGTCTATATAAACAGATAAAAATTGAACAAATGCCAAATTTAGGTTGAATTTAGCTACAAAAAATTCTAAAAAGTCAGTGTATATTATACATGAAAATATTTTTTTCTCCAGAATTTCCATCCAAGGTAAGGAATCCATGTAATACAGAAATAATTATGGTATCTTGGATATGATTTTACTTAAAAGCTATTTTATATGTAGCAATTTCCTAGCAACATGAAACTGTAAAAGAATTTTAGACACACATATTCAAAAATGGTATCAGTTAAATCTTACATTGGAAAATCTTGTGTTCTATGGCCGACAGTTGCATGATGGAAGTTGGCCGCCAATGAAACCATGAGGATCCATCCCAGCGATCCCTATAAGTGAAAAAAATAAAAATAAATAAAATAACATCAATTTGTACCTAAGAATAAAAAATGAAAATTAGAGAACAAAATAGAAAAATTGGTTGTACATCGGGCATTCTATTCTTATATCCTATAAGGTTTGTACAAAGAAATAAATTTCATCATATAATTACTAAATTAAGCCCTTATTATATTGTTACCAAGTAATTATTTTATCAGAGGGAAGCCATAATAGAGAAAGGTGAAAAGAAGTTATTTATCATGATATATATATATATATCTACATACACGCACACACAGCATAATTACTTTTTAGTACATATATACAGCATATTAAAAAAAAAGAAGCAATTTTCCTATTCCAAACTTGACTTTGTACATATTTATCAACTCCTGCAACATAAAGTCAATTTTTAACTTTAGATTAAAAATTAAACAATAAATTCCAAGTAAATCATTGATTGATTTCAATGGTGTGTCAACCAATCTGAAGTTATTTTATTCTTAGAGGTTAGGAAATTGAGTATATTGCACATTTATATTTTTTTGTTTATCTAAAACTAATTCATACATAATTATATAGTTTCAAGTTGTCATCCAGTAAATGCTGTTTTCAAGCAACTATTTCTATTTAATAATAATCATTTGTTTGCATCTAGTTATTTGGTTTCAATTAACTAACAATAATTCTTAGTAAACAACTATAGCTTCAGTTAACTATTTTTAATACATTATAATTTACAGTTATAGGGTATCAAGTATTCCTACTGAATTATTTTCAAACAGATCTATTTGATCCATACAGGGGATTCAAAGAGGTACTTTCACTCCAGGTCAGTTTTTTTGTTTTGTTTTATGGCATATCAACCATTGTAGGTTATTTAATGCCAAATCCTCTTTATACATATATATTGAATATATATGATTTGTAAACACATTTTGTTGATAAAGTTTTTAAAAGAGCCTATCCTGATTCTTTTGAACAGCTAAATGGTTCCAAGTATTGCTATGTATCACTAACAGTTCATTTAAACATCAGTCATTTGTTTACACACAGTTAAATGATCAAACAGTTCTATTTCAAACAATTCAATTTACCATAAATCCTTTGTTTGCACACAGTTTAAATGTCAAACAGTTTTATTTGACTCATAGATCAGGTGCTACCACTCCAGGTCAGACTGGACCTGGGAGCAATAGCTATGAAGGGGTACTCTGCCATTACTGGAGCCTCACTATCAGATTGTTTAATGTCATATCCAGGATATTTGTTAGGGTGTATTCTACAGCCCCAACCCACTAGGCTGTCCAGATCAGAGTGAACCTGGAAGTAATGGCAATAAAGGTGCACTTACACTCTCCATAGGTGGTTGGTTGGCATATCAACCTTAGTAAGTTATTTAACGCCAAATCCACTTTTTTTTTTTACAAATCATGTTCTATTTCAAACAATTCAGTTTAGCATAAGTACACATTTTAATCGTCAAAACCATTTCTATTTCAAGCTATTCAGTTTAGCCGAGCAGTTCTATTTGAAATACTTCAGTTTAGTATAAGTATAGTTTTTGTCCACACACAGTTAAATGTCAAAACAGTTCTATTTCAAGTAATTCAGTTTAACATAAGAATGCAGTTTAGTTCTATTTGATCCATAAATAGAACCCTATCAGGTGTTACCACTATGGGCCAGAGTGGACCTGGGAGTGATGGCAATGAAGGAGTACTTTGCATTCCCCAAAGCTCCAGTATTACTGGAACCTCAGCATGAGATTGTTGAGTGTCATATGCAGGACATTCAGGGGGGGGCGTTATACCCCTCTGCAGAGGTGCAGTTGGTGTATTCTACAGTCCCAACTGACTGGGCAATCCAGAAGTGGAGCTTCACCATTAGATGCTGTTTAGTGTCACATCAAAGACAACCCATGGTGAGTGTCTGCGGATTCAAAGGGCATCCTATTAAATTTAAATCATATTCTAAGGGCATCCAATTAAATTCACATCAGATCAGACTGAGAGAGAAAAAAAGAATTTTGAAAGTGAATCCATACCAATTGTTAATAGTGTGCTAGTTATATAAAACACTCGGTAGTGAATTTGACACACGTTGGGCATTCAAGATATTTTGAAAATCTTTTGTCTGAATTATTTGATGTATTTGTGCTTCAGTAAATAGAATAACAACAAAGGCAAAAAAAAAAAAAAGAAAAAAAAAAGGTCACTAAGAATGATTTGGATTCTGAGATCACATCATGACCTCTAAACATACAAACATTATATATAATTTTAAGTTTTACTAACCATGGGAAGATTTGCAACAGATATGGAAAAATTTATAACTTTATTTAGATATAAAGGTACAGAAATAAACCTAATGATAGGCAAAACATTTATTTTATACAAACTGCTTCCTTGTCAAATATTCCAGTATTTGATGGCATACAAGACATTGTTATTCTCCTCCCTCACCCCAAATTGTAGATAGATATGTGTGTGTACACGTATGTGTGTGTGTGTATATATATATATATATATATATATATATATTTATATATTTGTGTCTGTGCATATCAAGAGAGATATGTGTGTGCATATATATATATATATATATATATATATATATATGACGTTTGTGTATGTGTGTACATGTCACAGTAACCATCGCTGATAGTCCACCTTAGCTGAGAACCATATTGCCTGGCACCTCACTACCAACAATGTTGTTTCCTCCTTTGAAATCATCTGCAGGAGCCAGTGTCAAGGACAAGAGGCTCAGGGGAAGGAACTGCAATATTGCCATCAAACCCTGACCAAACTTTTGTGGCCACTGCTACCAAGCCAGCCTGTTCCACACAGACCTTTACTTATTAGCCATGAACATACTTTCTTGATCTTGGTTTCATGAAGCTCAGCCCTGATGATGTGTGTATACACACACACACACACACACACACACACACACTAGAGAGAGAAAATTATATCCAGATTGTGGTTAAATTAATATTTTTTTCAATAATAAAATGTAAAAAGCTAAAATCAATTGGTTAGAAAAAAACTTTTAGTATTAACAGTGGTTTTATGCAGGTGTTTTTCTTTTTCAATTTTAAAAAAAAATTCAATCCTAATTTGTAAGCAGAGACTGTGAATACCACTCCCATCATCTTTACAGAAGGGGTAGTAACAGTCACAGATAGCACTTAGAAAAAAATAGATATAAATGTTAATTTATTTCACCCTCCTAATAATATTAATAATGTAGTTTGCTATATTTATAAATAAAGAGTATTCAATATTATTGATAGAACATGCATAGATCCAAGTAAAAATAGCTGAGACATTGTGCTAGAAGACTGTTAGTTTCTTGCCTATCCATTCATCAGACTATATGTAGTTTGCTATATTTATAAATAGTGCTCAATATCAATAATAGAGCATAAGAAGATCTAAGTTAGGATAGCATAGACACAAAGTCAATGATAATTAGTGACTGTCAGTCTCTTGCCTATGCAATCATCAGACCAAATATATAATCTAGTTTGCTATATTTATAAATAGTGCTCAATATTGATGAGAGCATATATAAATCTAAGTTAGGATAACATAGACACAAAATCAATGTCAACTGGTAACTGTCAGTTTCTTGCCTATGCAACCATCAGTTCAAGATGGTTATATAGGTGAGGAACTGACAGTCACCATTGACTGAGACCAGCTTAACTTTCAGTGCCTTAATCTCAGTGCAATCCTAAAAGATTTTACTCCACACTGCTTTAAAAATTTGGGGTCAACAGTATGAGAAAGGGTGCTTAGAAAATGAAAATAAAAAATCTCATACAAAATAATAGTTAAAAAAAAAATGTTATCAAAATTGCAAACCTTCCATAAAAGGTCAAGCTTAACATACCCCTCCCCCAATATGTCCACTACTGATAGTGTCTACACTATCCTTAGATCTCTCTCTCTCTCATATATATGTGTGTACATACCTAACTCTTCCACATGAGCAAAACGTGACACAAGGTGAGTTTTTAAGTAGAGTTTAACAGGTTTGAATTCAGTTTTCCTTCTCCCTGACCAATTGCTATACCAAGGCTAAAGAGCACAGTTTGCCCTACTATTTACCCATAGCTAGAGGGAGAATAGGATTATTAACTTTCTTAAGGGTATAAGTGCTATGCAAAATGCTAAGAATCTTGTCCAAGATGTGCGCGCGTGCGCACACGCACGCATACGGTTTCCATGTTTTGTATACATAGTTAAGGTATCTGCCTACCTAGATGTTGTAGACAACCAGAACTTGTACCTAATATTAACACTGTACTAGTAAAGTGAAAAAGAAGAGATCTTATATCATCAAATATTGTTATTTAGCAAGAAATATTAATAATATTGATTAGATATTATACAAAGAAAATTTCAAATCAAAATTCAGTTTATAACTATCAAACTACAGACTTCATGATCCACTCTCAAATTATACTTAAAAAAAAAACCCAAAAACAATTCCAAATAATCATTGTACACAGTTTCAAATTCATGCAAACAGATATAAAATGAAAAATAAAAAGTAAGAAAACATGAAAAAAACAGTAGCATACATTCATATGGAATTCAGATGTACTTTGGTTTCTTTATTTAATGGCATATCAACCTTAGTGGGTTGTTTAATGTCAAAGCCATCCTTGTTGGGGAACTGTAGTGGTACTATTTAACCTATAACTGGTGGGATGGGAAGTTTCATACCTTTTCCCAAGGGTTTTAGTCCAAAAGTGGTAATTTACTAAGCTTTTTGCTTAGATATGGCACAAGACCGTATGACTGGGGCACCCAATGAGACCCAAACTCACTTATGGTTTGCTACTCTAACTTGCTAACCATTACACCACCTGAGGAACCAAAAGTGAACATAATAGCATGACTAGAGTTTGAACTCACTTACTTGAGGCTGCAAGTCAGTACTTTAGCCATAATGCCATGGGGACCCCGCTTCAGATTTGAATAGATAAATTTTCAAACAAAAAACAATTGGAAAGGGAGTTGAGGTGATTATTCTGAATTCTGGTTGGGTGGGGAATTAATCAGTAATATCAAAATGCAAAAAGCGAGATTTTTTTCTCGGGTTTATATTCTGAATATATATTTAAACTTTCAGTAATTTTAAAAGTTAAAAAAGATGATAAAATCCAGTATTAAAAAAGAAGAAAAAAAAAAAGACTAGATAAAATAAAGTCCCCATGAAGCCAAAATGTGACATAAGGTCAGTTTAATGTCCATTTCAAAAACTTACTAGGAAACCCACCGAAAATAACACATGAACCAATCAGAATAATTAGCAAACAATTAGACATTAAACTAGGACCGTTCACACAAGAAGAACTCGACTCGGTTCTCAGAAAAATTAAAAATAGGAAAGCTGCAGGGCTGGACGAAATTCCCCCGGAAGTATGGAAGACCAGACAATTCGACGACATACTGCTCCGACATTGCAACGCAGTATACAATCAAAATCCGATAGATAGATGGATGAAGGGATGCATACTCCCCTTCCCTAACAAGGGGGACCTCGGATTAGCCAAAAACTACCGAGGCATAACACTTACATCCATAGCAGCCAAAATCTACAATGCCCTACCACGAAACTGCATAGAACCCAAAATCGACAACATACTTAGAAAAAACCAAAATGGCTTCCGAAGAAATAGATTCACGACCTCACAAATATTAACCATCCGTAGAATCCTTGAAGGTGTATGGGCAAAAAACCTACAAGCGACATTAATATTTGTTGACTTTACCAAGGCTTTCGATTCCATTCACAGAGGAAAGATGGAACAAATCCTACTAGCGTACGGCATACCTAAAGAAACCGCAGCGGCAATAACGATTCTCTATAGAAACACTAAAGTAAAAGTATGATCACCAGATGGAGACACAGAATACTTTGACATTGTAGCAGGAGTACTACAAGGGGACACGCTGGCCCCGTACCTCTTTATCATTTGTCTAGACTACGTAATTAGAACATCGATTGACAAAATCAGAGAGAATGGCTTCGAACTGACGAAGAAAAGAAGCAGAAGATACCCCGCAACAACAATTACCGACGCTGACTACGCCGATGACATAGCGATACTGGCAAATACACCTGACCAAGCCGAAACACTACTGCATAGTTTGGAACGAGCAGCAACAAGCATAGGCCTCTATGTTAATGCCCACAAAACGGAATATATGTGCTATAATCAAACGGGGGACATCTCCACTCTAGAAGGAACCCCTCTTTAACTAGTAGACAAATTCACATACCTAGGAAGCAGCGTCAAATCAACCGAAAAGGACATCAAAACCAGGTTAACGAAAGCATGGATAGATATCAATCATCATCATCATCATCATATCGTGCTGGCAGCACGGATATCCCTGACCCTCTCTCGCCACTCCTCCCTATCGTTCATCGCCCTAGGTAGGTCTTCAGGACAACAACCTGTATCCTCACATAGCTGCTGAATGTACGTTTGTGCTGGTCGTCCCGCTTTTGCTCGGCCGTGTGTGGGGATCCATAAGAGTACATCTCTTATGAGTTCATCTCTGCTTCTCCGGCAATGTCCTGCATGTCTGGTTTGCCTAACTTGAATAGTTTTCGTGATAGGGGGCAGGTGGCCGTACAGTTGGTGTCTTGTGGGGTGTTGCTGCCAGGACTTGTTCAGGATTGCACGCAGATATCAATAGGCTATCGATTATATGGAAATCAGACCTAACCGATAAAATGAAACGCAGTTTCTTCCAGGCAGCGGTCACATCGATACTGCTATATGGCTGCACTACATGGACGCTAACAAGACGGCTGGAGAAGAAGCTAGACGGCAATTACACAAGAATGCTACGTGCAATCTTAAACAAGTCCTGGCAGCAACACCCCACAAGACACCAACTGTACGGCCACCTGCCCCCATCACGAAAACTATTCAAGTTAGACAAATCAGACATGCAGGACACTGCTGGAGAAGCAGGGACGAACTCATAAGAGATGTACTCTTATGGACCCCCCACACATGGCCGTGCAAAAGCAGGACGACCAGCACGAACATACATTCAGCAGCTATGTGAGGATACGGGATGCTGTCCTGAAGACCTACCTAGGGCGATGAACGATAGGGAGGAGTGGCGAGAGAGGTTCAGGGATATCCGTGCTACCAACGCGATGTGATGATGATGATGATACAGTGAAAATGTGACAAGGGAGAAAAGCATTGCAATGTTATTTTTTTGCTGTTTAGATTTGATCACCATTTTTATTTTTTATCTATAATATAAGAAAAAAGTATACTTTACTATAGCGAAAGCTTACATTATTTTGAGGGTAGAACAAGTTGTTTCTAGTGATAAATACTTATATATATATATATATATATATATATATATATGTCACATTCACTGTTTAATCTTGCTATAGTTGGGTTTTTTTCCTACTATCTTTGCTTTATCACTTTATTTCACTGGTATTAGGAATATTTTCATTTACATTCACTGCCACAATTCATTTTATCATTTACATTCAATATCAACTGGATACGAAACTGTGAGGCAGAGGTAAAAATGATCCTCTGCTCAAGCTGAGAGATAAATTTAGATTTCTAAAAATTACAGCAGTGAAAAACAAAATGTCAATCAAATATTTCAAATAGAAGAGTGATCAGGTGAAAGAAAGTACAATCCTAAGGAAAATTTTGGTAGCAAATACATCACAGGAATATTCCAAGTTCAACATTGAATAGTTATAGTTTTAAAATTATGCATAACTCTCCACCAAAGAGGTTATCCTGCAACACTAATAAATAAGGGATTTGATCTAGCAGAAATAATACCATTAAAAGAACTATGACCCCCTAAAAACATATCCACAAATAAAAACAACACAGAGCTATTCATAGAACTATCAAAGAATCTTGATCAACTTAAAAACAATGATTGGATTAAAAATATGCAAGACAACAAAAATTATTAACAGCAAATGACAACCAAAAAACCTAACACACATCCTCACCTCATATAAATTTGGAGAACACATTATGCAGGGAATCTCAAAATGCAATAATAAATGATGTATAGTATGTAATAAAATTATAGAAGGAAAATGCTATACCTTCAAAAACTCAAAAAACAAATTCATAATAAATAGAAATTTTAGCTGTAATAAAAAAAATGTAGTCTACATAGTCAAATAGACTGACTGTAAAGAGATATATATTGGTGGCTGTCAAGCACTGAACTAGAGAATCTTTTTACATAAAAGCAACATTAGATTACCAGAAAATAGAAAACTTTATGTATCAAAAACAACTTTATGAATGTAGCCAAAGTGACTTTAAAATAATGCCAATATACCAGACTGATGACTACTCATTAATCCAAATAAAAGAAAAAACTTCATAGATTTAAACCAACATTAAACATTAGATAACTGCAAACATATACAAGCTGAGGCAAGCTTAAAATACATCTATGTGTGGAGTCAAATGCATTCTCACACACATTAAACCCACATTATGCCCTTGAAAAAACATGTATGTATATATGTACATTCCAGTGAACTTGTGTATGCACAGAGAGAGAGAGAGAGAGAGAAAGGAAGAACAAAGGACAAAAATCAAAACAACACTGTTGAAAATGTGTGTGCATGTATGCACACACAGAATACACACTCTCTTATATATATATATATATATATATATATATATATATATATATATATATATATCAAAATTCTTTTTTTTTTTTTTTTACATAGATCAGAGGATTTCATGGATAATTAACTGTAATAGAACATTCACAGACAAATCCTAGAATTAAAAAATATCACATCCTATCAAAACAATATTCATTATAAAAGCAACAACCAAAACTTAACCATTCCAAATCTGAAAAACAAAGTTTGAAACACCTACAGAGAAAAAGTACATGAAATAATAGAAAACTAAATACCAAATTATATAGATAATATAGGAAAAATGGAAATAAATCTGACAGTATGAAAATCTATAGTTTTTCCTCATTGATCAAAAAATTCCATATCATATCAGCCTATTTATCTATGTATTTATCTCTCTATGTTAATATCTACATTATTTAGTTCATATCTATTATTAGCATTCCATGATATATCTGTCTTTATTATTGTTGATCTTCTTTCTATCTCTAATTCCGCTGTGTGTGTGTGTGTGTGTATTGAGATAGAGATAGATAGTGAACCTGAATTATTTTTAGATAAGGGATCATGTACATTTTCAGCAACAATCTGACCAAGTAAAGAGACACACAGACAAAACCCAATCTCTGTTTGATAATATTGTAAGACCTTGTGTTTTTTTTTTTTTTAATTTTTTATCTCTATACATTTTCATGGAGCACACACACACACATATACATACACTAACAAATATGTAGTGGACAAATTTGTAAGTGACTGAACAAAACACTAATCTATAGATTAATAAATTTTATTTTTTTTAATTGAGTGAAATATTTGTTAAAAAACAAAAGTTAAGTCTTTTCTAGTAAGAAAAGATAATATCAGTTCAAGAGTAACTATTCTCCAATATTTATTACAAGAAAGAAAAACTCATACATTTAATGTAGTGGATTGCAATTGTCTCACTTTAGTTGACATATTTTGTATGCGTAAAAATGTCTTTATATGAGTCTGTCACCATGTGAGAGAGAAAGTATATTTATGCACTAAAAATGTAAGCTTAACAGTTAAAATATTCATCAGCCGGGGAAAGATTGAAATCAGTATGAATAAATGGTTTGGTTTCTTTGTTTAATGGCATATCAACCTTTGTAGGTTATTTAATGCCAATGCTATTCTCCTAGAAGAACAGTAGTGGTACTATTTAACCCATAGCTGGGAAGATAAGGGGGTTCATACCTTTCCCAAGGGTATTTGCCTGAAAGTGAACGTAATAGCATGACTGGAGTACGAACTCACTTACTACGATTCCGCAGTCCATCGATTTAACCATGACACCACGAGGGACACCCTCTATGAATAAATGCATGCAAATAATATTTAATTCAATTTAGAATTAAACGATACTAAAATTAAATGCATTCTTGAAAGAACAGAATGTTACTATCCATTCTATCACTTATTTATAAGATTGAAATTGAATGAAAATGTTGATTTATCAATGATTCCAATTGGTTAAAAAATGTATTTTAAACAATTTAGGAAAGATTTCTTAAATTATTTTGTGTTTTGATCCTTTAAATTTTTGTGGCTGGTTAAACATTGTTGTTGCAAATCTCTAAAAAGTTAGGAAACAGACTGTTTGATTTGGTTTTATGGCATATCAACAATTGTAGGTTATCTAATGCCAAATCCTGTTTATACATATATATCAAATATGATTTGTAAAAACATTTTGTTGGTAACATTTTTAAATAAACCAGAGTGTATCTTTTTGCACACAGTTAAATGGTTTCAAATATTGCTATGTAACAGTAACAATTTAACAGCAGTCATTTGTTGATTCACATTTAAATGATTATACATGATATGTAAGACATTAATTTGTCAATAACTTTATTTTTAAATGAGAACCAATTTGTTTATACACTAGTATTACTATTGTTTCTAGACAGTTGAATGGTTTCAAGTATTTTTATCTTACACTGATAATTCAATTCGATATTAATCGTTTGTTTGCACAAAGTGAAGTGGTTACAAGTACAGCTATTTAACATTAATAATTTGATTCTACATTACTCATTCATTTGCACACAGTTAAATGATCAAACAGTTCAATTTAGCATAAGTCATATTTGCAATCAGTTTAAATATCAAACAGTTCTATTTGACCCATAGATATGACCTTTTCAAGTGTTACCACTCTAGACCAGAGTGGACTTAGGAGCACCGTCAATGAAGGGGTACTCTACATTATCCAAGGGTCTAGTATCATATCTAGAATACTTGTCGGGTGAGTCTTATGCCTCAGTTTAGATACTGTTGGTGTATTCTACAGCCCTAGTTGACGGGGCTTTGAAAACTGACAGGTAAGCACCAATTGGCCAGTTAATGCAAAAAATAGGTACAAAAATTACAGCTTCTGGTATACAAATTAACACTTTTTAGTATGAAAATTAGTTGACCCCCCCCATATATATATATATATATATGTGTATATATTTGAGTGAGACATGAAGTTAAAGAAGATGGATAAGTTGTAAAGAAAGAAAACAGAAAGAAGAATACATATAAATGGATGAGAAAATTTATTAATAAATATAAGTAAAAAGGTCCACCAATGTGTTTCAACCAGTATGACTGAAATTATCTAAGATATAAAATCATGGAAATTTCAGGTAGAAGGTATTTCAGGTCACACACATGTGTGTGTGTGTGTGTGTATGTATATATATATATATATATATATATATATATATATATATATATGACTGTCTTGAAAAATAATGGAATAAATAAAAAATAAATAACTATGACTTATTAAATTGATAAATGAATTAAAATTTGAATTAATATTAGTCACTTTTTGTTCTATTATTGTAATGGGGGGCGGGTTACCATGAATAATATCAGTTTCAGATTGTTTTATTTCAATTTAATGATTAAAATTTGATATACTAAGATATGTTTGAATAATTTTTTTTTTCTTTTTTTTTTATATAAATGTTTGGATAGTTAGACGTATTTTTGTAGCTGTAAATTGTTGCTCTGTTAAATTTGAAGTATGATGAAACCGAATGTTTCTTTACATGCCAAAATAAGTTGATACTTATTGGAAGTTGAATTGGAAGGGTTATGTTTATGCAGGAGAAATGAGGTTGTTTTATTTACTTTTTTTTTTTTAAAGTCTGGTTGTAAATGTAAAAGAGTTCTTTTAATCCATTTTATTGTTTGATCTGAAGAAGTCTGGTTAATTTTTTTGTAGCAGTGATTTATATTGATGATCTTAACAGGATAGAAATAAAATTGTTATCTTAATGTGAATGATTGTTGTTAATTGAAAAAAAAAAATTATATATATATACATATATATACACACACAAGTATATATATATATATATATATATATATATACACACACACACACACACACACACACACTGTTATGCAGGGTAGAAAATAGATTAATAATGAGATATATTTTTTATGTATATTACAAATGTGTTTTATTTGAAAAATAAAGAAGTGGAGAAGAAGAGGCGCCAAGCCTATCCTTTCTCCTTACGCATGATTTGCTTGATAGTTCATGAGGGCAAAGGAGAAAAAGAAAAGAAAAAACGAAGACAGTAAGGAATGGACTTGCAAGTCAATCCCCTTCCCCAATCTACCCATCTCAGCTAGCCTTGAACTCTTAGAGTAAACTTTAAGCGACCTTACCAGCCACGTGTCCAACCCTAGGAATCAGTCAGAGACCCTTTTTTTTGCGCACTCGCGGAATGACAAAACAATTAGTAGCAGTCCTGACTTCGAGGCGTTAACATCTATTCAGGAGAAGTCGAGAGGCCTTCATCCCAGTCCACCCGAGGAAATGTGACCAAGAAAGAGATTTCAGAGATCGGACAACTCTTCGTGGCACTTACTTATATTCAAGCTGAATCATCTCTTACAAAAGAAAAAAAACGAAAGAAGATAAGATTATTAACAAGCCCTAAACCCTCAGTGAGTTTCATATTTCTTTTGCCTTTATGTGTCTACTTTGCAAATCTATTCGAGTTGTGATTCGTCTCGGATTTTAGATATAAATAGTATCATTACTTTTCCATCCCCTTTTGTTCTTAAACCTTTTTTTTTATCTTATTTTCCTTTAGTTACCTTGTAAATTTTGTAATAAATTTTATTGTTGAATCTTCAAATTGTGTTATGTTTGTTTCGTGAGTGCTTGCCACTTATTCCGCTGTGATTTACCGAGAGTCTTTGATGGGAGAAATCCCCCTCCCATAGTTTGCCTTTTTTTTTTTTTTTTTTTTTTTTTTTTAAATCGAACCAGGGGCATTCTCGCTATTATATATATTTTTTTATTATTCTCTTTACGTGCCAGCGAAACCCCTAGACGTAACAGAATTGGGGGCTCATTCCTGGAATATTTCTCCTTTTCTATAAGACCTCACAGTGGGGAGCGGTGCACTCATAAAACTGAATAAAACAAAGAAGTCAAAATGTCAGCGATAGATACTTTCTTAAAATCTCCCACGTTCGATGATCTGATAAAGATGAAAAAAGACCATATTTTAGAGGTAGGGTTAAAATTGGAGTTGGATGAAAGATGGTCGATGCGAAAGACACAGTTGATAAGAGTAGTTTCAGAAGATATGGTCGATAATGACATTTTCGACAAAAGTGTTCTCAATGACCTTGTGTCAGACACGCCCGAACTCTCAAAAGCCCAAATTGAATTAGAGAAGCTCAAGATCAAAGCCCAGATTGAACTAGCAAGGATTAATCAAGAAATCCATTTCAAAGAATTAGAAGAGGAACGCACACAACGCGAGAAGGAACAGAATAATTTCAACCTCCCCAAAGACATTCGACTTGTACCCGTGTTCAACAAAGAAGATGTGGATAAGTATTTCTAACACTTTGAGAAAATCACTTCAAATCTAAAGTGGCCAATCGAAGCCTGGCCAACATTATTACAGACAGTTTTAAAAGGCAAAGCACAGGAAAGGTATGCTTCCCTTTCAATTACAGACAGCGCCAACTATGACACTGTAAAAACGGCAATCCTGAGAAATTACAAAATGATACCGGAGGCCTACAGACAAAGGTTCAGAGATTGCAGAATGGGTGAAAACCAAACCTATGTAGAGTTCTTCAGACAGAAAGAAACATATCCCGACCAGTGGATTGCGGTGAAAGGCATCGGAACGGATTATGATAAATTAAGGCAGCTGGTATTGATAGAAGAATTCAACCTCAAGACATTCGTCAACGAAAGACAGGTCAATATGGCTTATGAGATGGCTACCCTAGCGGATGAATACACATTGACACACCAACGAAGCAAGAATAAGTCAGAGGACCCATCTGAGTATGGAAGGAGCACAAAGCCCCGAATAACGGCTAGCACTAGCTCGAGGGTGAGACTTAGACAACGTATCTACATCAACTGAACAGCCCGAATAATAATCCTCATTCTTTTATCCCTAGACATATGGAAGGAGGGAGGAATCTGATGTGCTACTACTGCAGGAAGACAGGACACCTGGCAGCGAATTGTTACGTGAGGAAGAGTGCCGAGCACAAGAATGCTATGCTAAATAAACCACAAGGGTTTATAACGTCGTGTAAGGAAACCAGTAAGAGAACCAAGAGCTGAATCAGAGAGGAATACAAACCATTTATATCAAATGGCTCCGTGCACTCACTATGATGGTAAACTTTGCATTTCTATTAAAATCATGATTGGTTGAGCAGAAATGTTGTTCTACAAGTATTAGTTTGTCATTCCTATATATATATATATATATATATATATATATATATATGTATGTGTGTTTGCAAACCAAAGTGATAAAACAAATAGGAATATTTCTTTTTCAATGTTTTCAACTAATTTTGATCTTAGATCATCAGAAGGAAAGTTTTTAAAAAAGTAGAAATAATACAAAAAAAACCTACAAAAAATGAACTGGTAATATTACATATTCACTCACTGAATAAGTTAGGATAGTGTAGACACTAAGTCAATTGAGCTTGGTGACTAAGTTTCTCACCTATGCGATCATAACACCAAGCACTGCTGAGTGAGTATATGCTATCCTTAGATACATATTCTCTATCACAGATATCGAGTACTTTTTATTTATAAGTATACCAGACTGCATTATCATATATATAAAAGTTGTTGGTACATGCAAATTTAAAAATTTGACATATTTCACTTCTCTAAATGCCTGTCCAATACTAGCAACAACACTAAAGATAAGACAAGAGTTTCTTACACTTCCTTATTAGGAGGAAGTTTGGTTGTGTACTAACATCTGAGAAACATATTCAATTTTTCTTCTTATGTTTTGTCTGATTGTGAAAAATTGGTTTTGTCAGGAGGATTGAATTTTTGCGTCCCTCCCCTCTTGTAAAATTGACCCCGTTATGATATCTTCTGAGTTTGAGTTACTGTTTTTACAATCACTTAAGCTCTCTCTGGTGTCATAAGAAAATTTGTCTTATTTGAAGACTCACTTAGCCGACCTAGCTAATAAACTTATTAATACTACGGCCAACTCTAGTGGATTCTTGTGGCAGAAGAATCTTTTTGAAGTTGCTCAATGCTTAAAACGGAATTCTGATATTCTATTCACTAGACCCGATAAAGGTGCTGGCATTGTGACCCTGAATTGTACTAATTATATTACTAAAATGGCTACCATTTTGGACAATACTACTAAATTTCTAAAAATTGGTGATTTATCCTTTGAGGACACCCATAAGTTGGAAATTAAGTCACGCAAGTGGTTTCTTGAATTGTTCAAGAAAAAAATTTATCTCTAGAGAAGTCTATGAGTTAATTTGTCCAATTGGTTTGCAAAGACCGAGAAAGTATGGATTACCCAAAATTCATAAATCTGATATTCCCTTGCGACCTATTTTGTCCATGTGCCATTCTGTATAACATTCATTTGCGAAATGGTTAATTCATTTACTTAATCCTGTTTTAGCATTTTACTCAGGATTTTGTGAGAACAATTCATTTACTTTTTCTTCCATAATTTGTCAACTCCCTCCTTTTGTTGACTCTCAATGCATGGTGTCCTTTGATACTGCTTCACTGTTTACTTATGTTCCTCTAGATGAAGTAATTTCTATTTGTTTGGACTTTTTAAATCACAGTCTGTTAACATCTGTTCCTTCTTTCCCTGAAAGTGTTTTGATGGAATTGGCGACCAAGTCAGTTTCCTTCAGTTTTAATGATACCATGTACCGTCAGGTAGACAGTATTTCGATGGGTTCTCCCTTAGGCCCTATTCTTGCTTACATTTTTGTTGAGTTTATAAGAAACTACTCTTTGACAGATTCCCCAAGCCTTATATTTATTTACGTTACATGGTTGACACCCTCGTTTGTTTTAGTTCCTGTAATGAAGCTTTGTCATCCTTCCATTGTTTGAATGATTTATATCCTTCTTTAACCTTCACTATGGATGAAGAGAAGGATAAAAAAATTACCATTCTTGGATGTATTGGTTGAATGCCGTTCGTTTGCATTCCTAACTTGTATATATAGAAAGCCCACATTCACTGGTCTGTCTTTGAGTTGGAATGCTTTTGCTCCTAAATCCAGAAAGTTTAACCTGATCAAGTGTCTCACATTCAGGGCTCTTAAGATTTGTTCGGATGACAAGATCAAAAGTGAATTTGAATAGATTAAAAATTTATTTTTGAGTAATGGGTATCCTGAGGAAGTCGTTGACACCATTACCAAAATGTTAATAAGTTTATAAGAACAACATCAGGCCACTTGGCCCTTCGAAATGCCGATAAGGTTTCTTCCTGTTAAACGCTGTTATAACGGGGCTATGGTTCAAACCATCTTCACTACTTGAGCAGAAATTCATTCTATTCATAAGAATGCGTTCCCTATCTTCCAACAAAGCAATTTAATTTATAAATTTTAATGTCGCTGTAATGCCACATATATAGGGCACACTTCCCAATGCCTTGAGGTTAGAGTTAAACAGCATGTTCCAGGAGATATCCGTAACCATACAGCATCTGGGCATTCAAAATTGCTCGATTCTGTCATCTGTGATCATTTAAAAGCTTTAAATAGTTGTATGGTTAATTACAGCGATGAGTGTTTTGTGGTCTTGCATAGAGCTAGAATCAAACATCTTATTGTCCTAGAAGCCATTTATATTTTATTTAATAGGCCTTCTCTATGCAAACAAAACACTAAACACACTTTGAATTTATTAGGAGATATCTCATGTTTGACTTGGGGTGGTCTCATTTTTTTCCCCTCTGTCTTGCTATCATTTTTCATTTTCATCCCCCTTTTACTTAATCTTATTTACATTGTTTTAAATGACTTCTGAAAGCTGTTGCTTGACAAATCTCAGATGAAAGGGCCCTTGCAATTTCAATAAATTTTTTCTTATTGTAAAGCTCTCATTTTTGCATATGTCTCTAGACATTTGTTTATATATATATATATATATATATATATATATATGAGAGAGAGAGAGAGAAGGATAGATACACACACAAAAAGTATTGCATTTTATATGTGAATTGGTTTTATACCAACATATGGTTTTTTTTACTACAACATCCTTCAGAGATAACTGCTACAGTAAACAATACAATAAAGTAGTTTCCAACAATTTGGATTCACAACTTAACACTCAGGATCTATGCTTTCATGGAGAAAGTTATACCAAAGTAAATTCTATATTAAATAATTTTACCAATAATTTTCTTTTTTAAAAAGATGAAGAGATTCTAAGTAAAATAATATTTCATCTCTTGGTAGTTGTTTGCTTGAATGCTAGTAGGTACTTCAAACCATTCTAAGTGATAACTAAATTAATCAGTCAAGGTTGTTTACTTCCAAGCTAGAAATGTAGGCCATAGACATGGATATCTTAACAACTAAGAATCTGAACTAAATCCATGTATGCATACTATAAACTACAAAGTATCAAAGAAATTTATATCATTAGATAGATAGAAACCATTATCTGTTGAATAAGATTAAAGAGAAATAAACAAAGAAAAAATACAAATTCAGAATATGTGTCTCTGCTGGGAAACAGTAAAATTGATATAAGCCCAAAGTTATACACAGAGTGCCCACAGCTTTGGATTACACTTGCTACATGCCTGCTACCTCAACATCAGGCTATATGAGAATAGGGCTATTTTAAGACACTTATATTAATATACAGAGGAGGGAGAAAAAAAGTACATAGAAAAAAAGTACATAGAAATCTTATTTAAGTATCCAAGATTCCAGCAGTAACACCTGAATAAATAAATAAATCATTTACATTATATTAGGGTGAATCCAAGGTTTTACAATATTGTGGTGTGTACATCACATGACCAATGGAGGTGTTCTTGGTGCAATGATTACATTATAAAAAATGGACACGACAACCAGAGTTCAAATTCTGGATGAGGCTGTTTGCATTTGACATAGTGCTAATACTCTTGGGAAAAGTATGAATCCAAGCGAGAAGCAGGTTCACAGAGAAAAGAACAAGACAAAACAACAACTTGTGGTTAAAACGTCAAGGGATGATGAGAAGCGTGTAACACTTAGTGGATGATTAATTCTAGTTTGAGTTTCGGCTGGCAAAAGCTTATCTTAACTAACTGGGTCCGGCTGGTAATGTCGCTGTTCGTTATTTCTTTGTCCCGGTCTAATCAACTCCCTTCGAACCCAAACTAAGTCTGACTCTCGGACCCAAAATGCACCTAGACGGTCAGGGATATCCGCGCAGGCGGCGCGACATGATGATGATGATGATATATACAGAATGTCTCATTATTATTTCCGGCTAATGGAACACCCACGAATAAACCCATAACTTTTTGGGGAGCCAATTCTCTCTTAAAAAAACTGGACATAAAATTAGTTCCTAGACTGGCCGTCTCCGATACAGGGACATTAAATTCAGACCCTTTTAAGTTCTGACAAGTACTTAACACGTCCGCAACTATATGTATAAACATTTTCTTATCTAGATTTCCTTAATCTAGTTAATGGGTTTTCCTAACATTTGAAATTCGATACCCAGGCCGAATCTAACTCATCTCGCCACATATATATGTGTGTATATGTGTGCGTGCGCGTGCATGCATGCAGGTGCGTGTGGGCATGGGCGCACACACACATATACATACACACACACGCACACTGGTATGGGTGCACACACACACGTGTGTATACATATATGTGCATATATCCAACTCATAGTGTCACAACAGTATTTGTGGCTGTTGTGTTTATAACAACCACATTTACTTCCAACTGTTTGTTTTGTCAAGCCCTTCTGTGCCCACACTGTGTTTGAAAGATCCATGAGGGGGGGTTGACACAGTTCAGCCAGATCTTCTGGTGGTCAAGTGATACGAGGGGCTAGATTGTCTAGCAACTCAAAGAATGGAGAAAACCCATTAACAAAAAGCAAAGATAGTTTTTATTGAAACACGTTTGTGAGACAATAGATAACATGCAAACAATGTTTGCTTTTCTGGCAAAAAGAAGAAAGAATATCGAGAGAGGAAGAGTGACGATGAGGTGTGGTTAGTTAGACACTAATGTCTCTGAAGTTTGGGACTTCGAATTTTTATAAAGTCTGCAGGTTGTTTGGAGTAGCTCGGGTCCAGAATGGAAGGGATGCTTCTTTGGCAGTCTTGAGTTTCCTCTTTGCTTCTTTCCTTATTCTCTCTGATGATTCGTTTTTACCATCCTGTTTTTTATAGATCAAAATGTGGACTAAAATGGTTTCTGATTGGTTGTCCAATAAGAGATGATTAGGAGTCATATTACCATTGGTCAGCTAATCCTAGTTCAGGATTATATCTTACAGGTATAGGGAAAACCCTTTTTAGATTCTTTAACCAATAGGAACAGGTTTAGTTAGAGCAATGGGGTTGAACAAAAAATTATCAGCCTCACCTGACTAGATGAGCCATCCTAGCTCACTTTTATTTAGGGTGGAGCAAAATTAAATTTCTCTTAACATTGACCTTTAAGATAAGGACTAGAAAAATATGTTTTACAAAATGAACCATCACATCGTTATGTTCTACAGAGTTGGATGACAACCGAAAAATCAAATAAATTCACTGACATTTAAAATCAAAACAATTGCCTTGTACTTAAATGACCTTTAAGAACAATAAACCAGCTTTTTAGGTAAATTTAAGCCTTGAACAAAATGATACTTATTTCAAGGATCTTTTGGTCTTTGAGATACATATATCTTATTTTTTAAATATTAAGTATTTAACCACACATCGTGTCACAGTTCAAACTATGGTTGGTAGTATTGTGGTAGTTGGTATGCTAACATGTTGTGTGCATTGCTTCACTCCATGTGGGATTTGAAAAGCTCACAGATGAACATGCAACGTAGTTTAATACAGGAACTTCGGCTTTACAAGTTCAAACTGGGCCATAAAACCAATGAAGCAACAAAAAGCATTTTTTGTGGTAAAGGTAAAGTTGATCACAGTAAATAGATCAAGTAATTTCATTTGGGTTGTGAAAATCTCAATGATCAGGCAAGGTTGAATCGGCTTAAAACTGAATTCTGATGCCATGAAGCAAACTTGTTGAGTATTAAGCAAACTCAGCATCTCACAGTCTCATGTGGTTCATCACACCTCAATAAAAGCATCCAGGACTGCCAAATAGTGCTTCACATTACCAAAATATTGCAAAACTTTTGACTCATGCAAGTGTGTGTGTGTGTGTGTGTGTATATATATATATATATATATATATATATATATATATACATATACATAAGTTGGAGACTGTTGTCGAGAGTGACCAGAAGGCTCCCTTTTCAATAGCTACGACACCGAGGTGTAGGGAAGGGCACTACTCCTTTCTCTTAATTGCTCCACTTTACCCTTGATATGTACCTTATATTGCTGAGTGTTAAGCAAGGAGGTATCAAGTACCATTTTTAAAGTCTTTGGTATGACATGACCCGATATTGAACCCAGGTCTCCCGTACCATTGGTGAACACTCTACCCAATGTGTATGTGTGTGTGAACAAATGTGATAGGACTGTAGACATGTATATAAGAGCTGAAGATAATTCCCGAAATCATACCTCATTACAATGATGACGAGAATAAACAAAATACAGACAAAATTACTGCTGACATTTTACTTGAATACTAGACAACTTGTGAACCTGTTGGGTCACCTATCATCCATGATTATATTGATGCTTTTATTTAGGAAAGAATGAAAGATTCTAATTAGCCTTTTATATATAGTTATCTTCATTATATCGAGAATTTGGATAATTAAAAAAATTATGTTCAATACAAAGGCAGTCTAACAAAATTATTATTCAGTTGCAAATTGGACTGAAAACTAATTTAAACTGAGAGCATTTTAAATATATTGCTAAAGTTTAAATCTTGCGATGATTTGCCATTTTCTGCTAGATTAAAGTTTTTATATATATGAGAGAGAGATGAACAAAAGGAATATTTCTTTGTAGTTATTTATTTTTGGATTGTTCTCAATGAGCTTCAACATTAATTCATTAGAAGAAAAGTTTCTAGAATAGATTTTAAGAGTTGATATGCCATAAGAGAGGTGATAAAAAATCAACTGGAAGCACAGAGGATCCATTCACTGAATGAAAATTATTTTCTGGTATCCAAATGTTTCAACTGACCTTTATATGATCTCTGCTATTATAGACACCTGACACTGAACTCTCCATTTGGTAGGCCTATGTTAAGTATGGGTGGGAAGTATTTTAAATTAGCCATGACTACTTGATCTTTTTACTTAGGTGTTTATGTGTCACTCCAAATTTTATTCATCTTATTTCAAAGAGGTGCCCAAAGGACCATTCATTTTGATGTTGAAACCATTCAGGGTAAGTTTTTAGAGACACTTTATCCATTTCTTTTTGTGCATTTCTATTATTGCACTAATATTTTCCAATGCATTATATATATATATATATGGGGGTGTTCAAAAAAAGTACCAAGACAGAAACTATATTTACAAATATGAATGAACAATAAATGAAATATTAATTTTCTTCAAGCCATTCCCTATGACATCCAACACACTTATTCCAACAAGTCTTTCCATTGGTTAAAGCACTTGTGAACATTCTTTTCTTCATATGGTATCATACTTGGTTTAATGTCCTTCACGTCCTCAAATATACCTCCTTGAAGTGAATTATGTATAGTCTCATAACTATGGAGGTAACTGCATTTACACAATCTAGTGTTTCACCAAAAACATTTTGTTCAAAAAGAACAAAAATTGGTTTCATAATTCTTTTTTTTAAATTCACACTGACTCACCAACAGCAATCAGAATGTCTAGACATCATTCCTTTATCATGTAAAATGCTCAGCAATGCACATGTCTTCATTTAATTTTCAGTTTAGGAAGCAAGAAAAACTTCTGAAGGTTACAACATTTATACAATTGTGTTTTGCAGAAAACTTTTCATTCAAAAAGTATAAAGTCTGCTGATTAGTTTTGTTTTCTTTGTTTAATGGCATATCAATCTTTATGGGCTATTTAATGCCAAAGCCATCTTTCTAGATATTATTTTCCCCATGGTTGGTGGGTTAAAAGAGTTCATACCTTTTACAAGGATATTAGTCTAAAAGTGAATGTAATAGTGTGACTGAAGTTTGAATTAACTTACAAGTCCAACACTTATGCCATTACACTACAGGGACTTCTTCAAGATTGCAGATAAAAAAATATGGAAAGAACTGATTTATCTAGACATCATCACTTTATTATATAAGTTGTTATGCTATGCACAAATCTTTATATAGAAATTTAAAGCATCAGTCAATATCATACATACAAAGGTGTTTGTGATGTAATGGTTATTGTTGCAGGAAATGGACACAATTGTAGAAGTTACCACTCTGATATGTAGAATAACACCATTAACACTTACTGGCCCAGGGATTCCAATTAGCATTCAGTTGGCAAACAAAAATAAAGCAGACTTTTATACATTAATATGTCCACTCCCAGGCCAGCAACCAATTACCATCCAGGGAATGAACGCACTCACATGCACACAATGGAATGCCCCAATGTGCCATTCTTCAGAGTTCACTGAGATCTGACTTGAGATTTAACTCAGCTTGTTACGCAATTGAGTGCTGACTTTGACAACCTACCAAATTCAACAAGAATGACCCACGGTCAAATCTTGGTCATGGCTGTTTGCATTTCACATAGTGTTCAATATGCTTGGGAAAAGCATGAATCCAACAAGGCTCTCTTCAACTATGGGTAAATAGTAGGACAGACTGGCTCTTTAGCTTTGATAGAGAAATCATTTTATAAGGAAAACTAAATTCTCCACTTAAAAAGTAACTTTGCGTCACATCCTATTTGTGGTTGAGGGTTTGGATAAAAACACACACACACACACACACACACACACACACACACACACACACACACACACACACACACACACACAATATTATATATATATACACACACACACACAAACAAAGAATAAACAACACTTCTGGTGCTAAAGATGATCTTTTCATTCCTAATAATGTTTACCATTATCGAATAAAAAAAACTTTAGAAAGATGTTGAAAGAAAAATTTCTTAGTAACACTGCACTTCAATACAATAGACAAAGACATTTTAAAAGCATGTTCCATGCTAATATTACTTCATGGTTAGAGATGTAAAAAGCAAAGACTGAAATATTCAGATCAGTAGAAAGTAAGAACTGAAGTTAAAAATAGTTTCCAATAACAAAAAGCTAGTAGTGTTATTTTACAATTATAAAAAGAAAACTCTTACCATTTTACCCAGATTCTTTAGGCATTTATATACGAAACAAAATCCAACAATTCTGCCTTCAGCTTTTGGGTAAATAGTAGAGAAGACTGGGTTCTTTAACTTTGGCATGACAAATGGTCTAGAAGGAAAACTGAATTTAAACCATCTAAATTCTAAAAAATTGACCTTGTGTCACATCCTGCTCGTGTGGAAGGTTTGGATATGTGTTTATATATAAATATTTTATAATTTGCATGAAGCACAATCAGACCTCTCTAAATCAGAATTAAAGAACACCTCAACACACGAGCAGCCTCATTCCATAAACACTTAATCAAATGCAAAAATAATAATTTTTCCATTAAGATAAAAGCAATAGTATGTAATGTTAGTAATCTCAGAATTAAAGAGGCTTTATTAATAGCTAAGTTACACTCAGATTAACTATAGCTTAGAATTAAATACTGAATATTTCATTAATTAACATGCACATTCTTTAAATACATATTTAAATTTTAAAAAAAGAAAAAAAACAAAAAAAACGAAATTGATTAAGACAACTGAACTCACATCTCTTCCACATGGTACCATGGTTACAACACCCAACATAGCGTTCTAACACCCTACGTGACACCATGTTTACAACACCCAAAAAAAATTTGAACACACGACACCAAGTTCATATTCAAAACAGTCTCTGATAAAGTTTTTACTTTGAAATTAATTAGACCTTCCGAATAATTATTTTGCATTGCAAAAGCCCTCTATACAAATATAATACAATTATATATATATATATATATAAACAAAATATAATTGCATTAAGCAAATATTGTTCATTAATATTTAACATTTTTCAAGGTTTACAACTATGATGGGACATGGTTGTAAGTAAAATGTGCTGTATTTGACGGCTCATAAGACAATTTGGGCAAGTAATAAAAAAAAATGAACAGGTTTAAGCTATGAATATTAAGTGAAGGGTTTTCACTTGACATTTGTAACCCTCCCCACCATCAGGTCATCTTTAAAGTGTCCTATGTATTCAGACCTTGTTTACATTTATGAAGATCTTTGAGAGCCACTGCAGCACTAAAACTCTACTAGCTAGTAACCCAAAGGTGACCCTGGACCTGATAATACATATTTGGAAAAAATAGTATTATAAGCCATCAAATACAGTACTTCAATAATAAAGCCAAAATGGACAGGTTGATTGATTTTAATGGCATTTCAACACATCTAAGGTTATTTTATGCCTAGAGGTTATGAAATTGCTTTCATTGTACATTTATATTTACATTTTATGTGGGGGTGTTTAAGAGGTTTTTTTTCACCCAATTATCTATCAGGTATTTCTAATACAAATAATTTGCACACAGTTGCATGGTTTCAAGTATTCTTATCTAATACTAATGATTATATGGTTTCAAGAAATAATTTCTATTTAATAATAGTCATTTTTTTTAACAGTTATATTTTCAAGTAACTTATAATCATTAGTAAACAATTATAACTTCAAGAAACCACTATTTATATAATTAACAGTTATATAGCCTCAAGTATTTCTGACAAATACAAACAATTTTTAAACCAATCTATTTGACACATAGATAAGACCTTAACAGATACTACTACTCCATATCAGAGGGAACCTGGATGTGATGATGATGAAGTACTCCATACTCCTCAGATTTCCAGAATTGAAACCTCACCATTAGATGTAATTTAGTGTCATACTCGGGATACCCTCCTTTTTTAAGAGGAGGGTCTTACCTCTCTGCAAGGGATACAGGGAACTTATTCTAAACCCTACCAATAGAGCAAGTATTTTTTGGCAAGGGTAACCTTTTTTTGAATAGATCGTCTCAAGATATTTTGCTTCATAAATCAGGACAAACCACTACAAGAAAAGTTTAAACCTCATTTACCAAAAATTAAACCAAAATAAAACTATTTTTAAAGAAAATTCACTAAGTTTTATGTAACAAAATAGAAAGAAAATTACTTGTCCAGAATTGCCCACTGAGGAAATGTCTATCATCCATCACTCCTGGCAGGTCTTCCAAACTACATTTTGTGTCCACGCAAAGCTATTGTAGGTAAGTTCTTGCTCATCGGCCAATACTGGCAAGACCATGTGAAGGTGGGGCTATAGGAGAACGTCATTTTAAAATATCTAAATCATGTTTATTGGGGATAATTTTAACAATTGCCTTGATTAGGAGAGATTTAAAAAAAAAAAAAAAAAAAGTTTTAATAAAAAGTCACTACACTGGTATAATGAAGTGTTTGCCTCCCACTACGAATGAAACTAGTATCTGGCTATGTGATTGACAATAAAGAGTAAGTACAAAAAACAGTCAATACACAAGGGTTGAGGATTTTTGGAAAGGGTCAATCAGTTGGGTACCAATAAGTAACAATCTAAATTTCAGTGCTAGTGGACCCTATAGATGGGATCCTAACAAGAACTATGACTCTAAGTCAGAGTAGATCTGAGAGTAATGAAAATGAAGGGATACTCCATACTTGTCAGATCTCCAGAACAGAAAGCTAATCATTAAGTGCAATTTAGTGTCATACCCAGAGCACTTTTTTGGAGTATACAGTTAGCATATTCTAAGCCATGCTGACAGGATAGACATTTTTGGAGACTTAAAACACTTTAATAACAATCTCCAAGAACTTCATCAGTACCCCCAATTATGCATACATAACATGATATATTTTATCTTCAGTGTCCAGGGAGATAATTTTCCATCCCTAAAAGCTAAAAAAATAAATAAAAAATAAATTCTCTAGTTGCTAAAAAAAATAAAAAGAAAGGTCATTGAATTTCCATATATAACCTTTTCAATACAACTGGCCTGTATGAGAAAAAAGAGAGAGAAAAAAAAGTATCATGAAAGAAAAAAAAAAAAAAACTAAAGATATAGATTAAAAAAATAGAATAACAAGTAACAACCGACCTGAGCAAAGTGTGGATTCCATTCAACCAGGAGACGGCAAAAACATCAAACAAATTGAATAAGGCACCAACAACAGGGGATAAATACTTCTGCAAGAGGCCTGCAACGCTCAGTGATTTGTATCTGCGCAGTCTGGAAAAAGTAGAGTTTGGTGGCTACTTTTTCAAGTGCTGTTTTTGTTTTGTTTATTATTAAAGTTCACATATTTATTTAAAATAAAATATTACCTTACCTCATTTTCCAAATGCCTATTTTGAAATTTTGCCCACAATATTACTATGTAGTTAAAAAAAAAAAAAAAAAAAAAAAAAAAAAAAAAAAAAAAAAAGACCAAATAAAAAATAAATAAATAAGCTAAAATTTAAAAACTTATCACTCAGAATTGGATGAAAACCTGCATTTCTATAGAACTAATTAATGTATATACTCCTTTAATAAAAGCATGAAATAAAAAGACCAATGCAGCCAGTAACCAAAAGAAAAGATCTGTCCAAATTGGACAATCATAATGCCCATGGACCTGTCCCATAGGCACTCCCTACATTTTTATTTCAATACAAATAGTCTTTAACTATAATTGTCCTTAATCTTAACAAAGAGAAAATAAGTTCCTTAATATATACAAGTTCATACTGTTGGATTATTGTTTTGGATATAAGCCATAAACAACTTCCTGACTGAAATAACTATCGACATTACATTCTGGGAAAAACTAATCTCCTAATTGCTATAAAAACTTAACTCACATAAACCATTTAATGTGACATCTCCTGCAAGGAAAAGAACATCTTGGCAATGTTGGATTTACCTATTTGGAACTTTCCCTTATCTGGATTTAATTCTAAACTAGATAACATAATCTTTGATTCAGGACTTGATACTAATCGTTTATGAGCTAACTGGAACTAAACTCTTTTTACAAGTACATTTTCTGTGTTTTACCATTTAATGTGTCACATCTTCCAACACACACACACATATAAAATTATGATTAAATTTAACACTAAAAGTGCTTTTAATCCATAAAATCTTTACGGGGTTCTATGCAGGAAAAACTGAGTAGAATCACAATATTTTTCAATAATAAAACAGGATAAAAACTCATGACTTCAAGTTTCACATTGTTGATCTTCAGGTGAACTAATATTCTACACATCTGACTTCTGTTTGACTCAACTGAACAAATATGTACTCTTTTGATTTCATTAGATTCAAATACACAAACTCTTTTTGAGTCACTTGATTCAATCCCTTACCAAAATACAATGTAAATTTTTACTTTCATGGTGGTATTTAGCTACTAACTCAGATCTTTTATTTAGCAAATTATTTGAATCAGGAAAACCTATATGCTATTTTCCCTCCAAGCACAATTTATATTTTCTAAAATACTTATTACAAGAACATGCTTATTTAAGAATAGACCACTTACTGTTTGTGTGTATATATATATATATATATATATACACACACACACACACACAAAAACCCCCAAAAAACACACACATATAGGTAAATCAATAAGTCTTGTACTGTGGTTCTCAGAGTTATGTAATAAGTTGGTTAATGTTGTCTAATCATCTTATCTCAGCCAGTGGTTGCTTCTCACTGCCATCTTCTTGACTGGTGGTCACTTTCACCATGCCATCTGCTGTTTGCTGTTATTACTGATAGGATGAATAACAATGGCATTTTCTGTGTGCACACATACCTTATCACCAATGACTTTTCTTCACATCCATTTTACTGACTCCATGTGAAAGTTAGGAATTAGTCAGATAAGAAATGGAAAACTGCTTGCTCTGCAGATTTTTGCAGGTAAAATTAAAGTTACAATCCAGCTTCTAGGATTTTAGTCACCTGACTTTGACTCATCCAATGAAAGCCAAGGTTTCAACTGACCTTAAATTGTTAATCACACATATTTGGCAGATCTTCTGGGCTGCATCTTACGTCCAAACAGAGTTGATGTAAGTCTTTGCTGGGAAGCCAACACTGGTACGTCCATGTACAGAAGTCTGTAAGAAAACATCACTCAGGGGTTTGTCCTGGCTTCTCCAGTAGGGCACCAAAGGTCTTGTTCATCTTACTTGAATAGTTTGTGAGATGGGAGGCAGGTGGACATATAGCTGCTGTTTTGTGGGGTGTTGCTTCCAGAATTTGTTCAAAACAGCATATAGCATTCTTGAGTAGTTCTCATTTAGCTTGTTAGAGTCCATGTGGTGCATCTATATAGTAATATGGACACAACTACAGCTGGTAGGAAATCCTGTTTTATTTTATCAGATAGATAATAGATACCACTAATATATTATTTATGCTAGGAGAGGGAAGACTTAATTAAAACCAACACAGTTTTCCCAATCTAAATTAATGTAGTTTGAACTAATTCATTTCTGACTCGGACAATAAAAGAAAATTGAAATATTTTATAAGATAATTGCTTCAAATTGGCTATATAACTCGGAGACAATAATAGTCAGGATCAATAAACGTCAAGATAATATTCTATTTACAAATATCTATTCTTCAGTATAAACTCTTTCCTTGTCAATGCACTTAATCATTAATTATGTAGATCAAATATATCTATTTACAAAGCTTAATTATGACACAATGTTTGAGGCATCCAGTAAGAATCAAATGCCCTAGTGATTATCTTATAGCTAAGCTCATTAACCATTACACCATGCTAAGTGGATTGATAAAACATTGAGAGAAAATCTAAGTTTGTTTAGTTTATTTTATAGCATACCACCCAATATGATTTATTTAATGTCAAAATTTGTTTCATTTGTAAATGTTTGATTATAATCATAACTATATTTTCACAGCAGTCTTTTGTCAATAATCAAGTTTGCACAGTTCTGTGATATCAAGTATTCTTATCTCATACAAATAATTTTCACAGTTGTATGGTTTCAAGTCTTCCTATGTATTTACTAATGAGTTATGCACAACTATATAATCTCAAGTTACTATTTCAATTTAATAATAATTTGTTTGCACTATTATATGATTTCAAGTATTCCTATCAAATGCTAATAATGATCAGTGTTCAAGTGCTCTAACTTAGAGGATAAAACAATTTCAAATTTTGACCCATAGAACCTAAGTGGCCAGTATTTGTGCCACTAAATAGAAGAATCCTACTGGCAAAAAGTTTGGGAAACTTTGTAGTTCTTTATAATAAAAAGCACATTAAAATGAGATTTTTTAAAACAAAATATAAAATTTCAGAAACTTTAGAGTATTCAATTTTTAAAAAAATTTATTGAATAGTGAATTTCTTTACAATTAAGTATAAAATTGAATAATGTTGTCCTTTTTTTCATGATTCCCTTGACCTGAATCAAATCTTCAGTGTTCTCTCCTCTATAAGAGACCCATACAATGCTTAACTGTTGGAAGCACACAGCCATCAACCAAGCTTTCTTCTCACATATACTCTCCCCTACAAAAAAAGAGTTCAAATTTGGACTCATCTGTCCACAATATATTTTGCTATCCTTTCAATGTCCAGTTCTTAAGTTTTTATTTTTTGGCCCATAACAGTTTTTTTTCTGCTTATTCACCTTCTATAACAGAGGTTTCTTGATGGCTATGTACCTCCTGTGCCCTGGTGAAGTTGATTTTTCACAGTTGAGAACAACACTGGTTGCTGTTGTGAGGAATTAAGTTTAGTTGTCAACTTTAGAGTAATTGGGAAAAAATTGAGCTTTCAACAAGACGATCTTAAAAACTTTTCTGAATTGTGTCAACGTTACCTTGATTCAGAATTTTTTTTTTTTAAATTATGACTTGGCCACCTTAATCTCCTGACCTCAATTCCAATTGAATTAATACGGGAGGAATTAGATATGAGAGTTTGAAGAGAATACACAAACAGTGAGAGTGAGTTTTTTCAGTGCTTGAAGAATTCTTTGGAAGGTCTGCCATCTATTTAAAAAAAAAAATTGGGGAAGAATGCCAAGAATTTGTAAAAGTAGTAAATAAGGTAAGTGGTGGTTTTATTGATGAAAACAAAATATGGTGTTGTATGATAAGTTTTTAAAGTTCAGTATCTATTTTTGTCAAAATAAAAGCAAATACAAAGAAAAAAAATTCATTTTAAGGTATTTTTTTAAAAGGAATGCATAGTGGATCCCAAATTTTTCTCTGTAGTGAACTTATATCTGGTGGGTCAGGTAATCCCCATTTCTACATTGCTAATGACTAGCAACAATACAGACAATCAGGATGTTAAATAACAGACTACATTTTACATTTTCAACCTGGAGCCCAAATTGTGAGGTCCAGGATTCTAAATGTTTTGCAGGCAGAGTGACAAACGCAAAACAATATTTTTAGATAGCTCAATGGAAGGCATTTTTGTATAAGTTGCCAGTAAACCATTTCAAATGTTAATATATAGAAACATCATTAGAAGGCTCCCTGAAGAGATTTTGTAGCAGAATTCCAGTGATTTGCATCTCATTACATCATATGATATAGACAGTTACTGATTAAATTATCATGTTTTGTTTTTTTACATATGACTAATTGTCTTGTTGAACATACCTTCTATTTTGCAAATTTTCTAAAAATAATTCACTCAGCCTTCAAGGTTTAGGTTGTTGTGTTTTATGGCATATCAACCCTTGTGGGTTACTTAATACCAAATCCTATATGTGTGCGTGTATATATATATATATATATATATATATATATATATATATATATATATATATATATATATATATAATTTGTAAGCAAAAGATGTGATACAAAGTCAATTTTTATGTGGAGTAAAGCTGGTTTCAATTCTGAGTTTTCCTTCACATTTGAAGTAGTAAAGAATATAGCTATAGGGTGAGATTTGAACAATATAAGCCTATTGGCCTTTATTGCCTAATCAGTAAAGCAGCTATTATAGAAGAGTAGACTCCCAAAGATAAGGGTTGTAAGTTCAAAACATTATCAAAAGCTACAGCAAATTGTGGCATACAAGTCAACCTGTTAAGCATAAAAAATCTCTACAAAACTAGGGGGTCAACTTGTACAGCAGGACTAAAAAATCCAAACCTATACCACAGAGAGGTCAACCAGTAAAACAATTGATATACAACACTTACCATAACTCCAGCAGACTGCCAAAAACATATTCTATTTAAACTCCTGATTGTTGAACATATTTAACAGGTTAAAAGAGATTAATATAAAATAATAAAAGTATAATACTAATTAATTATTTTATTAACACTATATCACATTCTATTTCCAACAGCTGATGCACTCACTGTAAACATTAACTAGAAAATCACAGCACCCAGGTGGCCAGTACAACAAATATGGTATGCTTGTTATCTGTGCAATTTCATGATAGCACAATAGAATTCATATGACTATAAGAGCAGTGTATGATTTGCATATTTCATATATTCTACCAGTAACCCACTGTATGCTGTTTTCTTTTTTGTTGGGGGGTGGTTACAAGTATAGGTCTAACCCAGAATTTTGAGCTGAAAATCTTGAGATCAACTAGTAAGCCGTAATTTACGGCAATTCTTTCTTTTTAATCCAAACTGCTTACTGAGTATTACAGAATAACAAATAAACATGATCATTGGGTTTCATTGTTTAATGGCATATCAATCTTTGTAGGTTATTTAATGCCAAAGCCATTTTTGTAGGAGGACAGTAGTGGTACTATTCAACTCAGATAGGAGTAATAAGAGGGTCCATGTCTTTTCCAAGAGTATTAGTCAAAAGTGAACATGATAGAATGACTGGAGTTTGAACTCACTCACTATGATTTCACAGTTCAGCATGTTAACCACTATACCATTGGGACTGCCCCTTTAACATAAAAAAAAGTTTTGACCAAAAAGTTAATGATTGTATTTCTTATGTTGAATTATTACAGAATTTGACTTTTGTTCTTGTACTGGTTTAGTTATGTCACAGTTGAAAATAACTAACTTGCAAATTTTTTCAGAACTTGTATTTTTACAGAAACTAGTTAGAAGTATAGGAACACATAAGGCATACATATATTTACCCAACCCCTCCTCCATAAGCAGGGCACAATTCTAAATCAATCATTTTAAATAGCATACAGCAGGTTTGACTTCAATGTTTTGCTTCGAGACTAATTGTTGTGGTAAGGCTTAAGGTCTGTCCTATCATTTATCCCTAGATGGAAAGGGAAGAGATAGATTCCATTTTCTAAAGGCCGCATACCTGAGGATATATATGTTAAACTAGTTCTACAGTTTTATACACACTGAAACCAGGGAAATTCTAAGTTTAGTTAGAAAGCCCCACTTTGGATTTTAAAAAATTTTAAACATTTTATTCATGAGTTGTATATATAGCCAAATTGTATGTTTGATACTTATTTACATATATACAAAAAAAATAAATCAAATTATTAGGTTTGGTTTCTTTGTTTTAATGGCATATCAACCTTTGTAGGTTATCTAGCGCCAAAGCCATCCTTCAAGAAGGACTGTTCAAATTATTAAACAAATAAAAGAAACTAATGAAAAAAATATTTCACTTGTTTATTCTGGTTTCATTGTTAAATGGCATATAAACCTTAGTGGGTTATTTAATGCTAAAGCCATTCTTGAACATGAACAGGAGTGTTACTTTTTAACCCATAGCTGGGACGATAAGGAAGTTCATACCTTTCTCAAGAATATCAATCTGAAAGTAAATCTAATAGCACAACTAAAGTTTGAACTCACTTACTTTGAGGCCAGTCTTAACCATTACGCCATGGTGACTTCCTCCTATTTTACTTCTGTAATACTTAATGCACGAGATGAATATGAAAACTTAAGACATTTCTACCCTTTTATACACATTACAATGTACAAGAGTAAAATTTGTGAGAGAATGAGGACAGTAATTATAGTCATAAAGTAGTAACCTAACAGTCACATAAATGTATATAATATTTGCAAGGAATATTAAAGACATCCGTACACAACCTGACTTATTGGCTATGGAGCATATAACTAGTTGAGGTCATAGAGTGGGCCACAAAGTTTTAATTATAAGTATCTTGTTTTTAAACGAGATGGTTTCCTACACTAACATAAAATAAATGCCAGTCTCTTTTATGGTGACATAGGAAGAAAATGTGTTAACAGGAACTGAATAAACAATTGAAACAAAAAGAAAAACATGCAATTTTTCATCAACTCTTAGAACCAGATCCCAAACTTGTATCTTATAACTTGATGGTTGGGTTTCAATAGAACCTAGGATAGAGGTTACTTGGTTTGGTTTCTTTGTTTAATGTGATATCAACTTTCATAGGTTAATGCCAAAGTCATCCTTCGAGAAGAACAGTAGAGATACTATTTGACTCAGAAGAGATACTTTTCCCCGGGGTATTACTCCAAAAGTGAACATAATAGTGCAACTAGAGTTCAAACTCA
This sequence comes from Sepioteuthis lessoniana, assembly GCA_963585895.1. Classification (NCBI taxonomy): domain Eukaryota; kingdom Metazoa; phylum Mollusca; class Cephalopoda; order Myopsida; family Loliginidae; genus Sepioteuthis; species Sepioteuthis lessoniana. Next base: position 56,490,468 of record OY757934.1, on the reverse strand, counting down.
CTATCATGTCACGATCCAGCACATTTGCCACTATGCCACAGGGAATCCCCACAGGTTATCTGTATTAGACTAACACCTCAATACTCCTGTTTGACACTAGTCCTATGATGATAACAAAATAAAATATGATTATATTGTTTAACAAGTAAATTACTGTAATGTTTTGTCACTTATTTTTATTAGCTCTGGCAACTTTTTTTTTTTAGGTTTTGATCCTAAATGTTTGTAAAAAAAATACTCTAGTCATTTGACTTCTTATCTTCAAAGAATAATGCCCTATCAATAGGGCGTAGAATACACTAACTGGATCTACTACTGAGGGCTAAGACCCCCCCCCATAAAATGGTGTCTTGGGTATAATACTAAACTGGATCCTGTGGTGAGACTCCAGGTCTTTAACTCTGGGAATTATGGAGTACTTTTTCATTATCATAAATCTCAGGTCCATAAGTGTTATGGGGACATATCCTACCATACCCCAAAGATAGACTCGTCCAACCTAAACATTCTCCAAGCTTAGCTTGCTCGGGGGAGACAACTTCTCCTTCCTTACAGGACATTTGACAGACGGACTGCAAATCGAGCATGGCTAGTACTTCCTTTGTATGACTTCCTTTTTCTGCTAATACAATAACATTTACCTATCACCCGTTGTTTGAGGTGTTCTTCCACTGGTCTTATCTGAAGACCACAACAATAAGTACCTGTTAGGGTCCATATATGGATCAAATAAATCAGTTTGAAAATTATCTGCATTTGATAGGAATATGTGAAACCATATAACTGTGCAAACAAACTATTAAACAGAATTATATCAAAATTAGATTTGAATACTTGAAACTTAAATGCATAAAAATTATTTGTATTAAAAATAGTTACTTCAGGTTATAATTGTTTATTAAAGATTACTAGTAGAAGTAGTAGTTACTTGAAACTATATAATTGCTTGTAAATTATTGGCATTAGATAAGAATACTAGAAGCAATATAAATGCACAAACAAATATTATTAAGAATAGTTTCAGCATTATAAGGTATGTATCAAGGGTAAAGTGGAGCAATCCAGGGAAAAGAGTAGCACCCTCCCCTACACCTCGGTGTAGTAGCTATTGAAAAGAGAGCCTTCAGGTCGTCCTCGACTACAGTCACCAACTTTACTTTTTTTTATTAGTATAAAATGAGAATATTCGAAATCATAGAAATGTGTGCAAACAAATTTCAAACAAAATAACTTGGTTTGGTTTCTTTGTTCAATGCCATATCAACTTTTGTGGGTTGTTTAATGCCAAAGCCACCATTGTAGAAAAACAGTAGAGGTACTATTTAACACAAAATAAAGTTAGCCAACCTTAGTTGATGGCAAGATGAAGGCTCCCTTTTCAATAGCTATTACACAGATGTGTAAGGGAGGGTACTATTCCTTTTTCTGGATTGTTCCACTTACTCTTGGATTCAAGCAAGGAGGCATAAAATACCATTGTCAAGCAAGGAGGTGTCAAATACCATTTTTTGAGTATTTGGTATGACTCGACCTAGGATTGAACCCCAGTCTCCCGGGCCATTGGTAAACACTCTAACCATCATGCCAAATGGCCGGTAAAACTTATTTAACACATAGTTGGAGGGAATAAGGGGCTTCAAGGGTATTAGTCTAAAAGTGACATTCTGCATACATCTAAGCTTAAGTACTAACTCACCAAAAGTGAGTTAGTACTTGGGCTTAGATGTATGCATGTGTGTGTGTGTGTGTGTGTGTGTGTGTGTGTATATATATATATATATATATATATATATATATATATATATATATATATATATATATGTGTGTGTGTGTGTGGTTGCAAGTTGACCATGGCTGGATATATGTATATGTGGGGCTGGATATATGTACACAGGTATGTATGTAAGCATACAATGAGTATGAATGTTGTGGGTGTGTATGTGTGCATATATCACAGTAGACATATGGGTGAATGTAGGTATATATATATATGTCCATATAGGAGCCATGATGTGTGAGAGGGATTAATACTGGTCAAAAGTTCAGAATAAGAGAGATTAATTTTTATCTTTTTCGTTTGACATGACTTTTGGTACTGAACAGTAGATGAAAGAGAATTGCCATTTATTAGGTATGTAAATTTGGGTAGTCTATATCCAGAAATGGGAGAGAATTGAGGGTCCATACAAACAAGTTGGATTTTGAATTCAAGAGAGGTGAACCCAGGATAGGGAATTGTGGGAGTCACTTCATTGACAGTGACCAAAGAGAGATGAAGATGGAAGCAGTTTGTTAGCAGTGAACAGATATAGCAGAGTGGCAGACTAGAGTTTGGGCGACACATGGCAGGTAGAGAGGAACAGAGCTAAAGAAAAGTCCCAGTCGCATTCACCCCGTCCATGAGCAAGTCCTTCAAATCCTGTGTTGTCTTTCTTTTTCTTTGTTCTTGAGACACTGCTATCTCCTGGGCACTGCGATATGTATCCATGGGTTGTAACAATGTAGAGTCCTGTCTTGACATCGTGTCACAGCAATTAATATGTAGCAGTGCAATAAAGTATTCATGATACACAATGAGTAGATGTATAAGTGGCAAGGTGGGGCATTTACGTCACATCTAAATGATTAAAACCATAAAGTAGCAGTAGACTGAATCTAACAGGTCACTACTCCCTCAATTGATGAACAACAGGTGGCTTAAAAGTTCATAGACTGACCAAGATACTTCCATGGAAAGTGATCAAATAAGGTTTTATTTTTCCAAATAGTTCTCCTTGTAGTCCACACACTTCTTCCATCAGTGTTGCAGCGCTTGGATCCCATTGGCCAAAAAATTCATAAACAACAGATATGATGCCAGCCTATGAACTTTTTAGCTCATCCTTAAATAAGATGTAGTGACCCACTTTGAATATGAATTCCTTATTCAAAATTGTGAAGCTTTTGCAAGTCAATATTTGGATTTGATTAAAATGGATCCACTCCTAGTTTAAAGTATATAATTCTTTCTGTTTCACAACAAACAGTGCATGATACACTTTCTTGTTGCACTTTTTAACCCTTAGAATAAAACCAACTGGTATTTGTGTCACTACATAGCAGTATACAAACTGAGATGGCCAATATTCTGGTTGTGGAATTCCCATTTCTACATTAATATTGCTCATGAAATATTGCAATTTTAAATTTTACACGTAATTCTATTATTCTTATATCAGTTGAAAGTACTATTGTATGGTTGCAACACATTAACAAAATGGGAACAACACAAGGATGCTGCATGCTGTTTTAAACAAATTCTGGAAGCAGTACTTAACAAAACAGCAGCCGTAGGGCCACTTGCCTCCCATCTTATAAACCATATTTGTAAGATAAGCAAGACATGCTGAGCACTGTTAGTGAAGCAAGGGCAAAATCATAAGCTGCATTCCCCTAAATATATAAACACTAGTGTTGACGGACCAGCAAAAACTTATATTTCTAGATCTGTTCAAACACTGTATAGCGTCTACAGGACTAGCCAAAAATGATAACCTATAGGGAAGGATGGCAAGAGAAAGTAAAGGGAATCCATGCTATCGACATGATAATTGATGATAAACTATTTATAGTTTAAAAAAACCTAAATTTTATCGTTTATATAGCAAACTTCGCTGTTGGGATTTATTTTTTAAGAAATCTAAAAAAAAATGAATCTGCATAATAAATGACTATATATTTCTGCTATCAAAAATTTCTTTTAATATCTTTACGAGCCGCGAAAAAACTTTAAAATACATAGAAAAGTCAAATCAGGTTCATTGGTCCTTTATATCAAATTCCGCACCAATGTCGGACTACTATGTGGTCTCAGTAGCAGAGATTAATGAAAGTTGGTTTTTATTTTTAACAGCAGGGCCGGACTCGCACCTGCTGAGGCCCTAAAGTACATGAAATTTGAGGCCTCTCTGTAAAATTTTTGTATATTAATGTTAATGATAAAGAAAAAATATTAAAAAGTAAAAAATTATAGAGAATAAAAACTAATGATAACATAAAAAATCTTTTAAATACTGAAACCCCCAAGGGTGTGTGGCCCTAAGCTATAGCTTAGGAGTAAGTCCAGGTTCGGGTTCGAGCCTGAAAAAGGAGACCAACAGCTCAATAATCTCGTTGTTATTATTAATCTCGTAAAGTACGCATTTTTTTAATGTCCCAATTAAATCTAGTTTGGACTTGGATGACGTTTAATGATAAAAATAAACAGAAAACGTAACAAACAATACCTTTTTTCCAAGTACATAATACAAATTCAATTAAACAAATGTTTTTGATTTAAAATACTTCACAATTGTATTTATTTATTTATTTGATTGTTAAACTAAATAATGTCAATTAGGAGTTTGAGTTTCTTTTGTGCGGTTAGATGACGAAACTGGCTCCACGTTTACTAAAGTACTGAACTGAAAAATCGGTTCCGGGCTGGTGATGCTGGTTAATAAAATATACAACTAAACTACCTCTAATTTCCCCAAACAACGGCCAATGTTATTAAAATAGCAAGCTTCGATGGATAACCAATTAAGCAACAGCAGGCACTATACACTAAGCAACACGAGGCCTGTGTGCCATATCTAAACAAAGCTGAGCAGCGAGCTTTTTATGCAAAACCTGGTAAATACGCCGTAGCTGTCTATAGAGTTTAAACAGTTTCTAGCACATGAATTTTCATACTAAAAAAATTAAAACTCACGATTTCAATTAAATAGTGAAAAGAAAAAAGCTTTTAAAACAGAGTACCTTTTAAATTGATTCAAATCCATAATTTTTCAATTTCCTTCGCGATTTTTCGTCTCTTCTTCAAATAAAATCTGACAATAATCTTAGACAAACTGACTTGAAAAAAATTATAAATTATAAGTATGTGAAGAATTTTAAGCCTAATTTAGGTTCTTAGTTTTATAACTCTCACTGGAATGAAAACTAGTTTTTCTTCCGTTCCGATATTTATGCAAATGACTTTAAAAAATTTTTTTTTAACGACTTAGAAAAGATATGCCATGAAAATTTAAATATAGACTAGCATTATTTATCTTTTGTAAAACTTTAGTGTCTTACTTATTTGATTCTTCGTTACTGCTTAGTGAAAATATAAAAACACTAAGTTCATCGTTTGATTTGGTTTTAAAAGTACATGTTACATGTGGGTTTAAAATCTAAGTTCTAAATAAATACCCCCCTCTCTCATTTAATTTGCTTGGACAATAAGGGATAAATTAAAGACAATTCTGGACGTTTGCAATAAAAGTGAATTTAAAATTTCAGATGAAAACACAGTTTCAGGAATTTCTACTAGAGGTCAGTCTTGTATCAAAAAATAAAATACCCAGGCAGCAATTTCGCAAATATCTTACCTCAGTTTGAAAAACAATATACAACCAACTATATTCAGTTAGTTTTTTCATAAAACGAAAACAATGTATAGAAGAATGGTGTCCACCTACGCAAATAATTTTACTAACATTACAAAAATATCACGGGTATCGTTTATTTATTTTTTTAATTTTCATGTTTAGTTACAGACATTTTATTCAACAGAATTAAAAGTAGTTATTCTAATAATTTTAAAATTTGAAATGATCTCCAGTAAAAAATAAATAAAATTCTCCAAAATAAAGATTAGGGAAAATATGGGGCCCTAATGATAATTTACGTTTTCTTCCTAATAATCTAGGTAACTTAAACTTTTACACAGAAACGAATCAAACAAAATTATATAAGCACCATGATTTTTGTTTTCAAGTTCCTATTTGAAAATCACTTAAGAACAGGTTCTCATTCCGAAAACAAACTTCAAGTAACCAATCAATAACACTAACATAAATATTCAAAATCAGCAATTTTAATGTCGAATTAACAGAAAAGAATCGGGACATTTTAATTTTCAGGCTCTTATAATACGTTTTTAAAATTTATCTTTTTACAAAATTGTGACTATTTATATATAGTTCTATTAAAAAAGTGAGCGGGTGGAAAGAAAAAAAAAATTATCAACGAACAGTAGCAAATTATTATGTTAAAAATTATTTTAAATAAATAAAAAAAACCAATAGAATAAACAAGTTTTATTAACTAAATGAAAATGAAGAAAGTCTAAAGATCTTAATCCTGTATAAAAACAATATACAACAGAAATGATAGAAACCAGACCACAGGTCAAAGTTACAGGCTACCTTACGAAAGGAAAAAAAAAGTAAATTCATATTTTCCAAACATTTTGGCAAAATAGATAAATAAAAAGAAAAGCAATTTTAAAAAGACGAAAACTTAAAGCTATTCTTTAGTATACACTATTTAAAAAAATAACATTTAAAACTTATTTTAAAAGATTATTTGTAAACAATATGAACGATTACATAAGACTTCCTTTTATTGAATTTTTTTAAGATAAAGTATTGTCAATTAATCATGGAACGGCAAAAGGAAGGACTTTTAAAAAAGCAACAGAAATAAGATGAAAGAAATACTATAAATAATAAATAAAATCAGGTAAGAGAATATCTCGTTGATTATTCCATGGATTCAACTATTTTACCACCTTTTTAAACTGAAATTTAGCCATAAAGTATCACTTATATACATGCACACAGCATACATACAGGATGAGGCAAAAATAGGTGGACAGTATTTTGTTATATTAGACTGTATATTTATGCAAATTAAATAAAATTTACAAGTTTTTACTTTCTTTTCAGATAGTAGAGAGAAACCATTATGGCAAAAAGAATTAAATAACAGATGAAAGAAAATCATTTACTGTCCACTTACGTTTAGCTCACCATATATATATATATATATATATATATATATATATATATATATATATATATATATATATATTTATTTCAAGTGTATAGTTTAGTCTACAACTAATTTTCTTATAAATTTATTCGATATCGGTTAAAGTAGGTGTTCGAGTCTAGGCAAAAGGAAAGTGTTCGAAGGCTGATAAACCAAAGTATTTTAAGTAGACAGACCCATTCGACAAAGAAAAAGTACCGTCGAGGTTCATAACAATAAAACAAACTTTAGAAAATAAATAAATCAAAATATTTATATTTCCATCATCTTAACTCTAAAGAGCAAATTAAGTTTACATTAAAAAAGAAACACGGGTTTTATTGGGAAAGTTCAAATCGGAATGACAGATGCTAAAGAGGGCTGCGTAAAATTTATATTTACTCGTCGATAACGAAAGAGGTCAGTTTAATTTGGTTTATTTGTTTTAGGGCATATAAACTCCTGAGTTAATGCCGAAATTCGATTCATTTGTAAATGTTTGATTAAAAATCATAACCATTTGTATTTTCAACGCTCGATCGCCCTCATTTTTTTCTTTTAAAACGCACTTTTTTTTTTTTATTCATCTATAATTCATAGACTATAAATAATCATTTGCTAGCAGTTATATGGTTTCAACTATTTCTATCAAATAATAATCTTTAAAAAAAACAAACAAACAAACAAATCATTACAGTTTTGAGTAAGTAATCTTAATACACCGGGCAATTGACCTGATTAGTAGAGTGTTCACCAATGGCCTGGGAGACCGGGGTTCAATAAAAAAAAAAAAAAGGTAATCGATGTCGCCTTGCTTAACACTCAGTATTATAAGAAGGGTAAAGTGAAGCAATCCAGGGATTGGAGTAGCGCCCTCTCCTACAGCTCGGTGTAGTAGCTATTGAAAAAGGAGCCTTCGGGTCACCCTCGACTAAGATCGCCAACTTTACTTTAGTCTTAATACAAATAATTTTCGTATCGTTAAATGGTCTCAAGTATCCCCATCTAACAACAACAATAATATATGAAATACAAAAAAAAAAAAAAAAAAAAAAAAGCACTTTGCGAAACTGCTCATCTCCTGAGGAAAGTACTATCATTGTGACTGAAAAAAGAAGTGTCAAAACGCATAATATAATCACTACCTCCCTTGGTGAAGGATTGTAAGAAACTGAAAATTAAGTAATAGAAATAATTTGTTTGCACAGTTATATGGTTTCAGGTATTCCTGTCCAATATACTAATAATTTTTTAACAGATCTATTTGACCTATAGATGAGACCCTAACAAGTAATACTACTCCGGCTTTGAGTGAACCTGGGGATTTTGATATAGGTATGGTGACTTCATGTTCCACAGCGCTTCAAAACAGGAGCCTCATCACCGGATGCAATTTCGTGTGATATCCAGAACAAAGGGTACTTAAAGATTGCTAATGTCAATGTAAACAAAAGATTTTTCAAAAGAATTAATAGTTATTCTATGTTAAACTTAGAATTTTTATTTATTTATTTTGGTGATCATTCACTTGTGAAAAATAAATAAAATTCTCTAAACTTGACCAACACGCTTATCTCAAAATCATATTTAAATTTAACTCGCGCAACTAATGTGGTCTAATGGTTAGCAAGTTGGTTTAGATCACAGTTGATAGATAAGATAGTAAGATTCTCACTTAGTGCCCCATACTTCTGTCTTTGTACCATAACTAAACAAAACAAACTTATCTTTTAAAATAAAACTAATTAATTTGGCTTTGGCACTATTTTATGATTTTCGCCCAAAAGAAATAAAGTATTAAGACTATTATTAATTGAAGAGTCAATAAAGAAATAAAATTTAACAGCAAGAATGATGAAACTTTTATTAAAAGTTTAAGAAACGTTTTTATTTTTAATTGATAGAAACACCTTTTACTTGGCAACATTAGTTCGTTTTATTAGCGGACCATAGAGTGAAAATAAAAGAAAGCGAAAAGATAGACAAATACTTGAACCTTGCCAGAGAACTAAAAAAAGCTGTGGAACATGATGATGATACCAATTGTTATTTGTGCGCTTGGAACAGTCCCAAAAGGCTTTGGGGGGGGGACTGGAGGAATTGGAAATCAGAAAAAGAATCGAGATCATCCAGAGTAGTTAGCTAACTAGATTAGCAAACCTTCATACGGCCTTGTGCCACATCTAAGCAAATAGCTTAGTAAATTATAAAGACATTATTGAGATCGGCCAGAATACTCAGAAAAGTCCTGAAGACGTGAAGTGAACTTGCGGTCCCTCAGACTCTTGTGAAAGACTTGCTAGGAGTAAGATAAATATTTCTAATGAATAAAAATAAAATGCCCCAATAATGAATAAAAAGTCCTTAAAGTCAAGGTATTAACTAAGAATCCCCAAAAGGAGTAATTTTCTATTATTTAAAATTACTTTAAATTTGTCTAAAAACTTTACACAAATTTTGCGAACTTGAAAAATATTTGTAGAATTATAGTTTGTTGTTAAACTAAAAAATAAAATTAATAAAATAGGAGTAATAAATAAGACGACACTTTTTATTATACAAGTAAAATACTTCGCGTTTTCTTTCCTTCATTAATTTTAAACTTAAAACTATTTTCTTACTTTTATTAATCTTATAAACAAAAATATTAGTGTATATCGTTCTAAAAGGGCTGTGGAAATGACTTCAGTTGCGCCAACAACACTTCTCATAATTTGTGTGAATGATAAAATATAGTAAACATTAAAAGAAAAGAAAATAACAAAAAAAATATAGTAAACAAAATAAAAAGAGAAAGAAACATTTATACCAACAGCATTAACCATTTAAAACAACAAAACCTAGTGAGCACGCCAAAACGGACATTGATAATTATCAAGCAAATAAAAAAAAAATTTAAAAAAAAACAGGCGGAAATTAAAACTACGATAAAGCTATCTCTTTCTTTCTATATTTCAATTGAAAACAAACGAAGAAAATAAATCAACATATAAAAGAAAGAAAATGCTAGCAGCAGGCACTTACCCTTTCACCGGCTCCTCCATGTTGTAAATTTGATCACATGACTATCTCTTACTCTCCCCACGTGACTAATTACATCATACGTTTGATGTGGAAAACCCCGTTTCCATCGCATCTCTCTCACTAGACTTGATGCTGTATTTTGTGCTTCGTCTTGTCGGCATAATTTATGTATAAAATAAATCAGAAGAATACTTAGAATTGACTCAGCTTTGTTAAGTCAGGCCTTTAAGTAGCTTACATTACTTACTGTTACTAAATGGTCAACCATCGAAATACTGTCCAGTCTCATTGTTGCTTAACTTATGTGATTTACCGGGAAGCGGTGTTTTCGGCGTGACTTAACTGTCAAGTCCTACAGAAAGGTATACCTTCTCAAATGTGTGTGTGTGCCTCCCACCAGACAGGATTTGACACGGGATTTTTATAGTAGGGATTTAGCGGAAGGGGAGGTCAGGCACAAGCCGAAACTCGTGCCCTGCAGGACAATGCTGGTCATAGGATTAATAGGCACAACATGAACTACGCTAGCCTTTGCTCAGTCTCCCGGCACGTTCCTACTTCTAAGTCAGAATTATCATTTAAACATTTTTATAGTGAGTGGGGTGCACGCTCGGCTGGAGCGTGGCCGTCACAAAAAAAAAAAAAATGTTTGGTTGCCTTGGCATTCCGCCTCAGACACCGAGCAATAAACCCGACCTCAACTCTTTTAGGTGAGGGGCCAGGTGCTACCTCGGGGATGGATTCCTGATACCAAGTGAATAATAATCTTACCTAACTTAACTGCCGCCCGAAGACTTGAAAACTAGATTTATATATTGCTGTGTACATAACAATAAAGAGTTGCAAAGTTTATTGATCAGATGTACAGAAATGTCTAGTCTTCAAGTTTCATTGAGCTGGGATCTTTCAAAATCAAATAGCCTCAGTGAGCGCAGGAATGGACTGTAAGGTCATTGACCCAACCCTGCAAAAACTTGATTTTTACAGAAGAGACATCACCAAACGAGACTGAATATAGTGAGGACATCCCCCGCGGACTTTCTCGAAACCTATGTATGGCACTAGACCTTGGTGTTTAGTTCAAGCCATAACCCGGCATACGTGCCCGGACCCACACTCGGGTTCGTGAAACTGCTTGCCTCATCAGGCTCACATTGCACCAAGTGAGCTGATGAGCAACATAGACCAGCAGGGTTCGAGTCTCGGCTCGTTCCCGACCTTCCCCTCCCCTTTATCCCCACTTTAATCGGCCTTCGGGCTTTTGACCATGTGTCAAGTCGTGTCTGGTGGGAGGCAGCGACAAATAAACAGAGGAAGTATGTCAATTGATCAGGTGCACTGAAACGAAAGCTTGTAGAGAAGAGGAAAATCTCATATTTTGTTTTGGCGCGCTATTTAATTCGACACCGAATTTCACCCAATCAGGATGACATATCCCATTCAGCCCGGACCTTCATTTCCGGCTACCAAACGGGTGAGCGGCCAAACACACTCTCTTCGGCTGGAGGCGGCGACTAGAACGGACGTGTCTCTGGTCGCCCCTGCTTAGCGATGCCTTATAGCTAAACAAGCCACCCGGTGTGGACATATCACCGTGGCTTTAACCCTAGCAGCAGCAGCAACATGGACATTCAACGAGGGAACCTTCTAATTTATGGATTCTTTGCGTCTAATATTTTAGACCAAGGAATCCCAGTTGAATATGAATTAGATACGTTCAACATGCCTTCTACAAGCACCACAGAAATTTACTATGTCGATTCGAGCGCCACTCCGCTCTCGACAAGTTCCCTTTTCACCTCTGGTACACTATAATGGAGACAACGCACGCCTCTCCCCGAAACACCAGACACACGAAGCTACACGGTGGCCTTGAATACTTCCCTCACACATCCAACGACACGCTGCCATTTCCAACATCCCGCTAAGCTATCGCGTCTCCAAAAAACCCACAAGCCTAAATACCACGAGTTTTGCAGCGCCAAGAACAAACCTCCTCAAAGCTGCAAATAAAGAACTTTCGTTGTTGTGTTACCAAAGAATAGTTTCATAATTCATTTCTTGTGCCATAAAATCTATAGTGTTCGGGAAAATAACTAATTCCCACAAAACACGCTATAAGCTCTTTGGACATGGAGATATTGCTTTTGTTTGGGGAAAAGAAAGTACAGTCGTATAACCCAAGTATAGACATGTACAAAATATACGCACTTTTTATCAGCAATGTTATGATTTATTACTAACAAGCCACGTAATTTTTCTTTGTTTTTGTTTTTTTATCTTAATAAACTCTCGGAAAAAGTTAATCTTCTTTAAGTTCTCTTACGGGTGTCCATAAGAAAAATATCGTCTAGTAAAAAAACTAGACTGAAAAAGTATGATTTAGATGAAATACTTTTTTCTATCTAATCAGCCAAATTCATTTAAGTATTTTTACAATAATTAAGAAAATTCCAGTCACTTGGAGTGAGTATGTTGCGGAGCCGATAAATATGTCGACCCCACAAGTGAATTATGTGAGTGAGGACAGCCAAAGCAATAGGAAGGAACAAAGGTGAGATTATGATGATTACAAATGACAATTTATTTCGTCGTATTTACAAGCGTGAATGTAAATGTCCGTGGCGGTTGTATGTGTTCGCAGCTGGGCGTTCGACGAGGGTCGCTGGCGTAGGTCGAGTCGTTGAGTACAGCTAGATGTTGGATGCTGGTAAACTGAGGTCGGTCGAGTCGTAGAGTTCAGCTAGATGGTCGGTGCTGGTCGTTGAGTACAGCTAAATGGTCGATCGAGGTTGGTAGATCGATATCCCTGGTTGTGACGGTATGTTGTGGTTAACCAAGGGTGTGTCGATCGGGTTGGTGACTCGTACGGCGGGTCGTACGTGAGTCGGGTGTTTGCAGTGGTAGGACAGTCCGTAACAGCGAGTCGTTACGTGGACTGCGTGGTACCTTGCAAGAGCGTCGAGTTCGGTAGATCGACATCCTCGGTTATGACGATATGTTGGATTAACCGGGGGTGTGTCAACCTGGTTTCTGGCTCGTACAGCGGGTCGTACGTGAGCCGGTTGTTGCAGTGGTAGAACAGTCCGTAACAGCGAGTCGTTACGTGGACTGCGTTGTACCTTGCAAGAGCGTCGAGGTCGAGGAAAGGCTAGGGCCTTGCTGGGCCCCCTAGCCGTGCGGACGTATCGGACGGGAACGAAAGCTTTGCCGTGTCAAAGCCGTGCGGACAATGGCTATGGCTAGGTTCGCGCCAAAGCCGTGCGGACGAGAGCGAAAGCTTTGTCGGGTCAAAGCCGTGCGGGCGAGCGGACGAGAGCGAAGGCTTTGTCGGGTCAAAGCCGTGCGGACGAGCGGACGAGAGCGAAGGCTTAGTCGGGTCAAAGCCGAGCGGACGAGAGCGAAGGCTTTGTCGGGTCAAAGCCGTGCGGGCGAGCTGACGAGAGCGAAGGCTTTGTTTGCCGCCTGGCCGTCTACTTCGACTGATCATTACTGACCAGTCAGAGATGCTCTGACCCGCAGACAGAGACCTCTTATGGTCCTAAAAAGGACCTTTGTGCATACCTATGTAGGTGGGAGAAAGGCAGGTCTACCACGAGAAGTGGGGCCAACGCCGTAAGTTAAGGTGAATGCGACCGCACAGAATGCGGGATTCCTCCTTAATGAGCTTCGCCAGGAGCGCGCCATGTATTTGTCGCTGCCTCCCACCAGACACGACTTGACACAAGGTCAAAAGCCCGAAGGCCAATTAAAGTGGGGATAAAGGGGAGGGGAGGTCGGGAACGAGCCGAGACTCGAACCCTGCTTGTCAGTGCTGCTCATCGGCTCACTTAGTGCAATGTGAGCCTGATGAGGCAAGCAGTTTCACGAACCCAAATGTGGGTCCGGGCACGTATGCCAGTTTACGGCTTAAACTAGATGCTTGGTCTAGTGCCGTACAAAGGGGACAAAAGTGCAGCTCGCCCAGCCGAAGCTGGGGGCCTATTCGGCCCCGAGTCTGCTCTTGGTTTCGAGCACCCATCCGGCACGAATGCCAGACGGCCCAGCCAAATGGCCAGGAGCGCGCCGTTTAAGCGTTGAAAAGGGCTTGCTGATATTTCGAAGGTGCTGTGACACACAGCTCCAGCCGCGTGGATATAAAATTCTTTGATAAAAAATGAGTGTAGCCGTAAAGTATTTTCCTAACCTGCTATAGGCTGGCGACGACTATTAGTTCAAGTCTTATCAAGTAATTTTTGGCCGAAGTGTTTTGTGAATGTTATTAATTTTAATTCTCCCTTTTTCTTTTAGCTATAACGAAATGTCATGGTCGTTAGAAAGAAAAAAGGGCTTAGTCAGTTCCGGTCGTACTCGGATATGATCGTCCTAACTCGGGCGTGTAACTTGATATGTTTAGGTTTATCGGCCGGTCGCGGCAAGGGTTTATAGGGCGTGCTCCCGGCGAGTGCCCCGGGGCCTGTTCTGGACTTCGGTCCGGAGCGTGGCCCTGGAAAAGGAACAATGGCAGACTTGGGGCCTTTAATTAGGCACCTAGTTTCGACTAGGCTACCTTCGGGTGGGCGAGGTGCATTTTTGTCTCCTTTGTCCCCCTTGTACGGCACTAGACCAAGCGTCTAGTTTAAGCCGTTTACTGGCATACGTGCCCGGACCCACATTTGGGTTCGTGAAACCGCTTGCCTCATCAGGCTCACATTGCACTAAGTGAGCCGATGAGCAGCACTGACAAGCAGGGTTCGAGTCTCGGCTCCTTCCCGACCTTCCCCTCCCCTTTATCCCCACTTTAATTGGCCTTCGGGCTTTTGACCTTGTGTCAAGTCGTGTCTGGTGGGAGGCAGCGACAAATACTGCGGCAAGGGTTTATCGGCCGGTCGCGGCAAGTATAAGAGTTATACCTATGAAAGACAATTTTTAAACCACTAAAAAGAAGTTTAACCTAATTTTTTTTTCTTTTATTAATTGATATACAAAAACATGCAGCTGATTTAAATAATCTTTTCAGTATGAAGTTTCTTTTAAAAGATTTTTTGCCTCAAAATTCTGACATTTTAAAAAATTGTTTTGTTTTCATACGCCACCTGAATCATTTTTGTTAATATGATTCTCTTATGAAGATGTAGGTAAATGAGTTTTTAAGTGTTTTAAATATAATTCTCTGAAGAATTAGATTTTTTTCATATTTTTTTAATACAGTTTGTTTATTTTATTCATACGGATGGCTTATTTTTTAAGTTCAAAAAACGGTAAAATATTGCTCTTGTAGGCTTTTTTTTTTTTACTTTATTCGTTTTCGTAGCTTAATCTTCTAAGTATGTGATTAATAAAAGAGAAAAAATTCAGGTTGAACAGTTTTTGTTTTTTAGGTTTAAAATTAATATCCGTAGATTAAAGTTTTCCAGTCATTACATGTGATTGGAATTAATATAAAAGTACTGAATAATTTAAAAAAAATATATTTTACCAAAATAATACTTTGTTATTCTTTATTTTTGATTGTTTGTTTTTAAGAGTGGCCTTTCGTTGAACAATCTTTTTTCAACAGAGGCCCCCAAAAGAAAGAATACAAAAAGCGTTACATGGGGGATAAGACTTTTCTGAGAATCTATTAACTGAAAAAAGAAAAAAAAAACCCGGATTATTACGCTTTTGATCATCCACACTTTAGAAGAAAAGGCGCGTCGCTTTAAATTAAATAAAAATCATAACATAGCCGAAAAAAGTGCCTATTTTTTCTACATGTTTATTTAGTAACCACCTTCTTAGAAGACTAAGTTATTTTACCGTTTTTGAACTTAAAAATAAGGCATCCGTATGAACAAATAAACAAACCATTATAAAAAAGAAAACAAAATCTAATTCTCCATGCAATTATCTCTAAACCATTAAAAATCATTTACTTGCACTTTCATAAGGAAGTCAAATTAACAAAATGAATGAGGTTGGGTGGTAATTTACTAAGCTTTTTGCTTAGATGTGGCACAAGGCCATATGAAAGGGGCACCCAATGAGACTCGAACTCACTCGTGTAGGTTTGCTAGTCGAGCTTGCTAACCATTACACCACCAGAGGCGCCTTGAATGAGGTTGGGTGCATGACAACAAAATTAAAAAAAAAAAAAAAACCATGTCTTTAGAATTTATTTAGGTAAATGTCTTTTAAAAGAAAGCTTATCTTTGCTTTAAAAACTAAGGTAGAATAGGCACATGGATAAAGTAGTAAATGAAAGAAGCCAATGAGTGAAGATATGAAACAAACGAGTAAAAGAAATGAAACGGCGTGGACAAAAGGAACATTTAAAACAAGGCGACGAACAAAACAAATGTATATACTATAATAATAAAACTTACATTGATACATGAAAAAATATTTCTAATTCTACTAACAAAATAATAGTGTGTGTGTGTGTGTGTCTAACACAACTAAGCTATAAAAGGATTACATATTCAAAATGTCCTTTTTTATGATTAGAAACGGGCAGTTTCTCTGAGACTGGAAAGCGTCTCATAGTCAATGTATATTTTGAATGTCTGCGAGGCCCATCCATGTTGTTGCTTTTCACTCCTGTTGATTCACACTGGAGGGAGTGTGTTGCTGCTGCCAAGAATTTGTGTAGAAGGGAGGAAGGGTGTTTGAAGACGACGTATTTATAGAAAATACTCGTCTTGTAATAGGCTCCAAACGCAGGACGAAAATTTACGCGCGGATGTAGTTTTAAGCATGTCACGTGGTCCTCCTGGCCAATCGTTTCCAGAGACTGAATATGTGAGCGTCCGCCATCTTTGTAGGAACAAGTGGCACACCGCCCAAATTAAATTGTAGGAGTGTTAAGTCCTATATACTGAAAATTTTATTAAAATACAATAATTAATTGATTTTAGGAGGATTTTTTAAAAAACAGTATTTTAGCAGGTGCACATCCAAAAACACTATTCCCATAGTGAAACATCCACGAAGGTTGATATGCCATTGAACAAAGAAACCAAACCATTGTGAAACATCGTTGTGTGAGATGCTTCAGTGCACCCAGAAGGAATTACTAAGAAAAAAGAATATGAGAAGACTTTGAAAAAGAATCTAAAGCAGTCAGCAGCAAAATTTGGTTTGGGCTGTTTTGTCTTCCAGCATGACAATTACCCAAAGCATACGTTGTTTCTAGTAAAGCACAACCTCTAGAAGACCAAAGTGAATGTTACTGACTGACCTGCACAAAGCCATGACTTAGAAAATCTATAGTGTATTACCAAAAGATAATAAAATCTGGAAGAGATTGAAATTTTACCAAAGAAGAATAGATAAAATTCTACACATGCACTTGTTCAAGTTCAGCAAGAAAAAATCCTTAGAATTAAATTTTTTTTTTGGTGATTTGAACTAATTAGACCTAACTTACCACAATTTTTCATTTTTTGAAAAAAAAAATAATCATTTAAAATTTAATTTGGGTGGTTCATTTACACATTTCAATTCAATGGAGAATGATTGTACCTTTCCGAAATAGCATTGAAAAAGACATCTAACTAGATTGATTGAATTATTTTAATTTTATTTTTTTACTCTCAGGATAGGGTTCTTTTTTTTTAATACTTGGAACTGCCATGGAATGTCACCGATGCATTGCAATGACTGAGTTAACATTTCTAGAATAAGTTTTAATCATGAAAGTACAATGTTCATCATGATACTAACTAAAATGGCATGGTTGCTTCTATTCAAAGACATACTTCCTATTATTATGAGAACTTGTGACTGTCCTGTACAGCTTGTATTTATAATTCTGATTTTGTTGAGATTCACGTATAAGTCTTGTCACATGTGGTGACTTCACATCTCTTACATCTCTGTAACAGAGAAATACTAAAATTTACATTGATAATTCTACATTCTTGAATATGTTGTTCCTTAAGATTATCTTATTAAATTCATTGACTCAACACACTATGGGAGGCTACCTGCAGCAATACATTCTCAAAAGATAACTTGATTAAATCAGTCACAGATCTAGGTATTGTTGCTAGGCAGGTTGAGGATTGTAAACTGGACAGACAGATGTCTCTTTTGGAAAGATTTCTACTTGTACCTATTGCAGTTGAAATGTATGGTGTCCTAGGTCCTCGAAAAGTCTCCTATCTCTGCCAGATGGTTCAAGAATTTCTGGCCTTGGAAACTAGTTTTGAGATGTTGAATGATTATTTTTTTAAGAGTTTCCCTTACCATTTTTTGGGGTGATGCATTTTCAATTGTTTTGGCCAGGATTGTTGATTGTAAATGCCTGACTTCAATTTTAAAAAATGTGTCATTATTTTATGAAATAAAATAATATATATATATATATATATATATATATATTCTCATCGACAGACAGATTGTTTCATTGTATCACAACTCAGTGTGGCTAGACACATAGGACGCTTGAAGCTGGGATCGAAACCTGTCCAACTTTACGTTAGACTTAGTATCAGACCACTCGGCCAACAGCGTGCCATGTTGGCTAAGGGAATTATAAGGTATTATGAATCACAACTCTAAATTTCACATCACCAATTGTCAGGTAAACTGATGATCGGAGACATGAAACTTGAAGTCATAAGTTATTCCTCTGCTTTATTTTCTTAATTGTGCATTTTTTGCATTGAGTACTTGGTAGATTTTGCAGTATAGGAGATTGTGGTATTATATATATAATCTTAGGAATACATATCGGCCTTCAATTGCATAACATCTTATAAATGATCATGACTGTACTGTAAATTTTAGTGTGGACTTGTTCTCCATACTGAGCAAGTCACACCCTTCATTTCATCTGAAAGTATTGGAAACAATTTATATTCTGTTCAGCAGACCATCTCTTTGTAAACAGAAAAATTGTCTGCTCGGACTTAATATCACTTTGATATAGTCTCCAATACAATTTCTTTTTCCCATCATAAATATTTCCATACTTTTTAAAAAAATTATTTTACACAATATTTCCTTTGATTTAGCTCTGTTAAGTAAGGACTAAACTGGTCAGCTAGCTTGTCACCTTTTTTTTTTTTTTTTTTTTTTTGCTTTTTAGGTTTTTATTCCCATTATGAATAGAAATTTGGATCTTTTTTTAAATTAAATTTTGTATCTATGTTTGTTTGTTTTTTAGTAGAGGGATTATATTGTCAATTAAATTACCATGACCAAAAAATCTGGTGAACACTTACATACAGCATACAGAAACACTGGACAGCTGTTTCGACCTTATTAAGTCTTATCAGCAGTGATCTCCACCATTGGAGATCAAACCAGCGACCACAGATTGCTGAGCCTAAACTCTACAACTGAGACAACAGTCCATATGGCACACAAGTGACTCCAAATTAAATTTTGCATGTTCAAAAATATAAACACAGAATCAAATTTATAGATTATAATAAGTAAGTAAAAGTTGGCAACCATAGTTGAGGGTGACCAAAAGGCTCCCTTTTCAATAGCTACTATGCCGAGGTGTAGGGGAGGGCGCTACTCCTTTCCCTGGATTGCTCCACTTTACCCTCAATACAAACCTTATATTGCTGAGTGTTAAGCAAGAAGGTATCAAATACCATTTTTAAAGTCTTTGGTATGACGTGATCTGGGATTGAACCCAGGTCTTCTGGACCATTGGCAAACACTCTACCCAATGAGCCAGTAACAAACTAATACTTATTTAGCAACATTTCCTCTCAAACAGTCACAATTTTATCAGAGATGCAAAGTTCATCATCATTGAAAGTATAAAAAAAAGTATGAGACAATATGATGGTGATAACAGAAACACAAGAAGATAACTAGATAAAATATCTTAAAACACTGGTAGTAAATGGATTTATCATCAAACTAAACCATGCCCAAAACATTGCTTTAAAATAGGGTGAGACATAAACTCCTAAATGAACAAATGCTTGATCAAAACAGCCATGATTAATCTGACACACACCCTATCATGCTCAAGAAATATCTCCCAAATAGAGAGCTCAGTGCCTGGTGTCTATGATAAAAGAGATCATATAAAGATCAGTTCAATGGAGAGATATGTTACATCACTAGTTCATTTTCTACTGCTTCTTTTATAGCATATCAACTCTTTTATAAACTTTATAAAAGAACATTTTTTTTCATAAAAAGTTTTCTTATGGCAATGACTAAAGGTCAAAGCTATTCAGGAGAGATAAAAAAAAATAAATAGTACAAAAGAAATATTCTTTTTTTTGTCTTATCCCTTTTGTTCAACTTTGTGTCAGTCTGTCTCTGTCTCTCTCTCTCTCTATATATATATATATAGAGAGAGAGATGTATAACCAGTATGGTCAAATTAACAGATGTTGTGGACTCAACAGCCACATTACATACCTGTTGGAAAGTAGATAGATCACACTCATGATACTTTTTGGTAATTTATACAGTTGGCCTATTTTATGCATAATTGCTCTTCTAGGCTTGGGGGGAATTTTTTTTTTATTCGTTTTCATAGCTTAATCTTTTAAATGTGCATTCCAACATTTGTATATAAATATGAAAGTAACACTGAAAAATATACTTGAATCAACATTTGATATAAAAGCCGTCAATGATATTTAAACTACATTAACTAAATACTTCTCATGTTTGAAGTGGGGTTAAAAACATTGAAGATGTTTAAGGGTTCAGGGGATATTACCTCAGGTAGCACCTATCCTCTCCTTAAAAGGGGGTAAGGGTTGGGTTTATTGCCCGGCAGCTGAGACTCTTTTGAAAATGAAATGACAACAGAGTTGAGCAATTTTTACTTTCTGGACAGGTTATATCTTCCTGAAAAATTTTAAGCAAAAATATTCAAAGTTTCAAGATATACCCATTAGCTGAGTTGCCTGTTGGGTTTTTTAATAATGAAGTCTGTTTTTTTTTGGGGGGGGGAGAAAGGATTGCTAGTAATTATATGGTTTGGTTTTTTATTTAATGGCATATTAAACTTTATGGGTTATTTAATGCCAAAGCCATCCTTGAGGAAGAATAACAGTGGTACTATTTAACCAATAGCTGGGGGAATAAGGTCCATACCTTTCCCAAAAGTATTAGTCCAAAAGTCAAAATAATAGCACAACTGGAGTTCAAACTTTCTTACTATGATAATGCAGTCCAGCACTAATGATAATAATTGTTTGTAAACAATCAAAGCTTGAAGTAACAATTCTTGATTAAAATAAGTTGCACTCAGTTATATGGTTTCAAGTATTCTTATCTAATACTAATAATTTGTACACAGTTTTATGGTTCAAATTCTCTCAAGCAATCATAGGGTTTAAATGAATAGATGATGATAATCCTTTGTAAACAATTATAGCTTGAAGTAACTATACTTGAGTAAAATAAGTTACACACAGTTATATTGTTTGAAATATTTCTATCTAATAGGAATAATTTCCCAACATATCTATATGCATTTTATACCAAGGTCAGTTTTTTCTGCACATGGATGAATGGCGCCAAAAGTAGCTTAGTTCCGTTGGCATCCCCCTTTTGGATGTCTAAGGTATCAGGCACTGAGCTTGACCCTAACCTTTTTAGACAAGATGTTGGGTACTTCTTGGGGGCAGAGATAGCTACCTGAAGCTAAGTTCTTGATTCACTCTGTATGCCCTCTCAAAGGTACTGGAATGTGATATAATGTTGGTTTAATGTGGGGACATAGCCAGAAGCAAGACTGTCAACTCTCTTGACCTTTCCATTCTGGGGCACCACAAGAGCTGGGCAATAAATCCAAACAGATTAACTTTTAGATGAGGGGGTTGGTGTTGCATTGGACTGAGGCGGTGGCTTAAAGTCAAGCTCATTAATTTTTGAACCACATAACATGCAAATGTGCCAGATAAACATATAAGATGATAATTATTTATCAAGTTTAAATTTGTTTTAGCACAAGGTCCCCAGCATATAGCACCCAGTAAGGAGGAAACTTATTATTGAATAGTAATAATTTACAAATAGACCAGCTTGCTAACCATTACACAACAATGAGTTGACTAATGTAAGTTAATAATCAATAACTGATTAACAAATAAAATGTGGGTAATTTTGTTAAACCTTCCCCATTTTATTAACTCAGTTTTCAAGGCACAAATATTTGAAAAACATTCACTAGTTGTCATGTAAATTGGCAAATTCCCTCTGTTTGCACAAGAAGGTCCCACTAACTTGCAAATGAATAATGCACTTCTGTAGGACATGTTATCTAATCTGATGATTTGCCAAATTATCTTCTCCATGGTAAAGAACAGGTTTATGGTAAATTATTTAAAGTTGCTGGTGCTTGTACAGAATAGCCCTTCCATGAAATTTACATTTTGTTTTTGTTATATACCCTACCTATGAACATTAATGGGTGTGTCCCATTCTTCATAAATACGTTGGACACAATTATGAAGAGGGTAAAAATACGCTAAGTAGCCTCAACTAGCTGTGGTTACCTTTTTTCATGCCGCTAGTGAGTATTGTATTTTGTTAATGTTATAAAGATTTCCATTTCATTTCCAACCTCCATTTTAGTTATTTCTCATTCAGTAACCTTTTGTTAGGTTACCACAGTTTTAATGAACAAAAAAATCATATAAAAATGTAATACTTTTACTGAACAATTAAGTCACAAAATTACATCTTCACCTTGCTACAATTTAGCCATTGACCATATTTCTTTAGTCTCTATTTCTTTAGTCTTTGTAATTTTGAGGACTTCACTGTAACTGTTCAGTAAAAAAAAATGACAGAAACTTACTCTTTTATTGATGGTAAATGTAAGTATGATGCCTTCATGGCATAATGGAATGTTTATCATCATAGGAAGTTAACTTGGCTGCTCGAGTTCAAATCCTGAACAAAGTTGTTTGCATTTCATATCACTCTTGGGAAAAGATATGAATCCAACTATTTTTCCTTCAGCAATGGTTAAATAGTAGGACAGACTGAAATCTTTAATTTTGGTATGGCAACCGATTTAGGAAAAGGAAGACTGGACCTATTGAGGGATGAGCTCTGATTGGCTATTCTTGCCCAAAACATGCTACATGAGTAGCACTTCAATGAAGTTACAGAGTGAGTGAGAGAATGTAAATACTATATTTCTATATGATTTTTAAAAATATGTTACTGTAGAATTAACAAAGATTTTCATTGGTGTGCTATTTTAGACATGCATCAGAAATTTAAACAGTTTAAGTCATTGGGCATATTTATTTAGTATATCCCACCACGAAGCATGAAGAAGGTGGCAAATTATTGCCAATGACAACTTCGTAATTTTGTGATTTAACTGTGATTGTTAAGCAAAAATAAAAAACGAAGCATAAAACTGAAAATTACTCTTATCTGGATGGTGACTATATTACATTTACATATAATTTTTAAAAGTACTTTACTATAGAATTAATGAAAATTTTCATGGGCAGGCTATTTTGGACAAGCACCAGAAATTTTAAACAGCTTAAACCATTGGCCATATTTATTTAGAATTTCCTTCCCTCAACCATGAAGAAGGTGTCAATGATTAATTGATTTTAATGGTATGTCAATCCATTTAGGGTGAGGGAATCACATATTTACCTTTTTTGTATACTAGCTAAGAGTTTTTTTTTTGCATATAGTCTTGTTAAATACAATTGAAACAGATCTATTTTATCCATAAATGAGACACTATCAAGAACTACTACTCCAGCTCAGAATGGACTCAAGGGTAATGGCAATGAAGGGCTACTCCAAACTTCCTAGATCTCCAAAACTGAAACCTCACATCAAATTCAGTTTTGAAACAGATCTATTTGATCTATAGATGAGACACTAACAGGAACTACCACTCCAGCTCAGAATGGACCCAAGGGTAATGGCAATGAAGGGCTACTCCAAACTTCCAAGATCTCCAAAACTGAAACCTCACATCAAATTCAGTTTTGAAACAGATCTATTTGATCTATAGATGAGACACTAACAGGAAATACCACTCCAGCTCAGAATGGACCCAAGGGTAATGGCAATGAAGGGCTAAACCAAACTTCCAAGATCTCCAAAACTGAATTTGATGTGAGGATTCAGTTTTGAAACAGATCTATTTGACCTATAAATGAGACTCTAACAGGAACTATCATTCTAGCTCAGAATGAACTCACAGGTAATGGCAATAAAGGGCTACTCCAAATGTCCTACAGCTCCAAAACTGAATCCTTCCATCAAATTCAGTTTAATGATTTTCCCAGGTTACAAAAAAGGTGTCAAATTATTGCTGATGGCAGATATGTGATTTTATGATTAAACTAACTATTCTGAAACAAATTTATAAAATGAAATAAAAATAAAGCAGATGACTGAAACTTACTTTTATTTAGTTTTGGTTTGGTTTGGTTTCATGGCACATCAACCATTATTAATGCCAAATGTATTCTCATATATATAAACAGTTCTATTTTATAAATTCAGTTGTGGATACAAAAACATTTCTATTTCAAACAAATCAGTTTAGTATGAGAACAGTTAATTTCTATTTGACCCATAGATAGGACCCTATCAGATGTTACCACTCTGGACCAGAGGGGACCTGGAAGCGAAGCCGATGAAGGAGTACTCAGCATTCCTCAAAGCTCCAGCATTACTTGAACCTCACCATCAGATTGTTTAGTGTCATATCCAGGACATGTATTGGTGTGTGTGTGTGTGTGTGTGTGTGTGTGTGGAGGGGTCTTACTCCCTACAGAGAAACAGTCAGTGTATTCTACAGCCCCAGCCAACAGAGCAATAGATTTATTTGGATGGTGAATGTAAGTATATATATATATATATATATATATATATATATATATATATAGATATATATAGATGTTGTCATCCACAGACAGACTGTTTCAGTGTAGCTAGACACTATATATATATATATATATATATATATATATATATATATATATATATATATATGAGGTGCATACAATAGGTTTCCAGACTTTTTCGTATGAGCATTTAAAATTGTCGTAGACTCTTGAAAATTCAGTATGTTATTGCTATACATCTAATGAGATGACTGACCAATTTTTATGATTTCAGGTTCAAAGGAACAGTTACAGCAGCTATTGGAATACACCCTACTAAAGCCTGATTGTCACAGCTGGTGAATTTCAAAAATGCAATCTAACACTTTAGAAGAATGATATGCAATAAAATTCTGTTTTAAACTTGGAAAAAATGCCACAGAAACGTATGGGATGCTTTAGACTGCTTTTCGACCATCTTGCATGAATCGAGCATCAGTTTTTCAGTGGCATAAGAGATTCAAGGAAGGCAGGGAGTCTGTGAGGGATGATGAGAGGTGTGGGAGGAGTAAGGAAGTCAATACACCAGAGTTAATTGGCCAAAAGGTTAGGGTTAGGGTTACTATGTTGAGGTTTTAAGGGAGTTCAGGAAGAGATTCTGTTGGAAGAGGCCAGCACTCTTCAAATCGGGTCAGTGGCATTTCCACCTGGACAATACCCCAGTCCACAACTCCATCCTTGTCACAGACTATTTGACCAAGATGGGCATCAAGACAGTCCAGACCTTGCTCCTTATGATTTTTGGTTATTCCCTAAGTGCAGAGGCTGTCATTATGAGACAATTGAGGAGATGAAAGAGGCTGTGACGAAGGTCATTGACATGCTCACACAAGAGGACCTCCATGGGGCCTTCCAGATGTTGTTGGAACAGTACAACAAGTGCATTGCAGCCAGTGGAGATTACTTCGAAGGGGACTAGAGTTTCATGTGTGTGCTATCAATAAAAGTGTCTGTATGAAAAAAGTCTGGAAATTTATTGTATGCACCTCATATGTATGTATGTAGTTGGGCAGCAGTCTTTCATTTAATCATGTTTGATTAAATAATAAAAGATACATTTTGTCTCTATAATTTTATTAAGATCCTTTATGTATGTGTGTGTGTGTTTAAAACAGTTATATATATACATATGACTGTTTTACACACACACACACATATATATATATATATATTATATGAATGTAGGTATTATATATATATATATATATATATATGAATGTAAGTATTACATATATATATATATATATATTGATATATAAATTAATGTAAGTATTATATATGAATGCAAATATTATAGATTTTTATATATAAACTAAGTAAAGTTGGCAACCTTAGTCAGGGGTGACCCAAAGGCTCCCTTTTCAATAGCTACTACACTGAGGTGTAGGGGAGGGTGCTACTCCTTGCCTTGGATTGCTCCACACCTTATAATGCTGAGTATTAAGCAAGGAGATATCAAGTACCATTTTTTGAGTCTTTGGTATGATTAGACCTGGGATTAGTGGTAGATGTTCGCCAATAGTCCAGGAGACTGGGATTCAATCTCAGGTCTAGTCATACCAAAGATTCAAAAAATGGTACTTGATACCGCCTTGCTTAATACTCAGTATTATAAGGTACGTTTCAAGAGTAAAGTGGAGCAATCCAAGGAAAGGAGTAGCACCCTCCCCTACACCTCGGTGTAGTAGCTATTGAAAAGGGAGCTTTTGAATAGCCCTTGAATACAATCGCTAACTTTACTTATATATAAACTGGCAGAAGTACCCAGTTCATGACTGGACTAAAAGAATTATAGAAACACAAGTGGGTGAGATAGAAAGAGAGAAGAGATAAGTAAGCTAAGAATTAAAAATGTGTTCTTATTTAAAGTTGAAAGATTTTGCCTATTAATTCATATGAAAATGATTGTTTTATTTCATGAATTGTTTTTTTTTTTTTTTTTTGTCTTTTTATCATTTTCTTAGTTTACATTTAGAATGATATATAAAAATATGCAACCCTATATTGGTTTAAAACATTTTCATCATTTTTTCTTTTTAGGTTTTTAATAAATTTTTATTTTTCCCAACAAGTGCTCAATGATAGAACAGTTTTTTAGTTAATCATTTTCAAAAAAAGTAATATTGTTTTAATAAAATTTTTATTCACCTCTGAAAATTTAACAATAAAAGCATCTAAGAATTTATGTATTACAATGTTCTTTTATCTTAGGATATTTTTTTGTTTACATTTAAAATATTGATTTAAAATATATAACCTTAAAATTGTGAGTAGTTTTAAACATTATATAGTTTTATTTTTCTGAAGACTTTAAAAAAAAAAACTCTGACAAAAATTTAAATTCAGTTCTTAATTACTTGTTGAGTTATAGTGATAAAAAAAAATCTATTTGTTGAATTCATTTTCTTTTTTATCCTATAAAAATGTTACAATAAAAAGAAGCTAAGAATTCAAAATGTGTCCTTATTTGTAGGTGGAAAATTTTGTGCATCAGTTAAAATGAAAAGTTTATTCTATGAATAGTTTATTCCATTTTTTAAAGAAAGTTTTTAAGTTACACTGATTAAAAGTTATTATATTTTGTTCTATGAAAAATATTTGTTTAAAAAAATCAGTTTTTGAGTTATTAATAAACAATGCCTTTGTTTAATTTTGGTTATTTTTCCCTTTTTAACCTCTAAAAATGTAACATTAGAGGTAAGTATAATAAAAAGAAGCTAAAAATTAAAAATGTTGAATTTTTCATATCACATTTCTTTTTTTTTTTGTTAACGTAAAATAGTATTTAAAAAAAAAACAACCCTTTTTCTTGAAAAAGTATTAAATTTAAATTTTGCCCATGGAATGTAAGTGATATTTAAGCATAGAAGAACTTAAGACCACCCCTTTTTTGTACTTACTTATGAAGAGGTCCACAAATTGATTGACCTTTTTTTATTACTGAATCATTTAATTAGTTAAAAGCAAAAACTAAATTTTGTACTCTTCCTTATTATAAACATATTAAAGCATATGTGCAGTTTTAAGACTCAGTGACTTCTCTTTTCTGAGTTATAAATCAATACTTACATACCAAAACAAATATATATATATATATATATATATATATATATATATATATATTACAATTAAATAGAGACTCAAACTCAGTTAAGCCGTCATAATAATTTATTTCGGCGGAGAATATTGTTGGTATATTCTCCGTCTTGTCAGATGACTCTTTTACATGCTCTGTCTTGACATAGAGATGTGAATTTTGTTATACCCAACAGAATAAGAATTAATTTTTATTTATTGCGGACTTTTCCCCCTCATCTTGGTAGTTTTTGTGTTGTTTCTTCTTTCACTACGTTTCGGCCAAATTTCACCTCTGGCCTTCTTCAGGTGATTTACCGCGACCTCGGATAGGAATGCTGAGTCTTGTAACCGTATCCCCAGTAATTACTGTCTTCCATAGTGTTGACTATCGCATCGCTATCTTCTGACAACTATCTTTTGAAAATGCTCACCTGGTTCAGGTGAGCATTGTCAAAATGCTCACCTGGAACCAGGTGAGCATTGTCAAAGATAGCTTGTCAGAAGATCGTGTGCGATAGACAACAACTATGGAAGACAGTAATTACTGGGGATACGGTTACAAGACTCAGCATTCCTATCCGAGGTCGCGATAAATCACCTGAAGAAGGCCAGAGGTGAAATTTGGCCGAAACGTAGTGAAAGAAGAAACAACACAAAAACTACCAAGATGAGGGGGAAAAGTCCGCAATAAATAAAAATTAATTCTCAGATTAAAAAAGCCTCATCTCAAAATGATTCCAATTAAAGACAAGTACCTACAGAATAAATAGGGAACTAACAATAGTCATACATTGAGCACTCTCATAGATTCATATGATTACCCTCATATATTCTATGTAAAGAATAATCCACACCTACTGTCCTTGGACACTGACTGGATAATATATATATATATATATATATATATATATATATATATAATTAGAAGACAATTACTCATGTTTTTATCAAAGTATTAAATGGAAAAGAGAGTAAGGTTTTTTAAAAAAAGTTGATATTTTTTTCTCTTCTCAACTTATCTATAGCATGATCCCCTCCTTTTCATTACACTACATTTTCACGTTTATTTAATGGTTGGTCTCGTTGCAGAAATTATCATTCTCTAGTCTGATGATTATAGTGTTTTGTACCACATAAAACTTTTAGTGATAGCAATAAAAACATGACTGTCTTTTAGTTTTAATACTGCTCTACTTGCAAACATCGAAGTAATTTAATTTTATGGCAAAAATTTGCTTATTATTTTATATATATATATATATATATATATATATATATATATGTACACACACACACACATTTATTCCTACACATACATACATATATCAAGTATATTGTTCATACATACACATATATACATACACACAAACACATTTATAAATACACACACACATATATATATATATATATATATATACACACACACACACACATATATATATATATTTGTCGCTGCCTCCCACCAGATAGGACTTGACACAAGGTCAATGACCCGAAGGTTGGCTTAAAGTGAGGATTAGGGGAAGGGAAGGACCATGCTGGTCATCAGCCCACTTAGTGCAATGTGGGCATGATGAGCCTAGCTGGTCATGGACCCAAATCTGGGTCCAGGCACATATGCCTAATTATAGCTTGAACTGGACAGCAAGGTCCAGTGCTATACAAGGGTGTCAAAGGTGTCAATGATGCAGCTTGCCCACCCAAAGGTAGCCCAGCCGAAGCCAGGGGCCTTTTGACCTCGAGTCTGTCATTGGTTTCGATACCCCAGCTAACACATATACCACATATATATATAAATGCATACACACACATACACATATATATAAACACATAAACACACACACACATATAAGTATAAAGTATACATATTTGTCAGAAAGTAAGCAGCAATATTTACAAAGGGTTTTTGAAGGCTAAACCCCAACTGCCATTTATCCAAGACTCATAACTGTTCATTTTGAACTTTAGCACAGAATCTTCATGTCATATTATTAGCTCATTGAACATTGTGGAATATTTGCATAATTTTTTCCTTTATTGAAATGTGTATTTTGTATATCAGAAAATATACTTTATTCATATAGTATTTATTCTCCAAGCTAAAATAACAATTTCTGAAAATTTGATAACACAAATCATAAAAATACATCCAAATTTAAACCTTGGTAACTGATACCATCTCAAAGTAAATCAGGAAAAAAAAAAGAAAATAGTTGAATTTTTTCTTGTAAAAAAGAAAGGAAGAAAAAGTGTTATATAAATAATAAAGAATAATATATATTATATAAAAAAATAATAAAATTATATTATATAGATTATATTAAAAATCATTTCAGATATAATAAGAGTAGTTAATATTGAAAGGAGAGACCTATATAATTATGGAACATACCTTATAGCTCTTAGTTTTACAATAACATCATCATCAAATAGTATGGCTCTGACCATCTGAAAAGGGAGACCAAGGGATGAATTGTTATTGCTGAAAACATTTATATTAAAAAGTGAAAAAAAATTACCAAAACTGAAGAGGTTTTAAACAATTATGGACAACATTGGATAAATCCAAGGGTTTTTTGATACTTTCAAATAAAAAGCAAAGATTTGACATGTTGATGACAAGAGGTATAAATAGTTTGATTGTTTTGTGTAGGATAAGTAGGGTATGCTTAAATTTCAAAGAAAAGCCATACAGAACTCTGATAATGTTTCTACCATGTTGAAATATAACTATCTTTCTTCTTATCTAGCCATGCAGAAATTCTACCAAATGCAGCCAAGTAAAATATATACAAAAATGCATAAGATGTCTCAAAGTTGCAACCAACATAATAACCAAGATGATAATCATAAATTTTTTTTATTATAAATTGAATTACCATGACCAGAAAATCCAACAAACACTGTTAACATGTCCTCTTTAAAAGTACGGATGTAACTACTAGACACATCAGGTTAATTAACCGGGCATTTACCATGACTAAATTTGGCATTGCTTCTGTGTGATGTGGACCAGTAGCTCAATGGTAGAGTTTTGGCTCTGCATTCTGTGGTTGCAGGTTTGAATCCCACCACTGGCTATATTTAATTCCATATAACCAACAACACTTCTCAAATATGTAAGTCTTTCACAAATTTTCAGATTTCATTGTAACTTCACAGAGGACATACAATAAGGACATTTCTCCATATGCATCTTTATTAAATTTTCTTGTATTATAATTATTATTAGTATCAGGCAATATAATAGAACATGGCAGTATTGTTACACAACCAGTTCAGTCTTGCTTGCTAAATTACTCAACCTCATATTGTTAAGATTAGTTGGTTGCAGGTTTTGGTTGAAACCCAACAAACCATAGATCATCCACAAAGGGAAAAAGATCAAAAACAAATTTCAGAACACACATATATGGTTGTCTTATTTGATGATTATCTTGGTTTATCCCAGCTGAGGGGTGTGGGTGACACTTTGCAATATAGACTTGGGTGCAGATCCTTCTCTATCACAATGTGGATGGCAGACAAAGACTTGGCCAGTTCCCTATATCCTTCTATGTCTAAACAGCTAACTGCTTTTTCATTCAACTGATTGCTTTCTAAACAATATGCAATCTGGACTTCCATTTTTACTGTGCAGATTATTCAAAACTATAGTACTTAAAAAAAAAAAATGATACTCTGGCCTAATGACCTCTAACTGCAAAGACTTGAGTTTATTCTAGACATTAAAATCTAACCTTTTCATCCCCATGGAGAAATACTTCTTTTTTTATTTTATCATGAATTAAAATCTGCTGACCTCCCTTACTTGTTTAACAATTATTTTGATACTACTATATTTATATAAGCTCACTGACCAAGGGGGTAGAGTATTCGTTAATGGGTTCAATCCCAGGTCGTGTCATACCAAAGACTTTTAAAAAATGGTACTTTATACCTCCTTGCTTAACACTCAGCAATATAAGTTACATATTACAGGTAAAGTGGAGCAATCCAGGGAAAAGAGTCATGCCCTCCCCTACACCTCGGTGTAGTAGCTATTGAAAAGGGAGCCTTCTGGTCGCCCTCGACAACGGTTGCCAACTTTTTTATATTCATATACATCCAAGCATGTATGGTACCTATGCCCACACACCTGTACATTACCTTGTTGGCGGGACTGTAGAATACACTGACTGCTTCTCTGCAGAGAGGTAAGAGCTCCCCAATGACTGTCTTGGATATGACTCTAAACAATCTGATGGTGTGGTTCCAGTATTGCAGGAGTTTTGGGGAATGCGGAGAACCCCTTCATTGCCATTGTTTTCTGGTCTGCTCTGACCCAGAATGGTAGCACCTGATAGGAACCTATCTATGGGTCAAATAGAACTAAACTCTGTACTTATGCTAAACTGAATTGTTTAAAATAGAACTGTTTATATGTATAAAAATGGATTTGGCATTAAAAACTTTTAATGGTTGATGTGCCATAAAAATCAAACCAAACCAACAAACCCCTGTACAGATATGCTCCCCGCAAGATGTATATATACATAAACATTCTTACACTTATATGGACATGCATCTAAATATGTGCACCCAGAAACAGAAGAGCTTATATTTGTACATAATTGTTTTAAAATTTATTTTTGAGAGGCAACAACACTTCTCCAACTAATGTTCCTCTATACTCAGTTTAAAAATTGACCTTGTGTCAAATCCTGCTAGTGGTGGTGGTGGGGGTAAATACATATTTTTCTTTCTTTCCGTATTTATTTTCCTTTTCTTTTTTATAACCTTACTGTCTGTGAATTTAAAATATGTTGTCTTCATTCTTTAAAAAAACCCATTATATATAATAGTAGTAGTAGTAGTTGGCGACCGTAGTTGAGGACGACCAGAAGGCTCCCTTTTCAATAGCTACTATACCATGGTGTAGGGGAGGGTGCTACTCCTTCCCCCGGATTGCTCCACTTTACCCTTGATACATACCTTATATTGCTGAATGTTAAGCAAAGAGGAATCAAGTAACATTTTTAAAGTCTTTGGTATTGAACCCAGGTCTCCTGGAGCGTATAACAATATATAACTATTTTGATTATAATACAAAACAACAGAAATTATTTTGACTATAATAAAACTATAATAACTATATATATATATTTTTTTCATCATACGTGTGAAAGCATGTGCGATACCCTAGCCTCATCAGCCGCTAACCAGGGTGATAACACAGTTTCAGTAGCTCAAGGTGGTACTGCCACTCCTGGCGCTAGATTATAATACAAAACAACAGAAATTATTTTGACTATAATAAAACTATAATAACTACATATAATAATTATTGCAATAACTATATATAATAATCATTTTGTCTATAATAAAAAGTAACAACTATATATAATAACTATTTAAACAACTATGATAACTACATATAAGTATTTTGACTATAATAAAAACTAAATACACACTTCAATTTGAGCAGGCATTTAAGAAATAAATGAATAAACAGGTTTAAACTTCAGCTCAAGGGTTTTCATCAGACATTTGTAAACCTCCCAACTATCAAATCATTTTAAAAGTTTTATATGTATTTAGACCTTGTTTACATTTATGGAGATATTAGCAGTTTAAGGGTCACTGAAACACTAGAATTCCACTAGCCAGTGACCCAAAGTTGACTCAAGATCTTATAAGATACAGGGTGATATTCTAGGACATTTTTAGGAAAAAAAAGTGCATCTTATAAACCATAAAATATGGTCAATCAAATGCAATGTATATTGATCTATTATTTATGTTTCTTGTTTTATATTTTGTAAATATTTGTAACAGTCTCTTAGAATGTTTCATCACATCTAGAAATAAAATTACCCTTTCCTGGAGAAAAATCCAAGTGTGTCATCATGTCTGAGAATAACTTTTCTTTATTCTGCAGCCAAAATCTAGTGGGTTTGGTGACCAGCTATTCCCTGCTGAGAGAGTAGAAGTCAGGTATTCTAAAGGAATGGACCTAATAACTGCTATTCCAACTGCTGAACCAAAATATCAGTTTTGAATTTCATAAACAATAATATTTAATCCTCCAAACAATTCAGGAATGACACACAAATAAACAATTTAAAGAAGAATAATAAAAAAAACATTCATGTACACTGTACACATACAAAATTAATACATACATAAAAACATATTTGTTAATTTGTGATTATTATCAAAAACATATATACATAAAAGACAATATATATTTAACTTAACCTCCTGTTATTTGTTTTGATTTGTGTGTTTGATTTAAAATTCATTTCAAGAATAATTTTTATTACATTTACCCAGAAGACTCTCTGCTAAAATATTTAGCTACATTTTGTTACAATAATTTGTTATGCTAATTTGTGATACACTCTACTCTTGAAACACATTCTTTTAAACTTTGTACAACTTCAGTGACAAATATATAACATACATAATATAATCCATATTGCTTAGTGTTTTATATTTTTATAGCTACATTTTTTTATGAATAAAATCAAAATCAATAATCATATAATGTATAAATATGTAACATAATTCATGTTTGCTGTTTACTGCTTTTTAATTTTTAAAAAAATCTTTTAAAGCAAATTTTTCTTCTTTTTTCATAAAATTAAAATAAAATGGCTGAAAGCTTTTGGTTTAGTTTAGCTTCATTTCTTTGTTTAATAGCATATCAATCTTTGTGAGATGTCTAATGCCAAAGCCATCTTTGTTGAATATTGACTTGAAGACCTCTTTGACATTTGTCAATGCAGTGGCAGAAATCAGTCTCTGGTTGAACAAAAATAATAGAAAATACACCTAAAGTAAACAGGACGTAGGTGTTTTTGGCAGAAATACTGTGGAAATTGTTTGGGTGGCATGCTAGAAGGAAGCGTGATCATGTGCATTGTGTAGGTAACAGACTGGAGGAAGTGTGACCATGAGAATTTGTGTGGGTGGCAAGCTAGAAGGAGGTGTGTCCACGTGCAATGTGTAGGTGGTAGGTTGGAGGAGATGTGACCACAAGAATTTGTGTGGGCATCCGGGATGTTATATAATCAAAAGATTTCAACCTGATAGAGAAGGGAGAAAAAAGGGGTTCACTGAAGATTCGTACCTTGGCCCCTGTGTGTGCAGCTCAGCTGTCTTTGATAATCCATGCTCTACACATCTGAACATTTTGGGTAATAAAAGGAAAAAAAAAGAAGCAGATTATATTTTTATACATTAGTATTGTCATCATTCTTGGATATACAACAGTTTATCCAATGCTAAAGCCATACTTGTAGAACAGTAGTAGTGGTATTATTTAACCTGTAGCTGAGGAGGATAAAAGGTTTCATGCCTTTTCCAAAGTCATTAACTCAAAAGTGAATGCAGTAGCACGACTAAAGTTCAAACTCACTTCCAATGATGTCACAGGTCAGGACATTAAACCACTATGCCATGAGGACTATCACCTCTAAAACTTTAAAGGGCAACTTTTAGGATGTAGGATGTTACACTCCAAGTCAAATCTTGTTATTCAAAAACTCTTCATTGTGGTTAAACAAATAGAATGGCCTGTAGGCTGTTTGAGATCACTGCCCGACTGGCAAA
Source organism: Sepioteuthis lessoniana (assembly GCA_963585895.1). NCBI lineage: Eukaryota > Metazoa > Mollusca > Cephalopoda > Myopsida > Loliginidae > Sepioteuthis > Sepioteuthis lessoniana. Next base: position 56,455,123 of record OY757934.1, on the reverse strand, counting down.
TGTAGTGGTGAGCCAATCACAATAAGAAATTAAGCCTTTTATAGCCTATCAGAAGCCACTGTAGATTAAAGCAGTGGATGCTTTCTCAAAAGCATATGAATAATACCTGAATTCCACAATGAGCTGTTATTATTCTTGTAGCTCTCATATAACTTTAACAGACAGTAGTTCCTTCCCTTGCTTCAACAGCCTCGCACAGATAACACTCAAAACATATTCTTTTGGGACTATACCACTTTTCCTCACATACACACCAAAGAATATTTCAACCAAGTTATATACATGATCTTACCTAGGACTCAACATCATAGAATGGACATTCAACAAGTTAGCTTCTTTGTAAGCTATCTGAACTAATATCAGGAAATGGAACCCACTTGTACATTTCTGCATATAAATTCCACCCAATTTGTTAATTCTATTGATGTTTTCTTCTTATTTCTTTCGCCCTTGCTATTTAAGCTGTTAGTATGACATCTATGGACATAGAATAATATATAAAAGTGATAATAATAAAATAAAACCAGATAAAAAAAAATTAAATAAATACAAAAAATAACAATCTCCTAGGAGTCCTTTGATAGGAAGAACAATCTGAGTATGCTGGAAAAAGAAAAAGTTTCCCGGCACCAAAAAGAAACTTCGAGAGAAAGAACTCAGTTCTTGGTGAGGAAGGCAGCTATTTTATTGCTTGAGAGGTTTCCCTCTTTAAGATTTAGTTGTGAACTTCCATCATAATAAAATTGAATCTTAACAGCTTTTCTTGTCTCTTTGTCTCTCCTTCTTTCCTTCATTCCATTTCAGCTAACTCAGAAGAAAACAATACATAATGGGGTTTGAAAGAAGAACTAACTACCAAACATCACCACCTATAAAACATACATCTTGGTCAATGAGTTACTCCTCTTCCCTCCCACTCTTTCTTTCTCTCCACCCCTGCATTACCATACACGAATACAAAAATCAATTTTAAGGTCAAGATGTAAGGGTATTTAATTTTTAGTTATTAATAAAAACTAAAATTTTGTCTTATAACTGTAATCAATTATTTAAAAGAATGAAAAAAAAAATGAAGGTTATTTGAACTTTAATCCAACCCTACTATTGAAACTACTCTAACCTTCTCAAAGACAATAAAGGTCAAATTTAGGGTAATTGTCAGGGTAAATAAACCATTAAAATCTATTCTTTTTTTATTTCATCCTTTTAAACAACCATATTTATTTTGGCAAAAGATAAAAATTTAGTTATCAAACATCAAAACTAGCCCTAATACTAAACTTTGAATATAATATTGACAAATACTGCACTTAAAACTTATAATTTTAGTCTCTCTCTCTCTCTCTCTCTCTCTATATATATATATATATATATATATATATACAAATAAAGAAAAAATTGCGTATGCTGTATATTTATACATTATGTAATTATTGATTTTATTTTATATATAAATTATAGCTATAAAAAAGACAAATCAAAAAATAATAAACATGGATTATATTACATATCTATACATTATATATTTATCTTTGAGATTAGTTGTAAAAAGTTATTTAAAAATATTTTTACAAACAAACAATTATGAACTTTCTATTAATAGCCATTGCATGAAATTTATACATGAAGATTTATTATTTTTTTTTTTATATTATATCGAGTCATTTTCATCTTTAAACCTCCAGGGTGGAATAATCCACCGCATCAACGTTCAGTTATGATAAAAATGAAAGTAAGGGAGATAACTCTTAGTTCTTTGACTAATTTTTTTTCAGGGGTCAAATGTACGTTTGTCTCATCTATTTATAGAATTTTTTTTTTTATTTCTAAGAATACGTATTCTAAGATACTTATATGTATTTTTTCAGACTTCAGAAAGATCTATTACATTTGGTTTTATTTAAGTCCAAGTAAATAATAAGCAAGAAAAACGAACACTACTCGGACAAATTGCCAGTAACAATAAAAAAAGACTAATGTTTGGTAGTAGGTGATCTTAGTAAAAAAAAAAAAAGTTCTTATATAATAAAAGAAATCGGAACCATGAAAGCTGTAAAGATGTAATTTAGATCTGGTAAAATATTATACACACACACACACACACACACACACACACACACACACACACACACAAGAATGCATATATATATATATATATATATATATATATATATATATATATATATATATATATATATATATATATATATATATTATAAGAGTGTTGGTTGTCACTAAATCACTTTGTGGGTATGTGTCGAACCAAGTGCAATATAATATGGAGAGTGTTCAATATCTAGGATAGAGCTATTATATAATAATAATTATATATATATATATATATATATATATATATATATATATATATATATATATTATCATACAACCTGTGCAAGCACAAGCAATACCCTGCCCTCATCAGCCGCCAACCAAGGGTGATAACAGTTTTAGTACAAGCATACACACACAGACATATATACATATACAAACATATATATAAATATATATATATATATATATATATACACACACATTTACATGTATATATATATATATATATATATATATATATATATATATATATACATGCATACATATACAAACACATACATTCATATACATACATAAACACATACATTCATATACATACATAAACACACATACATATCATCATCAAGTTGCCCTGGCAGCATTACCATCCATCCATCCCTGTCATCCATTCTTCCTGGCAGGTGTTCTAAGCTGCATCCTGTGTCCACAAACAGCTGATCTAAGTAAGTCTTTGCTGGTCAGCCAAGACTGACTCATCTATGCACAGGAGAAGGGAACATTATTTATGAGTTTATCCCACTTCTCTAGCATTAATCCACATCTTGTTCATCTTACTTGAATGGTTTGTGAGATGAGTGGTAGGTGGTCATATAGCAGCAGTTTTGTGGGGTGCTGCTTCCAGGATTTGTTCAAAACAGTGCACAGCATTCATATATAGTTCTGACTCGCTTTTTTGTTGATATTGACAGGTTATCAATCATATGGAAATTTGATCTATCTGATAAAATAAAATGGATTTTTTCCCTGCTGTAGTTGTATTCATACAACTATATGGATACAACTCATGAACACTAATAAAATGCATTATATATATATATATATATATATATATATATATATATATAATGGAAAAAAGAGTTTTTTATAATAGGAATTAAAAAAGAAAACTTAAGACTTGAAAAAGAAAATTAACCACAGCAAATGTATGATCAGAAAATAAAGTAATTTTCAATAGGACATCATTTTCTGTCAAGAATTGTTCACCTTTGTTGGTGAAGATAAAAAAGAGTTTCTATATCAAGTTGATAACTGAAGCATCTAGGTTTTTCTCAAAGCAATTTGCGAAGTTTTTATACAATTTATCATAAACCCCTCCTCATCAAAAAAAAGTGATAATTAAAGCAATTAATGTATGAAAGTGGATGAATATGTAAATCAATTAATAAAATAAACTACAGGAGCCTGGTGTAGATAAATTTTTTTTTAAATTCCATTTTAAAAGATTCCTTTCACAAGTGAACAACAAATGAAGTTGGCAGGCTTGGAGATTGACTTGCACAATAAAAGTTGGCAACCATAGTCGAGGGTAACCCAAAGGTTTCCTTTTCAATAGCTACTACACCGAGGTATAAGGGAGGGTGCTACTCCTTACCCTGAATTGCTCCACTTTACCCTTGATCCTTACCTTATAATTCTGAGTGTTAAGCAAGGCATCATCATCATCATCTTGTCATGCCATCAGCACGGATATCCCTGGCCCTCTCTCACCACCCCTCCCAATCGTTCATCACTTCTGGTAGGTCTCCAGGGCTACACCCCGTATCCTCACCGAGCTGTAGGTTCAAGCTAGCCGCCCTGCTTTTGCACAGTCATGTGAAGGGGTTCATAGGAGTACATCACTTATGAGCTCAAAGGCAGTGTAAAGTACCATTTTTAAGTCTTTGGTATGACTCAACCTGAGAATGAACCCTGGTCTCCAGGACCATTGGTAAACACTCTAACCATTATGCCAATGGCCTGGTCTGTTAACCTCACAGACCATTATTATTATAGTGAATTCGATTCTCACTGGGTGCCCCATGCTTGTGCTAAGCCTAATGAATAAGAGCATTAATACTATCTATTTATTTATTCCAATATATTCTCACCTGACCAACCATTTTATCTTAATAACAGTAAACAAATTTCATATGGAAAGAGTATTGTTTAGTTAGGTTTGGTTTGGTTTCTTTGTTTAATGGCATATCAACCTTTGTAGGTTATTTAATGCCAAAGCTATTCTCCTAGAAGAACAGTAGTGGTGCTATTTAACCCATAGCTGGGAGGATAAGGGGGTTCATACCTTTCCCAAGGGTATTTGCCCGAAAGTGAACGTAATAGCGTGACTAGAGTACGAACTCGCATACTACAATTCTGCAGTCCATCGCTTTAACCATTACACCATGAGGACACCCACTTTGTTTAGTTAGGGATGAAGTTAAAAAGAATAAATTTTAGAGACATTTTATTTTCTCATTTAGATCATTTTTTTCTTTTTCTTTTAGAATATTTTAAGATATATTTTTTTTTACAGATAAAGAATAACATATCAAAGTTATTGCTCAAGAAATGTTTTTTAAAATCTAATGTAATTTTAAATTAAGTTGTAGTTAAAACATTTAATTAAAAACGACATTTTAATATTAAAATAAATTAGTTGATAACAGATTTTTTGGTTTTATGTAATCATGGTTTTTTTAATTCTTGTATTCTGCCTCATGCAAAAAATGTATGTAAAAATATATATTAACTTTTTTTTGATTTGATGTTGAATTCTTAAAAATACTTTATATCAGTTTTATTTTTTACATTTTTTTATATCATTTTTATACATTTCTTTATTATTATATTTTATACTTTGGGTTCTGCATGATGTCTATATCTTAGAATAGATTTATTGGTAAACTAGAATTCATTTCCGAAAATTAAAAAAATCAAAATTAAAAATCAAAAACGTAATTCAAAATGTTATTATTGTTCTTGCTGTTGCTTGCTTGAGTTTTAAAAAATGTGTTTAATTTTAACGTAATTTCCAAACTTAATTATTGATTTTACAAACAATATTTTTTAATTAAATAACGAATGACATTTTGATTTTACCATTTAAAAAAAACTTTCGTTTTCTTTTCTTTTCTTTTTTTTCATATATATATATATATATATATATATATATATGGTTCTTGCAATTAGTAAAATTATTATCATCAACACGGTAATTATTGCCTAAATTGTTAATTTGTTGTTTTTTTCTTTAAAAAAGAAAAAGAAAAAAGTCTTTAAGATTACACAAGAAAAAGTTATGTAACAATAAAAATGCGTTTTTTTTTTGTAATGTGAAACAATATCAAATATTTAAAAAAAAACAAGTTCACCCATGGGTAAAGCTGCGGTTTATCGATTGGTATCAATTAAAGAAAAATTTATGTGCTCAGTCACCCTCAAATTTGCAGGAGAAAACCCAGAAATTGAGAAAAAAGTCAAGAAACTTACTCTCGTTTTGATTGAAGTTTACCTTTTTACTCCGTGATTTACAGATACAAGGGAAGTAACTCTCATTTCTGCTAAAGTTACTTTTCTTAGCACGAATTACATAGAGTATAGTATAAAACCAAATTAGTCGGAGAATATTGTGTTCCGTAACGTTAAGTAGTTATCGTCACAGAGGGGGATCTTATGCTGAACCTTCTGCTTTGTCATAATAAATTCTCCAAGGACTTATCATTATCGAAAAGTAGATATATTTAACCTCCAAATGATATTTTATGGAATATTTCATTAAAACAGTGGTTATTGTCACAGGTTGGTTGGTTGGGTTTTATGGCATATCAACCTTTGTAGGTTATTCAATGCCATATCCATTTTTATGCAAATAATCAGTTCTATTTCAAACAATTCAGTTTAGCGTAAGTACACAGTTTAATTGTCAAAAACGTTTCTATTTCAAACAATTCAGTTTATTCACCCAGTTCTTATTCAGTTAAATCAGTTTAGTATAAGCACATATTTTGTTTAAACACAGTTAAATGACAAAACAGTTCTATATATAACCTTTCAGTTTAGTGCAAGTACAGTTTCAATGTCAAAAACAGTTCCATTTCAAACAATTTGGTTTAACATAAGCATGCAGTTTAAATGTAAGTACGGTTTAATTGTCAAAAACATTTTTATTTCAAGCTATTCAGGCTAGTCAAGGTCTTACCCCTCTACAGAGGTGCAGTTGGTGTATTCTATAGCCCCAGCCAACTGGGCAATACACAGAGTTAATGTCAAAACAGTTTATTTTCAGATAATTCAGTTTAGCATAAGTACACAGTTTAGATGTCAAAACAGTTCTATTTTAAACAATTCAGTGTCACTCAGGCCTGGAAATGGTGTCACAGAAGAAAAAACATATACTAGTTTTTGAAGGGCTGCTTGCTGAAAAGGAGAGGCGGATGTGACACTTGAGGAATTTTCGGTTCTACCGTGTCCCCCACCATCTTGGAGCATGCCGCACTAACTTCAACTAGCCAGAATTGCTATATCTGCTCATTCACTGCCAACCTACCAAATCTTGGCAAATTCTTGCTCACAACTCTGGTTCCTGTTTTAACTCTTACTGGCCAATCTCTGTTCTAGTCTGCCTTCATACAATACTATGCCCTGCATATTTAGGGCACTTGCCCCTATCAACCCCTGAAACACAGACTAGCACTATTTGGGTACTTAAACTATCTAATCTCCTTCATTTACCAGTTTGTGCCAAAAGTCATGAAATAAAAATCAACCTCCCTTATCCTGAATTTTTAACCAGCATCACCACTCACACAAATTTTGGCCCCTATATGGATTTATATATACCTACCTACACCCATTCATATGTCTACCATAAGATATATATATATATATATATATATATATATATATATATATATATATATATATATATATATATCAATGTACACACATCTAACTTTATGTACTAATGAACCTAAGAGTTCATACTGTCACAAGTGATAAGGGTGTTGGGTCAGTAAAATGTTAATTTCTGTGTATGGAGTGAGTGAGGGAGAGGCTCTCTGTGATTGTATTTACTAATCATGTGATGAGTCCAGAAGTCTTGGTGAAAAATCCCAAATCCAGTCAGATAGATTCTATCAAGCTTTCCATGAAGCCGGGACATTAAAAGCTGTCAGAGAGACAACCCTAAGATACCAGATATCTTCTTCAGCATGCCGGTAGGTCCCTTAAACTCAACTTTATACACAGGAATTACTGTATATTGTTATATGTTCTTTCATGTTCTGGTTAATAAATTGTTAGAATTAAACAAAGTATTAATTCATTTATTTGTTCCTGTTAACACTATACTAATACAATAAGGGAAATGACAACAGCTTCATTGAGGTTTTGTTAATTTAAGAATATGAATGTCATGTCAAATGTCACTAATTAAGCCGAGAGATGTATATCATATTATAGTGATACCCAGTGCAGAATGTCTGACAAATCATTGTCTTTTCTGCTGCAAACTTAACTTCAAATTCAAATCAAAGTTAAAGAAATGTGGAGCACCCAGTTGAAAATTTGGTCTCTTGCCTTAAGAATTCTGTCTCTTGCTTTATCAATTCTGTCTCTTGCCTTAATAATCCTGTCTCTTGCTTTATCAATTCTATCTCTTGCCTTAATAATCCTGTCTCTTGCTTTATCAATTCTGTCTCTTGCCTTAATACTCCTGTCTCTTGCTTTATCAATTCTGTCTCTTGCCTTAATACTTATGTCTCTTGCTTTATCAATTCTGTCTCTTGCCTTAATACTTATGTCTCTTGCTTTATCAATTCTGTCTCTTCCCTTAATACTTATGTCTCTTGCTTTATCAATTCTGTCTCTTGCCTTAATACTTATGTCTCTTGCTTTATCAATTCTGTCTCTTGCCTTAATACTTATGTCTCTTGCTTTATCAATTCTGTCTCTTGCCTTAATAATCTTGTCTCTTGCTTTATCAATTCTGTCTCTTGCCTTAATACTTATGTCTCTTGCTTTATCAATTCTGTCTCTTGCCTTAATACTTATGTCTCTTGCTTTATCAATTCTGTCTCTTGCCTTAATAATCTTGTCTCTTGCTTTATCAATTCTGTCTCTTGCCTTAATACTTATGTCTCTTGCTTTATCAATTCTGTCTCTTGCCTTAATACTTATGTCTCTTGCTTTATCAATTCTGTCTCTTGCCTTAATACTTATGTCTCTTGCTTTATCAATTCTGTCTCTTGCCTTAATACTTATGTCTCTTGCTTTATCAATTCTGTCTCTTGCCTTAATACTTATGTCTCTTGCTTTATCAATTCTGTCTCTTGCCTTAATACTTATGTCTCTTGCTTTATCAATTCTGTCTCTTGCCTTAATACTTATGTCTCTTGCTTTATCAATTCTGTCTCTTGCCTTAATACTCCTGTCTCTTGCTTTATCAATTCTGTCTCTTGCCTTAATACTTATGTCTCTTGCTTTATCAATTCTGTCTCTTGCCTTAATACTTATGTCTCTTGCTTTATCAATTCTGTCTCTTGCTTTATCAATTCTGTCTCTTGCCTTAATACTTATGTCTCTTGCTTTATCAATTCTGTCTCTTGCCTTAATACTTATGTCTCTTGCTTTATCAATTCTGTCTCTTGCCTTAATACTTATGTCTCTTGCTTTATCAATTCTGTCTCTTGCTTTATCAATTCTGTCTCTTGCCTTAATACTTATGTCTCTTGCTTTATCAATTCTGTCTCTTGCCTTAATACTTATGTCTCTTGCTTTATCAATTCTGTCTCTTGCCTTAATACTTATGTCTCTTGCTTTATCAATTCTGTCTCTTGCCTTAATACTCCTGTCTCTTGCTTTATCAATTCTGTCTCTTGCCTTAATACTTATGTCTCTTGCTTTATCAATTCTGTCTCTTGCCTTAATACTTATGTCTCTTGCTTTATCAATTCTGTCTCTTGCCTTAATACTCCTGTCTCTTGCTTTATCAATTCTGTCTCTTGCCTTAATACTTATGTCTCTTGCTTTATCAATTCTGTCTCTTGCCTTAATACTCCTGTCTCTTGCTTTATCAATTCTGTCTCTTGCCTTAATACTTATGTCTCTTGCTTTATCAATTCTGTCTCTTGCCTTAATACTTATGTCTCTTGCTTTATCAATTCTGTCTCTTGCCTTAATACTTATGTCTCTTGCTTTATCAATTCTGTCTCTTGCCTTAATACTTATGTCTCTTGCTTTATCAATTCTGTCTCTTGCCTTAATACTTATGTCTCTTGCTTTATCAATTCTGTCTCTTGCCTTAATACTTATGTCTCTTGCTTTATCAATTCTGTCTCTTGCCTTAATACTTATGTCTCTTGCTTTATCAATTCTGTCTCTTGCCTTAATACTTATGTCTCTTGCTTTATCAATTCTGTCTCTTGCCTTAATACTTATGTCTCTTGCTTTATCAATTCTGTCTCTTGCCTTAATACTCCTGTCTCTTGCTTTATCAATTCTGTCTCTTGCCTTAATACTCCTGTCTCTTGCTTTATCAATTCTGTCTCTTGCCTTAATACTCCTGTCTCTTGCTTTATCAATTCTGTCTCTTGCCTTAATACTTATGTCTCTTGCTTTATCAATTCTGTCTCTTGCCTTAATACTTATGTCTCTTGCTTTATCAATTCTGTCTCTTGCCTTAATACTTATGTCTCTTGCTTTATCAATTCTGTCTCTTGCCTTAATACTTATGTCTCTTGCTTTATCAATTCTGTCTCTTGCCTTAATACTTATGTCTCTTGCTTTATCAATTCTGTCTCTTGCCTTAATACTTATGTCTCTTGCTTTATCAATTCTGTCTCTTGCCTTAATAATCTTGTCTCTTGCTTTATCAATTCTGTCTCTTGCCTTAATACTTATGTCTCTTGCTTTATCAATTCTGTCTCTTGCCTTAATACTTATGTCTCTTGCTTTATCAATTCTGTCTCTTGCCTTAATACTTATGTCTCTTGCTTTATCAATTCTGTCTCTTGCCTTAATACTTATGTCTCTTGCTTTATCAATTCTGTCTCTTGCCTTAATACTTATGTCTCTTGCTTTATCAATTCTGTCTCTTGCCTTAATACTTATGTCTCTTGCTTTATCAATTCTGTCTCTTGCCTTAAAACTCCTGTCTCTTGCTTTATCAATTCTGTCTCTTGCCTTAATACTTATGTCTCTTGCTTTATCAATTCTGTCTCTTGCCTTAATACTTATGTCTCTTGCTTTATCAATTCTGTCTCTTGCCTTAATACTTATGTCTCTTGCTTTATCAATTCTGTCTCTTCCCTTAATACTTATGTCTCTTGCTTTATCAATTCTGTCTCTTGCCTTAATACTTATGTCTCTTGCTTTATCAATTCTGTCTCTTGCCTTAATACTTATGTCTCTTGCTTTATCAATTCTGTCTCTTGCCTTAATACTTATGTCTCTTGCTTTATCAATTCTGTCTCTTGCCTTAATAATCTTGTCTCTTGCTTTATCAATTCTGTCTCTTGCCTTAACAATTCTATCTCTCACCTAAACAATTTTGTCTCTCACCTTAACAAATCTGTCTCTCTCCTTAACAAGTTTGTCTCTCACCTGAACTAACTGTAAATTCTGGCATTTAAGACAACCTATTAAACCTGAAAAAAATCTCTGCAAACAAGAAATTAGCTTATACGGCAGTGCTAAAATCCAAATTTTTACCACAGGGTGGTTAACCATTGATAAAAATTTGGATTTTAACCCTGTCATATAAGTAGACCCCTAGTTTTGTAGAGATTTTTTCTGCCTTAAAAGATTGACTTTTATGCCCCCAATTGTATGTAATATCTATTTCTTTATAAGATTGTTTGGCTTTCTTTTTGAATATAAAGGCAAAATCCGCCATCATTTTATGAACAGCTTAATAGCTATCAGTTTATTTAGTTGTTTTGAAAATAATAGCTGATTTTATAGCAAATTTAAAAACAAAATTTGCCAATATTTCTAAATTTCTTAGAGATAACTTTTACCAGAACCTTCTGTTCAATTTCCAAAACTCAAAATATCCAATTATCCAATCTCAAAAGTATTATAGGGCTACGTCAAGTTGGATATCCAGCAATCTTCAAAAAAAGTTCTTGGTTTTGCCAAAAAGTCCAACTGTTACTGGTTCAATGAGAACAATCAAAAGATCCAGAAACTATTGACTAAAAACAGATTTGCTCATCAAGCACATTTGGCAAAACCATCCTCATTGCTTGAAAACCTTCCATCAATCATGAAGGTAACTTTGGTAGGCTGTCAGTGTTTGTGAACTTGGCTAATGAGATCGATTCTCTCAGGTTTGGTTTGGTTTCTTTGTTTAATGGCATATCAACCTTTGTTGATTATTTAATGCCAAAGCCATTCTCCTAGAAGAACAGTAGTGGTACTATTTAACCCATAGCTGGGAGGATAAGGGGGTTCATACCTTTCCCAAGGGTATTTGCCCGAAAGTGAACGTAATAGCGTGACTGGAGTACGAACTCGCCTACTACGATTCCGCAGTCCATCGCTTTAACCATTACACCACGAGGACACCCCCGATTCTCTCAGGGTACCCTATACTTCTTATGAAGGTGTTCATGGTATAACAGTTATTGTCAAGGGAAAATGGAATTGGAAACCCAGATGAGGCTCTTTGCATTTCCCTTCATGTTAATGCTCTTGAGAAAAGCATTAATTCATCAGTTCTCCCATATGGTTTAGGTAAATAGTAGGGCAGATTGAGTTCTTTAGCCTTGGATAGGCAACCACACAAGGAGAAGGAAAACTCCAAATTCAAACCAGCTAAAAATTTATCCTATGTCACATCTTCCTCATGATGGAGGGGTTGGGTAAGTACATACAATCTGGCTTTGTACCCAGTTAAGTAACAGTTAGTAAAGGACCTTTATCTAACCGATGTTACTAAGTTAAACTTAGTCTATATATTTACCCAAAACCTTTGCAAGGGGCCGGATGTGACTCAAGATCAATTTTTAAGTAGAGTTCAGCTGATTTGAAATCAGAGTTTTCCTTCCCATTGATCAGTTGCCATCCCAATATCAAATTGCTCAGTCTGCCCAACTATTTACCCATAGCTGGAATGAGAAGAGATGGATTCATACTTTTTCTCCAAGAATTTCTGCTAATGACCTCTCAGTGGCTTGGTTTAGTTTGGTTTGTTTTTTTTTGTTTAATGGCATATGAACCTTTTTAGGTTATTTAATGCCAAAGCCATTCTCCTAGAAGAACAGTAGTGGTAATATTTAACCCATAACTGGGAGGATAAGGGGGTTAATACCTTTCCCAAGGGTATTTGCTCGAAAGTGAATGTAATAGCATGAATGGAGTTCGACCTTGCTCACTATGATTCCACAGTCCATTGCTTTTACCATTACACCACGAGGACACCCCCCCACTCAGTGGCATTGCCATTGCAGTATATAAGAGAGAAGCATAAGAATCTCATTCTCTTTACCTACTGGATGCCTTTAAGCAAGACCTATCACATCCTTTGTGGATAGGAATGTTTTTATCTCTCATGTCAAGTTAAACATGACATCATACAGCATACAATACTATTTACACATACGAGTAGCTGGGAGGAAAATAGTTCAAGTCGAGTCTCTAGTGGCAAAGTGGCTAAATTGCTGGACTGCAACATCATAGTAAGCAAGTTTGAACTCTAGCTGCACTATTACATTCACTTTGGAAAATTATGAACCTCTTTATCCCACAGCTATGGATTAAATAGTACCTCTACTGTTCTTCTCTGATATAAATAAAATGGGATTTCTTCCAAACTGTGGTTGGGTAGTACTATTGTATGGATGCACCACCTGGACTCTAACAGAAGACTTTGAGCAAAAGCTAGATGGGAACTACATAAGAATGCTACATCCTGGAAGAAACACTCTAAAAAAGACCTGCTGCATGGCCACTTGTCTCCCATCTCACAAACCATCCAAGTAAAATGCACAAGACATGCTAGGTATAGTAGGAGAAGAAATGATGAACTCATTAATGATATTCTCCTATGGACTCCTACATATGGACACACCAGTGTTGGCTAGTTAGATAATATCATTACTGTTCTTTTACAATTGGCCTAGAGGGTAGAGTGTTCACCAATGGTCCAGGAGACCTGGTTTCAATCCCTGGTTGCGTCATACCAAAGACTTTACAAATGGTATTTGATACGTCCTTGCTTAACACTCAGCAATATAAGGTACATATCAAGGGTAAGGTGGAGCAATCCAAGGAAAGGAGTAGCACTCTCTCCTACACCTCAGTGTAGTAGCTATTGAAAAGGGAGCCTTCTGGTCACCCTCAATTACAGTCGCCAGCTTACTTACTTACAAGGATGGCTCTGGCATTAGATAACCCACAAGGCTTGATATGCCAATAGACAAAGAAACCTAATCACACCAGAATAGTTGGATCCATGCCTTTCTTGAGAGTATTAGCTGTAGGTAATATGCAACCAGTACAATTCAGGATTTGAACTCAGGTCACTATGTCCATTTCCTAAAATGATAACCAGCACAAGGCTATCGTAATAGGTCATTTAGTGAAAACAGAATTCACTATTCAAGCAAAGAGTCAATGAAATGAGTTGGCTAGACATGAGGCTCTGGTCGACACTTATTATATTTACTAATAGTACAAGCCAAGGCTACAAGTGGCCAATTACTTAGTTTGGCACAAGGCCAGAAAGTATGAGAATCGGACTTAAAGACAGAGGTCTGCTAACCTAACTCACTTATGATTACACCAACGAAGGCACCACCCAAGGCTACAAGTGTGGGAATTTTACTCATTCTAATAAAAGTCCTTGACACAAGTTTATTAAATACACATTATGACAAGCCCCTCATATTTGTTTGATTTTTCTTTTTTAGAGTTCATGAATAAAAAGGAAGTATTTATTTGTCTATCCACAATGGCCAAATGGGATACAAGGTCAAAAATATTTACTGAGCTTAGTTTACTTTAGTTGTCCACAATAGAATTGGGCATGGGAGAAAGCACTTAATGGATATGAATTCACTGAATCAGCAGATGACAGTCTTCAAGTTTAGATTGCCACCCATTAATTTATGGCTGACTACCTTTGCAAATAGAAAAGAATCACTTCTTCCATTTACTGTTTTAGTATGAAGTTGTTTTAAAAATAATGTCCCTTTTTATTAAAAAAGTTATATAAAAATTTGACTATTCTTTTAAACATAACACTTATCAGGTTGTTTGGAAAATAATGGTTGATTTTATCAAAAAGTTTAATTATAAAAACGGTCATTATTCTACAAAAAACTATTGCTCAATCATGTCATTTTGAAAATAATGGTCAATTCAATTAAAAAATTACAAGCAAAATTTACCATTATTTTTACTGACAACTTGATGTCTACCTAAATAATGGCTGTTTTGATAACAAATTTAAATATAAAATAAGTTGGCAACCACAGTCAAGGGTGACTGAAAGTCTCTCTTTTCGATAGCTACTACACCAAGGTGTAGGGGAGGGCGCAACACCTTTCCTTGGATTGCTCCACTTTACCCTTGATCTGTACCTTATAATGCTGAGTTTTAAGCAAGGAGACATCAAGTACCATTTTTGAGTCTTTAGTATGACTCGATCTGGGAGTGAACCCAGGTTTCTCAGGCCATTGGTGAACACTTTAACCATCATACCAATGTCCGGTGTTCATCAAGGGCCCGGGAGACCTGGGTTCAATCCCAGGTCTAGTCATACTAAAGACTCAAAAAATGGTACTTGATGCCACCTTACATAACACTTAAAATATAAAATTGGCCATTATTTTACAAAAAGATTAGTATCTATTTCTTTATCAGCTTTATATTTAAATGTGTAATAAAGTCCGGCATAGTTTTTAAAATAACCTGCTATTATTACACATTTAAATATAAAACCAGCCATTCATTTACAAACAACTTAATATTTATCTCTTTATCAGATAGCTTTGAAAATAATGACTTTTGATTGCAAATTTATTTATAAAATTAGCCACTATTTTTTAAAAAATTACTAAATACTGTATACACATATATAAAATTGACATATAAAGACCAAATTTTTCAACAAATTGCTGAAATAAACAGAAGAAATAATTGAAATCTATGTGTCAGATTAAATATTTGGGGTATGTACAAGGTGCATACGATAAGTTTCCAGACTTTTTTTGTACGGGCATTTATAATTGTTATAGACTCTTGAAAGTTCAGTATATTATTGCTATACATCTTATGAGATGACTGACCAATTTTTATGATTTCAGCTTCAAATGAACTGCTACAGTAGGAATTGGAATACACCCTACTAAAGCCTGATTGTCACAGCTGGTGAATTTCAAAAATACAATCTGATACTTTAAAAGAATGATATGCAATAACATTCTGTTTTAAACTTGGAAAAATGCCACAGAAACGTATGGAATGCCTCGGACTGCTTTTGGACCGTCTTGCATGAATTGAGCATCAGTTTTTGAGTGACATAAGAGATTCAAGGAAGGCAGGGAGTCTGTGAGGGGTGATGAGAGGTGTGGGAGGAGTAAAGAAGTCAATACACCAGAGTTAATTTAGGGTTAGGGTTAGGGTTAGGGTTACTATGTTGAGGCTTTAAGGAGTTCAGGAAGAGATTCCTAGGGAAGAAGCCTACACCCTTCAAATCGGGTCAGTGTCATTTCCACCAGGACAATACACCAGTCCACAACTCCATACTTGTCACAGACTATTTGGGCAAGATGAGCATCAAGACAGTTCCTCAGCCTCCCTATTGTCCAGGACCTTGCTCCCGGTGACTTTTGGTTATTCCCTAAGCTCAAATGCTATCGTTATGAAACAATTGAGGAGATAAAAGAGGCTGTAACGAAGGTCATTGACACGCTCACACAAGAGGAGTTCCATGGGGCCTTGCAGAAGTTGTTAGAATGGTACAACAAGTGTATTGCAGCTGGAGGAGATTACTTGGAAGGGGACTAGAGTTTCATGTGTGTACTATCAATAAAAGTGCCCATTAGAGGACTTTACACCCCTATAAATTATTTTGGGCGGTATGCCACTTGTTCCCACAAAGATGGCGGACGCTCACATATTCAGTCTCGGGAAACCATTGGCCAGGAGGACCACGTGACATGTTTAAAACTACGTCCGCGCGTAAATTCAAGTCCTGCGTTTTTGAGCCACCTACAAGACGCGTATTTTCTATAAATACGTCGTCTTCAAACACCCTTGTTCTCTTTGACCAAATTTCTTCGCAGCAGCAACACACTCCCTTCAGCGTGAATCAACAGGAGAGAAAAGCAACACTATGGA
Organism: Sepioteuthis lessoniana; assembly: GCA_963585895.1. Classification (NCBI taxonomy): domain Eukaryota; kingdom Metazoa; phylum Mollusca; class Cephalopoda; order Myopsida; family Loliginidae; genus Sepioteuthis; species Sepioteuthis lessoniana. Next base: position 56,438,686 of record OY757934.1, on the reverse strand, counting down.
TGGGCCTCGCAGACATTCATATACAATGGCTATGAGACGCTTTCCAGTCTCAGTGAAACTGCCCGTTTCTAACCATAAAAAAGGACATGTTAAACTTGTAATTCTTTTATAGCTTAGTTGTGTTAAACACACACACACACACACCAGCTCACACATATACACACACTATTATTTTGTCAGTAGGGTTAGTAATTTCTTTTAGGTATCAATGTAAATTTTATTATTTTAATATATAAATTTGTTTTTGTTCGTCGCCTTGTTTTGAATGTTCATTTTGTCCGCGCCGTTTTACAACCTTTATTTGTTTCATATCTTTTACTCATTTGTTGCATATCTTCCTTCATTTACCACTTTATCCATGTGCCTATATTATGCCCTATCCAACCTTTATTCTAAACTAAACACTCTCTTTCAAATACAAAACTCAACATAATATTGTGGGGAAGCATAAATAAATAAATACCCTAAATACATGTTACCCCTACACCATACGAAAAAAGTCTGGAAACTTATCGTATGCACCTCCTAATTACCCAACCCTTTTGTTATGAGCAGGATGTAACTCACGGTCAATTTTTTTTGTGGTATAAAGCTGGTTTAAATTCTGAGTTTTCCTTCTCCTAGACTGGTTGCCTAAGTGTTATATACTCACATAATAAATATGCTTATACACACATATACATGTTCATGCAGCATCATAACGACACAATAAATAATTAAACAGACGCACAATGATAAAGTCGCAAGAAAACGACGCACGCAAGGAAGACGCAGGAAGACTTCTTTATAAAATATTTTACCTCTCACTTTATTTGTAAGGTTTCGAAAAGGGTTACTCAAAGTTTGCGTGTGAGAGGTAGCTGGGGACCGAACATTACTGAAATATTTTGACCCCGAAGTTATGGCCGTCAGCGTTGTGTCTTTCTCGTTCTCCATGGTTGCTCAACCGGACCCTGGAGTAAACTCTTCTGTGTGCTGGCTTTCCCTACTACATCGCGTCTACTTCCGTCTTCCACTGTACTGCTTGCCTTCCTTCTCGCCTATCTCCCACTGTCCTCAATTCGTTGGCCTTATATTACCTTCAAACTCCCACGCAGTAATATAGACACGCCTCAACGCCTACGCAACCTCTTCCGATTTCCAGCGACCGGGATGTGTCACTTCCTTCCGGTGCACCACCTTGAATGGCATTTTTGGCCGGGTCAAAAGGTCAAAACATAACATACGTAAGGCTATAGAACTCAGTCAACCCTACTATTAGTAGTATACGGACAAAGATAGATGCAAAAAGAAAAAAGAAGATAGGAAAACAAAAAAGAGAAAGAAAGAAATGAAGAAAATGAAAATGAAATATTTAGAAGTTTAAATCAAACTTAGCTGAGAGAGACAAAGACGATTGCCAAAAGAAAGAAGTAGAAGTAAGAAAGAAATGAAGAAAATGAAAAATAAATATTTGAAAATTAAAATCAAACTTAGCTAAGAGAGACAAAGACAGATGCAAAAAGAAAGAAAAAGAAAGAAAGAAAGACAGGAAAAAGAGAAAGAAAGAAATGAAGAAAATGAAAAATGAATATTTAGTAGTTTTAGTCAAACTTAGTTGAGAGAGACAATGACGGATGCAAAAAGAAAGAAGAAGATAGGAAGAGAGAAAAAGGAATGTTTTACGAAGTACACCGGGAGGATTAATACTTCATTGAAAATTTGTTACAAAAAAGAAATTTAAAAAATCTGTTCTAAATGATATGTGTGGTCGGTGGGCTGATACACCGTCAAATTTAGTAATTGAGAGTCATATGATACTTGGGGGTGTGAATGTTTGCATCCGTCTTTGGAAATTAAGGTTAAATCTGGTGCATAGGAATGATTAAAAGCATAAACGGAAAACTTCGTCATATCTAAAGTTGAAGGTTAAAATTGTAATTTTAAACGAAGCCATTTGGTGCCTTTTTCTTTGAACACTGTTTGGGTTGACAGATTTAGCAAAACAGGTGTTGCATGAGGAACTGAACCAGGGTTTTCACCGTTTAGAGTTATTGCCCTTGGGGAAAACCCGGTACGCGGGATATACAAAGATGCTTCGAAGTAGAAGCAAAGCGGTTGTTGTGTTCTGGTTAATCCGTTGGAATCCTAAGTACATATATTGACACATGGTGGCAGCGGTGGGATTAAAGGATGTCCAATAAAGAGGAAAAGAAAAAACTGTAGAAAAGTATTTGCAGAAACAGATAAGTAACGGTTATTTTCTTATTTCGAGTTGTAATTTGTACAACGTCACGTGGAAAAAAAAATGTCGGAAGTTGGCATGGAAGAAACTAATTGACCAGTGGTTGGCATAAGACCACCACCACCACTATGTATGGAGGATAATTTATCGGCGAACTGGAAGTTGTTTAAACTGAAATGACATAACTACGCCATTATTACATATTTGACGAGATAGTCATTACAATACCAAACGGTACTTTTGCTTCATACGCTGGGAGACAAAGCATTGAAAGTGTACTACGGGTTTCAATTTTCGACACCCGAAGATGAAAGAACACCCACCGAAATTATGCAGGCATTTGATAAATACGCTATTGGGCAAACAAATGAAACGTATGAGCGGTATATTTTTTACACGAGAAAGCAAGGAGAATCAGAGACGGTGGAATCCTTTATTACGGCGCTTCGGACGTTGGTAAAAACGTGCAATTTTTGTGACAATTGCGTTTCATCAGTACTCAGAGATCAGGTAGTGCTGGGAATACACAATCGTCAGACACAAGCGGAGTTACTGAAAATAATACAGTTGGATTTGCAAGGATGTGTGGAATTTGAAGGTTTTTAGCGTCGAGGTTAACCAATGTTGGGGTTTAAAAGTTTTTAGCGTCGGGGTGACCAATGTGGGGTTTGAAGGGTTTTTAGGTAGTCAGTGGCTAAGGGCAAGGCTGTGTTGCCGTAAGATGTCTGACTCCATATTTTGGTTATTTTGCTTTACCCCACGTTGACTGGCCGGTGCAATGCCTTGCCCAAAGAAGGTCCAAAAGAAACATAAAAGGGGAAAGATAGAAACAGACAAGGAGACGAAAACACTTCTTTCATACTTTCCTTTATTTCCTTGGTGAATGGACTAACCAACGCTATGTCCCAAGACACAGCGTGGTGCCCAAACACCAGATAGTAAAAACGGTGTTGTCGGTTCGACGTCACTACCCGAAAAGAGACCGGTTCACAGAAAACCTGAGTATTTATCTCTCTTCACCGGCTCCAAATTCGCTACTCGAAAATCCTTCTAATTTTGGCGCGACCGCTTCTCATTGGCTACTTTACATTTTATTATTTTTCTTTTTTCTGATTTTAACCGGATGGATGCGTGGAGCCTTATGCGTGGCGACGCATTTATACATTTTGTATCTGGCAGCCGACGAGTTAATATCCGGTTGGGAGTTTTTTCTGTTAATTCCTAAATCGCCACAGATGCCTTGACATTTGTAAGCTGTCTGAAAATGCTACAGTACAGTCCAGAACCCTAAGGCCCGAGGGAGTGAACAGAGTTGATTTCAAACCCAAGAGAAAGACACCGGCACAAACTGAGAGAGAGAGAGTGTAGAGCGTGTGCACGGCGAAATGGACCGAATAAAGAATTATGTCCTGCATTTGGCAAGACATGTTATTATAAATGTAACGGGAAAAACCACTTTGCTGTGAAATGCAAATTATCAAGAAAAAAAAAGAGGGTGCAGACTGTCACAACACAACAATATGACCGTGAAAACGACAGTAGTAGTGGTTCAGACTATGGACAGATAGACAGCATAACAATAAAGGAAAAGGTTAATGCTGTAAGTCAAGAGATGATAAAAGCAGAAATGATTGTGAAAGGAAAGCCAATTGCCTTTCTGCTGGACAGTGGAGCGTCAGTAAACATACTGAATGAGAAGCACGTGATAGGGGAAACACTGGAACATTCAAATATGACTCTTGTCATGTGGAACGCAGCAGAGGTGAAGCCACTGGGAGAGTGCCGAGTCAAAACGATAAACCCCAAAACTGGACAAAAATATGCAGTCAAGTTTGTCATTGTGAAAGAGGATTTCCATCTTTTACTGGGCACTCATCACGGTCAACAATGAAAAGTTCAAAATGGTTGCCAAAGTTTCCCAGGTGGATGAGTTCATCAGCCAGCACTTGGACAGCATTATCAATGAATTTGAAGATGATGTCAAGGAAGCTGAATATATTCCTGTAACAGAGAGAAGGCTGCTCAAACTGCGCTCAGCCACGAAGGAAGACAGAAGCATGCAGCAGTTGCAGCAAGTAATTATGGAAGGATGGCCAGAAGACAAAATACATCTTGACCCAGAGGTGAGATTATACTTTAGCATGTGAAATGAAATGACGGTACAAGACGGGTTAATTTTCAGAGGAAACCGGGTTGTGGTTCCGATGATACAGCGGGCTGTGTTGAAAGAAAAGCTGCATTGAACACACCTAGGAATAGAAGGATGTTGCAGAAGAGCAAGAGAATGCTTGTATTGGCCAAATATGAACAGTGAAATCAGAGACTATGTTTCAAAATGCCCCACGTGTAGAAAATATGAAGTAGCTAATCCAGCAGAACCATTAATGGTCCATGAAGTTCCTGACAGACCCTGGGCAAATGGCAAAGAGGAATCTGCGGTAAAAATGGCAAAGAACCTTTTTCCGGAAAGCGAGGGAAGATAAGGCTGATCCATACCTAGCAATGTTGGATCACAGGAATACGCCAGCTAAAGGTCTCTTATCACCAGCTCAGAAGCTGATGTCAAGGAGAACAAAAACACTTCTCCCAACTAGAGAGGATTTACTCAAGCCGGAATTGCCCAAAAATCAAAAAAGTTGGTGAAGTGAGACAGCAGAAGGCAAGAACATTCTTTCAATCACAAAGTAAAACCACTTTAACCATTGCATCCTGGAGATGTAATGCGGATGAAACCACACACAAATGGCCAAAAAGAATCGAAGAAAGCAATTGTATGGAGGAGACTGGATGAGCGGTCATACCATGTAAAAGTGGCGGGGGAACTATATCGACGGAATAGGGTGGACTTGAAAAAAAAACAAAAAAAAACTGCAGAAGCACCCCCACTTACATCATTGATTCACCAGCCATATGAAGTGCAGAGCGAGGTACCAGAGAATGAAGGTCGGGGTACAGAAGAAACATGTAACACGGAACCAACTCAAGATGAAAGTGAAATAAGAGAAAGACTAAACCCGACACCATCCCCAACAAAACTAAGCCCGAAAAGTGTGCGGACAACACGGTCGGGAAAAGTAGTAAGAGATCCTGCGAGATTTAAGGATTTCACAACATAAAAGTAAAAGGGCAGAATAATCCCTGTTAGGTAAGAGGGTAGTCAGCCCAATGAATGCCTACTTAAGTCTTATCAGACTTTGTTTTTTGTCCTTGAGAAAAGGGAAGATGTTGCATGAGGAACTGAACCAGGGTTTTTACCGTTTAGAGTTGTTGCCCTTGGGGGAAACCCGGTGCACGGGATATACAAAGATGCTTCGAAGTAGAAGCAAAGCGGTTGTTGTGTTTTGGTTAATCCATTGGAATCCTAAGTACATATATTGACACAACAGGTAGTTTGATTCTCTGAAGTTAAAAATATGTATGATTGTATCGTTTCCTGTAAACAACTGTAGATTGTTGAAAGCTGTGTGTGGTTAAGTGTTAAATACTCAAAAATAAAAACGACGCAGTTATAACTTTTGGAAGTTATCAAAGCCTATTGTTGACCATTGCACTTGTGAGTGTCAGGATGGAAGAAAAATGAAAGGGTGAGGTAGATATAATGGAATATTGAGTAATCAAATGAAATTTTGTCGGCAAATTTTTTATTTAAGCAAGGGCTTGTTTGCCCCAGAGAGAGTTCGTCTGCAGATTTTGAAGGCTGCATTTCGAATCCATAGTTGTTGTTTTTGGCAACAATGTTCCTCACCCACCATCCATCAGACCCACTTCAACTTACCAGCATTTCATAGCCAACAACACTACTTCTTATACACCCGCTTCAACATTGCATATTTGAAGATTATATACCTGCTATTGTAAATAAACCTGCATTTTAAAGTTTATTTGTGAGTTGAGATTCTTATTTTTCAACTACATCAGACAGGTTTACCTCGGCACATCATCATTGATCTTATCATTGGTGGTGTGAAACACAACGACCAATGGGACAGGAACAAAAACGATAAGACGATCAGAACGATAATCCATATACCCTTTGTACCAGCAAACCAACGGCTAGATTATCATCGGCAGCAACTCGCTGGGACGCGAAGTGAAACAGTGAGAACCAGAGTTTTGTCAGAGTGGGGCAGCCTTGGGCAGCCGAATAAGAGAAGACCAAGCCAGTTTGAACACCTGTCAATCAGAAAAGAGTCCTGATTGACGCATCGACTGTATCAGTGATCGATCTAAGATACACGACTGGGGAAGGTGTATATAAGAAAGAAATAAAGAAAATGAAAAATAAATATTTAGAAGTTTAAGTCAGAATTAGCTAAGAGAGAGAAAGACGGATGCAAAAAGAAAGAGGAAGATAGGAAGACAGGAAATAGAGAAAGAAAGAAAGGAAGAAAATGAAAAATAAATATGTTATGGTGAGATATGTAATCACCACCGGAACAGTTTAAATAAGGGACCATGTCACCGGTCACCGGACAGAGAAACACAAAGAGACCCCCTGGACAGAACACGTGAAGAACTACACACACTCTCTCTCTCTGTAAATATTACAATAAACTTCTTTATTTATTCAAACCTATAGTACATATTATTTCCTTTATTTCCTTTCACGGAATACTATCTCTTGATTATCCTTATATTATTGCCACCTCGGGATATATCAAAATATTTAGAAGTTTTAGTCAAACTTAGCTGAGAGAGACAATGACGGATGAAATGCCGGAAATTAATTTTCTACTTTCAGAAAATTACCGACCATTGAACAAAGCAACGTTGTCTAAAAAATGGGGAAGGAATAAATAAGTTAAGAACGGTCTTGCACGATTATAAAAGGAGTTTTATTTACACTTATCTCCGCAAAGGAGGTAAAAATAAAATAAAATTAGCAAAAGAATTTTCCTTTGCATGAAATTCCTCATGCGTGACATTGCCAAATAAAATTTAGGGCGCCGAGTACCAAAAATACAAAAATATACCAAAAATGGCAAAAAAAGGGAAGAAAGCGCACTTACAGTGATGAAATGGTGTAGTAAAAGAATAACCCTTTAAAATATATATTCTCTCTCGCAGGAGAGATAGAAAAAATAGTTCAGTAGCACTCAAAAAAAAAAAAAACATTCAACGTTTCTAGCTGTCTCTTGCTAAGAACGAAATTCCTGGAAGAAAATTACGGAAGTTATTCAAAATTCTCGTCTTTCTCGTCAAAGACGATGCTCCTTGAAATTATCACGGGTATGTTGCTGTTGTTTTACTTTCTGGCGGGTGCTGGTAGTCTGCGCCGAAACCTCCTACAATATGCAGTTTGGGTGTACTCTCGTCAGGAATTATTGCTGAGAGAGATAATGACGGCTGCAAAAAGAAAGAATAAGAAGATAGGGAGACAGGAAATAGAGACAGAAAGAAATGAAGAAAATGAAAAATGAATATTCAGAAGTTTAAATTAAACTTAGCTAAGAGAGACAAAGACGGATGCAAAAAGAAAGAAGAAGAGAGGAAAAAGAGAAAGAAAGAAATGAAGAAAATGAAAAATAAATATTTAGAAGTTTAAGTCAAACTTAGCTAAGAGAGACAAAGACGGATGCAAAAAGAAAGAAGAAGAGAGGAAGAGAGGAAAAAGAGAAAGAAAGAAAACAAGAAAATGAAAAGTAAATATTTAGAAGTTAAAGTCAAACTTACCTGAGAGAGACAAAGGCGGATACAAAAAGAAAGAAAAAGAAAGGAAGACAGGAAAAAGAGGAAAAAGAAATGAAGAAAATGAAAAATGAATATTTAGAAGTTTAAGTCAAACCTAGCAGAGAGAGAGACAATGACAGGTGAAAAACGAAAGAAGGACATTGAAAGACAGGAAAAACAGAATGAAAGAAAGGAAGAAAATGAAAAATAAATATTTAGAAGTTTAAATCAAACTTAGCTGAGAGAGACAAAGACGATTGCAAAAAGAAAGAAGTAGAAGTAAGAAAGAAATGAAGAAAACGAAAAATAAATATTTGAAAATTAAAATCAAACTTAGCTGAGAGAGACAATGACGGATGCAAAAAGAGAGAGGAAGATAGGAAGACAGAAAATAAAGAAAGAAAGGATGAAAACGAAAAATAAATACTCAGAAATTTTAGTCAAACCTAGCTGAGAGAGACAAAGATGGATGCTAAAAGAAAGGAAAAGAAAGGAAAACAGGAAAAAGAGAAAGAAAGAAATGAAGAAAATGAAAAATGAATATTTAGAAGTGTAAGTCAAACGTAGCTGAGTGAGACAAAGATGGATGCAAAAAGAAAGGAAAAGAAAGGAAGAGAGGAAAAAGAGAAAGAAAGAAATGAAAAATGAATATTTAGAAGTTTAAGTCAAACGTAGCTGAGTGAGACAAAGATGGATGCAAAAAGAAAGGAAAAGAAAGGAAGACAGGAAAAAGAGAAAGAAAGAAATGCATAAATAGAATGAAGAGCAAATTTTTTGACAGACTGGAAACTAGAAAATATAGGATTATGATTAAAAAAATAAGAAAAAATTAAAAGATAAATCATTGTCACTGATACTATAATAGTAATGAGTGCGGATCGTCTTGGTTATTGTGTAGAAGGAAGATAACTCATGAAAGTGGAAAAAAGTGCGAAGTAACACAATTGAAATGAGATATGTTTAAGAAAATAAAAAGATTCTATCCTTGTTTATGGTTGTTTGGGATGACCATATGTTAGGAGGGTGTCATCGTGGTGCAATGATTAAAGGGATGGACTGTGGAATTGTAGCAAGTGAATTCGAGCTCAAGTCGTGCTCTTATGATCACTTTCGGACAAATACCCTTGGGAAAGGTATGAACCCCCTTATCCTCCCAGTTATGGGTTAAATAGTACCACTATGTTCTTCTAGGAGAACCACTTTGGCATTAAATAACATACAAAGGTTGATATGCCATTAAAAACAAGGAGCCAAACCAAACCAAACCAGACCATTTGTTCATTGAGGAATATGTCATGCTTCTGAGTTGCTGTTGCGAAGACCATGTGGGAAATCCGTGTGTGAGGTGAGCTTGCTGGTGACTTGTCACACCAACTGTCACAGATGGTCGAGCTTCTCACAGGACACATTCTCTTTCTGCCTTATGGGTCAAATCAGCCTTACTTTTTATTGCACACAAGTGGCTCAGATTTGAGAGTCATGCTGCGTAGTTTCTGATTGGTTGGAAAATATTTTTATGACATTTTATATTTCCCTTGTTTTGTCTTGGAAGTGGGTGCATGAAGCTGGTTGAATTTTGCTGCATGAGTAGCAGTTTTTGAAGTTGTTTAGGGGAGTTCTGTCAAGTTACAACACCATCTATATAAGGTTATTTTGTTTATTTCTGGAATTAACATCTCAGCTAAACTATTTGGTATCTTTCTTTAATCAATATTCATGTTATTTGATATTGTAGTGGAAACATGCTATTTGGTAGATATGTTTGGTCCCCAAAAATTTATGTTGTAGTTTAGTATATGTTTTGCTTAGTGGTATGTTATGTTTTGAAAAAAAACACATGGAGACAAAAGTAGTAAAGATGTGTAAACGATATGAAACGGTGCGGACAAAAGGAACATTCAAAACAAGTGACATAAACAAAACAAATTTATATCTTAACAATACATACAATGAAACATTTAAAACATTACAATGGTTCTATTACTGTTCGTGAAAATATACTGTATGTGTGTGTGTGTGATTAACATAACTAAATCTACAAAAAAAGGACTAAATAATAAAAGTGTCCTATGCATGTTGACAACGTATTTCCAAATGTTCCTTTTATTTCTGTTGTTCGACGAAACTGCTGTTGTCGAGCCTGGTAAAGGTCTCACCGACAAAGTATAATGTGGAAAAGAGTATTTACATGGCTTATACATTTTGTGGCGTTTGATGGCTGTTCGTGAATATGGGAGAGTGATAGTATTCTCTCCTGAAGTCACAGTGGAGAGAGTGTGTTAGCCCTGCGAGTGAAAATGTGAATAAGAGGAAGAGTGTTTGAAGACGAAGTATTTATAGAAAATACGTGTCTTAGAATCGGCTCCAAAAACGCGGGACGAAATTCAAATGAGGACGTAGTTTTAAACACTGATCACGTGGTTCTCCTGGCCAATGGTTTCCCGAGAATGAATATTTACGTGCATCCGCCATCTTTGTTTCGGGAACAAGTGGCATACCGCCCATTTTAAATTATAGGATTGTAAGTCCTATAATATCAAAGCCACCTCTGTAATAGTAATACTATTAAACTTATAGTTGGAAAAGAATAAGATAATCAGTACCTTTCCAAAGGATATTAATCCAAAACTGAACATAATAGAATTAATTGAGTTTGAACTCACTTACTTCTAAGTTGGAGTACAGCACATTACTCCGTGGGGACTACCCCTTAGAGAAATTCAAAGGTAACGAAGGCATAGACAGCTATCAATACGCTATCGATTATATGGAAATCAGACCTAACCGATAAAATGAAACGCAGTTTCTTCCAGGCAGCGGTCGTGTCGATACTGCTATATGGATGCACTACATGGACTCTAACAAAACGGCTGGAGAAGAAACTAGACGGCAATTACACAAGAATGCTGCGAGCAATCTTGAACAAGTCCTGGTGGCAACACCCCACAAGACACCAACTGTACGGCTACCTGCCTCCTATCACGAAAACTATTCAAGTTAGACGAACCAGACATGCAGGATACTGCTGGAGAAGCAGGGACGAACTCATAAGTGATGTACTCTTATGGACCCCCACACATGGCCGAGCAAAAGCAGGACGACCAGCACGAACATACATTCAGCAACTATGTGAGGATACGGGATGTAGTCCAGAAGACTTGCCAGAGGCGATGAACGATAGGGAAAAGTGGCGAGAGAGGGTCAGGGATATCTGTGCTACCAGCACGACATGATGATGATGATAAACAGTTTAATATAAATCAGTTATATCTTTCCCCTTTTGTCAAGGCTTACGTTGTGCTGACTATATCCCCAAATAGTTGTCCAAGGTAGGACACTAAACTGTATCTGATGGCGAGGCTCCAATTCTGGAGATCTAAAGAATGAGGAGTACCTTTTCATTGCCATTACTTCCAGATCCCCTCTGACCAAGAATAGTAGTACTTGTTAGGGTTCTATCTGAGAATCAAATAGATTTCTTTAAAAATTATTTGTATTTAATAGGAATACTTGATATTGAATAACTTAACATAGAATGGTTGTTTGGATTTCATGGCATATCAAACTTTGCTGGTTATTTAATGCCAAATCTGTTTTTAAACAATTATCAGTTCTATTTCAAACAATTCAGTTTAGCATAAGTACACAGTTTAATTGTCAAGAACATTTCTATTTCAAGCCATACAGTTTATTCAAACAGTTCTAAGTAAAGTTGGCGACCTTAGTAGAGGGTGACTCGAAGGCTCCCTTTTCAATAGCTACCACACCAAGGTGAAGGGGAGGGTGCTACTCCATTCCCTGGATTGTTCCACTTTACCCTTGATCCTTACCTTATAATGCTGAGTGTTAAGCAAGGCGGCATTAACTTCCATTTTTTGAGTCTTTGGTCTGACTCAACCTGGAATTGAACCCTGGTCTCCTGGACGATTGACAAACACTCATATCATTAGGCCAATGACCCGGTTCTAATTCAGCCAATTCAGTTTAGTATAAGAATAGATTTTGTTTACATACAGTTAAATGTCAAAACAGTTCTATATTAAACAATTCAGTTTAGCATAAGTATTCAGTTTAAATGCAAGTACACAGTTTAATTGTCAGAAACATTTCTATTTTAAGCTATTCAGTTTAGTCAAACAGTTCTAATGCAAACAATTCAGTTTAGCATAAGTATGCAGTTAGTTCTATTCGACCCATAGATAGGGCCCTATCAGGTGCCACCACTCCAGGCCAGAGTGGACCTGGGAGCAATGGCAATGAAGGGGTGCTCCGCATTCCCCAAAGCCCCAGCATCACTGGAACCTCTACATCAAATTGTTTAGTGTCATATCCATGACACTCATTGGGAGGGGGTCTTACCCCTTTTCATAGGCGCAATCAGTGTATTCTACATCCCCAGCCGACTGGGCAATACACAGATTTAATGTCAAAACAGTTTTCAGATAATTCAGTTTAGCATAAGTACACAGTTTAGATGTCAAAATAGTTCTATTTTGAGCAATTCAGTTTAGCGTATGTATGCAGTTTAAATGTTAAAACAGTTCTATTTTAAACAATTCAGTTTAGCATAAATACTTTGTTTTAATGTAAAAAACAGTAAACTCAAGAAACCATCGTTTAGTTCTATTTAACCCATAGATAGGACCCTTATCAGGTGCTACCACTCCGGGGCAGAGTAGACCAGGGAGCAATGACAATGAAGAGGTACTCCGTATTTCCCAAAGCTCCTGCATTACTGGAACCTCACCACCAGATTGTTTTGTGTCATATCCAGGATACTTGTTATACAATATATAACACAAGGAATAATAGAGCTATGGCTATTTTCTGTGCTTACCAATAGGACACAGTACAGGGCCAGCCCTAACTCAATTAGATGAATTGCTCTCAACTGGGCCCTGCACCAAATCAGGTCACATACTAGAGTGTAATCTGCTATCTGCTCGTCAAATATACACAACAGCACATTGCAATATACATGTTCCCAATTGAGCCCTGCCCTTCCTAAGGCAGGCCTTGCTACTGCATGTATTTAGCATGGTGGTATACATTTACCCAACCCCTCTGATATTGATAGGATGTGATATGAGGTTGATTTTTGAGTGGTGTACAGCCGGCTTGAAATCAGAATTTACCTTCTTGACTAATTGCTATACCCAGGCTGAAGAGCTCACTTTGCCCTATTATTTACTTATAGCTTGATGGGAGAAGAGATAGATTCATGCCTTTCTCAAGACCATTAACAGAGTGAAATACAAACTAATTAATAATAATCCTTAGTAAACAATTATAACTTCAAGTATCTATTCTTAATACAAATAATTTACAGTTATGTGGTATCAAGTATTCCTTACCGGCTCATTGGCCTAGTGGGTAGAGTGTTTGCCAATGGTCTGGGAGACCTGGGTTCAATCCCACGTCACGTCATACCAAAGACTTTAAAAATGGTACTTGATACCTCCTTGCTTAACACTCAGCAATAAAAGGTACGTATCAAGGATAAAGTGGAGCAATCCAAAGAAAGGAGAAGCGCCCTCCCCTACACCTTGGTGTAGTAGCTATTGAAAAGGGACCCTTCTGGTTATCCTCGACTACGGTTGCTTATTCCTATCAAATACAAATAATTTTTTAACAGATATATTTGACTCAAAGGTAGGATGCTAGCAGGTACTACCTCTCAGGTTCAGAGAGAACCTGGGAGAAATGGTAATGAATGGATACTCCACATTCCCCAGATTTTTAGAACAGTATTAGTATCAAACTCAGGATACCTCTTTATGGGTAGGATCTTATCTCTCTGCAAAGGATATGGACAGCATATTCTAAGTCCTGCTCACTTTGTAACATATTGACCCTCGACCGAGCCGTCAATCAAGAAACAGGTGCATCCGTTCGAAGATATCGGAATATCACATGGATATACTAATACTAATAGCAGTCCTTTGTAAGTAGAGGCTCAACTACATACCTCCCTTACCTTCGCCCACTTAGTAACCCAATACTCGATTATGCATTCAGGTGTCAGAATATGCACCATTTTCAAAATAATATATTTTTTGATAAAACTGAATGAACAATCTTTATCTTTGTATATTGTTATAAAGAAAATTGCTATATTGGATCTCACATGTAAAACAAAATACTACTTACAAAAATTATGAAATTAGAACACAAAGAGGATATTCAATTAGGTTTTTTATTTAGTATTAAGTAAACTAATAACAGATAAGACAAGACATTTTCTTCTTTAATAGCTGAACATTGCTCATTTGAATGAGTTTTACAATGCTTTTCATTGTTTCAATTGACAGTTCTTTTATTGACGCCATGATTTCTTTCAATTAGGAATGCCCAATCACTTGCTGAAGTCTGCAAGAACTGTCTTTTAATTGTAGACCAATTTGCATCTTGGCTTCTACTAGTATTTGTTTTAGGAATACAACTTACAAGATCATTCCATTATTTTTTTCGTCTATATTGAGTTATTTCATATCATTTTCCTCTGTGTGTCTTGGAATGTACCATCAAATGATTCAATCTAGTTTGTTTAAGGTATATTTTATGAATTCAGAATGTTCAGCTCTCATAGAAAAATGTTTTGCATCTCATTCGTTACAAGTTTATTTACTGCAAAATAAGTAAAGTCAAGTTGGCGAGCGTAGTCGAGGGTGACCCGAAGGCTCCCTTTTCGATAGCTACTACACCAAGGTGTAGGGTAGTGCGCTACTCCTTTTCCTGGATTACTCCACTTTACCACTGATCCTTACCTTATAATGCTGAGTGTTAAGTGAGGTAGCATCAAGTACCATTCTTTGAGTCTTTGGTATGACTCGACCTGGGATTGAACCCAGGTCTCCCAGGCCATTGATGAACACTCTAACCACTAGGCCAATGTCAATAAGCCATGGTGATTTATTGATGTTTATAATGCGGTCGTGAAGGTGGTGAACTATATTGAAGTGTGAGATGCCTAACTCAATTGGTACTCTTAGAGTGCTAATCGCCGGATTTACCTATATCGCTTGGAACATGGCCTAGATATCTCTGCTTTTGGACCTACCTGACCTTGCTTGATTATCAAGGTTCTTGCAACCCGATTGAAATCTTTTTGACATATCTGGTTTCTGAACAATGATCAACTGTGTCATTACCATTTACATAACAAATGGCCCAGTTCGAACTTATAAAGCGTTAATTCCCGAATTAGACAACGTTGTATGTTCAAAATCACGAATGGAGTAAAGCAATACACACAACATAGCAATGCACGAACTACTACGATATTACCAACCACAAGGCATATCTTCCATAGCTTGAACTGCTCCAGTCACGTGATATAAGCACCTCAAATCAACATGTACCAAAATATTGCAAAACTTCCAATATCGACCAAATAATTACGAATTTACAACAGTTTAAAAATAGGATTGTTTTCATTAGAATGTTTCATTTATTAGGTTTGTTTGTCCGTCTGTTTGTTTGTTTTTGTTTTTTGTTGTTTTTTTTTTTCTTCTTCATACAAATAAATTTCCACCATTTCCTCCAAAGAATAAGAAATACGCATTGACAACTGCAGAGATTGAGACTGACATGTCGTCTGGCTGTGATGACTTTTGAGACCGACTGTGCCTCTGCCCACAAGGAACACTCTGGAGGGAGTTCCCGTGGCGCAATGGCTAACGTGATGCACTGCGGCCTTGTAAGAGGCGAGATTTCGAACTCCAGTCACACAATTGAGTTCACTTTTGGACTAACACCCTTGAGAAAAGCATGAATCCCCTCTAGCTATGGATTAAATGATATCACTGTTGTTTTTCTACAAGGATTGTTTTGGCATTAAATAACCCATCAAGTTTGATATGCCATTAAAGAAAGAAACCAATGAAACCAATCCAAAGGAACACGCCAAGTGCAAGCATAAGTGACTGTGAATAATAAAATTTTCTGCCCAGCATGTGGGTGTCATAATCAATCTCATCTATTTGAAGAACAGAGTTATCTTCATTGCTGGGAAAAAAGAGACGGGTTCATGCCTTTCCAAATGGTATTAGCGTTAGGTTTGGTTTTAGTTTTATTGTATATCAACCATTGCTGGTTATTTAATGCCGAATCCGGTTTATATATTAGATATATATGATTTGTAAACATAAGTCAACAAAGTTAAATAGTTCCAAATATAGCAATGTATCACTAACAATTCAACATCAGTCTTTTGTTTACACACAGTTAAATGATCAAACAGTTCTATTTCAAACAATTCAATTTTGCATAAGTTATTAGTTTAGACTCAGTTATGAGGGTGTCCTCATGGTGTAATGGTTAAAGCGATGGACTGCGGAATCGTTGTAAGCGAGTTCGCCTTTGTAAAAAAAGGTATGGCCAGTTAAATGAAAATAAGATTGTTCACACGTGTGTGCGTGTGTTTAAATGTTTATAAAGTCTATCAAATAAATGGTTCCATAGTTGGCCGAAGTAAGTTGGATAAAAATAATTTGCTTTACTTATATATGTGGTTATGTGTGTGTGTGTATATGAATGATGGACCGTACGTATGGGTCTTTGCTTTCATTAAGTCCTCACTGTGTTTTTTCTTAAGATTTTGGCGACAAGGTGTCGCATTGATGAAAGAAAGTTCGCAAGCCTTTTTCTTTGAATCTTAATCGCGGCTACACTGCTGGTTTCCTGATCTCTAGTGAAAAGTCTTTTTGAGTAGTAGACGGAATGACTTTTTGGCCGTGGAAGAAATGAATTGAATGATCGACAACTGACCTGGTTGATTTAATTCTTCGTTATTTATACTTTAGTAGTGGATCAAAAATAGTTTTATTGCTGGTCCTAAAATTTAAGCGCGTAGACATTTCTTAACCAATCAGATTCGTATTTTCACTTATTTATTTTCTGTTAATTAGTTTCTGATCCTGTTTTTCTAGAATGTTCTTGTTCTATATTTTTTAGCTGATTGGTTGGAAAATATAAAAATGTAACTTCAATGCTAATGCAGTTTTGATCCAAAATTTCTTGAATGTTCTTATGTATGTTTTTGTTGATTATTTTAAGGCTAAAAAATGTATATTCTATAGTTCTATGGCAAAATAAATTTGTACAACCATTGATCTAGACCAGGTATGAGCAACCATTTTCGAGAAGGAGGCCAAGTGAGATATGGCACATCACCAGGCCGGCCAAACTACTAAAATAATTCAAGATAATTTTATTTCGAAGTTTCCTTACAAAAGAATGTAATATAATGGCCGAGAGATTTCGTTTTATATATCTTGCCTTTGGGTTTAGTTAGGCTGAGAACCTTTCGGCTCAGTGCATGGGTTAGTTAGGTGCAAACATGAGCGCAGGTCTTCACGCGCGTGCAGAGCGGACGTGTCATTGAGAGATGTCACAATAAAAATCCCAGATAGAGGATATGACCAGGGATGTGAGTGACGTCACGCACCGGAAGCGTGGGCTGAGATTTGAGAAAAGTCAGTTGAGTTTTGCCGTCGGAAGAAGAAGGTTGACTTTCGCTTGCTCGCCGAGGCCTTGCGTCGGGTGCGCACGTGATGGGGGGGGGCAGATGAAAAAGTCGTCATAGAAAGATTGTGCCTCTCTCTCTTTCTCATGTCGAAAAACCTTTTAACTCAAAGGTAATAAAAAGTTTCGTACCTGAACTAAGAAGTCGTAAGTGTTTTTGCGTTTAGGGATTTCTATGTTATATATATATGTGCGTTATGGACCTTATGAACGTTTTGCGTACCGGTATGGATATGTCTATTTCACATATCCGTATCATGGGTATGTTACAAGAACACCATACGCAAATATTTAGCGATAATTTTTGTTGTTATCGAGAAGGAAAGTGTTGTGTTTTTGTAAGGGTTTTAGTTACGTGTTTTTGGCGAGGAGATATTTTGTTATTGTTGAGCGAGGAAGAGTTGTGACGTGTTTGTGTTTAGTTATTTCCTCGCTAGATTGTGAGAAATAAAAGGAGGATGAAGAAGTAAGATGCCGATAGTCGAAATATGTTTTTAGGAATAGTTTTTATTTGCAGCATGGAAATGTAGTTTGCTTTTTGTGCTGCGAATCTCGTAAGAAGGTTGTGAGTAAGAGAGACGAAATGGAGGTATGAGAAAGTTGAGAAAGGCTGCGCGTATCGTCGGACGTGCGAGGGATTGTGTTCGTAGTAGTTTAGCGAAAGCCATGTTGCCGTTGAAGGAAATGAACTTTGTAGTCACCGTGAGTTTTGTGCGTCTGGTGGAGAGGCGTGCGTTGTCTCCATTAAAGTGGCCCAGAGGTGAATTGAGAGCTAGGTGTCGAGAGCGGAATAAAAGTATCGCATCGACATAGCCAATTTTGGGGGTGACATAAAGTTGTTCTTGTGGTGTCCTATTGAATGTATCTAATTCATATTCAACTGGGATTCCTTGGTCTGAGATAGGCGCAAGGAATCCATAAATTAGATAGGTTCCCTCAGGTGTCCATGCTGTTGATGCTATTGAAGAGCCGCCAGAGAGACGTCTGCACTGGGCGGCGTTGTTCAGCCAAAGAGCTTGTGTTTGGCAGCTTACCCAATTTCTGCTGCCCGGAAAAGGAGGTCCGGATGAAAAGGATAGGTCATCCTGATTGGGGGAAATTATGCGTCGAATTAAATTGCGCGCCAAACCAAAATGCCTCCTGCTACAAATATATCTGTCTTTGAGATAAGGAAAAGTTGAATTTTTTCGTTTCGGTAAAAAGATCTTTCCTTTAAAAATAAAAATAAAAACTTTGGTGGGCTCTTCATGTATCCTATGACTGGTGTAGACTTTATTTTAACAATTTTGCAATTATTATTACGATTTAATAAATCTATTCAGGAACACTTGATCTTATAAAAATGCATTTTGTATATAAACTTTATTAAGTTTAGATATATTAATTTGATTTTGTAAACAAAGAGTTAAATGTTTCCGATTCAGTAAAAGTTCACTGATGTATACTCATTAAAGTTGGCATTAAAGTTCTTAC
Source organism: Sepioteuthis lessoniana (assembly GCA_963585895.1). NCBI lineage: Eukaryota > Metazoa > Mollusca > Cephalopoda > Myopsida > Loliginidae > Sepioteuthis > Sepioteuthis lessoniana. Next base: position 56,419,794 of record OY757934.1, on the reverse strand, counting down.
CTTTGTCAAACTAAGCAAAGCTGAGTAAATGACTGCCCTTTGTGAGTAGTAAATTTTCCTTTTGAAAGCAATGCTGTTTGTGAGCTAAGCGGTCTTCGAAGGAGATGGTGGAATCTAGAAGTTAGTATAGTGTCTTAATAGTAAAATAAGCAATGTGTGTGTATATACAGGGTAGAACGATAAAATTGTCGCCCTAGAAAAGACGACATGATTCCATTTCCGTTTAATGAAAACCGGTTTTATTTTTTTGTTGCAGAATCTACTAGTTGGCCAGTTGTGTACAAATCCCAAGATCGATAGGAGCCTTCTATCATGTCTGAAACTGACACAATGTTCAACGAGCGAGATCGGAGATGCGCCGCTGTATAACTCATGCTCTCTACCGATCCAAGTTATGACAGCCAAAACCATCGCTGGATTGACACGAATAACAGGGACGTGCCCAGGGTGATGAAAACAAGTTTCCGGCTACAGTTATAGTCTTTGGCGTGGTTTCAAGTGAGGGCCACATCATGCCACCTCACATCTTTAAAGTCGGCTTGAAAATCAACACCAAAGTGTATGTGGATGTGCTGAAGAGTGTGGTGATCCCCTGGTGCAATCAGGTGGTCGGTGGCAGACCCTGGGTGTGACAGCAGGACTCGGCGCCGGCCCACAAGTCCAAAGAGACCCAGGCTTGGCTTCAGAAGGAGTGATACAACTTTGCACTCTTCTCTCACTGGACCCCCTCCTCTCCCGACCTGAACCTACTGGACTACTTCGTTTGGTCATGCGTCGAGAACATCACCAACATGACCTCCCACAACACCAAAGCCAGCCTGATGGCCGCCATCCGCCGAGTATTCGCCGAGCTCCCGCCGGCGCTTGTGGAAAAGGCATGCTCTCAGTTCCGGATCCGTATCGAGGCGGTGATTGAGGCTGAAGGCGGCCACATTGAATAGATGTCAGCTCTACTACATAATCAAGTTACCTGAATTGATTTTTTCAATAAAAGTTTTAAAATAAAGCTGTAGTGTTGTTTTCTTTAGGACGACAATTTAATCATTCCACGCTATATATATATATATTATTTATATATACATGTATGTGTATATAAAATTAACTTAAATCGCGAGTCGAAAATCTTCTACTTAAGTTTCACCTTATCGGATCATCAGGAAGCCTAACTAACCCACCTAGCTTAGAATTTGCATAACAAAATAAATAAATAAATAAATAAAATAAATAAATAAATAAATAAAAACCTTACTTTTATTTTAAAAAAAATCTCTGAAACCTATCCCTAATTATAGAGCAACCACGCTCTTTTGTGTCTACAACTATTTAACACCTCCGATTTTTGGTTTAACATATTCCTACTTTTACAAGATGCTATTGCTAGTTTCTCCTCCATGCAAAGCCGACAAATTCTATCCCCAGCCCTATATTTACGGCATTTCTTTATTACTTCTCATTTCATTATAGCATCTACCCTTTTGTTATCCTTAAGCTCCCACACATAACTAGATAATGTAGTGCTATGCCTATACTTCTCGTGCGAGAAACTTGTTTTATGGTTATAGTACCTAGTCTTAAAATCCCCTTGCGTCGACCCAAAGTATATCTTTTTGTTTCTCTTATTATTCGAATCACTATATACTTCCACTTTATACACTACACATTCTTGCTTACATTTGCCTTCCAGGGGACATCTAACCTTATCCCTACAGTTACATTTAGCAATCAATTTAATTAGCTATATTACTCCGATTTATTATGCCATTGATGTTTGGCATGCAACTATAACTTAATTTAACACAATTCTTATTAAATATCTTATGTAACGGGCTCCCACAAGGGAAATTTCTTTTTAATAACTTAAAGAATTCTTTCCCTAAGTTATTGACTACCTCCATGTTATAAGGGGGATTAAACCATAAAATTTTCCTAGGTCTATTTCTCCTTCTTTGTGTGCTACTTTCCTCCCTATTCCGATATTCTAAATTGATCCTATATCCGTCATTCTTTAAAGCCTCCTCATATTCCAGTTTGCTTCGTTCAAAAATTTCCTTGTTGGAGGAGTTATTTGATAATCTATGCTCTATTCCCTTAGGTACATGTTTAAACACTTGTATTGGGTGATTATATCCCCTATTCACATAACGCAGATCCTGGTTCCTTTTTCTAAACGGAGATACAGTTCCACTATATAAGTTTAAAGTAACATCAAGATAATTGGTAATTTTTAGGTCCGTCCTTACATCTAACCTAAATCCAAACTCCTCAAACAGCTTATACAATCTTTTTCTAATACCATCACACTTTTTCGGTGTACTTTTATCCACTATAATCAGCCCGTCATCATGATTAAGTCCATGGCTACTTGGGTCCATAATCTCATTAATACTATACAATAATACACACCCGACGAGCTCACAAATTTCTGCACCATCATATGCTCCATATGTATATATATATATATATGTGAGTGTTTGTACGTACATCTGTATACATATGTATGTGCATGAATATATATATATGTGTGTGTGTGTGTGTGTGTGTATATATATACATGTATATGGATTTACTCAGCCTCTTCGTCAAGGGGAGGATGTGAAACAAGGCCAATTTTTAAGCGGAGTAAATCTGGTTGGAATTTAAGCGGAGTAAATCTGGTTGGAAAGTTCATTCTCCTAGACTGGTTGCCTAACAATGGCTAAAAAAAAACTCTGATTGCCTTACTATTTTCCGAGAGCTGAGGGGGAAGGAGGAGAGATAGATTCATGCTTTTCAAAAGGGCATTATCACGAAGTGAAGCACAAACAGCCTCAACCAGGATTTGAACTCGTGTCCATGATTTCATTTCTTTCGACGATAACTGCTATACTAAGCACACACACACACACACACACACACACACACACACACACACACACATATATATATATATATATATATATATATAACTCTGAATTCAAACCAGTTATAAACCTGGAGAGATATGGGCTCTGCCAAGCCATTCCTGTCTAAGATACGCAATATAAGTTGCGCCTATATAATCAAAATACCAGACATTGGCATAATGGTTAGAGTGTTCGCCAATGGCTTGGAAGACCTGGGTTCAATCCCACGTCGAGTCATACCAAAGACGCAAAAAAATGGTACTTGATGCTACCTTGCTACCTTTACTTATATAATCAAAACTAGGTTATGGGACTATTGATGATGATGATGCGAAGAAGATGCTGGAATGATTGACGATAAGGCAAGAAAGATTATAAAGAGTTGTTTTTATCTTAAATCTGGAGTTTTATATTGCCTAATACTGATGTTCTAGTTCGTAGTGCCAATAAGTTTTTCAGCACTTTGGATTATTAGTTGTCTAAATTTCTGAGACGAAGCTTGGTGATTTTTATCATTAAGGGTTTTCGAACTATTGTCTTCATCTTTATTGTTATTTTCACGCTATGTGTCCAGCAGGAGACATAACGTAACGGTTATAGACGTTAGTTCTCTAAGCTTCTAAGGAGATAATCATCTGGAGGTTGCAGGTTCAATCCTGACTGCAGGCGAGTAACAATACAGGAATACTTAACACTTGTACCCGGTTATAGCTAACGGAATCAGAACAGCCGACCCCCGTGGATTCAATAAAGGAAGTAGTTCGAAGTTCCTTGTAGGTTGCCGTGTTCGATCAACTCATATGGAAGGCCGGAGGACATATCGGCCGAAACGTCGTGGAAATAATAAAGATGAAGACACTAGTCCGAAAACCCTTAATGATAAAAATCACTTTAGATTAATTAAAATTTGGGAATTACTGGTCTAGACTTTATTTTAACCATTTAATAATTATTCTTAGAATTTAATAACTCCGCTCTGAGACACTTGATCTTATTAAGATATATTTTTTTACTAGGATGAGTGAAAAATTTTGCAATATTTTGGTAGTATATGCAAGTTTAAAGCGCGTAAATTATATGCCTGAAGAAGCTGAAAGTACACGCTGTGGTTAGTAGTATTGTGGTAGCTGGTGTGCTGACACGTTGTGTATTGCTTCACGCTTTGTGTGATTTGAAAGCCACACATATAAACTTGGGAACTTATGGTTTACAAGTTCTAACTGAGCAGTAATATCGCAGAAGCAACCAAAAACATTTGTTATGTGAAAGGTGAAAGTGCAGTTGATCACAGTACAGTGACCAGACGGTCCAAGAAATTTCACTTCGGTTGCGAGAACATTGATGATCAGGCAAGGTCAGATAGACCAGAAATTGTAGATTCCGAAGCCATGCTCCAAGTTATAGAGACAACTCCAGCGAGTATCAGGTGAGCTCTGCCTCTCACAGTCCAGTGAGGTCGATCATCTTCATTATCTCAGCAAAAGCACCTGAGGCTGATAAACTGTTCATCACTTTACCAAAATATTCCAAAACCTTTGATTCGCCCTCGTTTAAACTTTATTAAATATAGATATGTTTATTTGAATTTAAATAAATTATTGGTACATGTAAATTTATGTTGTAAAATACTTAAAGAAATCATCGGTAGTAGGGAGATGTAAATAAAAGAAGAGAAAAAATAGAAAATATTTTATTATAAATGCCACTAGAGTTCTTTCATCCGGTGATTTTTCAAATGATACAGCCGGGGACGTTTAAAAGTCAAGAGTGTAAACGAAAAATGAGTAAAAAGGGGTGATATGAAAAATGTTGGCTAAACAAAGGGGGAGGGATAAAGATAAAAAATAAAGAATAAAACCACTCTAAGTCACGCCAGAAACATCTCCAAGAAGGTGTAATGAGTGCCTTGGATTCTGCTTGAATTTGTACACAAATGGTTAAAATGTTTCCCATGCAGTGAACGTTCTCAGTATTATACTCATTAAAGTTAGTATCAATGCAATTGAGACATACACCTGGCAATTAGTTGATATCCAGTAAGGGTAAATTTTCAAAACACGTTCCATGCCACGTCACCAGATGATGATTGGAGAATTGTTGGTTTAAACATTGTAACACAAAAGATGAAATGTACAGTCAAAATAAAGGAAAGTCTTTACAATGTTTTCCCTTTTGTCTTGGGGAAAGACTAATGAGAGTTGATTACCTAATCAGACCAATCAATCTTCAGGTGGATTAAGGGGTGAGAGTCGAGATTGGGGGTGGAGGTATTAAAGCAGGTGGGTAAGAGTAGCTAATATCACTTTTGGTAGATAATTACTGACCATTTTCTCTAATGTCTCTAACTTGCCTGCCTTAGATTTTTACTGTTTTCTTGGGATAGAATGGACAGTTATGGACTCTATGATGATTCTACCGTATTATTATTAGTATTATTATTAGTGTATATCAAAAATATTTTTGTGTTTTACCGACCTTTACTCCAAAGTTTACTTCATATTCGGATCTAAAGACTCCAATACATTATTATTTCACTCATTGCAAGTTTTTCATACCAGCGTTATCTGGCGATATTTTACTGAAGTCTGAATGACAAGTTTCCTCAGGTCCCCAGGACTTTTCTGAGTATTCTGTCCGATCTTAACAATGCCACAGTTTGGAAGGTCTTGATTCTTTCTCTGATTTCTAATCCCTCCAGTGTCCTCTCCAAACCTCTGGAGACCATTCTAAGCTGAACAACGGCAATTATTATTATTATCATTATTATTTTACTCATTTGACAGTTTTTCACACTATTGTGAGCTGATGGTTTTCCACATAGTCTAAGTGACAGCAAGTCTCCTCAAGTCTCCAGGACTCTTCTGAGTATTCTGGCCGATCTTAACAATGCTACAGTTTGGAAGGTCTTGATACTTTCTCTGATTTCTAATTCCTCCAGTCTTTTTTTTCCAAACCTCTGGAGACCATTCTAAGCCGACCAACGGCAATTATCATTATTATTATTATTATTATTATTTTACTTATTAGACAGTTTTTCACACGAGCGTTAGCTGATGGTTTTCCACTGGAGTCTGAGTGACAGCAAGTCTACTCAAGTCTCCAGGGATCTTCTCAGTATTCTGGCCGATCTCAACAATGTTGTAGTTTGGATGGTCTCCACTCGTCCTCTTATTTCCGAGTCCTCTAATTTCTGTACCAATTCTTTTGTGACTTACCGAGCGCGCCAATTACAATTGGTATCACCCTCATTTTCATGTTCCAAAGTTGTTTTTTTAGTTCTCTAGCAAGCTTTAGGAACTTATCTCTCTTTTTGCTTTCCTTCAATTTTACCATGTGTTCAGCCGGAAAGACAAAGTCCACAATTCGGCAGGTTCTCTTGTCTTGTAGACTATCACTAGGTCTGATCGTCTGGCCAAAATGAGGTGATCCATTTATGTCCCAAAATCGCAAAGAATTTTGTGCGTCTCATTTTCTAGGACGGATTCTGCGTTGTGCATATACCATTTATGAGTTTGGTCAAATCTAAACTTCTTTAACTGTGTGCAAACAAATGAGTAATGCTGAATAGCAATACTTGAAACTCTTTAACTGTGCGCCTAAATTGAAATATTGGTATTACATAGCAATACTTGGAACTATTCAACTGTGTCCAAATGAATGAATAGTGTTGAATTGAATAATATTTATATACTGACCCTCGACCGAGCCGTCAATCAAGAGATGCACCGGTGTAAATAAGCGGAAGAACAGCGGAAGCAGGTGTACGTTAAACAATAATATAACCAGGTGCCAGACGGTTCGAGTCAGTTGGAGAGAGGATGCCAGCGTGAAAACCAGCTTGCAGACTGAGGGCCTTGCGGCCCTCCGTGACCCACGGTTGAGTAACCCAGCCAAGATGAGAAAGAAGGGCTGCTATGGTCGAAGAAGAACTTTGGGTCAATATGTAGCAGTCTGTCCCCGTCTCCGGCTCATCTCTCACACACAAGAAACATCACCCTATTGAGAATAAAGTGTGAGAGATATATTTTTTATAAAGAAGTGTATTCGTTCGTTCATTGAAGTTCGTTTATTATTTTTGATTATGTCTCTGTGTGTATATGTATGTGGCTATATAACATAATTGTTAGATAGCAATACTTGAAACTTTTTAACTGTGTGTCTAAATTGAATTATTGGTATTACATAGCACTATTTAAAACCTTTTGACTATGTGCTAACGAATGAAAGGTTGAATTGAATAATTAGTGTTGAATTTTAGTACTTGTAACCACTTCTCTTCCTCTGAGGACCTGCTGGAAGTGCTGAATGATAGGGAGAAGTGCTGAGAAAGGGTCAGGGATATCCGTGCTAATGGCACGACAAGATGATGATGAATATATTATTTAATAAACATATCCATTATAAAGAATTTTTGTATAGAAATGCAGTGTATATTATTTACAGCTGTAAATGATGTTCTGTACATGATTTAACTATAGAAATGCATTGTTCATCATACAATAATGATATGCATTGTAAATATATTTACTGTCGAAATGCATTTTATATGGTTTATAAAGATGGAACTACCATCTACAGGTGTTCAACTGTATAAGTGAAGATAGCGCAAATTGTGGTCAGCGCAATCTTTGATGCATTTTACCCCCTTCTTTTTACTACTTCTCCCGGAGAAATAAATATGAAATTATAGCTATCGATTTTGACTGATTGAAGCGTCTACAAACACACCAATATATCGAAATTTACATTATATAATCAAGTGTTGAAATACTTAAAAGATAATATAATTGTCGAGTGGATGACGCTGTCGTTGAATGCAGATTCAGATGACTACACGCACTGATATATGTTCAATAGAATAATAAGTGTTTGATAGCAATAATTGAAACCATTCAACTGTGTAGAAACAATAGCAATACTAATGTACAAATAAATTAGTTGTAACTATTTTAAAAATGAAATTACCTTCAAAGTATTCACTTACAAATCATATGTATATTTCACCCTCAGGTGCTCCTGACCATATCGTCAGTGATGTTCTTCTCAAGCTCATTAGGGTCTTTCAACATCATACACCTTCACTAGGGTGACCCAGCTAGGGGTCAGGAAACTACCAGTAGCAAAAAAAATCACCAAAGAAAATTTTTTAAAAAATCCATGAGGCTTTATACAAAGTAGCATCAGCGGAACATCCAATCAAATGCGTATTCATTTAACTGTGTGCAAACAAATGATTAATAGTTACTAGAATTATTCGTGTTAGACTAAGATACTTGAATTCATTTAACTATGAGCAAAGAATGAGCTTAGGTTCGTGTAAAAATGTTATCAAGAAAATGTGTTTACAAATCATATATATTCAATATCATGTGTGAACAGGATTTTACGTTAATTAGCCTACAATAGTTGATATGCCATAAAATCGAACCAAACCAATCAAATCTCCAGGACTCTTCTCAGTATTCCGGCTGATTGCAAATATCCTGTAATCTGGATGGTCTCGATTCTTCCTCTCATTTTCAAATCCTCTGGTCACTTTTCCAAGCGTCTCGGGGTGGGGCTGTTTCAAGCGTCTGGTGGGGGGGGGCTGTTTCAAGCGTCTGGGGGAAGGGAGATTGCTTCAGGCGGATCAACTACAACTGGTATAACCGTCACCTTCATGTTCTACAACTTTTTTTCTAGTTCTCCAGCAAGATCTAAGAATTTGTATACCTTTTCGCTTTCTTTCATTTTCACTCTGTGTTTCGCTTGAAGATTAAAATCCTCTAGATGAAAATTGATTTTTCTGGTTAATTAACACGGTTTGATTTGGTTTTGTTTGGTGGGATTTTATGGCATATCAACCCTTGTAGCTTATTCAATGCCAAATACTTTATATATATATATATATATATATATATATATTAAATTTATGATTTCTAAACACATTTTATTGTTTCCCAGTCGGCTGGAGCTGTAGAATACACCGACTGCTTCGCTGCAGAGGAATAAGATTTCATCTCTACTCCAACGAGTGTCTTGGATATGACACTAAACAATCTGATGGTGAGGCTCTTGTAATGCCGGAGCTTTGGGGAATGCAGAGTGCTCCTTCACTGCTATCGCTCCCAGGTCTACTCTGACTTGGAGTGGTAGCATCTGATAGGGTCCTATTTATGGTTGAAATAGACCTAAACTACGTACTTGTGCTAAACTGATTTACTTGAAATAGAACTGTTTCGATATTTAAACTGCGTACTTATGCTAAACTGAGTTGTTTGAACTAGAACTGCTTGATTGACTGAATAACTTGAAATAGAAATGTTTTTGACAATTAAACTGTGTACTTACATTTAAACTGCGTACTTAAACTAAATTGAATTGTTTGAAATGAAACTGTTTTTGTATGCTAAACTGAATTGTTTGGAATAGAAAAGATTATTTGTATAAAAATTGATTTGGCATTAAATAACCTACAAAGGTTGATATGCCATAAAACCCAACCAACTAACATTTTGAAGATAACATTTTTAAACGAACCTGAGCTCATTTTCTTTTCACATGGTTAAATGGTTTCACGTATTTCTATCTAATACGAATAATTCTATTTACTATTAATCATATTTGCCCACACTCATTTCCTTATACACAGTTAAATGTAAAAACTGTTCTATTTCAAACAATTCAGTTTAGCATAAGTACACAGTTTAAATGTCAAACAGTTCTATTTGACCCATTGATAGAAGCCTATCTGGTGCTACCACTCCGGGGCAGAGTGAACCTGGGAGCGATGGCAATGAAGGGGTACTCTGCATTCCCCAAACCTCTAGCATTACTCGAGTCTCACCATCAGATTGTTTAGTGTCATATACAGGACACTTGTTGGAGAAGTCTTACCTCTCTGCAGAGATTCAGTCGGTGTATTCTACAGCCCCAGCCGACTGGACCAGTTAATTAACTCGTCTGGTCTTCTAACCGAGATTAGATGATCTATTAGTATCTCTAAATTCCAGGGAATTTGATGCATCTCGTTTTGTAGGATTTATTTTGGTTTAACATATACAAGTTGTTGCGATGATCAAATTTGAATTTCTTGCGCAGTTACTGCTTGGAATTCTATTTCAAAATTTTTTTTAAGTTCTTGTCATGTTCTAAAGCTCTGATAATGATCAAAATTACTGGCACTTACAGGTCCCACGACATTTTTAACTCTCTAGCAAGGTCTACATATTTACTTAGTTTTTAACTTTCCATTATCTTTACTCACTTTTTATTGAAAAAGCAGTGTCTCCTAGTTGACTCGTCCATTTTTGGCTAGTATTAAGTGGTTCGTTTTTATCTCTGTGTCCGAGAGAACTTTGTTTTATTTTCCTGTACAGATTCTGATTTGTACACATAACATTTGTTTGTTGGGTCAAAGTTTAGGGATCACTTTTCTCATCTAGTTGTGACTGCTCTTGTATTCTTTCTGAACTTGTTAGATGCATTCACTTGTGGTATACTGTTTCACCCCCCCCCATATATATATATACTCTTTCTAAACCATTTTGATGCATTCGCTTATAATGCGATTTACTGTTATATATATATATATATATATATATATATATATATATACACACATGTATGCATATATATATATATATATATATATGCGTATAGTCCACCCTTGCTATTCTCTTAGATCATAAATATTCTATCATTTACATGATTACTTCTAATGCCATTATTTTGGGTTGCTATTAATAATGATTTCGTTTCTCTCTTTAAGTTTCTTCTGCGTAGCCATATCCAGGTTATCTCATGCGCGATGTCCACAACGTGTATTCTGAAATGTCCAGGTATTAATTCCTTTTATTAGATTTCTTTTCTTCAGTTTAATTTCAAGAAGTTTTCCTATTTTTCTGAGATACTTCTTTCTTACTTTTTCTTTCATCTTTGTTTGCTTGATAGCGTTCACGTCTAATATTCCTTGCTAATTTTTGTTTTCTTTTTCTCCGAGTATATTGATATTTTCCTGGTTGGGCAGCTCTAGTCTTTCCGTTGTTACTCTTTTTCCTTTTTTCCTTATAAGCATGACATATTTTTCCATTGCGAGATAAAGAAAATATTTGGAAACCAAAAAGGTAAAATGACTTAACAGACAAGAAGGGCCATTTGGATTGTCTCTGAAATGATCAGAGAGAAACAGGGTTGTTTGTGTTCGAAAATGTCCGGGGTGGACAGTTTGATTGGAAAATATTTGTTGCTTGACATTTTGGGACCTTCTCTTTGCTTAAACATTTTGAAAATCAGATTCGTCTCGAAATACAATTGTGTCAGCACAGAATAGTGAGCGATGGGTTGAAGATACCTAGTTTTAATAATAAGAGAGTCTTAAGACCCTGTTGGTATCAGGTCTCGGTGAGAAATACAAATTAAAATAGGTTGAGAGGATTAATCCACCCCTCTGATCACTAAAAGGAGGTTGGATAATTCCTTAAATGTAGTGAGGCAATTTTTGTAAAAATTGGAATAATGAAACTTGAATGGAGATTAATATTAAGGATGAAGAGATAACTGAGCCCCCATATCTAGCTAACCCCCACGCAAGTTGAAGGCCTGATTTAATATCAGCTGGAGAATTTGTCTTTTCAGGTGTCGATTCACAGGCGCTATTAGAATCCACATCACTTTGCAAGAACTCATGAACCTGAATACTTATGTCAACCTCCGAATGCTAAAGACTTAGTTTAGCACTAGACCGTTTACAACTGTGTTGCAGATTCCAGTATCATGCGACTAAGACAGTAGCGGGAAAGGTTAAAACCGCTGCATACAACAAACGATACACACACAAAATTATATTTTAACCCGTATTGACTTTGTTTTTCGTGCTGGAGAATTATTTTGATGAAACCATTAGCCGTTGACCTATTCATCACTTTTCACCTTCAGCCATAAAAAAAAAACGCGGGCTAAAGGGTGGATGGTCGTGAAGAACACCGATACAGTCAATCCAAGCGGAACCGTGCCTAACAACACAATACCAGCAAAACACCAAAGACATGTTTCCGAGTGAGGAGACAGCTAGATGCTGAATACAGCGCCCCGAAGAACCTAAAGATCGTGATGGTCCAGCAATGGTGTGTGGGTTACATTATTTGGTTGCCAATTTGACTTCAGGACCAGCCTTTGGGATAGCAGAGCCCATCTTGACCAGATCAACAAAAGAAAGACAGATATTTTAACAATTTCAGAAAAGCAGACGAATCAATGCACCAAGCGGACGAGGACAGCCGATGCAGATACAGGTAGGACACTTTTGGTTTCTCTATATCATCTCTCGTGCAGATATTGTTACACCTTGCCAGTGGATACGTTTGAATTGTTTATTTTCTGACTTTGTATGTCGTTGGATAAGTTAGCAGATTAAGCTCATTTGGCCCAGCGGTTAGAGTGTTCGCCAATGGCCCGGGAGACCTGGGTTCAATCCCAGGTCGAGTCATACCAAAGACTTTAAAAATGGTACTTGATACCACCTTGCTTAACACTCAGCATTATAAGGTACGGTTCAAGGGTAAAGTGGAGCAATCCTGGGAATGGAGTAGCGCCCTCCCCTACACCTTGGTGTAGTAGCTATCGAAAAGGGAGCCTTCGGGTCACCCTCGACTATGGTCTCTAACTTTACTTACTATAAATAAAAATGAATATCTCCGTATCCGACCAGGGCACCAAAACCACTGATGTTAATGAAGTGTAGGAAGCGGGATAATCCAGTACCATAAGGGAATTTAGGATTTAAATGAGGGTAACTAAAACTCCCTACTTATAAAGGAGACTCCACTGAATAACAAGATTGGATGGTAGCCATATGGAAGAGACAGATCATCTATGATCTGACGGATAAAGGAAAGGTGATATTGGCCTTCGATTGGGCTACAACATCTGTCTCCAAGTTTGTGGGGGAGGTTACATACAGATAAGCCTGGAATAACATAGGTAAATTTAAGGAAGGCATTGAGGTGACAGTATGTAAGGGGACGTACTGCAAGAGAGAGAGAGAGAGAGACTTCTAATGATTTTGGGAAGAGATTGGCTGGATTAGCTGTCCTGGCCTAACTATATGAGCCACAACTGGCGGACATCAACATCAATGCCCCCTGTGACGGGAAAATCCAACGCGATGTCATCCGAGGAGCACCAGCCAGGCTGGTTGAAACCATGAATTTAACGAGAGGGAGCGAAAGACTTTAAGAAAAGATAAATGGGAGGAAAGGCAAAGGTCAAAATAAGGGTCAGAAGGGTAGTAGACAGCGTGGCCACGGGTCAGGGTTTAAGAGTGTAGTTCGACATTGCACCACGTCTACTCACTCAATTCCTTTCCTCGCTCGGCCACGGGAAGCCGGCATTCATGTCACGCACGCTAATACTGGCTCTCCTTGGGCCACAGAGAGCCGTCCCACGGGCTCTCACCAGCTCCGACAAGGCTCGGTTCATCGTCTGGCGCCTGAGGCGCCTCTTTTATAGGAGAATGCCGACGGGGCCAAAGACATTTTTGGAGCAGCCAGGTGTGTTTGGGTTCTTGTTCTGCGCCTGGTCCCCACTTAAAAAAAGGGCTTCTGCTATACTTTAGCATGGTGGGATGCTAAACAAATACCAAGCCAATGGGGGTGCAGAAAATTAGGAAAAGGAAGCCGATTTACTGCCGAATTAGTTTTTAAAGAAGATTAATCACACTAATTTTAATTCAATTTAATATATTTAGAGAAAGAGAGAAAGAGAGATAAAACAAACATTGGTTGTCTACTATTATATTTATTTATTTACCAACGTATTCAAACCATGGTTACAAATATCGAAGTATTACTTGCTCAGCAGAGTGATTTATTATTTTAATCCTTTCAAGTTTTTCAAGCCAGCTTTAGCTAATGGCCTTTCACTGGAGTCTATGTGACAGCAAGTCTCCACGGGTCTTCAGGACTTTTTTGAGTATTCTAGCCGATCTTAACTCTGTGGTCTAGATGGTCTCGACCTTTCCTCCCATTTTCGATTCCTCCGGTCTCTTTTTCAAAACTCTAGGGACTGTTTTAAGCGTACCAAGTACAATTGATTTCAAAGTCACTTTCATATTCCACAACATTTTTAATTCTCTCGCAAGGTCCAACTATTTTTCTATCTTTTTGCTTTCTTTCATTTTTACTCTGTGGTTCGCTTCTTTTTTCTTGTTAATTGACACTTGGTCTGGTCTTCTGGCCTGGATTGGACGATCTTTTTGTATCTCAAAATTCCATAGAATTTTAAACATCTCATTTTTTTCGGGTGGTCTTTAGTTTACTATATACCATTCTTATCTCTTGCACAGTTACCGCTTGGAATTCTATTTCCAAATTTTTATTTTCAAGTTCTTGTGGATTGTTCCGAGGGCTCTGAATATGATCAGTATTACTGTCACCAACACGTACCACAACATTTTTAGATCTCTAGCAAGGTCTGTGTATTTATCTAGTTTTTAACTTTCATTTATTTTTACTTTAACCGAGGATGATGGTAGTTACGTTTAATGCCAACCCCAGCGTAACAATCATCTGCTACAGCCCTACCAATGTTAGTGAAGAAACGGACCTCATCACCTTCTATAACGAGCTATCCTCCCTTATTCGCAGCATCTCGAAACACAATGTTCTCGTCATCGGTGGACACGAATGCCCAACTGGTAAAAGCGTAAACCATAAATTCAGCTTACACAACCCGTCAAACAGAAATGGGGAACATCTAACAGATTTCACACTAGAAAATAGATTTACATGTCTCAATACTAAATTTCAGAAAAGAAAGGGATAACTATGGACCTACACCTACGCAAATAATGGTAAAGTACAGATAGACTACGTCTTTATAAATAAGAACTAGAATAATAGCACGTTGAATTGCGCGGCATATTCCTCTTTTGAGGGTGTGTCCTCCGATCACCGAATTGTCACGGCAAAGATACGACTGAGCCTACGAAAGAATGCGGCCTGAACAACAACCGTATACTATGACTGGTCCCTGCTTAACAACAGGGATATTAGAGATAAATATACGTTTACACTAAAAAACAAATTCAATTCACTTCGGGAGATATCAGAAACACCTACTCTGAATGACGAATATGAGAATTTCGTCAATGCCCACTTAGAAGCGGCATCAGAATACATACCAACTAAACAAAGAGCCTATAGTCCCATGGGAGACATTAGTGGTTAGAAAAAAGTGTGCAGACGTAAAAACCGCTTCCGAATACAGTAGGAGGAACCCAGCCAATACCCATGCCCAGAAACTTAGTAAGGCACAAAATGAATTAACTAACATATACCTAAAAGAACAAACAGAATACATACAAAATCAGATCAATAAGATTAGAGACTCGGTTGACGATAGGATAGCATGGGAGACGATAAACGAACTGAGCAGAAGGAAGAGCAAAAGCTAAACTGAAAGCTACCAGGTACCTGGTGTTGCTGAAACCCTTAATAATAAATTTCAAGTGTCTCTTAAGTCTGTGTTGTGAGTGTCAATATCTTGATTAAAAAAAAAATAAAATTTTGAAACAGGGGCGTCTCCGGTAGTGTAATGGTTAGCAAGCTAGACTATCAAACCTTCACGAGTGAGTTCGAGTTTCATTGGGTGCCCTGTTTATGCGGCCTTCTGCTACATCTAAGCAATTTACTTCTTTTGTACTCTCACAGAGAGGCACACGCACGCACGCACGCACGCACGCAAACCTATCTATAATTCGATTTAGTTTCTTTGTTTAATGACATATCAACCTTCATGGGTTATTTAATGCTAAAGCCCTCTTTGTAGAAGAACAGAAGTGGTAAGAGGTTAAAAGGTTCGTGCCTTTCCTAAGAGTATTAATAAAAAAATGATCGTTATAAAGTGAATTGAGTTTGAACTCGCTTACTATGATACACTTTAGCCATTAGGCCACAGGACTCCGACAACGTACCTACGTATGTGTATGATCTTTAAATAAAAAAATCTTTAAATGACATATCAACCTTCATTGGTTATTTAATGCGAAAGCCCTCCTTGTAGAAGAACATAAGTGGTACTGTTTAACTCATACCCGGAGGTTAAAGAGGTTCGTTAATGTTCTTCTTAACCAAAGTGTTGTAACCTAACAAAAGGTTACGGAATGAGAAATAACCAAAACGGAAGTTGGAAATTAAATGGAAAACTTTATAACATTAACAAAATACAATACTGGAGGTGCCCGTGGTGTAATGGTTATCGTCGTAGGAAATGGACACGGCAACACGAGTTCAAATTCTGGACGAGACTGATAGCATTTCACCTAGCACTAATACCCTTGGGAAAGGTATGAATCCAATTATTCCCCCCCCCCATCTATGGGTAAATAGTAGGGCAGACTGGGTTCTTCAGCCTTGGTGAGGCAACTAGTCTAGGAGAAGGAAAACTCTGAATTCAAACTTGTTAAACTCCGCTTAAAAACTGACCTTGTGTCATATCCTGCCCGAGCGGAGGGTTTGGTAAATATGATTAACAAAATACAATACTCGCCAGCGGCGTGAAGAAGGTAAACCACTGCTCGTGGTGATTAATTAGTCAGCATATTTAGTAATTTACAAAGCTTTTCACTTAGATGTGCCCCAAGGCCGTATGAATGAGGTACCCAATGAGACTCGAACTCACTCGTGTTGGTTTGAAAATCTGACTTGCTCACCATTACATCACCCGATGCGCCCAAGTTAGCATTTTCCCCGTCTGATACATTCGGTAAAAAACCTTTTCACCCACTTGGTGAAATTTATTTACAGTTTTTTGTACCGTATGTTCGGCTTTTTCCTTATTGGATATCAGCTTGTCAAAGATCGATCTTATTTTCTGCGCAAACATAATTTCCGCCGGGGTCATGGCCGAAGATGCATTTTTATTTGATGTAAGTCGATATACTTGTAGAAACTGTTGCAATACTGCATCCGTAGACCTAGCGTTGGATTTTTAGGACCCTCTTGAAGGTATCTACGAATCGTTCTGCTTGGCCGTTGCTTCAAGGGCGGTAAGGGATAATTGTTATGTGCTCTACTACAAAGATTTTACAAAATCCCTTGAATTCTTTTGATATAAATTGGGTGGCGTTATCTGAAACAATGGAAACTGGAACTATGAACCTCACGAATAGTTCGTGTAGAAACCCAATTACTACTGCCATGGTTGGTTTCTTGCATCAACAATCAAATATTAATTATGAATTATTAAGTGAACCAGCAAAGTCAATATGTAGACGTGAACGTGGGCGGACAGTTTCTGGCCATGTGTTGGTGGTGCTTTAACTGCCAAAGAACAGCCTTTGAATGACTTTATCAAACTTTCGATGTCTCTAACCATGCTACGCCAGTACACATAATTTCTCAGTAAACTTCTCATTCTGTATACACCAGGATGCCCTGTGTGGAATTCTTTAAGAATTTGTTTCTGTAGTGATAAAGGTACCATTACTCCTACTTGGTAGGGCTGAGTTTATCGCTTGGCGCCCGAGGCGTCCCAAAATAGAGACTGATGAAGTGTAACGTAATTTAACGGCTCATAGAAAATTGAAATTGAATAAATAAATAAATAAATAAATAAAGCAGACAGTTTTTGAATGGCTAAGCCAAATCACGTGTGGTCATTAAAAATGACCAGGAAAAACGCAGAGGTTCGAAACCTTTAGCGCAGGTGTAGAACCACCGAAAACTGATATGTCTCTGCTTCCGACACAACAGGTGGAAGTGAGGGGGATGGCCCATTTTTGGAGCGACAGAATTGACGTGACCGGCGTAGAAGAAAGTCGGACCTAAGTCTTATCCCAAGAGGGGCCGCGATTTTTTAATTGAAAATATCAACCAGTCTTACTCTCTCTTATCGGACAACTCACGGTAGAGAGCCAGCTATAAACCCTAAAAGAAAATATTAAAGTGCCGGTATTCTTTTACTATATCAACTTTAGTACCGGACATTGGCCTAGCAGTTAGAGTGTTCGCCAATGGCCCGGGAGACCTGGGTTCAATCCCAGGTCGAGTCATACCAAAGACTCAAAAAATGGTACTTGATGCCTCCTTGCTTAACACTCAGCATTATAAGGTACGGATCAAGGGGTAAAGTAGAGCAATCCTGGGAAGGAGTAGCGCCCTCCCCTACACGTTGGTGTAGTAGCTATCGAAAAGGGAGCCTTCGGGTCACCCTCGACTATGGTCGCCAACTTTACTTTTATATCAACTTTCACGTTCTCCGACATATACCTCAGTGATCACGTGCGTACATGTCCCTGCTAGCTACTTATACCAATGCCTACGCTACAGAAGGAATCAAATATTTTTTTGTGATGGCCACGAATGAGTCTCGATTCTTATGTGTCCCCCTTTCCACACTATAGAATGACTGAATGTCCAATCTGACTTAGTGAGAAGTCGGATATATACAGCGCAGAGGAGCTTCCTGACCTGATTGAAGGGGATCAAAGTGGGATTAAAGTGGGATACCTGTTTCAGCCGTTCCTGCCAACACAAGGTCCCGTTATACAATTGTTCTTTTCTGAACACATTCTAACAACCAAACTGACTTTAAAGAATCGCCAGACCGACGACGAATAGCTAGCCAGTTGCAGCCCAGCCAGCTTTACACCTGGACCGACGACCAACTCATTTCAGCCTACTACCGACTTGAAGCGCTCATCAACCAGCGACCAGACTGTGATAGCCACTCAACCATACGACCGACAGTGTCTGGTAACTTAGGACCTGCTTACGGCCCAAAAAACACTTGTTCCTTGGTTATTGCTTAATAAAATTGGTTATTTTTTAACATAAACGCCTTTGTCTTTGTTCGTCTTTCCTTGGCAGTTGTCAATCTTTTTTTTCAAACGCTTGTGAGCTTGACATCGTCATCGATCTTGTAACAGGTGCCTTGCCAGTTAACTGAACGACACAAGCCTTCGCCGATCTCCATATTATAAAACTTTTATATTATCATGGTACTGATTTCTAATATAGTCTTATTCTTAAACGTATTAAAAGCAATCCTATGAATGGTTTTACATAGAAATTAATGAAAATAAGTGTAATCTTTTTATGTGTTTTATTTTGTTTAGTAAGTTTTTCTAATTTGATTTAATATTTTTTATTGTATTTAAACTTGAATACTTGGGCCCGGTGGTGTACGTGTATTTTTTCGCGTACGTAGAAGGTACAAAAGAAAAAGATAAAAAACTTAATAAAGTAATTGCTTCATTCTTAATATCTTATATTATTT
Organism: Sepioteuthis lessoniana; assembly: GCA_963585895.1. Taxonomy (NCBI): domain Eukaryota; kingdom Metazoa; phylum Mollusca; class Cephalopoda; order Myopsida; family Loliginidae; genus Sepioteuthis; species Sepioteuthis lessoniana. Next base: position 56,400,655 of record OY757934.1, on the reverse strand, counting down.
CCAGGAATTTTAGTTTATACTGATTCCTAATAAGAAATAAATCCTCCCCTTGTAGACCCCTAAATTTTTATTCCCATAATCAAACATTTATTCACCCCCAAGAGTCTATATAGATTACAATTTCAAAGAACTTTTTTTTGTAAATATGAACCCCCCCCCCACACACATATATTCATTTTTAGTCGATTGTAAAGATAGATATTTGGATATATTAATTTTGACATCGATTTAAAACAAGCGAATAATAATATGAATGGAAGTATTATTTAAAAAGCAGGAAATTGAATATAAGATCAAATTTTACTCCTTGAACTAATTTTAGGATTATTTTATCATTTATAATTCTTACATTTTTAGAATTATACTTTTGGAGATATTTATTGAATATTAAAACCAAGAACAAGTTTAATAATAAACTTTTTTTTTGGAATTTCACTTTTAAAATAAGGTGCATCAAAAATTGGTCATATGTAAAATCGTAAATAAGATGAAAAGAAGTTGTAGCAGAAAGAAATAATTTCAAATTTATAATCTGGCACGGGAATTACTTTGGCCATTGAGGTTTCGATTTCATATTTTCGTCCAATGAGAATGAATTATGCCATTCTGCTCGGGTGACTTTCCCGGGCAATATAAAAGGCTGTGTAACGCTCTTTCGACCTCTCTTCTTCACTCGTTCTAGCAGCAGAACAGACCAACTTTTACAAGAGGAAAGCGCATTAAATTTTTGGACCATTGTTTTTTCTAGAGATCATTCCTTTATCATTTATTCATTCCTTCTAGACCAACTGGTCCGCGAAGCTTCAAGTTTATTGCTTTATTCCTGCTCTAACATCAACAACTGCTTCCTTCCCTTTGTACGACTCACAGTACAGGGTTATCTCTCAAGCTGACATTAAAGTCTTTGGAACTCATCAATATTCTCGTCCATTCACTTGTTTTCCTCCTTTATTAATGTACCAAGGCAAACAATTTGTCTTGTGGCTAAAAAGTAAAATAAAAAGTGATAAAATAATTTGTTTTGTTTATTGGGATAAAAATTATTTTTAACGTATTTTTTCATCAACATTTACTAAATTAAATTTATCTCTGTTAAAGGGAAGACAACTCCTTTTAAGAAATTTTCTGTAATATCAATTCTCAATTTCTGATGCATGTATTTTATCAACCCTCCACTTACTAATGGCAACAGGATTTTACTGATCAAATTGAATTTTGCATGAATTATGTATTTTTGGGCTAGAGTATCCATTTCGATGAGTTGGAGACAAGAACGATGCTAGGGTTTCACTGAACTTACATAGTGTGAAAGGCTGCATGTTTTATTAATTATTGTTTATCGGACTCATTCGTTTTTCTCACATTTCGAATATTTGAAAATTAGTTTAGTTTCCAATCTCATTTTTTGGTTTTTATAGAAAACTTTGATGGAAGAGACACATTATTCACCATTTTCGTTTGCGGTGGGTATACAGATGATAGCCCTCTTTACCTCCATAATTACAATTAAAACATCCTGATTAATAACCAATTCAAGCTGTGAAAAACATACAAGTTTAAGACGATACGGTAAACATCTGAATGTCGTTGGATTATTGTGAAATACGCTTGTTTGACAATTATGCCATTCTCTGGCGACAGCCCAGTGACAAGCATAGCAAAATAATTGGTGACTTTGTAAATTGCGGGATTTACTTCAGAGAACCTTCTCTTAGGCTTTTCCCATCAAAGGATATCTGACCAAGTCGGCTGGGGCTGCAGAATACACCGATTGCACCTCTGCAGAGGGGTAAGACCTCCCCAACGAGTGTCCTGGATATGACACTAAACAATCTGATGGTAAGACTCCAGAAATACTGGAGCTTTGGGTAAAGCGGAGTACCCCTTCATTGCCATTGCTCCCATGTCCACTCTGGCCCGGAGTGGTAGCACCTGATAGGGTCATATCTATGGGTCAAATATAACTAAACTGTGTATTTATGCAAAACTGAATTGCTTAAAATAGAACAGTTTTTAAATTTAACTGTGTGTAAACAAAAAACTGGTCGTATGCTAACCTGAATTGTTTGAAATAGTACTGTTTGGAACTGAATGGAATGAATTCATTTTTTTCATTAATTACATCCGGGTGTTAAACGACTTATACGAAGAATTGAATGGATTAATTATAAAATAGACTAAACCAAACTGTCAGTCTTATTTAAACACACACACAAACATATATATATATATATATATATATATATTTCTTGATTTTTTAACGGACTTTTTCTGCAACCTGACGAAGAGAGAAGATCATATCTATGGTACCACGTCTTGACCGAAAACCAAATTGCGACTCTGGATAAAAGTCATAATGATTGTGTTAAGAATAACTCTATTAAAGATCTTCCTAGCAATACAAAGAAGAGAAGTGCTCTGTGAGTAATCACAGATATCCTTATTTCCTCTGTTTTTCTAAATTTCTCATGAAATACAATTAAAAAACGCAATTTATCCAAAGTGAAAACGATAAAAACTAAATTTATGAAAAGTAAAAATGGAATGAAGGAAATTTCGAGAAGGAAAATTTGTCCCTCTAATTCTCATATCCCATTTACTATCATATGTGTATTCATTTTGATGAAGAAAAATAAGCAACAGCCTATCAGTTGTTCACCTTATTTACTGCGGCAGAAAAATACGCTGATCGGACTTCTGCAGATAAGATTTCCACAACGGGTGTACTGAGTATGACACTAAACTGCATTTGATGGTGAGGCTCCAGTCCAGTAACTTAGTGGGGATATGGACTATTCCTTTATTGCCATGTCGCGGGACCGTTTTGTGTGCGTCGATCCTGTGAATCGGTTGGTTTGGTTTGGTTTCTTTGTTTAATGGCATATCAAACTTTGTAGGTTATTTAATGCCAAAGCTATTCTCCTAGAAGAACAGTAGTGGTACTATTTAACCCATAAGAGGATAAGGGGTTCATACCTTTCCCAAGGGTATTTGCCCGAAAGTGAACGTAATAGCGCGACTGGAGTACAAACTCGCTTACTACGATTCCGCAGTCCATCGCTTTAACCATTACACCACGAGGACAACCCTGTGAATAGGTATTTAATTGTTGTTTGTTTGTTGTGGTGTTGTTGATTGACAGAGGACTGGACAAAGTACAGAGGCAACTGGTTAAGAGCAAATTCAGGTTTTATTGAGTGAATTTTATACAAAAGATGTACAGGTGTAGAAATTGCGGTTGTTGTATCACATCGGCCTAGTCTCTTTTGGATGTTGAAAGTCTGTGGTTGTCTATTAGTTTGTGGCGACAGCACGTCTGGAAGGTGAGGATGGTCTCTGTGCTTGTTGCAGTATGGCCAGGTTGCTGGAGACAGTCAATGATATAGACGCATTGGTAGCAAAGGCTGGATGATCGATGTTCCGGTTGTGCAAAACTTTGGTTAACCGGAGGGGTCGAAGTGGCCTTGAAGTGTTGGTGCTAGTCCTAGCAGTGAGTCGCTCGTGGACTAAATGTTGCAGAGGCTGTGTGATCGATGTCTAGCTTTGTTAAATCATTTGTTGACTGGGCGTGTGTCGATGTGGCCTCGAGTGTTGGTGCTCGTCTCAGCAGTGAGTTGCCCGTGGACTAGGTGCTGCAAATGCTGTAGCTTGGTTGCGCAGGAACGGCTGCTGCGTTAAGCTGGAGCTGGTCATCTGTTGGTACTGGCTGCTTGGTTGCGTAGGAATGACTGCTGGGTTAAGCTGGTACAGGTCTGTAGTTGGTGCTGGTTGCTGCGTCGTCGTCTCATCATATCTACCGGAAAGGTGTTGTAAGGAGACCAAAAGTGGTCTCAGAAGACTTTCTGTGGTTAGCTCTCAGAAGAGCTGCTTGATTGTATGACTATCTGAGATTAGCTCTGAGAAGTCTTGTTAGAATGAAAAAATGCTGTGATTGGTCTGGTAAGCTGTGCTAGGTCTGCGGCTGTGATTGCTCGAGTAGGCTGTGCTGGGTCCGCGTCTGTGATTGGTTGGATTCTACTTCTTCTGCTTCGGCTGGTGGTAAGGACGCAGACCCTACGTTCATCAGCTTGGTTTGGCGGTGAAGACGCAGACCCCATGTTACTGGGAGAGGTAACAGATTCTTCTCCTCCGGGCTCAGGAATCCTGGCTGCCCAGTTTTATTTGTCAATGCCTCCTACCAGACAAGACTTGACACAAGGTCAATGACCCGAAGGTCGGTTTATAGTGGGGGTTAAGTGAGGGGGGAGGTCGGGCTCGAGCTCGAGCCGAGACGAACCCTGCTGGTCTAAGCTGGTCATTGGCTCAGTGCAATATGAGCCCGATGAGCCTTGCTGGACATGGGCCCAAACATGGGTCCAGGCATGGATACCTGATTTTAGCTTAAACTGGACCAAGAGGTCCAGTGCTACACAATGCTGTCATTGACATCATAACAAACCCGAAGGCGGCTCAGCCGAAATCGGAAGCCATTCAGCCTCGAATCTGTCTTTGACCTTGGGTGGTAGTGCCGAGCCAAAGCCAGGCTGCCCGGTAACTTTTGGTTGCTGCCTGTGTGTATATATATCGTTAGCTGCTGCTACTCTGCTGGTCGAGGGAAGTATTTCTGTTCATAGGATGTTCCCTTATTAAATACAAGTGATAATGAGATACTTCATTATAGTTTGAAAAGGAACTTTTAAATATAATATATCTTACGTGGTAAAAATTTTGTTTCTGAAAGGATAGCAGAATTAACTCTTTTTAAAAAATAGTTCGTGTGTTCATAACAAAACCTCACTTATGATTTACGTGCGACGTTTTGTTGTCTAACGTCATGGGTGACTCAGCGTTTTTGCTGAACCGGATATTTTAGGTATCGTAGACAGGACAAGTACGATAGCCATTAATTCAGGTCCCTTCTGAGGCAGAGTAGTAGTACCCGTTAGTCCAATCTACGGGTCAAATGGAAATGTTTTGTAATTTACTACGCTTAAAACCATTTAACTACGTGCAAACAAATGATTAATATTATCAACATGGTGAAAATAAAAGATTCATATTAGATTAGATAGGAATATTTGATGAATAGAACGATTCATATCAAACAGCGATACTTGAAACTATTTAATTGTGTACAAACAAATGAGCGCTAACACGTTTGAAAATAAGGTTACCTACAAACTATTTGCTTATTATATATATATATATATATAATTTTGTTGTTGGTCCAATGAGAGAAAAGTAAACATTTTAAAATGAATAGGTCAGCAAGTAAATTTGAATGTGGCCTTTTAGGTTTTTATTTCATATAGTTATGCTCCACACGTGTTTTGTATTTCTTGGCCCTCTTCAGAAGACTAATAATGAGTAGGATCGTTTCTGCTTCTAGTTTTTATAGTAAAGATTATTTTACTAATATTTACTGTAAAAACTAGAAGCAGTAAAGAGTATTTTCATACAAGTGTGATTCTTTTTAATTCAAGATTTTTTAAAATTTATTTATTTTTCCTGATGTGTGTTTGTATGTTTTGACAAGTATCTACTTTATATGTTTATACATTCACGTACATCCAGTTGTCCTTTTTTTTATTTTCACTCTCTTCCGCTTTGAGTTGAATGTGTGTGAGAACATACTGATACCTATTTAATGTTATCGTTTTCTTTTATCTTTCTCTTTCTTTTTGAGTGAAATGTGTCATAGATATGTTTTAAGATAGTCAGTTTGTATATATTCGTGTTTGTGAGCGTGTAATTGAATTACGGTACACTGTGTGTGGGGGGTGCGCGCATGCAAAGTTATGCTTTTTTTTTACTGTAGGTTTAAATCTATCTATGGAATTCTTTTTTTTATTTGGAGTAATGAACATTCTTCAGTTTGGTATATTGGCATTATTTCAAAGATTCCACTACTGCATCCATAAAGGTATTTTGAAACAGGGTATTTTCCATTTTCTGGTAATCTAATGTTGCTTTTATGTAAAGAGACGCAATTGTTCAGAGCCTGAATCGATCCTATGTATACTTTTTACAGTTGGAATATTTGATAATGCATATTACGTTTTTTGAACTGAAGCTTAAATTTTTTATTTATTATGAATGTTGTTTTGGGGTTTTCGAAGTTATTGGACTTTCTTCCTATGATTATATTACATACTCGCTATCTTTTTTACCTGGATTCCATGCGTTGTGTTTCCCAAATTCAGATGCTGTTAGTGGGTTTTAGGCTTAGAGGTTGTTTGCTTTTAATGATTTTTATGTTTAGTATGTTTTTTATCATATAATAAGTTTTTAAGTTGATCTAGATTCGTTGTTATTTCTGTGAATAGTTCTGAGTTGCTTTTGTTGTATGTTGAGAAATATGCTAAGGGTTGTTCGTTGCTATGTTTTGGGGAGTGCGTAGTTCTTTTAATGATTTTTTTTTCTGCTAATTCGAATCCTTATTTATTAGCGTTGCTGAATATCACCTTTGTTGGAGGGTTACGAGTAAGACGATGGTGCATATTCTACGTGCTAGGATCTAAGGGATGGATTGATGCAATTTGGGGGGTAATAGTTTTTGAAATGGAGGTATTGCTGGGTGTCTGTGGGTTTGTAGTAAATATCTGTGATAACTTGGCCATTTTGGTTTAAATAAGGATGTCTAAAATTTATTGTTCTTTAAAGCTGTGCTCATGGTAAATTTTATTTTAGGGCGTAGGTTTTGGAGTAAGTTATGTAAATCAATAATGTTGCCCCATGGGCATTTTCAAAATATGATACAGTCATCCAGGTATCTTTTCCATGATCAAATAAATTTTGTTTTTATATTGATGTTATATTTTTATCTATGATTTCATATAGATTTTCCTCTAAGTATGCTCAGGTTAAGGTGGCGTACTTTGGTGCTATTCTAATTCCCATAACTATTCATAGGATTTGGATGTAATTTATGCTGTCGAATAGGAAAGAATTATTATTTAGAATTAGTTCTATAACATCAGTGATGAATTTTTTGATAAATCTAAGGTAAAAAGTTTTCTGGGCATTTTTCACTCCAAAAAGTGATGACCTGTTTTCCTAATTCATGGAGTATAATACTGTATAGGTTTATGATGTCAAACCATGAGTGTGTCGGGATCAGTTTTTTGTGGTAAGGAGTTTAAAAGGTGGATGTCATCTCTAATTTTTATCTTATATAGGAATGGTTGTAGAAGGATGTCTATTAATTTGCTGTAGTTTGAAAAACTTGACTAAGTTACAGAAACACGCAACACGCCTTCCGTTTCAAAAAACTATCTCCGTTTCTTAGAGTTCCCTTTTATCAAACCCGACTATCTCATTTGCATGAGATACCCGAGAGTCTGCGCTACTTTAAGCGAGACTAAACAAGCACAAAAGCGACTGTGCGTCGCCATTTTGGCTTTTTTGTTTTTCCTTTTCAGCCACGCGCAAGTCCGGTAAGTCAAAGTCATGATTTTTCCCCACATTTGCTAAGTTTTTTAGAGTGGCATGATGTGTCTGCTACTATAGGTCTAAGTTTGTGATCACTTTTGCAGATGTACATTGAATAGGTATTCATACCATTTCACACACAATCAACTTAAAGCAGAAGAGAGAGAAAAGGAAAAAAAAGGACAACCAGATGTACAGGCATGTACGTGAATGTACAAACACACAAAATAGATACTTGTTAATACATACATACATAAAAAATTAATTAATTAAAAAAAATTGCATTAAAAAGAATCACACCCCTATAAAAACAACCTTCACTGTAAAATCTTGAAGTAGAGACGATCCTAGCCATTGTCTCCTGAAGAGGACCACGAAGTCCAAAACACACGTGGAGTATAATTATGTGAAACAAAAACCCAAAGTACCACATTCAAATTCATTCGCAGACTTATTCATTTTGATATATATATATATATATATATATATATTGATTATTTTCAAGTAGCACATGTGTTTTTCGTCTTTTCTTTTTTTTTTTACTGAATTTTTCCCAGATATCAGTTTGTAGAATTTGCAAATTGTACCATCTGTTTTTTTTTCACACCAACAGAATTATAGACTGGATATAAAGATTAATATATAAATATATATATATATATATATATATAAACAAGATTTAGCATTAAATAACCATCAAGAGTTGATATACCATAAAGTACAATAACCTAATCTAATCAATCAGCTGAATTACAGATTAGCATTATAACTGGTGGAAATACCCGCACCTTAAATAATACACGAATGTTGATATATCATTAAACAAAGAAACCTTAAGTAACCCACGAAAACTGATATGCCATTAAAACAAAGAACCCAAACTATTTCTTTAATACTTTTCAAATAGATCTATTTGACTTTTACGTTGGATCCTAACAGGTCCTAATACTCCAAGTTAAAGTTGACCTGGAAGTAATATCAATGAAGGGAGTGACTGCACATTTCCCAGCACTCAAATACAAGAGCCTCATCATCAGAGTCAGTATAGTGTTACACCCAGGATACCTAACATGGAAATTTTAGTTGTATATAGATAGATGAGTGAATTTGAGATTGTTGTGAAAAAATTATTAAAATTCATTCAATAACACCTTATCTTATGGAACCCAATATTGAACTGCGACATTGCAGCAAGTGAGTTCGAACTCTAGTGATGCTATTATGTTCACTTTCGGATTCATACCCTTGGGAAAGCTATGAACACCCTTCTCCTTGCAGCTATGGTTTAAATAATACTACTAATGACCTTCTACAAAGGTGGCTTTAAATAACACGCGAGGAAAGTCCCCGTGGTGTAGTGACTAACGCGCGTGACTGCAACATTGTAGTGAGTTCGAACATGCTATTACGTTTAGTTTTGGACGAATACTCAAAGGAAACCCTCTTATCCCTCAAAAGAAAACAGTAGATAATTGTCTTACCTAGAATTTTGAGGGCGTTTCTTTAGACATCAAGAGTCCATTGGTCACGTGAGAATTCAGAATTCTTCATTGATTTCTTTACGTCCTCGGTCTTTGAGCGAAGCAGACATTCTTTTTCATCACTGTTCTCAGAACAGAAGAGATAATTTTTTTCATCAACCGATATTGAAACATTAGGCCGATATGGCTTTGAAAACTAAAGTAGACAAGTAAGATTTTTGGACTCCTTTTTATATACTTCTAATCATGGAGTAATGTGCACATTTCATTTTTTGGTTTCATTTCTGTTTTAATGGCATACGAACTTTTGTGAGTTATTTATCGCCAAAGCCAACCTTGTAGAAGGACAGTAGTGGTACTATTAAACCAATTGCTGGCGGGATAAGAGGGTTACTACCTTTTCCAAGGGTAGGAATACGAAAGTGAACGTAATATCATATGGGGATTATTATAAGCACCGAAAAACCCGGTTTATTCCTGCGTTTTGTAAAAGGATAAACCGTACTCAACCAGCAGTAGAGATTTGGGTGAGAGCTTTGAAGAAAGGAAGACGAACGACTTATACATGCAACAAAATTTATATACAACAACAACAACAACGATAATAAACAGGGTTTTACACCAAATGGAATAAACAACGAATGTGTAAGTAACAGTTCAAAAAGGAGTTCACAAGGTTCCGATAGCTGAAAGGGTTTTGTAAGGTTTAGTTGCAAGGTTGTTATAAAGTAGGTTTGATAAGGTTTGTGAAGGTAAAGTGGGTTTGATAAGGTTTGTGAAGGTAAAGTGGGTTTGATAAGGTTTGTGAAGGTAAAGTGGGTTTGATAAGGTTTGTGAAGGTAAAGTGGGTGTGATAAGGTTTGTGAAGGTAAAGTGGGTTTGATAAAGTTTGTGAAGGTAAAGTGGGTTTGATAAGGTTTGTGAGGTTGAAGGTAAAGTGGGTTTGATAAGGTTTGTGAGGTTGAAGGTAAAGTGGGTAGGTTTGCAGATAAAATGCCTGCTGGAACTTAACTGTGTGTGTCTAGTTCCTTTTAACTCTGCACGTGCGTTCGTCGCTCTTGGGTTCCGGGTGGTGGAAGGTACCAAAATACGTATGCCGTCAAGGGCTGCTACAATGGACCTGATGCTAACAGTTGTTGGTAGTGGAACCAAAAGAAAGAGAGTCTCCAGGGGAGCTCCTTTTTATGATGGAAGCCACGTGACCCCAAAGGGCTGCTGCTGATCGGTGAAACAGGATCACCAGTTCCTTACCAAAATTTCTACAATTACGACTGGAATTCGAACACGCTTACTATGATGTCGTAGTTCAGTGCTTTAGCAACTACGCCACTGGAACTCCCCATCCATAACTTCTAGGGATACTCTGGAATGAAGGGGCTCCGAAACACTTTGTGTAATTGCCTTCGCTTCATTAGTTTCATAGTAGATCTGTCCCAGTTTATACAAGACAACCAATTAAGCAAGAACCTTCTCAAGAAGTAAAAGTGTAGCAGAAAGAATTGCAAACCATTATTTAGTGCGGGAATTGTTTTGCTATTGGAATTTTGAAATTATACATTTCATCCAATTAGAACGACCCATGCCATTCTGCCCGGGCACACCTCACCCGGCACCATAAAGGCAGCGCTAAACACGTGCGATCTCTCTTTTCTTTTCTCATTCCTCTCAGCTGGCAACTAGGTAAGATCAGCCGACACGAGAGATAACATTTCTTTCTCTTACTCGAGACGACTCCAACAGCAGTCAGGGACTATCCATCTCGAGAGAGCACACTTCAACATTTGTTCCTCTGCATACCTTAGGAGGCCATTTCCTGGTCGAATATTTCTCCCTCCTAAATCAAATGGACCCGATGCCTCTGGCTAAGCACTAAACTCCTGCATAACCATGTTTTTCCCCATTATCTTCAACTCACGGCATAAGGAAAACTTCCTCTCAATCAGTCATTAAACAACTATATTGAAAGCTATCAGTATCTACGCGTTCATTATTTGTTTCCTTTCTATAGAAATAACAAGAGGCAACTGAACGATACTACGTCAATTACCATTTATGCCAAAAATGGTAATATCATCTGCCCTCTTGTTATAAAAGTAAAATTAAAAGAAAGTCGACTGCTGAAATTCTACCAAGTTAGACAACTGAAAGAAAATTCAACCGAGAATTCTGCCGAAAAGAACTTTAAAGAAAACTTGAAATTAAATGAAAACTGAAACATTTCGACAAAACTAAAAAGAAAAGAAAAGTTCTCAAAGATCTTTGTTTTCCGTGCACTCTCCCAGATAAATTCCCGCAAATTGCACAAAAATTTGTAACACTTATCTTTTCAATCCCTTTCTTTCTTGTTTCTTTTGTATAACATTCCTTTTTAAAAACTTTATTGTATGTGGTATCTTTTGGAATCAGTAACCGAACTAGAAAGCTGCGGAACTTACCGTTTGAACTTACCGTTGAAAATTACACACTAAATCCCCCTAAAAACATTACTAAGTTAAATACTAAATTTGGCTGTTAATGTCACTCTTCATATTGAATCTTATTCCCTCAAAATTATTTTATATTGCAAGTTTTTTTCTCTTTTTCTTAGATCTTCTTAAACAATCAACCCCAAATAACACAAAACCTCCGGTTTTAAGCATTTTTTTCTTGGCTGTCGACTTACCGTGGATAAATTTTGTCTCGCTTTTCAGTGAACCCGGATCTATGACTAGATAGTTTTGGTCTTACATCCGGTTCATATATTTTTGTCGACTTTCTTTTATGCATCTTATTTACCTTGTGTAAGTTTTTTTTAAAGTTTTTACACATTCGATTGCTCAAATCTCGCATGTATAGTATATAGTCTAGATTATTATGAAAAGGACACGATTTTTACTTGTCATCTTACGTAAAAATTGATACCTTGAATGATAACTAGTCTGATGTAATTTATGTTTGAAATTTTCAAATAGTAAACGAAAAAGTGACACTCGTATCTTCACCAATAAGAAGCGAATGATTTGTTACGAGGGTAGCATAAAAGATGTAACGATTCATGCGTAACGAGTTCATAAAAATGTACTTTATATTGTTGTAATTTACTAAGCTTTTTTGCTTAAAAGTGGCACAGGGGCATATGATTAAGGCACTCAATGAGATGGGATTTGTCTGGCAATCCACCGTGTCAGTGTGTAGCACAAGGCCATTTTATGGTGGGGCCGCGCATGAATTAAGACTCATGCGTGGTAAATGAAAAAATTCTTACCCTGTCGGTATTCCCTTGATAGGGGGCCTCATGCAACATGCAATAAACTCAGTCCCGCCTAAGCGGGAAAAGCCCTGGGAAGCGACCTCCTGAGGTCAAGGCATCAGACTAACCGACAGACTAACCTGCACCCACGAGATTCGAACTCACTCGTGAAGGTTTGCTAATCTAGCATGTTAACCATTACACAACCTGGGTAGCCGAGGAGTCTTAATGCTTAAATGAATTATGTATAAAACAATTAAAATGTAAAACAAATAACAGGAGGTTGAGTCGAAACACACTTTGTCTTTTTATGTATTATTTTTGTTAATAAGCAATGATTTACAAAAGGTATGTCGAGAAAGTATTAATTATGTATGCGTACTACGTACGTAAATGTTTTTTTTGTTTTTTTTTTCAATTTTTTTTTGTATTCTTTTAAGTTGTTTATTGCGTCTCAGTCCTAAATTCCTGAGAAAATAAAACTTGCTTTTAGTCGTGAAATTCGGGACTGATATTTTTGTTTTAGCTTAGAAAATCTAACGCCTGTCTTCTTCAAATACTGGATTGCTACTGGTCTTCACGGTGGCGTCGGGTATCTCCAGATTCAAAAGTCACGAAAAAAGATAAACCACCTCATAAATACAGATGATATTGAGATATAATGTAAAATTAAAAACCAACGGGAAACCATTATGTAACTCACACACCACTGAGCCACCGCTGAGGTTCTTTGAAGCGCAGTGTTCACCATCTGTCTTCTCGCTCGGAAACGCGTCTTTAGTGCTTTGCTGGTATTGTGTTATTTGGTACGATTCCACTCAGGTTGACTGCATTGGGGTTCTTCATAACAATCTACTCTATTCCCAATTTGTGATTATGATCACAGAAGGTGAGAAGGTAGCTTGATGAAGTTACTGAAATGATGAAAACGGTCAATGGTTTCATCAAAATAATACTCCAGCACGAAAAACAAAGTCAACATGAGTTAGGTATGTAATAACTTTCTTGTATGTATAATTAATAGTAGACAGTGATTTTTAACCCTTCCCAAAATTATCTTAGTCAACTGACACTGGAATATGCAACACAGTTGTAAACAGCCCTGTAGTAAGTTAAGTCTTTTGTATTCGGAGGCGCACACAAGGTCTCGGGTTCAGGAAGTCTCATAAAGTGATGTGAATTTCAACAGCGCTTTTGAATCGACTCCTGAGATGTCAACATCGCCAGTTTATATTAAATCCGGATTCAACCGGTATGAGGACTCATTAAGTAAGGGGGCTCAGACAACTCTTAATTTCTAATGGCAAGTCTTATTACAGTAGTTTTTACAAAAGTTGCCTTCCTAAATTTGGGGACTTGTGCAATTTCCTTTTAGTGCTCTGAGGGCTGAATGTACCCTCTCAACTCCAACCTACTTTAATCTGTATTTCTAACCCATACCTGATTCTTGCTGGGCTTTTAAACTACCTTATTCCTCCCATTTTCTCTATTTTCAACCTAGCCTGTGTTGATACAACAGTATAACGTGACGAATTTGATTTTCAAAATGCATAGGCGAAGAGAAGGTCCCAAAATGTTAAGCAACAAATATTTTCCTATCAAACTGTCCACCCCGGACATTTTCGAACACAAACAACCCTGTTTCTCTCTGATCATTTCAGAGACAATCCAAATGGCCCTTCTTGCCTGTTAAGTCATTTGACTTTTTTGGTCTCCAAATATTTTCTTAATCTAGCAACTTAGTCTTTCAAAAGGGTGAAATCCAACCCTTTTCACTTTTTCTGCTCACTTTCTATCCCTTCCAGTCTTCAGTGCCACACTTATACAAACTATTAGAATGTATAACCCATATATTGGAATGGGATTTGGTATGGAAAAATTTGTCATGCTTATAATGAAAAAAGGAAAAAGAGTAACAACGGAAAGACTAGAGATGCCCAACCAGGAAAATATCAATATACTCGGAGAAAAAGAAAACAAAAATTAGCAAGGAATATTAGACGTGAACGCTATCAAGCAAACAAAGATGAAAGAAAAAGTAAGAAAGAAGTATCTCAGAAAAATGGGAAAACTTCTTGAAATTAAACTGAAGAAAAGAAATCTAATAAAAGGAATTAATACCTGGACATTTCAGAATACACATTGTGGACATCGCGCATGAGATAACCTGGATATGGCTACGCAGAAGAAACTTAAAGAGAGAAACGAAATCATTATTAATAGCAACCCAAAAGAATGGCATTAGAACTAATCATGTAAATGATAGAATATTTATGATCTAAGAGAATAGCAAGGGTGGACTATACGTATATATATATATATATATATATAACGGTAAATCACATAATAAGTGTATGCATCAAAATGGTCTAGAAAGAGTACAAGAGCAGTCACAACTTGTTGGGAAAGATAATCCATTGGGAATTGTGCAAAATTACTAAAATTTGACCCAACTGATAAATGTTATATGTACAAATCAGAATTTATGCCGGAAAAGAAAACTGACAAAATTCTCTAAGATTCTAGAATGAAAACAAACAACTCAATAAGGACTGAAGTGATAATTCACTCTTTTGAAGAAGTTGTATTTGGATATTTGTCACAAAGGTTTGAATACATAGATACATAAATAAACTTTGAAGTAGACGCTCAGTGCTTGTTTTATATTCGCTCTCTCTCTTTATTTCTCTCTCTCTCTCTATATATATATATTGTTGTGGTCTTCAGATAAGACCGGTCGAAGAACAACTCAAACATCGGGTGATAGGTAAACGTTATTGTATTAGCAGAAAAAGGAAGTCATACAAAGGAAGTACTAGCCGTGCTCGGCTTGCAGTCCGTCTGTCAAATGTCTCGTAACGAACGAGAAGTTGTATCCCCCGAGCGAGCTAAGCTTGGAGAATATGTTTAGGTTGGACAAGTCCATCTTCGGGGTATGATAGGATATGTCCCCATAATATATATATATATATATATATATATATAAGATTGAATTAAAATTAGAGTGATTAATTTTCTGTAAAAACTTAACCGGCAGTAAATCTAGTAAGAAATGAAAGAGCCCAATGCAAAAAAAAAAAAAAAGTGTAACGCACATATGATAGTTTTTTTTCTAAATTGAAGGTTAATAACTCACAACTCTGAAATTCACGACTTCGTGAAACTCAGAGTTTTGAGTCATTAGTTTGGCTCGGTTTCTTTTTTTTTAATAAGTATATCAATATTCGTGGGTTATTTAATGCAAAAACTATCCTTGTAGAACATCAGTGATAAGGAGGATAAAGAGGTTCATACCTTTCTCAAGGGTATTAGTCCGAAAGGGAACATAACAGCAAAAATGAAGTTCGAATTCACTTACTTCGAGGCCGAAGTCCAGTACTTTTGTCATTAAACAACAGGTACTTCGCATGAGAGTTATCAATAATATATATATATATATATATATATATATATATATATATATATATATATATTACATGTTGGTGTCTGTGACCCAGGGTTTCCTGCTTTTCACATTCAAGCATAAATAAACCCTTATAACACACACACACACACATACACACACACACACATATGTATATATGTGTGCAGTATTTTCTCTTTTAAACATGTTTAATTAAATAGGAAAGTTACTTCGTGTCTACTTATTCTGTCTTTGAACTGTTCAAGTCTCTGCGTGAGTTATTTGACTTTGGGATGGAATGAATTTGGGAAGGTACCATAAATATCCCAAGAATTCAGCTCTAACAATAAGTTCACATTTCTTGATGTCTTGATCGACACAAAAAACAACACTTTCACTACCTTAACATACAACAAAAAATTACTTGCACTAATTCCTGCACTTTCAATTATAAGGGCGAATTCCTTGAACAATATAAAAAGTAATAATTAAAATTCTGATATATCGTGCCAAACACATATTCTCCCCCAAAATAATATTCTATTCGGAATTTAAAAACAAACATTAAAAAAATGCTTATTAATAACAACTTCCAAAACCACATTGTTAATGAAAAAATAAAACGTGCCATTAAAAATATTAACTCTACTATTGAAATTATTCTACATCAAACAACCCTAAACACAAACCATTTTTCGCGACCACATGCAGAAATAGAACGAACCCGATAAAATAGCACTCAAAAATGTTATACGTACAAATGTTTTCCCTTAACGACGCTAAGCCTAGAATAAAACTCATCATAAATTATCTCAATTTCAACTGGACTAACCTCGTCATCTCCATTAAATTCTCTCTCTTTCTCTGTCTCTCTCTTTCTCTCAACTTGTTACCTCAGTATGACCAATGTAGTATATCAGTGTAAAGGTCTAACCTCGTCATCTCCAATAACATCTCCCTCTCTCTTTTTCTCTCTATCTCTCTTTCT
The DNA here is from genome assembly GCA_963585895.1 of Sepioteuthis lessoniana. Taxonomy (NCBI): domain Eukaryota; kingdom Metazoa; phylum Mollusca; class Cephalopoda; order Myopsida; family Loliginidae; genus Sepioteuthis; species Sepioteuthis lessoniana. Next base: position 56,384,144 of record OY757934.1, on the reverse strand, counting down.
CTCAACTTGTTACCTCAGAATGACCAATGTAGTATACCTGTGTAAATGTCTAACCTCGTCGTCTCCAATAACCTCTCTCTCTTACTCTCTCTCTCTTTCTCTCAACTTGTTACCTCAGTATGACCAATGTAGTATATCAGTGTAAAGGTCTAACCTCGTCATCTCCAATAACATCTCCCTCT
>OY757934.1:56155546-56378046 GCA_963585895.1 Sepioteuthis lessoniana | reverse complement strand
TCTTGTTACGCGTTTTTGAAAAATTCAAAAACACAAAAAAAATTTAACAGGACTTCTTCAGATCCTTTGGATAAAATAAATCAGAAATCTGATTTATTTTATTCAAAGGATCTAAAGAAGTCCTGTTAAATTTTTTTCGTGTTTTTGAATTTTTCAAAAACCAGAAATCTGATTTATTTTATCCAAAGGATCTGAAGAAGACCTGTTAAATTTGTTGTTTTTCTTTAAGAATTTATTGCACTATATTGTCTGTTACATTGAGCTCTTTACCAGGAAAATTTAAAATATTCACTCTTGAATAGTTTTCTTGTCCTGATGGAATTACTCCCAACTCTGGTTTAACTGGACCAAATAATACCCATATATATATATATATATATATATATATATACACACACATATCCATACATAAATATTCATGTAGGTAAATGTGTGTGTGTGTGTGTGTGTGTGTGTGTGTGTGTGTGTGTGTGTGTGTATGTATATATATATATATATGTGTGTGTGTGTGTGTGTGTGTGTTTTATATGCACACATACGCACACACACGTGTGTATATATATGTGTGTATATATATATATATATATAAGCAGTTTTATGGTTTCCTCTAACTAATAATAAAAATCTTTTCTGAACTATTAACTATTTGTAAAGTAAATGATTTGCACAAAATTTTGCTTTTAAGAATGGGAATAATTATTTTTTACTTAAAGCCATTTAATTGCCAGAAAAATAAAAAGTGACTTTTGCTTTAAGTAACCCAACAAGAGTTAACATCTCATAAAACCTCTCAACCAACCAACTGCTTATGCTAATTGTTGTTTTTATTTTTCAGATGGAGTCCTTTAACTCTTCACAAAGCCAATGTTGCTGTTGTGTTGTGGCTGTTCTGATGGCATTAGTGGGTGTGATAATGACCAGCATTGGAGTGTGCTTTATTCTCAATTATGGAATGTTTACCATTAACATTGGTATATTCCCTCCCGAATTACAAACTGAAGAAGGTAAAAAAATCATTGGCATTATTCTCATCTGTTTTGGCATTACTGGTATCATCATCAGTTCACTTGTCAGCATCCTCTTCTTCACCATTTGTCATGCACCACAGTCACCACAGACAATCTCTCCCATGTTCTATGACAATCGGACACCAGATGGTTCCACATATTTTGCAGACCGTTCTGCAACAACTGGTGTCATGGCAAGCAGACCAAATCGAGTTGGAACACCATTAGTATCAACACCTAGAAAAGGCCATAACACCAAAAAGAAAAAAATGAACCCTGTTGTTTTGGAAAGTGTCAAAGAAGACCCAATAACATCATATCCGAATCCACTACCAATTTTGCAGATAAATGGCACCAATTACAATGGACCCATGAAAGACATTAGTTTAGACAGTTTTCATTCTCAAAATACTTCCTCTGTCTGGAGCAAAGAACATTTACAGACTGCTGCCACACCCTCTGTGGATGTTGCTACAATCCAAGTTACACATCAGCAAACGAAAGATTCAGAAATCAATAGTAGCAAGTTATGATATTAAATTTTGTAATATTGTCATTATTATTTAATCTTTGCTTACCAGTAGTAAGTTTATAATGATGTTGGAAATATGTAAAACCAAAGAGACAGCACCTGTGTCTTAAACAGGAGACCTGTTTGGTATGTCAACTAACTTTACATGGCTATTGGTCCTGAAATAACTATAAAGATTTGGAAAGTTAAAATAAAAAAACAAAGAAAACTTTCCACAATCTAATATAGGGTAATGTTTTAAATCCAACACTGAATCATTATAAATACTGAATTGTTGGGAAAAATGATAATGAACTTTCAGCTGAACTCAATATCCACCAACATTTTTTTGGGAGAAAGTTTTTAAACTTTTCTTTAATGACTAACATGGGTACCTTAATGTATATTAATATATATATCATATGTATATTATGTATGTATATGTATATTCGTATATATATCATTGGTACGAATATTTATTATATGTAAAAACTTCTGTCCCATTTATGGGACATTGGTGGAATAATATACATATATATGTATGTGTGTGTGTGTGTGTGTGTGTGTGTATGTGAATATGTGTGTATAGATGTATGTATACATATATATATATATATACATATAAATTTTTGTAAATATCCCATAAATGGGATTATTTAACCTATTGTGTTTTAAAAGTTTTTTTGTTTTTTTTTTGTTGTTTTTTTTTTTTTAATTCTTTTTATTACATTTTTTCCCACATCCTTTATTTATTTTTGCTTTTGACATTTTATCAAAAGCGAAAAACCTGATTTCAAAGTCGTGTATTCTTATCATATACATGCATAATCCATACCAGATCATTTATCCAGAAAACTTGAGTCTCAAGGTGACTTGCATTTTTGGATTTTTCCTTTTTCTGGACCATGGTTTAATTTATACTTAAAATAAAAACTAAAAAATTACAAATACAAATTAATACAATAAAGTATTAGATAATCTATTGGTGTGATTTGGGCTTCTGTGATGCCGATGGCTCTTGTAGCTTAATTGGTAAAGCAGTTGCAATAGCTAACCAGACTTTGCTGAGACAAAAGGGCCATGAATTCAAGTCTTACTGAGAGCCTGTCATGTCCCTGATACATGTTGTTCCTAACTGCCAGAGAAAAAGATGACCTGAAGGAATTGGGATAAAAAGCAACCAAAGTTAAAAAAGATCTTTGCTCATCAAAATTTACAATAATAGTGTTTGAAAATTTTCATCTAAGTAATGAAAATAAATAAAACAAATTAATACAATTCTAACTATTTTCATGTGCTTTGTATGGTGTAATGGTTTATGAGTTAGACCAGCACTTCTCAAAGTAATGGTATGCATACCGGTGTTAGTATGCAAGTCATTGATTGTTGGTACATGGCAAGTTTCTAGTTTCACACTATCATAATATATATAACATCTACTGTAAAAATGAAAATGTATAAAATCTTTCCGTATTGTTTAATATTCTTTTCGCATGCTGTGATATAATACAACGGACTGAAATACTTAATTGGAAATAAAAGCTTGTTACTGGTACATGGCACATTGGGAAAATATTGTACCAGCATGCCATATCAGATAGTTTGAGAAGCACTGACCTAAAGTACAGTTAATAAGTAAGGTTCTCACTGGGTGCCTTATACTCCTGACCCTAAGCTGATCTTAATAAATAACCACTTGAATATTTCAGTTAACATGGTTAAAATTCTTATAATGTCAAATACAAAATATTCAATGAAAAGTAAATGAAGAAAATCAAATAAAATTAATAAATTGATAAATGCTACATTTTTTATTAAATTTAATTAATTCAAACATAAAATGTAAAATATAAAATAAAATGCAAATAAAAAAATAATTACCAAAAGTGTTTTTGACACATACTGTATATACAGTGGTATATCAATGGTATGGCAGGCAGGACATATGATAAAAACAGCCTTTTCTGGCTAAAAATTAGGTATCATTCATAACACAAAGTCCTTCATTACTCAAGTATATATAATAGTTGAATACGGTAAACCCATGAGGCTCCTGTTGTAGCAGCAGTCCATGATGATATTGATGTTTCTTATTAAAATAGTAAGGGATTCTGATTATGAGCAATATCAAAAGATGATTCTCCTCTGCTTGTAAAATTTGATTCTCCTCTCATTGCAAGACTTGATTCTCCTCTTGTCACTAGACTTGTTTCCTGTTCTTTGGTGTTCCAGCAATGAAGATAACATTTTGATTTAATCAGTGTATAATTATAGAAAGAATAGTTTTATACTAATTTTATTACTTTTATACTAATCATAAAAGATGTTAATATCAGGTTTGTTCAAAAACTTGATTATACTTTCGTTCTTTCTAAATTAATAAAGATTGTTTATGGTTTATTGTAGGAATAATTTAACATATCAAATTTTTTTAAAAGAATATTTTGTTTTTATTCACATAACTATTATCCATTCTGATATATCAGACTGAACATTAAATCATTGAAAGCTCAGTTGGGGATGAGCTCCTACTAACCTACAAAATAGCCACTTTTACCACATAAACTCCCCTCCATGCATCCACGGTACATTTCTGGTTAACACCAAATGGAGAAGAATGTGAATGCCAGTGTTAAGTACTATAATCATTCAAATACTAACAGATCCAGAACTGTGTATGTCTGCAATCCAGCAGCTTCTGGTGGAAGTAGCCTCTGCCTCTGTGGATCCCATGAAAAGTCAGTTGCTAGTTACTGGAATATCCACCTATTGGCCATCCAAGTGTCTCTGTGTGCAATCAAAGAAACCCGACCTAATAAGTTGGGCACATATAAAAATATTCTCATCTATGGGACCAATGAATAATTGCAATGAGGCTCAAATGTGGCTCTGGACCATTTTTGGACACCGGTCCCTGAGAAATTTTACACATGGATAGTGTGTAGCCTGCTTAACCTACATTGGGTGAATGCCATCACACATACACACAAACACATACACATACACTATTTTATGATTAGAGAGATAATACCTGATACTAATAAAAAGATTTAACATGACTATTGTTCACTACCTTTCTTTTAGGGAAATGATTGGATTTCCTTAAGCAAAAATGTTTGTATGGTGGAGTAATTGACTTTTTTGTGAATTTTTTTAACTTGGAAGTGGTGTTGAATTGAAAAGTAACTATGCATACTTACTATCAGCTGAAATAGCTTGTGGTTTAAGAATGAAAACATATAAACCCTCACTGGGTGACATCTTCTGGGTATTAGTCATTGTCAAGTATCAGTGATTTAAAACCAATGGATTGAAGATTCACAAACAAACAAACTGCAAGACAAAAAGAATTACTGAGGGACAGGGCAGGATAAACAAAAACAAACACAAAATTAAGGCTCTCCCAACAACAACATTGATGCCATCAATGATGTGATCCAATACAATGAATCCTATTCCCACTTGCACTAGCCCAGTTGGTTTAGGTTGTAGAATACACTGACTGCATCTCTGCAGAGGAATAAAACCCCCACCAACGAATGTCCTGTTTATGACATTAAACCATCGAATGGCAATGCTCCAGCCATAGAAATTTGGGGAATGTGGAGTACCCCTTCATTGCCATTACACCCAGGTCCACTCTGACCTGGAGTAATAGCACCTGACAGGGTCCTATCTATGGGTCAAATAGAACAAACTATGTGTGCAAACAAATGACTGATGTTAAATTGTGGCTATTATATAGCAATACTTGAAACCATTTAACTGTGTGCAAAAAGGAACTCAGGCTCATTTAAGAATGTTGTCTAATGGTTAGAGTGTTCGCCTATGGCCCAGGAGACCTGCGTTCGATCCCAGGTTGAGTCATACCAAAGACTCAGAAAATGGTACTTGATGCCTCCTTGCTTAACACTCAGCATTATAAGGTACGGATCAAGGGTAAAATGGAGCAATCTAGGAAAAGGAGTAGCCCCCTCCCCTATACCTCGGTGTAGTAGCTATTGAAAAGAGAGACTTGGGGGTCACCCTCGACTACAGTCGCCAACTTTACTTTACTTACTATATTTAATATATGTGTATAAACAGGAATTGGCATTAGATAATCCACAATGGTTGATATGCCATAAAACAAAACCAAATCCTGCATATCACTAGTTTTACTGTACTGGAGCCCCAGTATCTGACCTCTCACCAACCTTGTGTATATACAGAGCCTGTAGATCACCCTCCAAATACAACCGAATGAAACTTGAAATTTCAGTGATTTGCTGCAACCTATTGATACAGTTAGTGTTTATGTAGTAATTTACGAAGGTCTTTACTTCGATTTAGCACAAGGCCAAATGAATGGGGCACCCAATGAGACTCGAACTCACTCGTGTAGGTTTGCTAGTACTAACTTGCTAACCATTACACCACCAGAGGTGCCCCAGTTAGTGTTTATGTAGTTCAATTCTTAAACCACATCTGGTACAGGGTATCTGAGAGTTAAGCATTGAAAAAGTTAAACCAGAAATTCTCTGAAAGTTTTTATTATTGTTGTTGTTGTTGTTGTTTAATTAGTATTGTGTCCCTATTGAATTTCTGTAAATTGGTGTTTTTGGTGTGATTTGTATTGTCTTCCAATATTTCTACAATTGTGAATATTTGAACAGGTCACAAAAAGAGTGATAATAAAACTACCTGTGAATATCATACTCAATTGCTTTTCTTTTTCCAAATTTTTAACACACATATATGAATAAAAAAAATTTTATTTTCAAATTGTGATCAAATTGAGATTACTAGATTATCATTTTATTTACCATATTGGACAAAAAAAAAAAGACAGTAAAAAAAGTTGAATTAATTTCCCTGATTATTGCTGTTAAAATTCCCTTAATTGTTGCAAAAAGTCATAATTTTCTGGGAAACCAAAAAATAGGAAATTTCTAAGAATTTTCTTTTCCTTCATTTAATATCCTAATTTATGATTAGTCCCTTGGTAATAGAACTAAGTAGTTGTCTGAGTTTGAAAAAGGTCAAATTATGACATACAATGTTTGTGGACTGTCACTTCATGATATTGCAAAGAAATTGAATCACCATTATTCATCAATTGATGTTTTCTAAAAAATTATTAGAAAACAGTAAATTATATTAAAAAAGAAAATTGTAGCAGCTAAAGAAAAACCACTGCATCTGAAGATAGAAAAATTGTAAATTGACAACAATATTCAAGGAAAATAATAACTTCCTATATGTGTCTGAGCTATTGAAATTTCTTTAAAATTTATGGCAATAATAAAAAATGATTCAGTTTTTAGTCTGCTTTTTTTCTTTTTTGTCCAATACTGTATTTATTTTTGACATTCTCAAACGTCTTTATGGTTATCAATTAATTTTTATAGTCAGAAACATTATGTTTTCCATTTGTTTCTTGTAGGTCATACTAAACTTTTTTTTATCTCCCTATGAATGAGTATTTGACTCATGGCCAGTTTTATATGGGGAGCCTGTGTATTGGCTCGGACAAAAAATTTTCTCTGTGGCCAGTATCTCAAAGATGTCAGACAAATCCAATGAGGACCAGATTTAGGTTTTTAGAGACTCCTGAGTTAATAGAATTTGGGGTCCTTCTTTACGTATGTCTAATCTCTATCTTTGTATCTATTAAAAAATAAGAAACCCTCCCATCATATTTAAAATAAGAAACCCTCCCATCATATTTAAAAGACCCACTCGAACTAAAAGGTCCCAATTACTCTAATTTGTTTCAAATTAGTTCAAAGAATCCCGATTAAATCTGAAAATAAACAAATCTTCTCTATTCTTAAATCTTTATTTTTTTTAGTTTTTTAGTTTTATCAGGGCCCCAAGATTAGAGGAACCATCTAGTTTTGGGGTCCCTGGACTGGAGCCAATACTTGCCGATAAGTAAATCTGGCACTGACTCCAAATCTCCCTTTTGGTGCAATACCTCGAGGTCAGACTCCCCCAAATCAGTTTTTTTTTATCTGTTCTGTCTGAAGACAATAACATAGCTGGGGGAAATGAACTCTCTTCTTGCTCAAAAACTGGGCAAACAGTTTTAACTGCTGATAAGGGAAGTTTGAAAAATGACTGTTACATGCAGCAGAAATATGTGAATGTGACTCAAGGGAAGTAACTTAATTTGGTTACATAAACAGAGTTATTTCCCTTAAATATGTCAGCTAGTCAAACATTGAGAAATAGTGTTGAACTAAAAATAGAACAAATTTTTAATGTGTAAAAGTTTGACGTAATACTCCACATCTTTTGTCATCTTGTATCCAAGACTTGAATAATGTCTAAAATATGTATTATTAAATTTCGGAATATCCTAAGATCATTAATGTCATTGTACAGTTTCTCTCTCTCTCTCTCTCTCTCTCTCTCTCTCTCTCTCTCTTCACAACATTAAAATAAAATTATCATGAGAATACTTTGTTGTTTTTTGTTTTGTTTTTGGGGGTTTTTTTCATCTTTTATCAGCGGTCCTGCCCAAAGTTTTCCAGGTGTTAAATATGTGAAAAAATTTTCTTTTCTTTTTTATTTAAATGACTTTTTCTTTCTTTTTTTATTGAAAAAAATCAGAACACAATTTGATTGATTCATTCATTTTAACAGCATTTCAACCTGTGTAGTATTATTTTATGACAAGAGGATGCATTAATTGTATGTTTATATTTACATTTTTTTGTGTAGTTGTTTCTTATGAGTTTTTTATCATACATTTATATGATATTGTTGTGGTGCCAATAAATATATCAATCCCACAGACATTTGAAAATAAACAGCTTGAGCAAGGAGGAAAAAGGCAAGAGAGTATGTTAAAAGAGCCATTTTTTATTTCGCAAGGAGTAACTAGAAAAGTGTTTGAAAGAAATTTGTTTATGTTGAAAGCTTACGCTTGACTATCTTATAGTTCTTGACGACAGTGGGTCAGGATGATACTTGAACAGGTTGCAGGTGCAACTTTGTGGCCAGGTACTCTGCCAACAGCCAGAGAGTTAAACATGTCAGGTCACTGAAACAAGCTAGTCAACATCCCAGTTGTTTAATTAGTAGCTAACCTGAGGTTTAGTCAGCATTAGCTGCAAGCAAGCTGATAAAATCATTGGTCTGAGCGGTGTTCACCATTCATTGATCCCCTCAATGCATAAAGCTTGCACTTTGTAGGCCAGAGAATATGGTCTGAGTTAGTGGCATTGCTGCACTGGGCTAATCAGTCTGTTACTTTGAGTGTTGATGCATCTAGATGGTTGGTTTTCTACGCCAGGTGTTGTTGGATTGATGTGGTTCGTCTGCTATGTCAGGTGTTGCTGCATCAGACTGGCTGGTTTGGAACTGGCTTGTCTGGAACTGGCTAGTTCTATAAGCCGAATTAGTGAGAAAGACTTTTTTTACCCTGAAATCGGTAGTTGAAAATAGCTGAACTGCTGAGTTCACTGGTTGTCACTGGGAAACCATGGAGGATGGTATCTGGTTGTCTGGAACTCAAGGGATCATACCAGTGAAAAGAACTTTTAAAGTGTGCTACCCACAAGCCCACACTTTTTCTGATGATGTTATCATTCACTGCGGCTCACTTATCCACCAAATTCAAATACTTCAGATTGAGGTAGGAATACTTCCCTTTAATTTCTATACTATAATGAAACTGGTCATTACATGACCAAGAGAAGGCTGCAAGTATTTCTTGCTGTCAGAATATATCTCCAAAATGACTAACAGAATTAATGGTCTCAGAAATAGTTTTTGGTTGGTGATGGAAAATTCCATTCTCTGATTACATTGGTAACTGTGATGTACTGATAACTAAGTATTCCAAGGTGAGTGTATGTATGTATGTATGCATATATATATATATATATATGTATGTATATATATATAGTGTTTGGTAATGGTCCGGAAGACTGGGGTTCAATCCCAGGTTGAGTTGTACCAAAGACTCAAAAATGGTACTTGATGCCTCCTTGCTTAATACTCAGTATTATAAGGTAAGGATCATGGGTAAAGTGGAGCAATCCATGGAATGGAGTTGCGTCCTTTCCTACATCTTGGTGTAGTAGCTATTGAAAAGGGAGCTTCCTGGTCAACCTCAACTAAGGTCGCCAACTTTACTTTTTATATACATATATGAATATATATGTATGTGTGTGTATGTGTATATATATGTATACATATATATTCATACACACATACATTCATATATATGTATATATGCATATATGTATATATGTGTATATGAATATGTATGTATATATATGAATATATATGTATGTATATGTGTGTGTGTGTATATATGTATAGAGATATGTATGACTATTGTCACGTGGTCGACCACTGAGGGGAGAGAGATAAAGAATGTCCCCTACCCCTTTGAGTTAACAGTTCACCCAAAGAATGACTGTTAAGACAGGATAGTAATATAGGTCAATTCCTCACTGCCTGTCTGAGAAAGTAAAGAATGTGGGTCAGAGTGAAAGCCAACAGATGTTTGCATTTAGTGACCAGGGGAAGGAAGAAGATAGAAGCCAAATGATTGACTAAAACCCTAAGGCGGAAGTGAGAACTCCTTCCGTCAGCGGAAATAGGGAATAAGAAAATCAGTTTTGGAACAGAGGTCGTCGTGAACAGATGGGGCGATTCTGATGCCAAACTCCGGGTGAAGCATCAAAACTGGGATTTGCAGAACAGTAGCTGAAATAAGATATATTGAAACTACCGCTGAAATCATTGGGGGGGAGTGGAAAGGATCTTGAACAAGAAGAAGAAGAAGCCATACCTTCAAGCCAGAACTAAAAATAACATAAATTCCGTCGACCTGTAAAAAAGGAAAATATTCTCCAAAGGAAAGTCGTCGTAAAGATAAGTAAACTTTAAGACTGTTTCTCCCTATACCCAATTATATACTCTCTCTCTCCTTCTCTAAATTTGAAGAAAGACTAAAGAAGAAAGCAAAGAAAAGAAGAAAGACATTTATGTTTATGTACTCTCTGTTAATAATATAGCCAACATGTTGAATATCTGTATCCGCATGTGTAGTAAAACGATTGATATATTTTCATGTTCCCACGTGTTGGAGTTGTTCATTTCTGTCGTTTGCTACCAAATTGTTTCATGCTTGTTTTTTTTCAGCTTCTATTCGCCTCATGTTATTCTCGCTTAAATTGTCCTGTATGAATTCCTTTAAAAATATTATATGGGAAACCGGAGTTGTCGACTACTATAATTAATATTATTACATCTAAACCTAGAGGTCCATATCTTCCATTGTTCTAGGGGAGGAAGAACTAGTGGCCTTGGTGGGTGTGTGAATAGTCTAGCCATAAATTAAACCCCACATAATATGCCAGTTCCTATATGCCCGAGAAAGGACTATGAACAAGGACTTATTCTACGAGGTATCAAGTGCCAGACCGCCCCATCCTCACACATGCAAAAAAATAGACTCCCCGTTTGGTGATGTCAATATTTAAATGCACCAGTTCCCATCCGCTTTTAAATGGTTGCTCATCCAGGGATCTTTTTATTTTAATTTACCGTTACACTATATATATGCATAAGCATATATGTATGTACAGGGAGTCCCAAAATTGATTAATATGATAACAATTTATTACTAATACAAGAAACTCAAAAAAGATTGCATGTCCTGGAAGCTGATATAATAACAATTTAAAAAAATGATTTGATGTCTCTAGATCAAATGATGGGATTGGCGACTGTGATGTACTAATACCTAAGTATCCTGAGATGAGTATACGTGGGTATGTATGTATACATCATCATCATCATCATGTCATGGCACTAGCACGGATATCCCTGACCCTCTCTCGCCTCTCCTCCCTATCGTTCATCCCTATGCCATCAGCGTAGTTGGTGTCGGTAATTGTTTTTGCGGGGTACCTTCCGCTTCTTTTCTTTGTCAGCTCGAAGCTGTTTTCTTTGATTTTATTAATTGATGTTCTAAGCACATAGTCTTGACAGATGATAAAAAGGATATGGGGCTAGTGTGTCTCCTTTCAGTACTCCTGCTACAATGTTGAAGTAGTCTGTGTCTCCATCCGGAGAACATAGTTTCACTTTGGTGTTTCTATAGAGAATCTTTATTGCTGCGATGGTCTCTTTTGGTATGCTGTATGCAAGTAGAATTTGTTCCATCTTCCCTCTGTGAATGGAATCAAAGACCTTGGTAAAGTCAACTAATAGTATTGTCACCCATAGGTTTTTGCCTGTACGCCTTCAAGGATTCTACAGATAGTCAGTATTTGTGAGGTTTTGGATCTATTTCTTCGGAATCTATTTGGGTTTTTCCTAAGAATGTTGTCAATTTTGGGTTCTATGTGGTTTCATAGTAGGGCATTGTATATTTTGGCCACTATGGATGTAAGTGTTATACTTCGGTAGTTCTTGGCTAATCCGAGGTCACCCTTTTTAGGGAAAGGGAGGATGCATCCTTTCATCCATCTGTCTATCGTATTTTGATTATAAACTGTGTTACAGTGTCGGAGCAGTATGTCGTCAAATTGTTTGGTCTTCCATACCTCTGGGGGAATTTCATCAAGCCCTGCGGCTTTCCTTTTTAAAATTTTTCTGAGTACTGAGTCAAGTTCTTCTAAAGTAAACGGTCCTAGTTTAATGTCTAATTGCTTACTAATAATTCTGGTGATTGGTTCATGTGTAACTTTCAGTGGGTTTCCTAGTAGATTCTTGAAATGCTGTTTCCACAGTTTTATTCTCTCTTGTTGGCTTGTAGCTTTCAATTTAGCTTTGGCTACATATATATATATATATATATGTTTATATGAATACATATCTATATGTATATGCATATATGTATGTACAAAGTGTCTCAAAATTGATGAAACCCATTAATATGATAATGATTTATTACTGAGACCAGAAACTCAAAAAAATGTTGCATGTCCTGGAAGCTGATATAATAACAATTTCAAAAATATTGATTTGATGTCTCTTTTTGGATGTAGTTTTTAAATAACCAAATGACCACCACTGCGCTAATGATCCCCTTGAATTTGTCAGGTGAAGTTGTTAATCCCCCTGACACACTATTTTTTCTGTATGGCATGAATCTTCTGATTGACGGCCACTTTGAGTCCAGGAATGGATTGTAGAATGTTCTCATACATGTTGCTCTTCAAAAAAAACCCTGAGATAAAAATTGGGTGAATGCAGAGATCACTCAAGTTCACTGCGCCTGCTGATCAGCTGATTAGGGAATTGATGGTTGAGCCACTCCATCATGATGTTGACTGTATGTGAAGTTGCCCCATCTTGTTGGAATCATTGCACGTCTCAATTTATACCATGATGTGTTCCTAGTACCACCCAGAACTTGTTCAGCACATCGATGTAATGCTCCTTTGTGACAGTGACTGCATCCTTGTTTGTGTTTGCCCAGTCGGCTGGGGCTGTAAAATACACTGACTGCACCTCTGCAGAGGGGTAAGACCCTCCCCCCCCTACGAGTGTCCTGGATATGACACTAAACAATCTGATAGTGAGGTTTCACTGATGCTGGAGCTTTGGGGAATGCAGAGTAGCCCTTTATTTCCATCACTCCCAGGTCTACTCTGGTCCGGCGTGGTAGCACCTGATAGGGCCCTATCTATGGGTTCAATAGAACTTACGGCATACTTATGCTAAAATGAACTGTTTGACTTAACTGAATAGCTGAAAATAGAAATATTTTTGACAATTAAACTGTACTTACATTTAAACTACTTGATTATGCTAAACTAAATTATTTGAAATAGAACTGTTTTTTGACATTGAAACTGTATTTACACTAAACAAAATTGTTTAACATAGAACTGTTTTGACATTTAACTGTGTGTAAAAAAATCTGTACTTATACTAAACTGAATCAGCTGAATTAGAACTGTTTGACTAAAGTCCTGGCAGCAACACCCCACAAGACACCAACTGTACGGCCACCTGCCCCCTATCACGAAAACTATTCAAGTTAGGCGAACCAGACATGCAGGACATTGCTGGAGAAGCAGAGATGAACTCATAAGAGATGTACTCTTATGGATCCCCACACATGGCCGCGCAAAAGCAGGACGACCAGCACGAACGTACATTCAGCAGCTATGTGAGGATACAGGTTGTTGTCCTGAATACCTGCCTAGGGCGATGAACGATAGGGAGGAGTGGCGAGAGAGGGTCAGGGATATCCGTGCTGCCAGCACGATATGATGATGATGATGATGACTAAATTGAATAGCTTGAAATAGAAATGTTTTTCACAATTAAACTGTACTTACATTTAAACTGCGTGCTCATGATAAACTGAATTGTTTGAAATTGAACTGTTTTTGATATTGAAACTGTACTTACACTAAACTGAATTGTTATGTATAACTGCTTGAATAGTTTGAAATAGAAATGTTTTTGACAATTAAACTGTGTTCTCATGCTAAACTGAATTGTTTAAAATAGAACTGATTATTTACATAAAAATGGATTTGGTATTAGATAACCTACAAAGGTTGATATGCCATAAACCCAACCAACCAACCAACCTTGTTTGTGTTTTCAACCCAAAACAGTCTGATTATTCCATGTTTTGAGATGGCCACCTATGCATTTCACAAATTACAAGGGCCTCTAAAGCATCTTGTCTGAGGCTTCTGCACCCCAGTAAACACAGTTATTGCTATTGACATGTCCATAGAGCAAGAAGTGTGCTTCGTCTCTGAACCAAACATCATGAAGGAAGTTAGGATCCTTTTCAATCTTGTTCTCAAATCACTGGCACATCACTAAATGTTTTTCCATGTTAGCTGGTGTGAGTTTATGCTTTATCTGTATTACGTATTGGTACAGCTGAAGATCCTTCTTTAAGATTCTTTGCAATATTGCACATGAAAAACCAAGTTCTTGGGAATGTCTTAGGAAGGACTTTTTTAGACTCCTTCCGATAGAATCTCTCACCACATCCATATTGTCAGGACATCTTGCAGTCAACTTCCTGCTAGATCTGGGATTTTCTGTCTTCTTGTTGAGGTTGTATACTGACTCTGTGGCTTGTAATTTGTGTACCTAACAATAAATTTGGCTTTACTGAGGATAATTGTTAAAGTTAAACAGTTTTGAATGATTTTGTATACAAATATGTAGGGGGGTGTCCTCGTGGTGTAATGGTTAAAGCGATGGACTGCAGAATCGTAGTACGCGAGTTCATACTCCAGTCGCGTTATTACGTTCACTTTCAAGCAAATACCCTTGGGAAAGGTATGAACCCCCTTATCCTCCCAGCTATGGGTTTATAGCGTGTTTTGTGGGAATTAGTTATTTTCCCGAACACTATATTTTGGGCACAAGAAATGGATTACAAGACTTTGCTTTATAACAACACACAAGAATGAAAGTTTTTATTTGCAGCTTTGAGGAGGTTTGTTCTTGGCGCTGCAAAACTCGTGGTCTTTAGGCTTGTTGGTTTTGGAGACGCGATAGCTTAGCGGGATGTTCGAAATGGCAGCGTGTCGTTGGATGTGTGAGGGAAGTATTCAAGACCACCGTGTAGCTTCGTGTGTCTGGTGTTTGTGAAGAGTAGGCGTTATCTCCATTACAGTGGACCAGAGGTGAAAAGGGAACTTGTCGAGAGCGGAGTGGCGCTCGAATCGACATAGTAAATTTCTGTGGTGCTTGTGGAAGGCATGTTGAACGTATCTAATTCATATTCAACTGGGATTCCTTGGTCTAAAATATTAGACGCAAAGAATCCATAAATTAGAAGGTTCCCTCGTTGAATGTCCATGTTGCTGCTGCTAGGGTTAAAGCCACGGTGATATGTCCACACCGGGTGGCTTGTTTAGCTATAAGGCATCGCTAAGCAGGGGCGACCAGAGACACGTCCGTTCTAGTCGCCGCCTCCAGCCGAAGAGAGTGTGTTTGGCCGCTCACCCGTTTTGCTAGCCGGAAATGAAGGTCCGGGCTGAATGGGATAAGTCATCCTGATTGGGTGAAATTCGGTGTTGAATTAAATAGCGCGCCAAAATAAAATATGAGATTTTCCTCTTCTCTACAGGTTAAATAGTACCACTATTGTTCTTCTTGGAGAATAGCTTTGGCATTAAATAACCTACAAAGGTTGATATGCCATTAAACAAAGAAACCAAACCAAACCAAACAAATAAGTAGTAACGCATATATATGTGTATATATATATATATATATATGCGTGTGTGTGTGTGTGTATGTATATTTACATATGTATATATATGCACATATATGTGTATATATATAAATATGTGTATTTTTACATTTGTATATATATATATATATATATATATAGTGAAATTAAATGGAGACTCAAACTCGGTTAAGCCGTCATAATAAATTTATTTCGGCGGAGAACATTGTTGGTATATTCTCCGTCTCATCGGATGACTCTTTTTACATGCTCTGTATTGTCCCAGAGATGTGATGCGAATGAGGAGTTACAGTTCGTATTCAGAAGATAAATAGGAAAATTAAGGAAATTAAAAAATAAATTAAAAATCAGAAAACAAAGATAGAAATAAAAATAAAATAAAAAAATAAAAAACATAAAAATAAAAAAAACATAAAGTGGAACTCATTCGTTCATAGGCGTGAGCAGAGGAGCGGATTATATATATATATATATATATATATATATAAAAAGATTGGTTTCTTTGTTTAATGGCATACTAACCTTCATGGGTCATTTAATACTGAAGTCATCCTTGTCAAAGAACTGCAGTGGTACATTTTAATCCATTGCTTGATGGATAAGGGGCTTCATACATTACCAATTTTATGAGTCTTAAAGTAAATTTAAAAGTGTGTCCAGGGTTCAAATTCACTTTCTTCGAGGTCACAGTCAAGCACTTAAGCCATTATACCTTAGGGACTCCTCTATATATCTATCAATTCATAAACACCATAAAAATTGGTTACTCTTGTTCAAACAATATACATAATATCTTAAATAACCACAATAGGAGGTTACAAGATGAATTAAATAGGTATAGTGAGGGACCAGATGAGGTATGTGGTAACTGTTGGAGAAAAAGGCAATGCTCCTTGGGTAGATGATGCAACTTGAAGAATGTCGTATATCAAGCATGCATTTCCTCCATGGAACATAATTATGAATGGGAGAGGTCTTTTATAGGTTTGTCCACTGGGAATTGAAAACAAGGATTGTATAAACAAAGACATTCTTTCTCCAATCCATGACTTATAAACCAAACTACTCAATCTAAATATTTTTGGGACCTTAGGGATCGGGGGTTAACTCCTCAAATATAGTGGAAAATAGTCAGGCAGTTTTCAACTGTAAATAGCTTCAATGAAATATATAACTTGTGTATTGAAGAAAAAAATTAGTATTAATGTCTGTAAAATTAATTGTAGTCTAAGTTTATATACACACATTAATAGAATGTATCCTTATACAGTAAATGTATATAAAAATTTTGTTCAAGTTATGTTTGAAAGATAAAAAAATAAAAATTTTCATACATGGTGCCTTCAATAAGTTTCCAATATTTCTTGTACAAGCATTTAAAATTGTCGTAGACTCTTGAAAATTCAGTGTGTTATTGCTATACATCTTATGAGATGACTGACCAGGTTCAACGGAACAGCTACAGCTGCAACTGGAATACACCCTATTAAAGCCTGATTGTCACATCTGGTGAATTTCAAAAATGCAATCTGAACATCAGGACACTTTAGAAGAATGATATGCAATAAAATTGTGTTTTAAACTTGGGAAAAATGCCACAGAAATGTATGGAATGCTTCAGACTGCTTTTGAAGCATCTTGCATGAATCCAGCATCAGTTTTTGAGTGGTATAAGAGATTCAAGGAAGCCAGGGAGTCTGTGAGGGATGATCAGAGGTGTGAGAGGAATAAGGAAGTCAATACACCAGAGTTGATTGGCCAAACGGTTAGGGTTAGGGTTACTTTTTTGAGGTTTTAAGGGAGTTCAGGAAGAGATTCCATCGGAAGAGGCCAGCACTCTTCATATCAGGTCAGTGGCATTTCCAGCTGGACAATGCACCAATCCACAACTTCATTGTCACAGAATATTTAACCAAGATGGGCATCAAGACAGTTCCTCACTGTCCCTATAGTCCAGAACTTGCTCCCTGTGACTTTTGGTTATTCCCTAAGCTCAGAGGCTGTTGTTATGAGACAATCGAGGAGATGAAAGAGGCTTTGATGAAGGTTATTGACACGCTCACACAAGAGGACTTCCATGGGGCCTTGCCGAAGTTGTTGGAACGGTACAACAAGTGCATTACAGCTGGAGGAGATTACTTCAAAGGGGACTAGAGTTTCATGTGTGTACTATCAATAAAAGTGCCCATACGAAAAAAGTCTGGAAACTTATTTAATGATCCGCGTATGTACAAATATTTATTTCATCCTACTTATATATATATACTGGAATCCATATTTGCAGTTTTTTACCCTCTAATCAAGTGTGTAAAGTCATCTGAAGAGATGAAGAATATAATGATATTCTTCGCCGAAGTAAATTTATAATGACAATTTAACCAGGTTTGAGTTTTCTTCTAGTTACATTATATATATATATATATATATATATATATGTGTGTGTGTGTGTGTGTGTGTGTGTGTGTGTGTGTGTGCGTATTATTTCAACTCAATTTCTTGACTGAAGCATCCCTAAATTTTACCAGGATATTTTCTTCTAGTTTCTTCAGAATTAAGAAGTCCCCCAGAAGTGGTCAATGCTAAAAACACTTACTTTTTGGAAGAATTCCAATCATTCCTCTACTTTTCTAATTCATTCAATCTTATGTCAAAACAACTGGTAAAAACACATTTGTTAAATCAGCCATTGAGATTGACTACTATTTTCCCATTTCTGTGATCTTCAACCATCTCAAATTCATTGAAGTAGTTATGTTTCATCATGACAATCAAAAATTTTCCAGTATCTTTTGAACAGGGTCCAAGTACAACCTGTTTTTTGCCCTTTCTGTCAGCTTTTTCAATGGTGTTCAGGACAAGGTGGTTTCTATGCACTATTTTGACTACTTAGGCTGGCAATCCATGATAAAGCCACAATCAAACCTCATTTCAAAGGTTACTCAGCATGTTGAAATTGTTGGTCAGTGAGTAAAACTTTTTAGTTGACATAAAATTAGTCAGATCAAACCAAAATGAGGCTGATAAACAAAACATTTTGTTCTTAATTTCTCATTTTGAATCTGTTGATTTGGGTTCAAGTCTGATTCAGTGGTGTATTTTTCAAAGGGCTGGGAAAATCATAAACATTCATATTTGCTACAAATTGCAGCCCTTCATTAAAACTTAACAAACAGAAAATAATTTTTAGCTTTCTTATAAAAGTTATTTGCAAAACCATTGCTTATAGATATGAGAATAAACGAATAAAATTACAAATTAATAACACAGGATAGTTAAGACCTCTTTTAAAAATCATTTAGTAAATTAGATATCTCAGGACTATGATAAATGTTATTTGTTTGTACATTGCATGTTGATGATGCATATTAACGATTCTACCCGGTATCCATGCCAGGTGATTTTCGTGATATCAATATGAGCTCACTCCCAGTGATCCTTCCAACCTGACAGAACCTGCTCCTTTGTCTAAAAGTCTCTTATAGCTGGATTTTTTGCCTGAGTCTTGATGCCTAAGGTGCCTTTGAGTAATATAATTGTGAAAGGATTTTTTTTATATTATCATTTTTCCTTTTATATATCTTGCCTTTCTGTTTAGTTAGGCTGAGAACCTTTCGCTTAGTGCATGGGTTAGTTAGATGCACTCATTGAGTGCAGGTGTTCATGCGCCCGCGGGGCGGATGTGACAATCATAGATGTCACAATAAAAACCCCAGATAGAAAATGAGACCGGGGACGTGAATGACGTCATGCCCGGAAGCGCTGAGGATTTTGGAATTTGAAAAAAAAACAGTTGGTTGAGATTTAAACTCCGAACAAGAAAGACGATTTTCGGAGCTCGCTGAGGCGAGGCCAGTTTGGGTCTACGGGATGCCCGAGTGTTGGTTGAGTCAGAAAGTTGAGATTCAAGTTTAGAGGAAGGAAATCGATTTTTGGTCTCGCCTCGGCGAGACCAGTTGGGGTCTCCGAAATGTGCCACGCGTTTGTTGAAGAAATTGTGTCTCTCTCTCCTCATGTCGAAAAACCTTAAACTCAAAAAGGTAATAAAAAGTTTCGTACCTGAATCAATTTCGTGTTTTTCGGGATTCCCTATGTATGTTTCACATATTTATATCTTGGTCGTATTTTTGGACCTATATATTACATTTGAAAGGGAATGGTGATGGTACATGAGAAATTTTTCTTCCTGCTCCTTGGGAGGCTTGCTTCCTGCAGGGAATCCATGTTAATCTGATTTTAGATCACATTCCCACATTGGGGGAGGGGCAAACATCATATTTTGGATTTAATATAATGTAGGCCGATGTTTTATAATATGTAGGCCTATGTTTATATATGATGTGGGCCTATGTTTTATAATATGTAGGCCGATGTTTTATGATATGATGTACGTCTATGTTTTATAATATGCAGGCCTATGTTTTATAATATGATGTAGGCTTATGTTTTATAATATTTAGGCTTATCTTTTATAATATGTTGGCCTATATTTTATATGATGTGGACATATGTTTTATAATAAGTAGGCTGATGTTTTATGATATGATGTCGGCCTATATTTTATAATATGTTCGCCTATCTTTTATAATATGTAGGCCAATGTTTTATATGATGTGTGCCTGTTTTATAATACGTAGGCTGATGTTTTATAATATGATATGTGGAAACGTGCATAGAAATCTGCAGAAGTTGCTTAGCTGTGCACTTGTTTTTATTTCAATTTGACATTTAAAATAAATTTAAAGACTGAATCTTCCAGGCAGCGGTCACATCGATACTGCTATATGGATGCACTACATGGACGCTAACAAAACGGCTGGAGAAGAAACTAGATGGCAATTACACAAGAATGCTGCGTGCAATCCTCAACAAGTCCTGGCAGCAACACCCCACAAGACACCAACTGTACGGCCACCTGCCCCCTATCACGAAAACTATTCAAGTTAGGCGAACCAGACATGCAGGACATTGCTGGAGAAGCAGAGATGAACTCATAAGAGATGTACTCTTATGGATCCCCACACACGGCCGCGCAAAAGCAGGACGACCAGCACGAACGTACATTCAGCAGCTATGTGAGGATACAGGTTGTTGTCCTGAAGACCTGCCTAGGGCGATGAACGATAGGGAGGAGTGGCGAGAGAAGGTCAGGGATATCCGTGCTGCCAGCACGATATGATGATGATGATGATGATGATTGTATGACATGTATCTGAAAAGTAATGGAGCCGTTGTCACAGATAATTTATTTCATTTCTAAAGTTAGAAGATATAGACATCATTTTGTAATATAATGGCCGAGGGATTTCGTTTTATATATCTTGCCTTTGGGTTTAGTTAGGCTGAGAACCTTTCGGCTCAGTGCATGGGTTAGATAGGTGCAAACATGAGCGTAGGTGTTCACGCGCGCGCGGAGCGGACGTGTCATTCAGAAATGTCACAAAAAAAATCCCAGATAGAGGATGTGACCAGGGATGTGAGTGACGTCACGCACCGGAAGCGTGGGCTGAGATTTGAGAAAAGTCAGTTAGTTGAGTTCCTGCCTGGGAAGAAGAAGGTTGACTTTCGGGGCTCGTCGTGGCCAGACGAATTTGTGCGCTACGGGCGCCGCGCCTTAGTTGGGTTGAGAGCTGACGATGTAAAAACAGTCAGCATAGAAGGTTGAAAGATAAAAAAAATAAAAATTTTCATATGTGGTGCCTTCAATAAGTTTCCAGACATTTTTGTACAGGCATTTAAAATTGTCGTAGACCTTTGAAATTTCAGTATGTTATTGTTATACATCTTATGAGATGATTGACCAATTTTTATGATTTCACATTCAAATGAACAGCTACAGTAGGAATTGGGATGCACCCTACTAAAGCCTGATTGTCACAGCTGGTGAATTTCAAAAATGCAATCTGGATGTAAGGACACTTTAGAAGAACGATATGCAATAAAATTGTGTTTTAAACACGCTCACACGAGAGGACTTCAATGGGGCCCTCCAGTAGTTGTTGGAATGGTACAACAAGTGCATTGCAGCCGGAGGAGATTACTTCGAAGGGGACTAGAGTTTCATGTGTGTACTATCAATAGAAGTGCCCACGCGAAAAAAGTCTGGAAACTTATTTAATGATCCTCGTCTGAGTATGATACGATGTTTGAAGGATTATAAACAAAATTGAAATTTCTCACCAAAGATATATTTCTAAAATTTGTCTCAATTAATCATGGTAATGTCTGTTTCAGACATATTCCCAAGATAAAGAAATAGACAATTAAAATTTTATTTATAGTTAAAATTTTATTTATGATTCGGATCATTTAATTTGATGTTATAGAATAGATTGATTGAGAGTATCATATAAAAAGGATTAAAAGTTGATAAAAAGACGTAGACTTGAACGGATCATTAATAAAATAAGCAGAAGTAAAGTGTCTGTCTTGTTCAATAAAATAGGTTTGAAAGAGAAAATCCGGTATATATATATGTGTATGTGTGTGTGTGTTTATCTGTGTATTTTTATTGCGTAAATAATTCTTGTCCATCATATTGTGTGTGAGAGTGTTAGTGTTACGTGGGACTCTCTCTCTCTCTCTCTCTCTCTCTCTCTCTCTCTGTGTGTGTGAAATGAAAAAATGAAATAAAAATGTTACAATGAAATATCAAAAAGAAATTTTATTTATTCTTAGTGACAACAGAAAAAATGCTAAGCTTAAAATAAAATCAGTAATTTAAGTAATTTTTGGCAGTATATCTTTTGGCTTATTTACCCTTTTTTTTTTCATTTTATTTAACTAGTCTCAAATTCTAATGACATATTTTAAAAGTTTAGAACTTTTTTTAGGCATCCACAAAGTAAGAAATATTACCCCTGCAAATGCATTTGGGTCGTGGGATCATTATCCTCTGGTTTATTTATGTTAAAATAAAATTGTTATTTGGAATTTTTAAGCTATTCCATACTCTCCACACATTATAGGACGATTTTTCTGAAAATGGAAATAAGGTTTGAATATTTAGATTTTAAGATTCTTTTCACGAATTTTATTTCATTTTAATTATCTGTAGATAAAAAGGAATAACTTCGTATAAAATTTAATATAGAGTTATTTAGAAGGAGCTACCATTACTACATTCCAAAGTTTAATTGCACCACACAGATGACAGTTTAAAATGCAGAAGATATTTCTGCAACACCCTGTATAATGAATAATGTAGAAAGAATCTAGTCAAAATTAATAATGTAGAAAGAATCTAGTCAAAATTAATAATGATAATTTAAGACAGCTAGAAGTATATATATATATATATATATATACATTACAATAGTATATGGTTGTCGCAATCTCACTTGGTGGGTTAGAAGCAGACCAAATGTGATATAATTTGGAGAGTACTCAATATATGTGATAAAGCTATAACATAATATCATAATAAATAAATATAAATTAGTTTTTATGTATATTTAATAGCATGGGTGCTTAACTGCAACCACTGGTTTCGTGCCGTCTTTACATGGCAATCATCAGACAGAAAAAGCTTTTTCTGCCTGATGAAACCAGTGGTTGCAGTTAAGCATCCATGGACCTTGCCGACTTTTCATGAAAAGTAAAGTTTTTATTTTCGAAAATTAGTAAGAAACATGCCACTAAAAGTATTGTCTATTGCTAGCCACTACTTTTCCCCATCTTTCTGGCAGCATTTGAATTCCATATCAGAAAAATGGCACGTCTTTTGAGGCAAACCACGTGTCAACCCATTTTTTTCATAAAAATGAAAGTGCTGCTCAGCAAGGCCATTAATCAGGATAAGTAATAATCAGAGGGGGCAATGTCTGGTGAATACAGTGTTTGTGGTAGGACTTCCCATTTAAGTGTTTCAAAGTTGGTTTTCATCAGTTTTACAACATGTGGCCTAGAATTGTCATGTTGCAAAGTCTCTTTGTCATGTCTCTGCTTGTATAATGGCTATTTTTTCTTCAATACTCGGCTCAAACACATCAATTGTAGTTAATAGTAATCTCCCATGATGGTTTCGGTCAGTTTGAGCAGTTCACAATAATCTACACCTACCTGATCCTATCAAATGCAGAGCAGAAACTTTGAACCACTGATGTTGATTCATGGCTGGGCTTACCCCACAATCTTCTATGCTTAGAGTTATCGTAGTGTATCCACTTTTTATCACCGGCCATGATACAATGAAAAAACCTTTCTTTTTCTGTCTTGGAAGCAGCTGTTCATACATGACAAGATGCCATTTGACGTCTCTTGACTTCAACTCATACAACACTCAAAGTCATTACTTTTGAATCATTCCTAATGCTTTCAAAAATGTTGAAACTAACTATTGTGTGATCAACTCCTAATGATTCTGCAAGTTCAGCTTACACCTGACATGAGTCTTCATAAAGTAATGCCTTCAATTAATATAAGGATCATTGAAAATGTTCTAAGCTTCATCCAAAGGAGTCATAGAAACAAGTCAGTTTTTCACTATTTTTCAATATATATATATACATATATACATATTTGGTGGCAACATTTATCCGTTGGTTGTAATATTTGTTGGTAACAATATTAAGGGCAATATGTGTTAGTGGCCATATTGGGGATATGTTGCCACTAAGAAATAAAGTAAAAAAGTAAAGTTTGCAACCGTAGTCGAGGGCGACCTGAAGGTTCCCTTTTCAATAGCTACTACACTGAGGTGTTGGGGAGGGCCCCACTCCTTTCCCTGAATTGCTCCACTTTACTTTTAATACGTACCTTATATTGCAGAGTGTTAAGCAAGGAGGTATCAAGTACCCTTTTAAAAGTCTTTGGTATGACGCGACCTGGTATTGAACCCAGGTCTGCCGGACCATTGGCGAACACTCTTCCCACTAGGCAAATTAGCCGGTAACTAGGTCAATGACCCGGTAACTAGGTCAATGACCTGGTAACTAGGTCAATGACCCGGTAATATTGTCCTTCAAATATTGCAACTAACAAATATTGTCCCTAATAAGACCAGTAAAGAACATTTTCAACCATAAATGTTTCTGCAACCAAATATTTGTCACCAACAAATATAGTCCCTAATAACTGCTGTCCATCAATATTGTCCATCATTAAAAATTTGCAACAACAAATGTTGACCCCGAAAAATATTATACCTAATAAAGCCAGTAACAAATATTGACATGAATAAATGTTGCATTGAGCAAATATTGCACAAAACGTATTGTCTGTTATGTCAGGAACAAATATCACCCCAGTAAACACATGAACCAATCACCAGAATAATTAGTAAACAATTAGACATTAAACTAGGACTGTTCACACAAGAAGAACTCGACTCGGTTCTCAGAAAAATTAAAAATAGGAAAGCTGCAGGGCTGGACGAGATTCCCCCTGAAGTATGGAAGACCAGACAATTCGAAGACATACTTTTCCGACACTGCAACGCAGTATACAATCAAAATCCGATTGATAGATGGATGAAGGGATGCATACTCCCCTTCCCTAAAAAGGGGGACCTCGGATTAGCCAAAAACTACCGAGGCATAACACTTACATCCATAGCAGCCAAAATCTACAATGCCCTACTACGAAACCGCATAGAACCCAAAATCGGCAACATACTTAGGAAAAACAAAAATGGCTTCCGAAGAAATAGATCCACGACCTCACAAATATTAACCATCCGTAGAATCCTTGAAGGTGTACGGGCAAAAAACCTACAAGCGACATTAATATTTGTCGACTTTACCAAGGCCTTCGATTCCATTCACAGAGGAAAGATGGAACAAATCCTACTAGCGTACGGCATACCTAAAGAAACAGTAGCAGCAATAACGATTCTCTATAGAAACACCAAAGTAAAAGTACGATCACCAGATGGAGACACGGAATACTTCGACATTGTAGCAGGAGTACTACAAGGAGACACGCTGGCCCCATACCTCTTTATCATTTGTCTAGACTACGTACTTAGAACATCGATTGACAAAATCAGAGAGAATGGCTTCGAGCTGACGAAGAAAAGAAGCAGAAGGTACCCCGCAAAAACAATTACCGACGCCGACTACGCCGATGACATAGTGATACTGGCAAATACACCTGACCAAGCCGAAACACTACTGCATAGTTTGGAACGACCAGCCGCAGGCATAGGCCTGTATGTTAATGCACACAAAACGGAATATATGTGCTATAATCAAAAGGGGGACATCTCCACTCTAGACGGAACCCCTCTTAAACTAGTAGACAAATTCACTTACCTAGGAAGCAGCGTCGAATCAACCGAAAAGGACATCGACACGAGGTTAACGAAAGCATGGACACCTATCAATAGGCTATCGATTATATGGAAATCAGACCTAACCGATAAAATGAAACGCAGTTTCTTCCAGGCAGCGGTCACATCGATACTGCTATATGGATGCACTACATGGACGCTAACAAAACGGCTGGAGAAGAAGCTAGACGGCAATTACACAAGAATGCTGCGAGCAATCTTGAACAAGTCCTGGCGGCAACACCCCACAAGACACCAACTGTACGGCCACCTGCCTCCTATCACGAAAACTATTCAAGTTAGACGAACCAGACATGCAGGACACTGCTGGAGAAGCAGGGACGAACTCATAAGTGATGTACTCTTATGGACCCCCACACATGGCCGTGCAAAAGCAGGACGACCAGCACGAACACACATTCAGCAGCTATGTGAGGATACGGGATGTTGTCCTGAAGACCTGCCTGGGGCGAT
Organism: Sepioteuthis lessoniana; assembly: GCA_963585895.1. NCBI lineage: Eukaryota > Metazoa > Mollusca > Cephalopoda > Myopsida > Loliginidae > Sepioteuthis > Sepioteuthis lessoniana. The sequence continues at coordinate 56,351,596 of OY757934.1, read as the reverse complement.
GAACGATAGGGAGGAGTGGCGAGAGAGGGTCAGGGATATCTGTGCTACCAGCGCGACATGATGATGATGATGAAATGTTGCAACAAACGTTGCCACCAAGAAATATTGTCATAAAGAAGGACATTGACGAATATGTTGTCCCTGATAAAGCAGCCAACAAATAAGTCATTTGAGAAATATTGTCTTCATAAATGTTGCCACAACACATGTTACCATTAACAAATATTGATACAAATGTTGCCACCAATAAATGTGGCCACTGACAAATATGTTGTCCCTAAAAAGTCATGAAGAAATGTAGCAATTAACAAATAGTGTCCTAACAAATATTCCTAAACAAATTTGGTTGCAACATCTCGAAGAGACAATAATTGTCCATGGCTTACTTTTGGACTATTTTTTGGTTACAGCATTTGTTGGTAGCAACATTTAAGAAGAGACAATATTTGGGACAGTATTTGATAGTGGAAAAATTTGTTGTTGGTAAAATTTAAGAAGACAATAAACATCAGTGACCTATTGGAGGATAATATTTCTTGGTGGAGACATTTGTTAGCGGCAATATTCAAGAAGAAACAATATTTGTCGACGGCCAACTTTGGGACAGTATTTGTTGGTGGCAACATGTGTCTGAGTCAATATTTGTTGCTGGCAAGATTCGTTGGTTGCAACATTTAAGAAGAGACAGTATTTGTTGCTAGCCTAATTTGGGACATCACTTATTGGTGGCAACAATTGTTGGTGGAGACATTTAAATATTTCCAGCAACAAATGTTGCTACCGGTAAATACCAATAAAAGACAATATTTGTCAATGGCCTACTTTGGGACAGTATTTGTTGGGGAAAGTTTTTTGGGGTAACATTTGTTTTCGGCAACATTTAAGAAGAGGCAATACTTGTTTGAGGAAACATTTAAGAAGAGGCAGTATTTATTCGGGGAAACATTTGATGTTTGCAACATTTGATGCTTGAAACATTTGATGGTTGAACAATATTTTTTCGGAAGAAACATTTAAAAAGAGACTGTATTTGTTCAGGGAAACATTTGATGGTTGAACAATATATGTTCAGAAGAAACATTTAAAAAGAGACTATATTTGTTCAGGGAAACATTTGATGGTTGAAACATTTAAGAAGAGACAATATTTATCAAGGGCCTAATTTGGGACAGTATTGTTGGTGGAAAAATTTTGGGGGAAACATTTAAAAAGAATCAATAATCGTCTATGACCATCTTTAGGAGAGTATTTTTTGGTGGCAACATTTTTGGTTACAACATTTAAAAATACACTATAATTCTGGATGGCCAATATTGGGATAATATTTCTGGGTGGAACATTTACGGGTGGCAACATTTGTTGGCGGCAATATTTGTTCATAGCAACATTTAGAAATAGAAAATATTTGTCAATGTCCTACTTTGGTACAGTATTTGATGGTGGCAACATTTGTTGGTGGAAAAATTTGTTGATTGCAACATTTAAGAAGAGACAATATTTGTCGATTGCCTACTTTGGGACATCATTTGTTGGTGGAAAACATTTGATGGTGGCAACATTTAAGAAAAGACAATAATTATCGAAGAGACAATATTTGTCGATTGCCAACCTTAGGACAGTATTTGTTGGCAGCAACCTTTGTAGTTTGATACATCTAATAAGGGACAATAATTTTTGAAGGCCTACTCACGGACTGTATTTGTTGGTTGAAACAATTGTGCATTGCAGCATTTAAGAAGAGATATTTTGTGTCTATGACTTACTTTAGGACAGTATTTTTGAGAAGAAACAATATTTGTTAATGACATAATTTGGACAATATATGTTGGTGGCAACATGTGTCCGTGGCAATATTTGTTACCGGCAACATGCAATGGTTGCAACACTTAGGAAAAGACAATATTTGTCAATGGCATCCTTAGGGACAGTATTTCCTGTTGGAAAGATTTGTTAGTGACAATATTTGTTAGTTGCAACATTTAAGAAAGGGCAATAATTATTGATGGCCTTATCTGGAACAATATTTATTGGTGGCAATATCTAAGAAGGGACAATATTTGTCGATTGCCTTTTTTGGGACAGTATTTGTTGGTGGAAAATATTTGGTGGTCGCAACATTTAAGAAGAGACAATATTTGTCGATTGCAAACTTTGAAACAGTATTTGTTGGTAGCAACATTTGTCCTTAGCAGCATTTGTCCCTAACAACATTTAAGAAGAGACAATATTTGTTGAGGGCCTAATTTGGGACAATATTTATTGGTAACAACATTTGTTGGTGGAAACATTTAAGATAAGACAATAATTGTCAATGTTATAGTTTGGGACAGTACTTGTTTGTAACTACATTTGTTGAATTGCAATCAACAATTGTTTAGGAAGGGACAATAATTGTCGATGGCCTAATTTGTGACAGTATTTGTTAGTGGCAACATTTAAATAGAGACAATGTTTGTCGATGGCCTACTTTGGGACTTTTTTTGTAAAGTGAAGCATTTGTTAGTTGCTGCATTTATTATTTGTAACATTTTGGGGCAACATTTGTTTGTTCAACATTTAAGAACGGGCAATAATTGTCGATGGCCTAATTTGGTACAGTATTTGTTAGTAGCAACATTTGGCGGTGGTAGCTTTTAAGAAGAAACAATATTTGTCAATGGCCTATTTTGGGAAGGAATCCGTTATTGGAGGCATTTGTTGATTGCAAAACCTAAGAAAAGACAATATTTGGCGATGTTCTACTTTAGGAGAGTATTTGTTGGTAGCAACATTTGTTGCTTGCAACATTTAGTAAGGGACAATAATTGTCGATGGGACCGTATTTGTTGGTGGAAACATTTGTGGGTTGCTGCATTTAAGGAGAGACATTTATTGTCTATGACTTACTTTAGAGTAATATTTGTTGTTAGCAACATTAGTTGCAACAGTCAAGAAGATACAATTTTTGTCAATAGCCTTACTTGTTGGGGTAAACATTTGTTGGTGACAATATTTAAAAAGAGACAATAATACTTTGGGACAGTATTTGTTGGCAGCAACTATTGTTGATTGCAACATTCAGAAGAAACAATAATTGTCGATTGATAACTTTGGGACAGTATTTGTTGGTGGCGACATTTGTTAGTGGAAAAATTTGTTGGGGCAACATTTGTTTGTTCAACATTTAAGAACGGGCAATAATTGTCGATGGCCTAATTTGGTACAGTATTTGTTAGTAGCAACATTTGGCGGTGGTAGCTTTTAAGAAGAAACAATATTTGTCAATCGCCTACTTTGGGACAGTATTTGTCGGTGGAAACATTTGTTGGTTGCAACATTTAGGAAGAGACAATAATTTTTATGGCCTACTATGGGACAGTATTTGTAGATGAAAAATATTTCATGGTGGCAACATCTAAGAAGAGACAAAACTTGTCGATGGCCTACTTTAGGACAGTATTTGTTGGTTGCAAAACTTGTAGCTTGCAACATTTAGAAGGGGGACAATAATTGTTGATGGCCTACTTCCGGATCGTTTTTGTTTGTGGTAATAATTGTTGGTTGCTGCATTTAAGAAGAGACAGTTAGCGGCTATGACTTACTTTAGGATAGCATTTTTTGCAACATTTAAGAAGAGATAATATTTATATTTTATGACGTAATTTTTGACAGTATTCGTTGGTGGAAGCATATGTTGGTGGAAGCATTTTCAAGAAGAGACAATATTTCTCGATGACATAATTTGAGTAATATTTGTTTGTGGCAACATGTGTCTATGGCAATATTTGTTGCCGGTGACATTCGTTGGTTGCAACATTTACGAAGAGACAATATTTGTCGATGACCTATTTTTGTATCGTATTTGTTGGTTGCAACATTTAAGAAGTGTCAATATTTGTCGATGACCTATTTTGGTATCGTATTTGTTGATGGCAACATTTAAGACGAGACAATATTTGTCGATGACATAATTTGGTATCGTATTTGTTGGTTGCAACATTTAAGAAGAGACAATATTTATCGATGACCTATTTTGGTATCGTATTTGTTGGTGGCAACATTTAAGAAGAGACAATATTTGTCGATGGCTTACTTTATCACAGTATTTGTTTGCAACATTTTTGGTTGAAATATTTAAGAAAGGAAATTATTTATCGATGGCCTAATTTGGGATAGTATTTGTTGGTGGCAAGATTTTTGGGGGGCAAATTTTTTTTTTATGACAACATTTAAGAAAACTCAATAATAGTCAATGGACTAATTTATGACAGTATTTGTTCGTAACCACATTTGTTGGTTGCAGCATCTAAGGAGGGACAATATTTGATAATTACCTAATTACGACTATATTTTTGGTAGTCTCATTTTCTGATGCCAACACTTAAGAAGGTACAATTTTTGCCAATGTCCTAGGACAGTATTTGTTGGTGACCACATCTGTTGGTGGCCATTTAGCCGGAGGTTTGGTTATTATTTTTAACGGGGGAAAGCTTTGTTTTTTTGGTGGGGTGCGGGGAAAGGATAATATTTGTTTGTGTTTAGCGAGGAAGATGGTGTAACGTATGTGTGTGTGTGTTTACATTGAGTTGTTTCCTCGCTATGTTTGTAAGGTAATAAAGGAAGGGCGTGGAAGTAAGATGCCGATAGTCGAAATGAGTTTTTAGGAATTGTTTTTTGTTTGCAGCATGGAATATTGGGTTTGCTTTTATGCTGCAAGTCTCGTAGTGAGTAAGGAGACGAAATGGAGTTATGAGAAAGTTGAGAAAGGCAGCGCGTGTCGTCGGACGTGCGAGGGATTGTGTTCGCCGTAGTTTTGCGAAAGCCATATTGCCGTTGGAGGAAAAGAACTTTGGAGTCACCGTGAGTTTCGTGTGTCTGGTATTTGGGGAGAGTGTGCATTGTCTCCATTAAAGTGCCCCAGAGGTGAATTGAGAGCTTGGTGCCAAGAGCTTAATTGTGCGTCGCATCGACATAGCCAATTTTGGGGGTGACATAAAGTTGTTCCTGTGCGTGGCATGTTGAATGTATCTAATTCATATTCAACTGGGATTCCTTGCAAGGAATCCATAAATTAGATAGGTTCCCTCATGTGTCCATGCTGCTGCTGCTATTTAAGAGCCGCCAGTGAGACGTCTGCACTGGGCGGCGTTGTCCAGCTAAAGAGACTGTGTTTGGCAGCTTACCCAATTTCTGCTGCCCGGGAAAGGAGATCCGGAATGAATAGGATAAGTCATCCTGATTGGGTAAAATTATGCGTCGAATTAAATTGCGCGCCAAACCAAAATCCCTTCTGCTGCAGCCACATTTGTTGGTTACAGCATTTAAAACAAGACAATAATTGCCGATGGCCTAATTTGGGACAGTATTTGTTGTTGCCAACCTTTACTGATGACCATATTTGTTCGTTGCAACATTTAAGAAGAGACAATATTTACTGATGGTCTAATTTGGGACTGTATTTGCTTATGCTATCAATATTTCTTAGTGGCAACATTTGTTGGTGGCAGCACTTAAGAAGAGACAATAGTTGTCGATGTCCTAACAATTAATATAATCATAAACGTTGCCACCAGCAAATATTGTTCCATATAAAGCCACTGATACATATCGTTCCCTAACTAAGTCCACAAGAAATGTTGTCAACAACAAATATTGTCATCATAAATGTTACCATCAACAAATATAGTCTTCAGTAATGTTCCGTATGTCACACGCAGAGATTGCCAGATTTTCTGGTCATGGTGTAGCAGAAAGAACGAATTTTCAATTGTGCATCAGACCACCATTAAATCACGTGGTGATTCATATTTTCAAACTTATTGTCTGGCGCGGGAATTATTTGGCCGTTGAAGTTCGATTTGTATATTTCGTCCAATGAGAATGACTTATGCCATTCTGCCCGGATGACTTTCCCGGGCAATATAAAAAGTGATGTAACATTCTTTCGCCCTCTCTTTCCTCGACGGAATCCAGCAGCAGACAGACCACATTTCAACACGAGAGAGCGCATTTAACATTGGACCACTGTTTCCTTTAGGAGACCTTTCCTTATCAATTATTTCTTTCTCCTGAATTAACTGGACCTCAAACTTCTGGCTGAATGCTAAATTCCTGCTCAACTATTTACAAGTGTCCTTCTTCTATTATTACTCACAGCAAAAGAAAAATTTCGTCTCAAGTTGTCATTAAAGCTTTCCTTTTGAAACATCAATATTCTCGTCGTCTCATTTGTTTTTTTGTTTTTTTACTTTTTCTTAATATAACAAAGACAACAGGCCTCATCAACTTTAATTGCCATTTTAGTTAAAATGGTAACCTTATCTGGCCTCTTGTTATAATGGTAATTCAATTTATAATGATTTTCCTCTATTTAGAAAAATGTATGTCTGTACTGATTTTTAAAGAACTTTTTAACTTCTCATTGATTAACAGGGTATTATAAATCTTAGAAGCTATAGAAGAAAGACTCCTACCTCTGTAGTTCTTTGGGATTCCAAGGTCACCTTTCTTTGAGAATAGGAAGATGGAGCCTTTCGTTCATTTCTCCTTTGTGTTTTAGTTATTGACATCGTTGCACGATAAGCTGTATCATGATTTATGGAACTATAAAAAAAACTAATTCTATCACTTAGTAGTTTTATGACGTAACTTGCTTGGGTTGAGCCTAATCAATCGGCAACCGATAATGTAACTGGTTTATAAGAAGCCACCACTGGTATCGTATTGTTAGACATTGTTTAGATTGGGTTGATTGGTGTTCTTCATGACCATATGGGGTCAGGCGGAGGTCAAGGGCAAGCTGTGTTGCCGTTTGATATCTGACTCCATTCTGGGGTTATTTTATTTTACCCCACGTTGTCTAGTTGATATAACTCCTTGAACAAGAAAGGCCCAAAAAGAATGATACGAAAGAAGACAGCAACAGATTGGAGACGAAGACGTTTCTTTTATATTTTCCTTTATTTCCTGGGTTCAATAACCATTCAATGAGTGAGGGAATTTTCCCCGAATACAATTGGAATGGTTGAATCCCCCAAGTCAAGGTGTTTAAAAATACCTTAATCGTTTCTTGGTAAATGTGTGTCCTCATTTGGTATTTTAAATCTCTAACTACATGTTAGTCGCTTTTGTGGTGTTTGTTGAAGTCCAGTGTTTTAGTTCGTAGTTCCATTTCGTGGTCTTTTATATTTCGGCATACTGTTAACCGAGAGGGCTGCTACTAGTGAAAGGACTAGCCAATACTTCGTCCAAAGACGAATGCGTGACATCTTCCAACTGTTAGCAAGGTGTTGTCACTTCGCCAGTCCCTGCCTGAAAGAAAATGAACTTCCTCCTTTTGTCGGGAGGTCCCTTTTTCTTTACGCATGCGTCGTCCCTTTTTCCTTTCAGAGACCCTAGGAAGTTTCAGCATATTTTAATAATTTTCTTTTTTAATTCAAGTTAATTTAAAAAAAAATATTTATTCATTCCCTACAACCATCAACCCCTCTGTCCACATTGTGTTTTGATCAAAAAGTTGAGAAGGTCGCTTGATGAAGTCACTGAAGTTTAGAACCGGTGTAACATACCCATGATACGGATATGTGAAATAGACATAATGTTCATAAAATGTTCATAAACATATATAGGAATCCGAAAACACGAAATTGGTTCAGGTACGAAATTTTATTCACCTTTTTGAGTTTTAAGATTTTTCGTCATGAGGAGAGAGAGACACAATCTTTCTATGCTGACTGCTTTTACATCGTCAGCTCTCAACCCAACCAACGTGCGGTGCCCGTAGCGCACAAATTCGTTTGGCCTCGCCTAGCTATGAATCTCGTCCCTCTCGTTCGGAAGCAGGAACTCAACTAACTGCTTTTTCTCAAATCTCAGCCCACGCTTCCGGTGCGTGACGTCACTCACATCCCCTGGTCATAATTCCTATCTGGGATTTTTATTTTGACATCTCTGAATAACACATCCTCTCCGTACGCGCATGAACACCTGCGTTAATGTTGCACCTAACTAACCCATGCGCTAAGCGAAAGGTTCTCAGCCTAACTAAACCGAAAGGCAAGATATATAAAACGAAATCCCTCGGCAATTATATTACACTTGTAAGGGGCCAGCGGTTACATCAAAATTATTCTCCAATACAAATAAAAAGAAAACAACAAATCAGCATAGTTTAGAAATGTAACAATTCGTTTTCTTTATATTGTTTGTTTTATATAACTGTTTTAACCCTTCTCTTTACTGCCTTAGTCAAGTGATAATGAAATCTGTAATTCCGTTATAAACGGTTTTGTAATAAGTCAAATTAAAACCAGTATTCTTCTTTAAATCATCATCATCATCATGTCGTGCCGCTAGCACGGATATCCCTGACCCTCTTTCGCTACTTCTCCCTATTATTCATCGCTTTTGGCAGGTCTTCAGGGTTACATCCCGTATCCTCACATCGCTACTGTAAGTATGTTCGAGCTGGTCATCCTGCGTTTGCTTGGCCATATGCAGGGGTCCATAGGAGTACATCACGGATGAGTTCGTCTTTGCTTCTCCAGCAGTGTCCAGCGTGTCTGGTTCGTCTAACTTGTATAGTTTTCGTGACGGGAGGCAGTTGGCCGTATAGTTGGTGCTTTGTGGGGTGTTGACGCCAGGACTTGTTCAATATTGCTATCAACATTCTTGTGTAATTGCAGTCTAGTTTCTTCTTCAGCCGTTAAGTTAGCGTCCAAGTAGTGCATCCATATAGTAGTATCGATACAACTGTTATATAGTCATCTACAGCATCACAACGACACAATAATTAAACAGACGCAATGACAAAGACAGACGCAGGAATAAACGACGCAGGAAGACTTCTTTACAAAAATATATACCTCTCACTTTATTGCAAGGGTTCGAAAGGGTTGTTCAAGGGTTGCATGTGAGAGGGAGCTGGAGACCGAATATAAACTATAATATCTTGACCCCACTGTTATGACCGTCACGTTGTGTCTTTCTCGTTCTTTAGTGCTGCTCAACCGGAGGCCTAGGGCCCACTGCTGAATGCTGGCTTTCTTTATTGCATCTTATCAGCATCTTCTCTGGACCCCAAACTCCATCGGGGTTTCCGAGGGCCCCCTCGGTCGGGTGTGGCTTTCCTTACCACATCTGGTCTCTAGTTGTCTGGAATTCTACTGGCAACTGCTCTGGCTCGTCGAACTCAACTTAATTATATAATCGTTCGACGCCCACTCGATCTTTGAAATCGAATGTTTAATCGTCATCAAGCGGAAATAACTGTCATGCAATTCAGAGGTCACTCTCTTCCGGTGCATCACTCTGTAGTGTACCATGGGAATTACCTTGTCCCATTTCATCAGCTAATTTCCGCCCACGCGATTTCTTCTCCTAACTGCCATTAGAATGTGTTACTTCCTTCCGGTGCATCACCTTGAATGGCATTTTTGGCCGGGTCAAAAGGTCAAAACATAACACAACTACTGCCTGGAAGACACTGCGTTTCATTTTATAGGTCAGGTCTGATTTCCATATAATCGAGAGCCTATCGATAGCTGTCCATGCTTTCGTTAGTCGTGTGTCGATGTTTTTTTCGGTTGATGAGACGCTACTTCCTAGGTAGGTGAATTTGTCTACTCGTTTCAGAGAGGCTCCGTCTAGGGTGGTAATGTCGCCTGTTTGGTTGTAACACATATATTCAGTTTTGTGTGCATTGACATGGTCGCTAACAATTATTGGGGCTGGCATAAGGTCTCAGATTTAGGAGGTCTCACAAAGGGACGTAGATTCCAATGGCAGTGAAAGTAGACTCTTAGTTCACTGACTCTGGAATCTGCACTACAGTTGTAAACACTCTAGTAGTAAGACAAGTCTTTAGCATTCAGGGGCTGGCCTAAGATTTTCTGTTCTGAAAGTCTTGTAAACTGATGTGGATTCCAACAGAAGCAGTTACTTGACTCTCTTCGTCAATCGTCTGAACTATGAGATTTCAAAATCTTCAGTGTATTAAATCTGGTCTTTGAATGGGCTGGGAATAGTTATGGAGTGCAGCTATCTCTTCATCCTTAATGTCAATTTCTGACTTATTCAGGTTTTCTTTAAAACAGGTTCTCAAAAATTGAGAATTGCTCCTTTTTTAGTGGTCAGAAGGCTGGATCTATCCATTTAACTCTAAACCTATTTTAATTTGTCTCATTTACTCATACCAGATACCTGCAGAGTCTTATAACTCTCTTATTCCTCATACTTTCTATATATTCAGCCGAGCCCTCATCCCTGGGCAGGCACAATTATCTTTCATGATAGATCTGATTTTCAAAATTAGCAGGCAAAAAAGAGCTCTCAAAATTTTCAAACAAACAATATTTTCCTATCAGATCAGCCACCCAGATATTTTTCTGTGAATAATTCTGCCTCCCTCCCTCTCTTTCTCTGATAATTTCATATATTTACCAGACTGACCCTCTTGCTTGTTAAGTCATTTTTATCTTTTTTATTCTCCAAGTAGATTCATTGTCCAGAAAATATTAAGCAATGTGGATTTTCTTACCAGATCCTGGGCATTTTTAATTCAAACAAACTTGTTTCTGGCAGACAATCTCAGAAATAATCCAGATGACATTTTTTTGTTCAATCCTCCCTGTTTATCTAAGTCTTATCTTTTGGGTTTCCAAATATTTTCTCCAGTATCTAAGATTTTCACAAGAACCTTTTCACTTATTCTGCTCGCTTTCAATAAATTAACCTCTTCTTGGCTCTAGTATAACAGTTTTTGCCATCTTTTTTAAAGTTTTACTCTGATGAAGACAATGGAAAAAGTGTTTTGTTTGTAAGTCTTCATTCCTTACTAGATCATCTACCATGTGTTATCATATTGTTGTCCCTGTTTGGGGTCCCATCATGTACTTTTAGCTGACCTGGTGTTGATGAGATTTGTAATTTATCAGTAAAGAACTCATAATGATACTGTGGTAAACCTAATTTTATTTAATTCCAACTTAAACTCAGTGGAGATGTATATCGCAGAGAAAAGAGATTTTTGAGATGTGACTTTGTGAAATTATCTCCTTTGTGGAGGCTACTGAGGATTTGATCCAACACCTAGAATTTAATATCCAAGAGAAAATTATTAGATGACTCTAGAACTCAACGTCCTAATATTCTAATTCCAAGACTGGAGTATGTATTTGCATAACCCCAAAAGCAGGATGTGATACAAAGTAAATTTTTTAAGTAGAGTATAATGGGATCTACACAAGGATTCTGCATGCTGTTTTAAACATACCCTGGAAGCAGCACCCTATAAAACAGCACTTACTTCTCATCTTACAAACCATCCAAGTAAGATGAACAAGATATGTGAGGAATTGATTGAGAAGTTAAGACGAAAACATAAGTGATGTTCTTCTATGGACTCCTACATATGGACACACCAGTATTGGTTGACCAGCAAAACCTTGTTTTTCCATATAATCATGAGAAGTTTGTTACTTGAATTTCATCTTGTGTACAAAATCATTAGACAGAAATATATTTCTTCATGTTTTTGGTTCACACCAGAAACTGAAAATACGGGACCGAAATAAATTTATAATCATGAATTAACCGGTCTTTGGTTTTTTTTCTAAAAGAAATATTGCTCTGTAATAAATTACATTGAGCTCTCTACCAGGAAAATTTAAATGTTCAGTTCTTGAATGATTTTCTTGTCCTGAGGGAATTACTCCAAACTTTTTAACCTGACCGAATATTACCCATATATATATATAATCAACAAAAAACAGTTAAAATCTTTTTCAAATTTGAATATATTTTTAAGCAATGACACAACTTCTTATTATCAAATAAAATGTTCAAAATAATGTTTGATTTTTGTAAACATGAATATTAACGCAAATGTTAGTCAGCATCAGTTTTGACATGGAAACAGTCTTGAGATAAGCACTCTCTGATGACAAGCTTTGGCTGAGAGTGACTAGGATTAATAAGAAATTAATAAGATTTATTTATGTGCTGATTTTTCTTTACACCCCAACACGCCCACACACCTCCACATCCACACACCCACACCCACACACACCCACATCCACACCCACAAACACATATATATATATATAGTTACATTACTAAGCTTAGTTTACATTGGCACAAAATCCAGTTGTCAGGTGTAATCAGTAAGGGTCAAATTGACTGCAATATTGAAATGGTTTGTGAAAAGTACTTGCATAACATTGTGCTATGGTAGTAGCCCCACCCATTATGTCTATAACCAGGAAAAAAACTATGTTAGAAATCTGAACTCATACAATTATTTTTATGCTATTTAGATAAACTAAACCTCTGATTTTTATTCCTGGTTCACTTTTATTTTCTAAAAAGACCAAGAATTTAAAACATAACTTACAGTCAATATACGGAGGTGAGTCAAAAGTTTTGCAATATTTTGGTAATGACAGACAATTCAGCAGCTCTGAATGCTTTTGCTGAGGTTTTTTAAGATAGCAAACCAAACTTGACTATGAGATACTGAGCTCGCCTGATACTCTTTGAGTGTTACTTGCCAGATTTGCTTTGAAGCAGAGCCTTGGAATCTATGTGGGGGAATTCTTATGGCGTAATGGCTAGAGTGCCGGACTCTGGTTTTGAAGTAAGTGAGTTCAAATTCCAGTCATACTATTACATGATGAATTCAATAAGTTTCCAGATTTTTTTGTACAGGCATTTAGAATTGTCGTAGACTCTTGAAAATTCAGTATGTTATTACTATACATCTTATGAGATGAATGACCAATTTTTATGATTTCACGTTCAAATGAACAGCTACAACAACAATTGGAATACACCCTACTAAAGCCTAATTGTCACAGCTGGTCAATTTCAAAAATGCAATCTGGACGTGAGGAAGAACAATATGCAATAAAATTGTGTTTTAAACTTGGATAAAATGCCATAGAAACGTATGGTATGCTTCAGACTGCTTTTGGAGCATCTTGCATGAATCGAGCATCAGTTTTTGAGTGGCATAAGAGATTCAAGGAAGCCAGGGAGTCTGTGAGGGATGATGAGAGGTGTGGGAGGGGTAAGGAAGTTAATACATCAGAGTTGATTGTCCAAAGGGTTAGGGTTAGGGTTACTATGTTGAGGTTTTAAGGGAGTTCAGGAAGAGATTCCTAGGGAAGAGGCCAGCACCCTTCAAATCAGGTCAGTGGCATTTCCACCAGGACAATGCACCAGTCCACAACTCCATCCTTGTCAAAGAGTATTTGACCCAGATGGGCATCAAAGTTTCTCAGCCTCCCTATCGTCCAGACCTTGCTCCTTGCGACTTTTGGTTATTCCCTAAAATTAGAGGCTGTTGTTATGAGACAATTGAGGATATGAAAGAGGCTGTGACGAAGGTCATTGACACGCTCACACAAGAGGACTTCCATGGGGCCTTTCAGAAGTTGTTGGAACGGTACAACAAGTGCATTGCAGCCGGAGGAGATTACTTCAAAGGGGACTAGAGTTTCATGCGTGCACTATCAATAAAAGTGCCCATACGAAAAAAGTCTTGAAACTTATTTGATGATCCTCGTATGTTCCCTTTTGGACTAATACTCTTGGGAAAAGTATGAGCTCCCTTTCCCCCCTAGCTATGGGTTAAAGTGTCTTCCAAAATACATTGACCTGCTGGGATACAGGATATAGTTTGGAAGACCTGCCAGATGTGCTGGAAGATTGGGATGGATAGAGAGAGAGAGTCAAAGAAATCTTTGCTTGATGATGATGATGATGATGATGATGATGGGTTAATTAGTATCACTACTATACTTCTTCAATATAGAGAATCCAGAGACCCCAAAGTGGCAGCAGCAGGTATCCAAACAAGATCTGGCAGGAAATGGAGTGCAGAGGAAGAATTGCGAGTAGCGGAGGAGAGAATCAAACATAAGAAGATTCTAGACACAATTGCTATAGAAGGAGCGAGATTGGGTTATTTCCCCAACTCTCAAACCAGCAAGGCTAAGGGTAAAGAGAGGCATCAAATTATTCAAGATGAAGTGTGAACGGGGATAGAGGAGACAAGACACTGCAAGATGGTAGGCCTGAGCAGAATCCATGGTTTTAGACTTTCCTGAAATTGCCTGGACAATAATAGAAATACTGAATAAACTGAAAGAAAGACAAGATAAACTCATTTGTAAAAATCTAACCTATTATATACATAATATACATACAAGTATATGTCCCAATATCACTGCTCATTGGCATAGTGAATAGAGTGTTCGCCAATGGTCTGGGAGACCTGGGTTCAATCCTAGGCCGTGTCATACCAAAGACTTTAAAAATGGTACTTGATACATCCTTGTTTAACACTCTGCAATATAAGGTATGTATCAAGGGTAAAATGGAGCAATCCTGGGAAAGGAGTGGCGCCCTCCCCTACACCTTGGTGTAGTAGCTATTGAAAAGGGAGCCTTCGGGTCGCCCGCAACTATGGTCGCCAACTTTACTTTTATATGTCCCAACAGCTAAAACTATACATATATTGTTCCATAGACAATATGTATGTTGAAGGGGTACAAAATAGAAAAAGGCTTACTGGATGAGTATAGACGATATAACTATGTGGCTTTACTTTTCCCTGGCAGGATCAGAAACAATGTCACTATTGGTCAAAGACCAGAGTTGAAAAGAGGTTAAGAATGGCTTTCTAGAATTGTCATCTGACCCACAACAGGACTTCTAATGGACATGCAAATTATCTAAGAGAGATAATCAGTTTTGATAAATATCTACATGCATCTGTTAATTTTTTTTATGGAGGCATTCATGGTGTAATGGACACTGTCATAGGAAATGAACACTTATCAGAGGTCATATCCTGGATGAGACTACTTGCATTTCACATAGCATTAATACCCTTGGGAAAGGTATGAATCCAATTATTCTCCCTCCAGCTATGAGTAAATAGTTGGGAAGACTGGGCTCTTTAACCTTGGCCTGGCAACCAGTCTAGGAGAAGGAAAACTCTGTTTCAAACCTATTAAACTCTTCTTAAAATTGACCTTGTATCTCAGCCTGCTTTTGCAGAGGCGTTGGTAAATGTATCTTTTAATTTTAGTTGCTTTTTATTTGAAATTCGCACTGATTGTTATTTTGATAAACAGTACATATTGGAAGTAATAATAAATGATAAACTCTTGTTGAGACCAGAACTTGCATCCCCTTTGACCCAGAGAAAGCTTGATTATTTGTACATGCTATTTTTAATGCTATGTTATAAGTGCCATTGTATCACAGAGATCTAACAATGGTTAATAAAAAATGCTATTGATACTAGAAATGTGTAAAACCAATTATATCAAACATGGTGCTGATAGATCAAGAGATAAAGTAAGGGATAGGTTTAAAGGTGTGATTTAGACTTTTGCTATGACTCTTTTAGATTAGTGGTAAAGTAGCTGGTATGAATAACCTGTGACAAAAAGGGACGTGAGTTCAATTCTGACTGAAAGCTATTGCTTTATTATTGTCCCTGATAAATGACACTCTTGGTAGTTGCAGAAATGATTAGCGAGTGAGTTAGAAAAGTAAATAGAACTAAAAACTGAAAGAAAATACTAAGGTGAGTCAAAAGTTATGCAATATTTTGTTACATACTAATTTGTGGTGTGTATATAAAAAAACCAAAGCAGTTCAAACAATGGAATGTTCCTGCAAGGTTTGGTTATATTATAGTAGTTGGTGCACTAAAACATTGTGCTGTGGCAGTATACCTGCCTTCCCCAAACAGGAGAGGGATTCTGCTTTCAATCTGCTGATTCTTCTGCTTGGCTGGTTATGTCATCTGATGGTACAACCAATTCTCTTATCAGCCCATGTTGTGTTTTTGATCCAAGCAGTGGATAAATCACTTATCAAAGTCACCAGTTGATGAGTGGACGGATGAGAGCACACAATTAAGAAAGTAAATTAAGTCGAACACCAACAGAGAACAGGACACTGCTTTGTAACAATCATCATCATCATGTTGCGGTGCTAGCACGAATATCCCTGACCCTCTCTCACCACCCGTCTCTATTGTCCATCGCTCCCAGGAGGTCTTCTAGGCTACATCCTGTATCAGCAAAGAGCTGTTGTATATAGGTTCTAGCTGGTCGTCCTGCCTTTGTTTGTCTATGTGAAGGGGTCCACAGAAGTATGTCACTTATGAGCTCATCCTGACTTCTCTAGCAGTGTCCCACATGTCTTGTTTGTCAAACAAAGATAGTTTTCACGATGAGTGGTAGGTGGCTGTACAGCTGCTGTTTTGTGGGGTGCTCCCTCCAGGACTTGTTCAATACAGTTCACAGCATTCTTGTGTAATTGCCGTCAAGTGTTTCCTCCATATGTTTATTTAGTGTCCATATGGTGCTGGCATATAGCAGTATCAACATGACCTCTGCTTGGAAAAAACTGTATTTCATTTTATCGGTCAAACTAGGACATAATACCTCAAAAGCAACCAAAAACATTTCTTGTGTGAAAGGAAAAGGTGCAGTTGATCACAGTATAGTAAACAGATGGGTCAAAAAATCTCACTCAGGTTGTAAGAAACTGACAATCAAGCAAGGTCAGTGAAGGTTAAAACCGTGGATTCGAAGGCTGTGCTCCAAGCCATAGAAGCAAATCTAACCAGTAGAAGCTGTAGATTATCAAGTGAGCTTGATTTTCACCAGTCCAGTAGGGTTCATCACCTTCAATCATCAGCAAAAGCTTTTTCAGCTGCCAAATTGTATGTCTCAATCCCAAAATATTGCAAAACTTTTGACTCATTCTTGTGCCAGTTAAAATCAATAATAATAATAATAATAATAATAATAAAGATAATAATTAACATTCATAACACTTTAGCTGGAAGTTTGTTCGTTGTGTTATTTTAGGCGAGAAGATATTTTGTTATTGCTGAGCGAGAAAAAGTTGTAACGCGCATGTGGGTTTACGCTAAGTGTGTATTTCCCTCGCTAAGTTTGTAAGGTAATAAAGGAAGGATGAAGAAGTAAGATGCCGATAGTCGAAATGTTTTTGGGAATAGTTTTTATTTGCAGCATGGAATATTGGGTTTGCTTTTTGTGCTGCAAGTTTTGTAGGAAAGATTGTAAGGAGACGAAATGGAGTTATGAGAAAGTTGAGAAGGCAGCGCATATCGTCGGATGGTGTTCGCCGTAGTTTAGCGAAAGACTTGTTTGCCGTTGGAGGAAATAAACTTTGGAGTCACCGTGAGTTTTGTGTGTCTGGTGGATTTTGGGGAGAGGTGTGTGTTGTCTCCATTATAGTGGCCCAGAGGTGAAATGAGAGCTAGGTGCCGAGAGCGGAATAAGGCATCGCATCGACATAGCCAATTTTGGGGGTGACATAAAGTTGTTCCTGTGGTGGCGTATTGAATGTATCTAATTCATATTCAACTGGGATTCCTTGGTCTAAACGAAATAGACGCAAAAAATCCATGAATTAGATAGGTTCCCTCATGTGTCCATGCTGCTGCTGCTATTGAAGAACGGCCAGGGGGACGTCTGCACTGGCCGGCGTTGTTCAGCCAAAAAGACTGTGTTTGGCAGCTTACCCAATTTCTGCTGTCCGGAAAAGAAGGTCCCGGATAAATAGGATAAGTCATCCTGATAGGGTGAAATTATGCGTCGAATTAAATTGCGTGCCAAACCAAAATACCTTCTGCTACAACACCATAATAAAATTTATTCAATAATATACAAAATGATAAGTTGCATACTCATTAATCTTAATTAAAAAAGTTTTACATTTAATGACTACTTTAGAGATTATATTTTCTCCAGTTTATTTTACAGCATATCAAATCTTTATGGGTTATTCAGTGCTGAAATTTGATTGATTTATAAATGTTTCAATGTAAAAATGATTTTCTATGTTCCATTGTATACATTTTAATTGCACATTCTGTATTTGTCTACATTTGTTTGCCCAGAATTTTATGATTGCAAGTATTCCAATCTAATACAAATAGTTTGCACAGATTTTTATGATTTCAAGTATTCCTATCTAATACTAATAATTTGCACAGATTTTAATGATTTCAAATATTCCTATCTAATACAAATAATTTGCACAGATTTTAATGATTGCAAGTATTCCTATCTAATACAAATAATTTGCACAGATTTTTATGATTTCAAGTATTCCTATCTAATACAAATAATTTGCACAGATTTGTATGATTTCAAGTATTCCTATCTAATACAAATAATTTGCACAGATTTTTATGATTCCAAGTATTCCTACCTAATACAAATAATTTGCACAGATTTTTATGATAGCAAGTATTCCTATCTAATACAAATAATTTGCACAGATTTGTATGATTTCAAGTATTCCTATCTAATTCAAATAATTTGCACAGATTTGTATGATTTCAAGTATTCCTATCTAATACTAATAATTTGCACAGATTTGTATGATTTAAGTATTCCTATCTAATACAAATAATTTGCACAGATTTTTATGATTTCAAGTATTCCTATCTAATACAGATAATTTGCACAGATTTTTATGATTTCAAGTATTCCTATCTAATACTAATAATTTGCACAGATTTTTATGATTTCAAGTATTCCTATCTAATACAAATAATTTGCACAGATTTTTATGATTTCAAGTATTCCTATCTAATACTAATAATTTGCACAGATTTCTATGATTTCAAGTATTCCTATCTAATACAAATAATTTGCACAGATTTTTATGATTTCAAGTATTCCTATCTAATACAAATAATTTGCACAGATTTTTATGATTTCAAGTATTCCTATCTAATACTAATAATTTGCACAGATTTGTATGATTTCAAGTATTCCTATCTAATACAAATAATTTGCACAGATTTTATATGATTTCAAGTATTCCTATCTAATACAAATAATTTGCACAGATTTTTATGATTTCAAGTATTCCTATCTAATACAATTAATTTGCACAGATTTTTATGATTTCAAGTATTCCTATCTAATACTAATAATTTGCACAGTTTTTTATGATTTCAAGTATTCCTATCTAATACAAATAATTTGCACAGATTTGTATGATTTCAAGTATTCCTATCTAATACTAATAATTTGCACAGATTTGTATGATTTCAAGTATTCCTATCTAATACAAATAATTTGCACAGATTTGTATGATTTCAAGTATTCCTATCTAATACAAATAATTTGCACAGATTTTAATGATTTCAAGTATTCCTATCTAATACAAATAATTTGCACAGATTTTTATGATTTCAAGTATTCCTATCTAATACAGATAATTTGCACAGATTTTTATGATTTCAAGTATTCCTATCTAATACAAATAATTTGCACAGATTTTTATGATTTCAAGTATTCCTATCAAATACAAATAATTTGCACAGATTTTTATGATTTCAAGTATTCCTATCTAATACAAATAATTTGCACAGATTTTTATGATTTCAAGTATTCCTATCTAATACAAATAATTTGCACAGATTTTTATGATTTCAAGTATTCCTATCTAATACTAATAATTTGCACAGATTTTTATGATTTCAAGTATTCCTATCTAATACAAATAATTTGCACAGATTTTTATGATTTCAAGTATTCCTATCTAATACAAATAATTTGCACAGATTTTTATGATTGCAAGTATTCCTATCTAATACTAATAATTTGCACAGATTTTTATGATTTCAAGTATTCCTATCAAATACAAATAATTTGCACAGATATTTATGATTTCAAGTATTCCTATCTAATACAAATAATTTGCACAGATTTTTATGATTGCAAGTATTCCTATCTAATAATAATGATTTGTACCGGACTGGAGTTTCACCAACAGATTGTTCAGTGCTATGCCCAGTATTCTCAATGAGGGTGTCTTACCTTTCTGCAGAGGTATAGTCGGCACATTCTACACCCCCAGCTAACACAGTAGAATTTTTATCATGTGTTCCTATCTAATACTAATGACTTATGCACAATAATATTTGGTCAAGTGTTCCTATCTGATACTAATAATTTATATATAATTAATATATAATTATATACAATATATGATTATATATAATAAATATATAATTATATATAATTATATATGGTATCATGTATTCCAATCTACTGACCCCTTGCCTAGTGGATATGTTTGTCAATGGTCCAGGAAACTGGGGGTTCAATTCCAAGTCGAGTCATACCAAAGACTTAAAAAATAGTACTTGATGCTGCTCGCTTAACACTCTGCATTATATGGTATGGACCAAGGATAAAGTGGAGCAATCCAGGGAAAGTAATAGCACCCCTTCTACACCTTGGTGAAGTAGCTAATGAAAAGGGAGCCTTTGGGTTGCCCTCAACTACAGTCATCAACTTTACTTTTATATATGGCATCAAGAATTAGAATATTAATAATTTATGTACCATTATATATGGTATCACCGGCTCATTGGACTAATGAGTAGAGTGTTCACCAATGGTCCGGGAGATCTGGTTTCAATCCCCGGTCACGTCATACCAAAGACTTTAAAAATGATATTTGATACCTCCTTGCTTAGCACTCAGCAATATAAGGTATGTATCAAGGGTAAAGTGGAGCAATCCAGGGAAAGAGTAGCGCCCTTACCTACACTTCAGTGTAGTAGCAATTCAAAAGGGAGCCTTCTGGTCACTCTTGACTAAGGTCACCAACTTCACTTATATATGGTATCAAGAATTCCTTTATGATACTAATAATCTATAATTAATTATATTTTAAAGTAAATATGTCTATTTAAAAATATTATTTGTTTATAAAGTAATATGGTTTAAAGCAATCCTATTTAATACCAATAATTTGCAAGCAATTATATGGTTTCAAGTTACTAATAATAATAATAACAACCCTTAGAACAACAATTAAAGCTTCAAGTAACTTACTTACTAATAATAATTTGCATGCATTTAAATGTTTTCAAGTATTCCTATTTAACATCAATGATTCTATTTATTAATAGTCATTTATTTGCTGACAGTTATGGTCTGACATATTCTTATCCAATCCTAATAATTTTCCCATAGACTTATTTGTCTCATTGATGAGACCCTAACAAGTACTGCCACTCCAGTTCAGAGTGGACCTGAGAGTAATAGTAGTAAAGAGGTACTCCACATTAACCAGCGCAGGTTAGAATCATACTCAGGATACACTAGGGGTTATGGGAAAAGGTAAATAAATTCAAGAAGGCACCAATTTGATCAATTTAACCTTAATCTAGAGATTAAGTTATCAGAGGGCTCATATTAGATAGGGATTATCACTTTTCCTTAATCCCATCTTTCTTTCCCCATTTTCATTTATAATCAAAGTATTTGGATTATTTGCTTTATATTTGAGGCAGTATTCCTAATGCTTTTTGAATTTTACAACATTTATAATTCTAAAGATGAAAAATCTTATGTCTATTAGTCTGAACTGGGAATAATTTTGTAAATGATTTCACAATAAGAATACATTGGAATTGGTTTTATTATAAGAATGCATTGAAAATGCTTTTACTATAAGAATGCATTGGAAATGATTTTACTATAAGAATGCATTAGAAGTAATTTGACTGTAAGAATGCATTGGAAATGATTTCATTATAAGGATGCATTGAAAATGATTTTACTATAAGAATGCATTACAAATGATTTCATTATAAGGATGCATTGAAAATGATTTTACTATAAGAATGCATTACAAATGATTTTAGTATAAGAATGCATTGTAAATGATTTTACAATAAGAATGCATTGTAAATGATTTTACAATAAGAACGCATTGGAAATGATTTTAATATAAGAATACATTGGAAATGATTTCATTATCAGGATGCATTGGAAATAATTTTACTATAAGAATTCATTGGAAATGATTTTACTATAAGAATGCATTGGAAATGATTTTACTATAAGAATGCATTGGAAATGATTTCATTATAAGAATGCATTGGAAATAATTTTACTATAAGAATACATTGGAAATGATTTTACAATAATAATGCATTGGAAATGATTTTACTATAAGAATACATTGGAAATGATTTTACAATACAAATGCATTGTAAATGATTTTACTATAAGAATGCATTGGAAATGATTTTACTTTAAGAATTTATTGGAAATGATTTTACTATAAGAATGCATTAGAAATGATTTTACAATACAAATGCATTGGAAATGATTTTACTATAAGAATGCATTGGAAATGATTTTACTATAAGAATGCATTGGAAATGATTTTACTAAAAGAATGCATTGGAAATGATTTTACTATAAGAATGCATTGTAAATGATTTTACTATAAGAATGCATTGGAAATGATTTTACTATAAGAATGCATTGGAAATGATTTTACTATAAGAATGCATTGTAAATGATTTCACGATACAAATGCATTGTAAATGATTTTACAATACAAATGCATTGGAAATGTTTATACTATAAGAATGCATTGGAAATGATTTTACTATAAGAATGCATTGGAAATGGTTTTACTATAAGAATGCATTGGAAATGATTTTACTATAAGAATGCATTGCAAATGATTTTACTATAAGAATGCATTGGAAATGATTTTACTATAAAAATGCATTGGAAATGATTTTACTATAAAAATGCATTGTAAATGATTTTACTATAAGAATGCATTAGAAATGATTTTGGTATAAGAATACATTGGAAATGATTTTACTATAAGAATACATTGGAAATGATTTTACTTTACAAATGCATTGTAAATGATTTTACTATAAGAATGCATTGTAAATGATTTTACAATAAGAATGCATTGCAAATGATTTTACGATAAGAATGCATTGTAAATGATTTTACTATAAGAATACATTGGAAATGATTTTACAATACAAATGCATTGGAAGTGATTTTACAATAAGAATGCATTGCAAATGATTTTACTATAAGAATGCATTGCAAATGATTTTACTATAAGAATGCATTGTAAATGATTTTACTATAAGAATACATTGGAAATAATTTTACTATAAGAATTCATTGGAAATGATTTCATTATAAGGATGCATTGGAAATAATTTTACTATAAGAATTCATTGGAAATGATTTTACTATAAGAATGCATTGTAAATGATTTTGCTATAAGAATGCGTTGTAAATGATTTTACTATATGGATGCATTGTAAATGATTTTACTATAAGAATGCAAAGCAAATGATTTTACTTAGAGCAGGTGTGGAAATGTGATGACTTGGAAATAACTATGTGTTGTTGGATGCTGGTTTAGGCAATGCCAATTTTATTGATGATCCTCGGAAAGAAGTTGCATTGTAAATATTATGTTCTATACCAGATACAAAGCTGGCATAGATATAGGCCCTATATGGTGGTAACAGGAACTCACTCACAGACTGGCAAAGAAGATGGTAAGATGTGCCTCCAGGAAATAATGAATGGTTCAAAGACAAGAGATCCTATTTACCAACCCCCCCGCTCGGGCAGGATATGACACAAGGTCAATTTTTAAGCGGAGTTTGACAGGTTTGAATTCAGAGTTTTCCTTCTCCTAGACTAGTTGCCTCACCAAGGCTGAAGAACCTAGTCTGTCCTACTATTTACCCATAGCTGGAGGGAGAATAAATGGATTCATACCTTTCCCAAGGGTATTAGTGCTATGTGAAATGCAATCAGTCTCGTCCAGGATTTGAACTCGAGTCAAAGACAAGAGATGAAAGAAGAAAGCAGTTTGACCTGTGGTTAAATCTAACAGTTAACTGAGATTTCTTTTTATCCAGACAATTAGCATGAAGATCCTTGATGTGTAATCCCTTATCAACTTCTGAAAATAGGAAATAGGGATTACTAATCTCATATCTGACTATGTGGTAATTCAGTATTATTTTTCATTTACAAGAACTTGAAGAGATTACTGTTTGGAAGAGTTTTTGGTTAATCATCAAGACATTTCATTCTGAGAAATAAATTACAGATGTATTATGGAAACTTGCTGTTGTATTGTAGTAAGGAAGAGATACACAGTGAAACAGAGTTAACTATTTATTAACTGAAATGATACAGTCTAACAAATATTATAAGTCTTGTGCTGTTGGTGTTACGTCCGAAGTTGGTCTTACTACTGACAGAGATCTTTCAGTACTGACTGTGCATAAGAAACACAACGGAAGTCACGTGGTATGAGCCGCTATACAATACTTACCAAGGTATCTTTTAGAGACAAAAATATATGAATACATAACAATATCTTTTACTATCACAGTGTATTTGTTTATATTGGTCACAACTTTGGTTAAGAGCTCTTGTGTTTTTTTGTATATTCTTTTCCCTTATGAATTTTTGCTTTGTTAAACTTCTACCTGGTTGGATTAAATGAAGGTTTCAGCGTTGCCAAAATATCCCAAGTCTATCATTTTGGTCTTTTTGTCAGAATGTGAAATGTTGTTTGACACATCTTGTTGGTTGGTAAGAAAGAGGTTGCTTTTTAGGCCAGCTCTGCTTTTAAACTTGTTGTAGATTTTATTTTTCATAGAAACAAAGTCTGTTTCATACATAAAGACATATGGCAAACTTTTTGGTTCTTGACAGTTAATCAAATATTTTGCTCAACAATTTTATCAACATGAAAAATGACAACTGTAACTTTCAATTTAGTCTCTGTTTTAGTCTCAGTCTCATTTAAGCCAAATATAGAGTTTCCTGGAAGTCAATTACCATAAATGAAAAAATGTGACCACATAAAAAAAAACATTTTTATGTAATAAAAGCAACCCAACAAATATCAACAAGCAAAAAATTGAGAAAGCTCAGAAAAAACTGACAAAAACATATAAAAAAGAATGACTAGAATACATCCAAGGCCAAATCAATAAAATCAGAAATTAGGGTGAAGATAATCTTAATTAGCATTGCAGAGAGTAAATAAAGTTAATGGAAAGAAAAGCATACCAACATCAAAACTAAAAGCTGCCAGTCAAAAAGAAAGACTTCAGAAGTGGAAACAACATTTCAAGATTCTGCTTGGAAACCCACCTGAAATCATAGATAGACCTATTGAAGAAATTATTAATGGCTGACTAGACATCAAACTTGAATATATTATAGAGGATGAACTAGATGCAGTTGAATTTGATGAATTTATTATGAAAGTCAATGTTAAACATTTCTGTTAAAAGAATCTTCTTTGGGACTTTAACTTCATGAAAAGTGTTGTTAAAATAGCAATGGATGTTTGAAGAAATAGCATGAGAAAAAAAAGTGTGTGTATAAAAAGAAAGATTTATAACAGTATGTATTATTTTTATACATGCTTTATTTTCTCCTTTTAATCATAATAAATTCATCAAATTTTAGATAATTTTTTTTCTAATTTTTTACACACACACACACACACACACACATATATATATATATATATATATATATATATATATATATATATATATATATATAGAGAGAGAGAGAGAGAGAGAGATTGATAGATATATATATAGATAGATAGGTAGATAGATAAGTGCTTTTTGCTGGAAAATTTTTTTTTTTTTAATTTTTTTTTTGTCAGAAATTTTACTCAGTTAAAAATGATTTTTTACTCTGGAAAGGTTTGGATATATTCTTTAGAAAATTTGTCAAACATTTTATGATTTTTTGAAGAAGAAAAAATATTGGATATTATTATCCGGACATTGGCATAATGGTTTGTATTTGCAAATGGCCAGGGAGACCGGGGTTCAATCCCAGGTCGAGTCATACCAAAGACTCAAAAAATGGTACTTGATGCTTCCTTGCTCAGCACGCAGCATTATAAGGTACGGATCAAGGATAAAGGGGAGCAATCCAGGGAATGGAGTAGCGCCCTTCCCTACACCTTGGTGTAGTTGCTATCGAAAAGGGAGCCTTTGGGTCATCCTCAACTAAGGTCACCAACTTTACTACTTATTATCTACAGTAACCGGACCATTGGTCTATGGACAGAGTGTTCGCCAATGGTCCGGGAGACCAGGGTTCAATCCCAGGTCGAGTCATACCAAAGACTCAAAAAGTGGTACTTGATGCCGCCTTGCTTAACCCTCAGCATTATAAGGTACGGATCAAGGATAAAGTAGAGCAATCCAGGGAATGGAGTAGTGCCCTCGGTGTGGTAGCTATTGAAAAGGGAGCCTTCGGATCACCCTCGACCTAGGTCGTCAACTTTACTTACTTTATAATCTACAGTGTAAACATTGAAAAATGACAACATTGGAAACCTTTGCTCGTACATTGGGAGTACTCTCCCTTACATTACGAACATATTCCAAAAAATTGTCACTTAATGAATTAAGCTTCTTGTTTTGGGATTTATCAAATTATTATTATTATTATTATTATTATTATTACAAAAACAAAAAGAACAATTCTTTTTAACAATATTTAATTCATAAAGAAAAAAAATTATTTCCTCCATCACTATTCTTTTTTAAATTTCGGACGTTATTTTAATTATGCATAGAAAAAACTTAATATCCAAGTAGATAATATTCTTCATATCTCTGCAAAGTTTTTACTTAAAAAAATTGGTAATTTTCTTGAGCAGTTGTAAAGGTTTGAGTCTCTTTTTCGCTACTTATTCTCTATATGTCTTCTATATTCCTCTCTTTACTAACTCCCTTTGATAGTTATTTATAGTTCCTATTTCCTCCCGTTAACACAATTTATTAACCTTGTCGTCTATTGTCTTAATTTCCTCTTTAATGATATAGATTCTATCGCTAATCTTTTAAATCCTACTCTTCTCTTTATACACCGTTTTTAGGTCTCTCCTCCGTTCGAGCTACAAAGTCCTTTCTTTCTTTCACTATCTTTTTTTTCCATCTTTCCCTATCATTTTTTTCATTCAGCCACATTTTTATTTTTCTAAGCCTGATTTTCTATGAGAAAAAAATCCAGTCACACATAATTTCCCCTGGTATACCCTCATCACTTTCAGTTTATAGTTTCTCATTCGCTCACTTTTAGTTTCTCATTCGCTCACTTTCACTCTCTAATAGCCGAACTTTAATTTCTCACCCTCCCTTTTTAATAGACTAACCTCATCCGCCCATAATTTATCAACAAAAACTTGCTGTCGTTAAGAGTGAAAGTTTGTTTAAAAAAAAGGATAATTTTTTACTCATTTCTAAATTGGTTTTAGCTAAATGTAATCCCAAATTTCTTTGTGATATGTTATTATTCTTTTTTCAACATAGAATATATTACATTTCATTTACGGCACTTTTGGATATCGTTTTTTGGATATCGTTTTCAAAATGGAGGACGGCGATAGTCAACCAGGTACGTAGCATTTCTCAGCTTTAAAACAACATATATGTTGATATTTTAACCTTTACTTCTTGTTTGTCAGGATTCGTAATAAGGATAAGACCCTTGCGGAACCAGATAAAATAATCTAGCAATTATTAGCAACTTATATTGCATACTGACTGGTCTTTTTTGAGTGTTTCTCCGTTTGTAAAGTGATAAATACGGTAAATAAAACAAGTATGGAAAGACCTTGACTTTAACAACAACCAGATTATATTTGTTAGCTTAGTGTTTATTTATTTTTTTTTTTTTTATAGGTATTACATCCCCTAAAGAACATACTTAAAGTAACAAAAAAAGCAGAGTTCTTTTAGTTTACATATTAAAAATATTTTTTTTTGACATTACATTGTTGTGAATGTTTGCTTTTTACACTCAAATGGGAATAAAACATTTGACAAAATTTTTTGACAAAGTTTTTTTTTTTGTTTTGTTTTTTGTTTTCCTTTTCTTTTTTTTATGATGTCCAAGTTAAGATCTTCTTTGACTTTATAGTGTCCCCTCCCCCAAGATTAAAAAAAAACCCAAACAACTTAAACACCTTATTTTCATGCCTTTAAGTTTTTTTCTAATTCAATTAGCATCTGTTTAGGTTTGAAAAATATGTAAGAGGCATAAATGTCAATTAAAAATAGATTGGTCCTTTGAAAAATAATTTTAAAAAATATATATTTTTTTTCCATGAATAATTAAAAAATAACTAATACATATTTCCTAAAAATTAAATTTAATTACTTAATTCTTAGGTATTTGAGATAATTGGCATAATTTTTAAACATTAAGACTATATAGAACTAATAATTGTAAAATTTCACACACACACATACATATATATATATATATATATATATATATATAGAGAGAGAGAGAGTTTTTTTTATCTAAAAGATCTGATGAAGTCCTGTTAATTTTTTTTCGTGTTTTTGAAAATTTCAGAAATGCGTAACAGGATGGAAATAAATTTATAATCCTTTGCGATTGGTTTCGTTGTTTTTTCTTAAAGAAATATATATATTGTTAAAAATCGCCCTAAATTTACCTAAAGAAAGAATAAGGATAAATATTTAAGCTTTTTTTTCCAGAACGCTTATTAATCTTTTCTATATATTCAATTTTAGTTGGAGCATTGTTAATCATTATTATTAATCTTAATTCATATTTTCTTTCATCTTTAATTTAAAAGGAGACACGAATTAGATTCTTACCGAGAGAGCTTATTCTCTCTGTTCAATTGTTTCCTCGATGTTGTTTAAACGACATGAGTAAGTTGCCATAAAAAAAAGGCTTTTAAAAATACTAGAAAATGCTTTTTCAAAATTAATTTTTTTTTTTTTACGGAAATAACCAAATTATGTATACCTCAAAATTACATATTGGCTATCTTACAGCCTTCGTAATAATGCTAGACAAAAAAAAAAAAAAATTGTTCAATCCAATTTCCAGTAACCGGACTCCGACCATTTCCGTTTGTTATTTGCGCTTATTAATTCCAAGGCTGAGGTTTTTTCTAGACGAGGGTGGGTTTTAGTGGTTCCATGTAGACGTTTTGGGAGCCGACACTGACCGTAAACTATCTTAATTAAATATGTGTGTTAGAAAATTTTCTCTTTTTGCTCCACCAACTGCAGGAATGTGACTAAGAAAATAAATTCCAGTCTTGTTCGTAAACAAACCTGGAAGAAGAAAAATGTTACGTAAATCTAATTGTCTCAGTTTTTAATTTCTTTACAAGTTGTGTGTGTTCAGATGTATATTTTTGCATTATTGGTACAGTTAAATACTATTAAACTCTCGTATGTTGCACGTTTTATGATATTGGAAATAATATACTCTTGCCATTTTGGGTAATATTAGGTTTTGTCATATTTGGTCACCCATACTTTAGCTGTCCTATGAGACACTTGGAAATTTAAGCAGGCTTTTGTCACATATGTTTAAGGAAAGCTATGAACATCGTGAAATATTTTTCTCTATTACGAAGCAATGGACATTGGCTTACTTATATTTATGTGTGGGCATTTTGGTATGGATTTTCTTGTAGGCATATTTTATCAAAGGTGACAGACAGCATGGTGATGATTTATTTTTTGTTTTTTATTGACCTTTTCATGTTGGTGTGTGAGATGTCACGATTGTGGATGAAAGCCATTTAAGAATTATCCGAAATCTGTTAAAACCCAAGTGTGTTCTTTGGACCATCACTTGTCATTGTCAAGGATGTGGGTATGACCATATTATAGAGTTAAAGATGTTTTCTGCAATCATATGGTTGTACCCACATTCTGGCCATAGGCAGGATGTGACACAAGGTTGATTTTTAAGTAGAATAAAGCTGGTTTGAATTCAGTTTTCCTTTTCCTTGACTAATTGTCTAAAGAACCCAGTTTATCCTATGATTTACTCATAGATGCAAAAAATGTAAAAATGAACCTGAATTGTAGCTTTTTAGACATAAAATATCCCTAGATCTGTTGACATCCTATTAAAATCCATTTTTACCCCTAACTGGGAGGAGAACAGATTTATGCCTTTCTCAAAGTGAAACAGTCTTGTCTAAGATTTGAACTTGGGTTGCTGATTCTAGTTCTGATAAACATTATACTAGGCATGCTTCCTATAAATATATCAATGAAACAAATTAATAAATGCCTTGATTGATTTGCTTATAAATTTCATAGAAAGTCAGTCTTTTTCTCACAGAAAATACTATTCCAAGAAAAGACAGTCTTATTTTTCACACTGTGTAATATTTCTACAAGTATTTGTTTGTATAAGGATTAGAATTGGAATGAAGGTTTGGGACTTGTCTGTTGTTAAGCCTGCTTGTCCTTTCAGTTATTACTTTGAGGTGGTCATTAAGTAGTGACCTCTGTCTTTAATTAGTGAAAAGGTTAAGGTGACATCAATGGTATCTTCCAGAATTTAATGGTATACCAGAGATGGGAGGTCGGCTGTAAATTTGGTAAACATTTGTTGGGAAAATGACCAGTAACTAAAGTCAATGAGTTCAAAGACTTTGTCATGAGTTGAAAAGTTCATATGATGTTATATCTGCTTTATAATTTTTGGAACAATGGGATCAAAGCACTGCAACAATGAAGGTAGAAGCGTGTGGGGTGTTGAAAAATAAAATAAACCTCATTTGGCCACGTTCCATAAGAGTACCTTGGTCAGCTTATGAGCTTGCGTATTTCTTTTTTTCTCTTACTTTCAATTAATATCCAAACAGAATCTTATAAAATCTGGTTGAAACTGGTTGTTTTGAGTTTTGATAATGTTGATTTTCCGTTCTGCTGAATCAATTCAAATCACTTTGTTTACATTTTTTTTTCTTTTAGCAAGTCTTAACATTTTGTTAGATGATCAGTATTAATTGCTAGCAAGAGTGAATGAAATTATCTGACATTAAAGACTTCAGAGATTATCTGATTTTTCTTTTTAAATTTTGAACACCTCACCAAGTCAAGTTGGAGATTGTCTTTTAACCACTTACCAGATTTTTTTTTTTTTAACATTCAATTTTTGAGCATATTTTGGGGTTTCATGAATTGAGAATATATAATATAAGAATCATGAAAATTTTTTTACTTGAATTTTTTTGCCTAAGAAAAATAGGCACCTTTTTGATTAAAATTTTGTGCACAAGAAAATTATATAAATGAATATGAAATAGTGAATTAATGGAAGAAAAAATGAAACCCCCAAATATGCAGGGTTACTTTATTCATTTTTTTTTTTTTTTTTTTTTTCTTTTCTAATAGTAAATTGGAAATTATTTTATTTTTATTTTTTAAAATTTTTTTTACATTTCTCAAAACAAAATATACTTAATTTTTATTTTGGGTTAAGTTCAAAAACAAAAGTTAATTTAGAAATTAATTCTGATGTTCTCTATAGAAAACCATCTCTCCATCCTTTGAGTTGGGATTAGTGTTGTATTTATTTAGCTCCTTGAGTTATGGGGATTCTGAACCTTGGGCAGTACAAAAAGTGGGTGGGAGGGTCAAAGTATTCTTTAACATTTTGTAACCAGAGTTGAGAGGAGTGGGGCTTGGAATATGTTGATTGTATTCCCTGAAGAGAGGTAAGACCCTTACCGAAAAGGTGTCATGGGTAATAATATTAAACTGCATCTGGTGGTGAGGTTCTAATTCTGGAACTCTTTGGAGTACCCTTTTCATTGTTATTACTTTCAAGTCCACTCTGATCTGGAATGGTTTGGTTTTATGGCATATCAACCATTGTAGGTTATTTAATACTAAATCCGGTTTACACATGAAATTAGGGATTTATCCAAGTATTGCTATGTATCACTAACAGGTCAATTAAGCATCAGGCATTTTTTTACATACAGTTATATGGCCAAACAGTTCAATTTAGCATAAGTCAAGGAAGTCAAACAGTTCTATGTATTACTTACAATTCTATTAAACATCAGTCATTTGTTTGTACACTGTTTAAATGTCAAACAGTTCTATTTGACCCCTAGATAGGACCCTATTAGGTACTACCACTCTGGGCCAGAGTGGACCTCAGAGCAATGGCAATGAAGGTGTACTTTGCATTCCCCAAAGCTCCAGCATTACAGGTTGTTTAATGTCATATCCAGGATACTTGTTGGTATTGGGTAGTGGTAGTCTTATCCCATCTATGCGTTAAATAGATTTGTGTACAAATTACTTGTATTAGATGAGAATACTTGATATATAACTGTATGCAAAAAAAAAAAAAGAATCTTAGATTACACAATATATGTAAATATAAATGTGCAACATATGTAATTCCCATTTATTGCCTTCAGTAATTTTTAAAATATGAGGGAAGTGGTCATTTGGGCATGTAATAAGTAAGTACAGATTTTATCGACATATGTATTTGTTTACACAACCCTTCTGTCGTGAGCAGGATGTTACACAAGATCAGTTTTTAAGAGGAGTAAAGCTGGTTTAAATATAGTTTTCCTTCTCGTAGACTGGTTGCTTATCCAAAGCTAAAGATCCCAAGTTTGCTCTACTATTTGCCCATGGCTGGGGAAAGAAGAATTTGATTCATGCCTTTCTAAAGGACATTAGTATGAAGTGAAATGCAAACAGCCTTGTTCATGATTTGAACCTGGTTGCTGATTCCATTTCCTATAATGATAGTCATTATATTGATTGCAAGTTGGTGAAGACTTTAAAAAATATTATTTTTATTTTGTCTCATCATAATAATGTCTTGTTTGAATTAGTTTTTAAGTGTCTTGAACACTTAATACTTAGTGTGTTCCTGCTTAATATACAGTATTGCTATCATAAATCATTTTTTGGGCCTTAGTATCTGAATTTATAATTTGTCAGTTTTTCTCATTGGATTTTCAGTCAGACTTAATAGAACTTAGAAACTGGTATGTTTTTTATGCTGCTGTTGTGTATTTCACAAACACTGGTCTGAGTGAAAGGAGGGCTGGTTGAAAATATTTTTGTAAATGACATGGCAAGTGAGACAGAACTTCTGACCTTTTGTCAGAATGTTACTGTAAGTATTGACCTACACACATATGGCCTGGTTTGGTACTTATTTGAAGATGTTTGTTTGTATGTGTGTATGTATGTGTATATATATATATATATATATATATATATATATATATATATATATATATATATATATATATATATATATATGAGACATTCTGTGGTACTTGCAAAATTTAAAACCTGCTTTAAAATCGTGTACATTTTTTAAATTCTAAAAAAAGAACATATATATATATATATATATATATATATATATATATATATATATAGCAAGTTATTGTTTATACTAGTTTGGTTACAGACTACAAAATTTCTGTTTTTATGATGTCTTTTTTTTCTCTAGCTTTCTTGCTAGTTTCTTTGTATCAGGATCCAATTTATAAAGAAGTTGTCCTAGGTTGTGCTCCCAAGTGTTTTTGATCATATTAATTGATCAGGAGATACTTATTTATCTATTCTTTTTTTTTTTGTCCCTGAAGCCATTAGTATTAATAAATAACTAAACAAAGAAAATAGCATTCAACACTAACATATTGAATATCTTCAATAACTAGCATACTAACCAAAATCCCTTGGGCTGGGTACATTACAAAATTCACAAACAACAGATGGACCGGTACAATTGTTGAGAGACCAAAAAAGACTACTCAAAAGACCTCCCCACCCATGGGAAGATGAAATCGTCTGCTCATTAGGACCAATATGAAGAAGAGTTAGAATTAAATGAAAGTGCATTCTGGCCAGCATCAGAACCACCTGGCAAATAAAAGGCAGGGCAGTCCCCTGTGGCTAATGTTAGGGACTGTGATATCGTAGTGACTTCAAATTCCTCTTGTGCTATTATAATCACTATCAGACTAATGCTTTTAGAAAAGGTATGAACCTCCTTATCCTTACTGAATAATACTACTACGGTTTTTCAAGTATGGTTTTGACATTAAATAACCTCTCAAGGTTGATATGCCATGAAACAAAGAAACCAACCAACCAATCAAGGAGAAAAATATAACTATATTTAAAATTGATCATGGATGGAATATGTTTGTGTGAAAATATGTATATATACTTAAGGTTCACACTTTTGGCAATCATTAAGAATCCAAGTGATTCATGATTAAAAATAGAAAAGTATATCCCCTCACCCCCATATCTTTCTCTTTTATATCCTTTAAATATTTCTACAATTCTTATGGCTAGTTTTGATTATAATTTTTGAAAAGAGAAGGATTTATACTTAGTTATAAATGCTTCCTATTTTGGAAGAATTTTTCTTTTTTTTTGTCAACTTATATTGTTCTCAATAAAACATCAGTTAAGACATTTGAATAAAGTTGATAGTACCTGTTTACCTAGTAGTTTCTATAATTGGATATTTTGCAACTTAATGCCCCTCACCCAATTAGTAGGGCTTAGAATATGCTGACAGCATCTACTCCTGAGGAGTAAGACCCCTGCTTGATTATGACACTAAACTATATCTGGTAGTGAGGCTCCAGTTTTTGAGTCACCTCTTCATTGCTATTACTCCCAGGCCCACTCTGACACTGTATAGTTGTATTTGTTGGTTTCATCTATTGGTAAAATAGGTGTGAAAATAATTAGTATTAGATAGGACTGGCTATGGGTTCGCCATTGTCCACAGTGTTGGCTAACATATACATGGAATACTTCGAAGAAATGGCATTAGGTTCTACATCACTAAAGTCATCTATGTGGCTTAGATACGTAGATGACGCATTCATTCTCTGGCCTCATCAGGAAGATGTTCAGATATTACTTGATCATGTGAACTCAATCCGACCATCTGTACAGTTCACTATGGAGAAAGAGCAAGATAACAAATTACCCTTCCTTGATGTATTAGTAACACGCACAGAGCAAGGATTCAGGTCATCTGTGTACCATAAGCCCACCCTCACTGGACGGTACTTCAATTTCAACTCCCATCATCTATATACGGTAAAGAAAGGAATAGTCCATTGCTTACAACATTGAGCAAAAACCATTAGTAGTGATACTGATGCATATCAAGAAGAAATAATTAGTCTGAGACACAATCTCCATCATAACAACTACCCAGAGTGCATAACATTGGTTCCAAGAAGCCTAGATAAGGGGATAGAAGACAATACCCGAAAACTCACCACAGTATGTCTACCGATGTCAAAGGACTAGCCAAAAGGATCCAAAAGACATGTAGTCCATATGACATCAGGACAGTATTCACAAGTGGTTCAACTCTCTGGAGATATCTCTTCTGGGTTAAACCACCAACGAAATTCAACATAATCAAAAACTGTGTTTACTCCATCCCTTGCAGTTATGGTAGACAGATCACCCACTAAAAGTAGGTTAGAAGAACATTGGAAGGCAGTAGTACGAGGTGAGATTGAAAAGTGGTGGACCATATATGGAAGGAAAAGGGAAACCATCTGCCCTTATGGGACGAAGTTAAGGAATCAGCACATATGTTGGGCTACAATCACATGCTGAGAAGACCAAGTATAGAGTTGAATACAGTATGGGAACCAATAATTAAAAAGGCTTGATGAAAAAAAAAATCTGAATATGAGTACAGGTAAAAAAATCATACATAATAGTAGTAATCCTAGTCAAATAAGAACATTAAGTTTATAAGTCCCAAAAATTCACTCTGAACTGTCCAACAGGACACATAGCATAATGGTTATAGGCGTTGCTTCCCTAAGATTTTTTGAATAATATTGTAAAAAATACCATTTGTATTCCATCTGTTGGCAAAAATTATAGAATTAACATTTGATGATGTTCACTTAGTTTATTTACTGCAAAATAAAAAGAAACCTAATAATAGGGGTGTCCTTGTGGTGTAATTGTTAAAGCAATGGACTACAGGATCGTAGTAAGTGAGTTTGAACTCTAGTCGCACTATTATGTTCACTGTTGGACAAATACCCTTGGGAAAGGTATGAACCCCCTTATCTTCCTAGCTATGGGTTAAATAGTACCACTACTGTTCTTTTAGAAGGATGGCTTTGGCATTAAATAACCTACAAAGGTTGATATGCCATTAAACAAAGAAACCAAATCTGATAACAGATAAGATGCAAAACACTTTTTCTTTAATGGGTAAACATTCTGGCTTCATAAAATATTCTTTAAACAAATGAGATTAAATTGTTTGTGTCTTATCTCTTATTAGTTTTTCTGTTGAATAAAAAAAAAACAAAAACTAAGTAAACATCCTCTAAGTTTGGTAATTCTACAATATTACCTGGGGCAATATAGTGATAATGTTTTTCTTTTGTTCTAATTAACTTTTTTGCTCAAAAATTTTCTTTATCATGTAAATGGGAATAGATCTTTGCATGTTTTATAAGGAAATATGGCCTAGTATTTGAAATATCTCAGTGTGTTTGATACTTGAGCTTTATATGATTCTAATCTGTTTTGGTTAAAGGGTGACACCTATTAGTTTCTTTTTGATATGCTTAGAGAGTACAATAATCAAAAGGATTTGAATATGGGATCAACAATAATGACTTAAATATCTTTTATGGTTGATAAAAGATCCACTTAAAGATTATCTTTATCAGTGACTCATGTCCTATTTATAGAATTTATACTATAATTTATTGCAAATGTATAAATGAATAAATAACTAATGGGAAGTACTCTATAACTAACATTCAATATTTATCTTTGAGAAATTATCATGATCAGGGTGAGTGCAGATGGAGTTAGAAATTTGAAATTTATTCTCTTGGAACATTTTAATGCTATAGTGCTAACAAAAATTTCACTATAAAGTTTCATTTTTGTTGTGTAAGAGTAAAATACATGCAAAAATGGGATCTCACACACACACACACACACACACACACATATACATATATATATATATATCTCAAGTCCTATTGATTAATCTTTAATGGCATGTCAACTTGTTTAGGGCTATTTTATGCCTTTTCATTAGGGAATAGCATTCATTGAATGTTTTGTTCATTTTTTTTTTTTTTTTTTTTTTTTTTTTGCACAGTCCTATCAAATATGAATAATTTCTAAACAGATTTATTTGACCCATAGATGGGAACCCTTACAGGTACTTCTACTCTAAATCAGAATGGACCTGGGAGTAATGCCAATGAAAGAGCACTTTCTACTCTCCAGATATCCAGCTTCACCATCAAATGTAGTTTAATGAAGACACCTTTCTGCAGAAGATAGTCAGCATATTCTAAGCCTTGTTGACAGTGTTCAATTCATATAGGGTTTGATCTGTCATAAGATTGCATTAATAAAAAATATATGGAAAGATGAGTTAGCTATTTTGTTTAAACAGTAGCATGAAATTTTGTAAATCTTTATGTACACTTACTACATTCAGCAAATGGACTAAGAGGTTGCTTTAAATTTTTTTTTTAATTACTCTCTCACACACACACATACACACTATATATATATATATATATATATATATATATATATATATATATATATTTTTTTTGTTATAATAATAATAATATTTTTTAAATTATTTTTTTTACTGGTACTTGTAGGTGCATGTAGTATAATGGTTTTCCTTGTGGGGAAATGGATTTGACAACCTAAGTTCAAATTTTGGTTGAGGCTGTTTGCATTTCACTTTGTGTTAATGTCTGGGAAAGGCATTAATCCATCTGTTTCCCCCCATCAACTATGAGTAAATAGCAGGGCAGACTATTATTTAGCTATGGTTAGAAGGAAAACTTAGAATTCAAACCAGCTTTAGTCTGCTTAAAAATTGGCCTTGTGTCACATCCTGCTTGTGACAATGTTATTGGGTAGATACATACTTGGGTTATAAATACATAAAGTATATGAACAAATAGACCTACATTGAAATACTTAGCTTTGTAATAATACAATTGTGCTTGTCTAGCCCATAAACAAATGGCAATTAATTCAGAGTTGAACAAGTCAATAAATTAAGTAATATAATCCAGCTTAACTTATATATCAACAATATCTGTTAGCATTTTAGTTCCTCTGCCAAATTCTGTCAACTTCATTTAGAATCTAATAAATGGTGGTGTTATGAATTTTAAAATCGTCACCTTTTTAGGTATAAACAATACATGCACATACCTAAGATATCATTTTTTGATATTTTTTCATTGAGCAATGAGAAAAATTAAGCTTGTGTGTGTGTGTGTGTGTGTGTGTGTGTGTTTTTTTTCCCTGTAAGAAGAAAAAATATCCAGTAATCATGAATTAAAGTATCATAAAGTTTTGTTATATTTTATATTTTCACCCCTACAACCTTTCTATATTTGAGATTGTAATATTAATGCCCGAAGAATTTTATATTCTGATGGTTATTTTTTTTCTTTGACATTTTCAGATTTGTTCCAATTTCCTATTTCTTTTTAGCCTTGATATTTATAATTGGTTCAATTTTTTTTTAGAATTGGACATTTGGTACATACAACAAAAGAACTAAGATTTAAAAATGGTTACTTTGTACTTTATTTATCTTATTTTTAAAAAATATATTTAAACAAAACCTTTTATTTATATATATATATATATATATATATATATATATATATATATAAATATATATAAAGGTTTTTTTTAAATTTTTGTAATTTTTAGGTTAAATTGATTATTGAAAACAGCAGAGAACTCTGTTTAGCATAGTTATCAGTGATTTCTATGTCAGTGATGGCTAATTGTCAGATGGGGAAGGAAAAATGAGTGTTTGAGCCTCATTGCTTTGTACTTTTTAGTTACTTAGCTCATGGATGATGGATACAACATGTGGACGGGCTTCTTTGTTCTAGGAATAGGACTCTTCTTGTATCCATTCATGTGAATGTTTGTGTTATATAGAAGAATGTAATGATAGTGACCAACGTGATTTGAATATGGATCTCTAGCCAACAAACACAAGTGTTGAAATGGATTGTTCATGTGTCTAGAAATCCTCATAATGTCGTGCCATCAGCATGGATATCCCTGACCCTCTCTTGCCACTCTTCTCTATCGTCCATTGCTTCCAGTAGGTCTTCAGGGCTACATCCTGTATTGGCACAGAGCTGCTGTATGTAGATTCTAGCCGGTTGTCCTGCTTTTGCTCGTCCATGTGAAGGGGTCCACAGGAGTATATCACTTATGAGTTCGTCTTTACTTTTCCAGCAGTGTCCCACATGTCTGGTTCATCTAACTTTGATAGTTTTCGTGATGGGTGGTAGGTGGCTATACAGCTACTGCTTTGTGGGGCGCTGCCTCCATCATTTGTTCAGTATTGCTCGCAGCATTCTTGTGTAGTTGCTGTCAAGCTTTTTCTCCATATGTTTAGTTAGCGTCCATGTAGTGCATCCATACAGCAGTATCGACACGACTGTTGCTTGGAAGAAACTGCGTTTTATTTTATTGGTCACATCTGACTTCCATATAACCGATAGCCTATCGATAGCTGTCCATGCCTTTGTTAGTCGTGTGTTGATGTCTCTCTTGGTGGATGAGACACTGCTTCCTAGGTAGGTGAACTTGTCTACTTGTTTCAGAAAGCTACCATTTAGTGTGGAGATGTTGCCTTTTTGATTAAATGACATATATTCCATCTTGTATGCATTGACATGTAGGCCTTTGCCTGCAGCTGCTTGTTCCAGACTATGTAGCAGGGTTTCGGCTTGGGCAGGTGCATTTGCCAGAAGCGCTATATCATCGGTGTAGTCGGCGTCTGTAATTGTTTGTGTGGGGTACCTTGTGCTTCTTTCCTTTGTTAGCTTGAAACCGTTTTCTTTGATTTTATCAATGGATGTTCTAAGCACATAGTCTAGACAGGTGATAAAGAGGTGTGGGGCTAATGTGTCTCCATGCAGTACACCTGCTACAATGTCAAAGTAGAATTTGCTCCATTTTTTTCCTCTGTCAATGGAGTCAAAGGCCTTGAAATAGTGGATACATCATCATCATCATGTCGCGCTGGTAGCACGGATATCCCTGACCCTCTCTCGCCACTCCTCCCTATCGTTCATCGCCCTAGGTAGGTCTTCAGGACAACATCCTGTATCCTCACATAGCTGCTGAATGTATGTTAGTGCTGGTCGTCCTGCTTTTGCACGGCCATGTGTGGGGGTCCATAAGAGTACATCTCTTATGAGTTCGTCCCTGCTTCTCCAGCAGTGTCCTGCATGTCTGGTTCGTCTAACTTGAATAGTTTTCGTGATAGGGGGCAGGTGACCGTACAGTTGGTGTCTTGTGGGGTGTTGCCGCCAGGACTTGTTCAAGATTGCACGTAGCATTCTTGTGTAATTGCCGTCTAGCTTCTTCTCCAGCCATTTTGTTAGCGTCCATGTAGTGCAGCCATATAGCAGTATCGATGTGACCGCTGCCTGGAAGAAACTGTGTTTCATTTTATCGGCCAGGTCCGACCTCCATATAATTGACAGCTGTCCATGCCTTCGTTAACCTCGTTTCGATGTTCCCTTCGGTTGATTCGACGCTGCTTCCTAGGTAAGTGAACTTGTCCACTAGTTTAAGAGGGGTCCCCTCCAGAGTGGAGATGTCCCCCGTTTGACTATACCAGTAATAATTGAAATATTCTGTGGAGTACAAGGAAAATAGATGAACTGAAATTAATTATGACTCCAATGTTGGCACTGCAAAAAACAACAGCAGGAATTACAGCTTCAGTTACAAAAAGGTCAATATGAGCAACAAAAGAAACAAGAATTACAATTACAACAACATAGGGACCAGTTGGAGCGATAATCCTAACTAGAGAAACAACAACAAATATTTTTTGAATTGTTGGTTAAGAAAAATACAGAGAAAAAATGTTTGATTCATTCATGCCAGATGCTATTGCAAATTTGATTAGCAAATTTATTTATAACCCTGACGAGGGGATAACTTTTCAGTCATCTTATAGAAGATACTAAGGCATCTTCAAAAAAAGATTGTTCACATTAGAATGACAAAAAGAATAAAATAAAATTTACATATTTTTCATGTTCTGCAGTGGACACTTTCCTTCTTAATAGTCCGACTGACTATTAAGAAGGAAACTGTCCACTGCAGAACATGAAAAATATGTAAATTTTATTTTGCCAAAACAACCAAGTAAATATGATAAATTTTGAAGAAACTATTGGAATACTAACAAAAATTTTCAGAGACAGAACTTCATTATTCAATGTGTGATTGAATTGTCTGAATCTAGTAAAATGTGACGATGATGATTTTGTCACCTGCGCAGGAGTCATCAGTTGAGAAGATGAGAAGTTTAAGTTAAATGAGTTAACTTCCAACTCATTTAAATGTCTGATCTTTGTTCAACGCTCGACTTGAAATAAGGACGAAGAAATAAGATCCAGGATTTTAACTAAACTAGAAATGGATTAAAAATTAACTCTCCAAAAAATAGAAGAATGTCAGCGTATGGTGAATTTAAAACAAGACACTGCTCGGATTGAGGAGAGAGATATTTCAAAAATACATAGTGTCCGACCAGCTAAGGAAAAACATACGTTTTCCAATTATAATAGCTTCCCATCCCTCAATACCTAATACTTGCCATGGTTGTAGTGGTAAGCATTTTCAGAATGACTGCTTTTTTTTTTTTTTTTAAGAAACAAAAAATGCTATCAATGTGGAAGAACACCTCTGAAGAGAAAATTTGTTTTTTGTCATGATTAATAATATAAAATTACAATTGGATACAGGATCTGATATTACTATGATTAATGAAAACTTGGAAAAAAACTGGGTAAACCTGACCTAGTTTATTGACTTTGAGAAAAGATGCTTATGGTGTATCAGAAAGAAAATAAAAATTTTTTGAGCGAATTCACCTGTAACATTTCTTTAGTGGGGTAAGGTGGGGGGAAATAAAAAAAACTCTACAAATTTATTCGGAACGGATGGTATTGCCTTATTCAATCATTGGGACCTGCCTATTAATTTGTTCTGTAACCAAGTAAATTGGGTCACTACAAGTAATATGGCAAAAGACAAATTCAAAATTGAATTAAAAAAGTTTCCGGAATTTTTTTTTTTTTTTTTTTTTTTTTTTTTTTTTTTTTTTTTTTTTTCAGGTCTTGGGATGTGTTCAAAAGCAAAGTCCAACACCAGTATCCAGACTGAATTGCAGCTTTTGATTCAATCAATGAGGGATTGAATAGACTAGAGAATCTAGTCATTTTCAAAGTAGACTACTCTGAATGGGCATTGCCAACTATTTACATGAAGGAAAAGAATAACAAAATCTATGTGTGTGCTGATATGAAATGTAACATTGCGAGTTAGCATTGTTTAGCATTCCATACTCAGTATCTCAGCATTGTACAAGAGTAAAGAGATTTTTAAATATCGGCCAAAGTTACCTCCCTCATGGAACATTACAAAAGTGGTGATGAAGAATTAGTTCCGAACATTATAAAAGTTTGTCTCCTTGCATCTGAGCCAGTAAAAGTGAAAAGGACACAGAATCACAAAAACAGCCATTTTATATATTGGGGTTCATAGAACACTCCTTTCTGTTTCGGGCGGGTGATGTCTTCCGGCCAGGATTCATCACCCCCCTTCGATGACCA
Source organism: Sepioteuthis lessoniana (assembly GCA_963585895.1). Classification (NCBI taxonomy): domain Eukaryota; kingdom Metazoa; phylum Mollusca; class Cephalopoda; order Myopsida; family Loliginidae; genus Sepioteuthis; species Sepioteuthis lessoniana. Next base: position 56,309,191 of record OY757934.1, on the reverse strand, counting down.
TTGTTGGTGACTTTGGCAAAACCCAGTCTGAAGTGTTAGATTAAGCACATCTTGTTACACCTAGCCCACTGTAAGAGATGTTGAATTTTGTCACCTTGTCTTTCTTTTGGCTGCTGGCTTTTTTTAATAACTTACCTATTTGCACTTTAGTACCATTTGCATACAATGCTACAACTTTTTAAATTGTTTTTTTTTTTTAATTTCATTGCTTAAAATGCCTGTTCTGTATGTCATTTTGAAATGGGATATATAATTCTGAGCAAATTTTCTTGATTTTTGGAAACCATGACTAATGATGGACTGAAATTAATAATGTCAGAAACATTTAAGATTGAGGAAAGCTTATCAAATTTCAATTTAAATTATGAAGTTTTCACAAAATAGTATATATTCCCAACGAATGAATTAGCAAATTGTTAGGGTGTACAGTATATACTTAAGTAATGAATGACCCCCTAATTTTTTAGCCACTAACCTTCAAAAATATTTCTCCAACATCCAATGACATAAAGAGAAAACCTTCAAGCACTTATACTTTCAAAACTACTGTAATACAGTCAAAATCAATGCCGTTTACATCATCAGCACACATTTGTCAAATTTGGTTTTTAATTAATCACCTAATAAATTTTGCTGGAGTATAACATCTGTGAATATTATAGAATGATATAAACAAGTGTTCACAATTCTGGGTTAATATTTCAAAAACATAGGCTATCGTATCCATGACACGGCTTAATTTTTCATTAGTCTGACTCAATGTGTTTCTGCATTGCTTAGCTAATGTCTAAACAAAGGCTTTTACTTGAGATAATTATGTTACTTAGTTTACTATTTATATTTTTTCATCTTGTATGCACAGGTATTATAAATGGTAAATGATTTTAAGTAAAAACTTTATCTTAACTAATAACCTTTTGTTTTAGGCCTAGAAACAAGATAAGCTTTGATGTTTGTTTTAAAAATGTCTTGTGTAATATTGTTTTTGAGGTGAAAGATTAGTCTTAAAAAGTCATTTATTACATGAGTATATTTGGTTATTATTTATAGGCAATAATGCAAATTGTTAATTCATATGAATTTTGTAAAAATATTTGTGTATATAGCCTTTCAAATAATTTATTGATTTTAATATACAAAAACATGAGCATTATATTCTTTAATGTAATATTTGTGTTTATTTTGCTTTCACAAAACCTTTTTTATATTTGAGGATATTTTAGTTATTTAGAGCAGAGAATTCTTTAATTTTGATTTGTGAATCTTGTTTTGTTTTTTAATTTCATTGCTGAAAATGTTTATCCCCATTTATGTTGTGTCAAAATGGTGTTGATAACTCTGAGCAAATTTTATTTCTGGAAAATATTGACTTTGTTGTGATTACCAGAAATTAATGATGTCTGAAGCATTTAGGATTGAGGAAAATTCATCAAATTTTATTTTGTAATCTTTTACAAAACTGCAAATATATAAGGCAGAATTCAGTAGCATAAAAGTATCAGTTATAATTTGATTAGCAAAAATCATTAGGCTGTGATGTTTTCACAATTGATCACACAATGTACTATAGATTGATCATCCTTACTCTTTAGACTTGTTAGTGAAGAGAGGGTTCTATATGTGTGGAGTTATCTGATTTCCTACCAAGTCAGATTTGAAATCATTTTATAGTGTGTGGGGTGGCATGCATAAAATGAGACACATGTGTTGCCATTACAAAAATACTTGGTCCCCCTCCTTTAAATGTGCCTCAGGTACTAAGCAATAAACTCAGTCTTTGCCAAGCAGTTTCTGGTTGGTGAGAAGGCTTCTTGGTACCAGGCAATGGATTTAATATCACCCACCTGGGGAGCCCAAGATGTGGCTGAAAATCCATCTATTTATTTTTTTTTCTTAAATATTATTATTTAAATAAGTCAGAAAATGCAACAATTTTGGCATAAGTACAGAAATTTATCTTCACAATCATTTTAAACGAGTAAACACTTCATTGTTTTGAGCTGCTCTATTTGATATCCTAACAGTTATTACCACTCTGGGTCAGATTGGGCCTGAGATTAATAGCAAAGAAGGTTGACTTTAAACTTAGTAAAGTTTGAGAACTGGAGCCTCTCTACCATATGCAATTTAGTGTCATATGCAAGACCCCCATTTTGGAGCAATGCGCTTACCTCTCTAGACCCTGCTGATAGGGTGATCTTAAAGAATCTACTGGAACCATATGACTTCTGATAGAAAAAATATTTCATGTTACCCAATCAATCTTCTATCATAAAAACCAGGTCAGGCAGTCAGTATGTCAAGGCTACTTTCAAAAGTAAATATTTGCTTTTAGTTGGGAAAATATTCATGACTTTTTTGTATATCAATGAAGTAACTGTTAAGGAAATGTAAATTATTTTTATATTTTCCTTTTGCTTTCCTATGTGGACCATTGGAAATTTTCTTAATGTTTAGTATTTATATTTTTCAAATACTCATTCATTATAAATGAAATCTTTCATTTAATTTTATGATCAAAATTCAGTTTAGGTAAGTACATCATTTTGATATTCAAAAAATTCTTAAGTAATTTTGTCCTTTCAATCAATACCATTTTTATATCCAGTGAAAATTGGTTAGATTTTGAAAATATAATTTTTTTTTTTTTTTGCACACAGTTATAATATCAAATATTTCTATCTAATACTAATAATTTGCCCAGTTGTATGGTTTCACTACTAGTTTCAAGTAATTATTTCTATTTAATAATCTTTTGTTTGTATATAGGTATATGCTTTCAAGTAATTTATTGTAATCTTTAGGAAACATTCATAGCTTCAATTAACTATTCTTAATACAAATAATTTACATGTTATATGGTTTCAAGTATTCCTATTGAGTATGAATAATTCTGACATACTCTTAAAATGAATCAAATCCAACCCCAACTACAAAGATAACAATAAGATGGTGTTAATAGTAAATAGACATTGTAACTTTAAAGGATGGAATGTAAGGATCCATTTTATTGGATTAGTTACTTTGTAAACTGCACCCCTGCCAAAAAAAAAAAAAATTCAGAACAAATTTCTGGAGGCTATGAAGGTCTTATTAATTGAAAACTCTCAAGATTACTTAAAAATATTTCTTTCTGTGAAAATGTTGATCTTACCTAAACTGAAACTTAACCAATTTAATCAGTCCTCAAACCAACAAAAACAGCAACAAAAATTTTTGACTAATTTTCTTTGTATTATTCCAGATATTTGCCGTGTATGTCGGTGTGAGGGCACTCCGGACAAACCCCTCTACCACCCATGTGTCTGCACTGGAAGCATAAAATTTATTCACCAGGATTGGTAAGTAGTTTTAGTCAAGTGTATTTTTCTTTAACTATTCTCCTATCCTACTGTTGAATTCAATCTTGTTTTTTGTGTACTTTATTTTTGCAGTAAGACAAGCATTTAATACTAGCTAAAATACTTGGGGAGATACAGTCAGTTTATTCTACAGCCCCAGCTGACTTGGCTGGAAAGTATGTTGATATTGAATCAGTTCTCTGTAAAAACAGGTCAAAACAGATTGACATTATTTTATAACCTTTGTTAATAAAAATTTACACCAATCAGTTATGAACATCTCTATCTAATATATTAAATCTCTGCATCTATTTGTTAGTAATTTAATTAGGAAAAAAAAACAGGACATTTTAGTATAAACTTTTCTATGATCAGGTATCCATTGATGAAAGTGAAATTGATTTTGAGTTGGTTTTGCTAACAATTGCTGAGTTATGGGTATTTTTTGCATATCCCAACTTAGAAAATGTCCAGATTTTACATGCACCATTACATGTATCACCATTGTTTTTTCATTTTTTAAAAAATCAAATCAAGACTGAAACAAAGGGGGATCCCCAAGACATAGTGGCTAATGTACTGGGCAGCAACATTGTTGTGATTTTGAACTCCAGTTACACTATCACTGTTCACTTTGGACTAATATTTCTGGGAAAGATATAAACCCCCTTATCCTTCTTAGTTATAAGTTCAAAAGTACCGCTAATTTTCTACAAGGATGTCTTTGGCATTAAATGCTATCACACATACAGACATACCTACCCTTACATTTTATTTATTTATATATACGTGTGTATATACACGTAGCATATATATAATGCTATGTGTATATACACACTAAGATATGCTCACCTCCATATACATACTCATGGACATGCATCTATGTGCATATGCATTATTGCACCTATATGCACCCAGGAGTAAAAGCATCAGTCTTTTGTCTCAAACATTATATAGATGTATAAAATGAAGAGACTGAATTAAATTTAAATATTTTTGTAGTTGTTTGCTGAGAAAATGTTTAACTTTTAATTTAAATTCAACATATACTGTTTGAGCTAGAACAGGTATTTGAAGAAAGGAAAAGGCTAGAATAGTATGGTATTTCTCAGTTTGTTTCTATTTGTGTTTGGCTGAAAATTTGATTTTATAAAGTTGTTGAAGTATTATTTTTTTATTTTTATTTTTTCATAAATTCTTCCAATATATTAACAGTTCTATGATTAAATATATTATTAGAAGTTTGGCTTTACCAAATTTTATTGCATGAAAATTTTTTTTTCTTTAGAATTTATAACCAAGATTACTTTTACCAAATTATCTGAAGAAAAATAAGTTTGACAAAGGCAAATTGCAAAGGGGTAAGACCTTCACTCTATCCCCCAAAAAACTTTAAAAAGAACTTTAAAACATATACTGGGGACCTGTTAGTAACTACCAAAAACTTGTCTTTAATTGGAATCATTTTGAGATGAAGCTTCTTAATCTGAAAATTAATTTTTTATTTATTGCAGACTTTTCTTCTCATCTTGGTAGTTTTTGTGTTGTTTCTTTCACGTGGTGCGATAGACAACAACTATGGAAGGCAGTAATTACTGGGGATACGGTTACAAGACTCAGCATTCCTATCCGAGGTCGCGGTAAATCACCTGAAGAAGGCCAGAGGTGAAATTTGGCCAAAACGTAGTGAAAGAAGAAACAACACAAAAACCACCAAGATGAGGACAAAAAGTCCGCAATAAATAAAAAAATTAATTACCAAAAACTTGTAGGTCATTGCTCTAACCATCCTTGAGTTATGTTGTGACAGACAAAAAAGATTGAACAACCCTTAAAGGTTTCTATGCCATTAAACCAAAAAACCAAAACAAGTAGGTAGTACATTAATGTGGCATTGTCAGAAGGATAGGAAATCTGGTGAAAAAGAACAAAAACAATTAACTTTTTTTTTTCCTGTGAAAAAAAATTCTTGTTTTTCATATTAAAAGAAATAAAATGTCTTCATTTATAATTTGTTCATTTATTAAGTTAATTTAAGTTTATTTGTTAATTGTTAAACTTTGATGGCTTGAATTACAGTGGTCAACACAATTTTTGATGCCAAGAAACAAAGCTCTTTATTTAGCTAATTTGATGGTGTTGATTTAAAAAATGACTTTAGTTTTTCATGCTTAACTACTGTTTTTCCTGTACTGTAATTGCTCATTTTTGAAAAAAAAAGATCAATTTTTGTTCTTGGCTGATTGCAAAATTCAGTTAAAGGTCATAGAAACCCATCAATTTTCAAGTATGCTGTGCAATTTATGCCAGTCACCTGAAATAAACTATTTTTATAAGAAAAAATTTTTTTATTTATTTGAAAAAAAAAAAAAAATCAAAAGTAGAATTACTGAATTTCTTCCAATTTATCCCCAAAATTCGAATTAACTGATAAACATTATCAGTAATACACTTTAGTAAACCTGATAATTAAGGTAACATAAAAAAAATGAAAACCTGAAATCTTCTGTTTGATATTCATAAATCTATAAATCACTTTAGTCCCTTCACTATAGAAGGAAACCAAGCACATTTGAGAGCTTTTGTTTTCACAGTTGGAAAAAAACTCCAACTAAAGACATCCCAGTTGAATATACCTATTCCATTGTACATGAACATTATGAAAATGGTTTCACCATAACATCAGGAAACTAATTAAGGATGATGAATTTGTTAATTCAATGAATGACTTGGAATTACAAACTTGGACATCATTTGTTGAAGTTGTAAAAAACTTCTTAGGCATTCCCTGGGCCGAAAACTACAGTTAGTGGAGAAGCTGTTGAAAAGTCTAGGGGACATAGGCACTAATATGAGTATTAAGGTTCGTTTTTTTACATAGCCCTCCGGATAGATTTCCGGATAATTGCGGTGATGTGAGTGATGAGCAAGGAGAATGATTCAATTAGGATATCAAAACAATGCAAGAACGCTACCATGGATGGTGGGACAAACAAATGATGGCTGATTACTGCTCAAAATATCAAAAGGGACTTAATAGCATTGAACAGGACAATCAAGAAAGAGAAAACTTTTACTGGAGTTCTTATGTTCACAAAGGTTTTATTTCTGTTTATTAAAAATGATTTGATGGAAATACTTGTTGGTTTTGGTATATTCAATCATGTTATTTTAAAGACTTGGGGTCTGATTATTATTGCCAAAATAGTATTTCTCAATAAGCAGACTAATATTTGTTAGTTTAAATATGAATTGAGAGGTTTTGATGATTTTATTTTGAAAATAATTGCTATCAGTCAGCATCATATATACAGAAAACAAATGAAAATCCTTTTTTCCAAAAATGAGGCATTTCTGTACTGCAAAAATGGTAGCTAACCAAGAAAAAGTAAAGGTTATTTTCAGATTCACCACCCTCAAATAAGCTTAAAAAATGTTTGGTGCGTTGACAAATGCACCAAACATTTTTTGAGCTAATTTCAAATATTTTTTTTATCAGTTATTAGAGAACTAGAACTATGTGTAGATGTGTGGTTGGATGTAGAATTTCTCTATTTGGCTTGCAGATTTTTTTAATATCCAGATTCTGGCAACCGGATATGGTAGTATCTAATGAAATAGAATATCCAGTTTTTTCTTTTTTTTTTTTTTTTCCAGATTTGGCACTAGATTTACAATTGGATATGAATTCCTTGACATTACTGTAGTAGACATAGTTTTCTTTTAGTGTAACTTGCTAATATTGTTTGGTTTTAATATGATGAAAGGTACCTTTTGGAAATATGCTTTTGAATTTTCATTCATTTTGTAGAGTTCTATGATGAGTTTTTAGAAATCCTTTTTGTGGATTACAAAAAGCCTTGCTGAAAACTTGTGTCCTTAAAAGGGATACAATCAGACAAGGTGGTACTTGAGTAGAAAGGAACAGTCAACAAATTCATAGAATAAGTGTTTTATTACAAGAGATACAATAAGACAGACAAGGAATAGTGAGGCATGCTGCTAATCCCCAAAGCAAGGCCAGGTATAATGCCATGCTCACTGCGTGTGTGTGTGTGTATATATATATATATATATATATATATATATATATATATATATATATATATATATTAGTCACGCCACATGACTGAGAGGGAGTGTGGGATATTCCATTACAACCCCTCCCCCAAGCTAATTTTCCCATGGAAAGTTTGCTCAATATTTCCTCTATTTGAGGTCTAGACATAGTCATTTGACTTTTTTTTTCTTGTTGATACTTTACCGTCTGACCACTTTTTGTGCTGGTTGGATTTGTGGTATCAGTAGTTTTTAGGGAGCTGGTATTTCTGGCACTAGTGGTGTTGGAGATGTGTCCATCGATTCTGGTAGAGACATGAGAACTGGTATTTCGAATGTGTCATATTACCTCCATTGGCAATTCTTCTCTATCTTTTTGTGTGACATCTATGTCTTGGCCTTAACTGATTTAAGTGTCTCTTACATTCAAATCTTTTCCCTTTGAGCATGTATATCACCAAGTCTTTTAGTGATAATTCCATCTTCCCAAAAGCTTTTTCCACTTTTATAATTTCTGAAGAAAACTGTCTCCTGGTTTGTAAAATTTTCCATTTTTCATTGGACTAGGCAACAACCTGTCGAAAACTAACTGAATTTTTCTTGCAAACATTAATTTGACTGGTGAAAGGCCTGAATCTGTGTTCAGATTGGGAGTATTAGTTGTCTAAATTTCTGAGACGAAGCTTGATTGTCTTCATCTTTGTTATTCCCACAACATTTCGGCCAATATGTCCTCCGGCTTTCCTCAGGCGTTTGTCGTGGATTAAATAAAGGACGTAGTTCGAAGTTCACTGTATCTTTTAACGATTCTGAAAATTTTGGGATCAATCTTGACAAACCATTGGTGTGTCCTAGATTTTTTGATGATAGAAATTCCATCTTGTAGTTGTAGTCCAGCAAGATTATTCCTTAGTGTTGCAACCAGTTGTTGGTGTGCATGGGTATCACACCCTTTTTTATTTATTTTTTTATTTACTATCCAAAAATTAACAATGGTCTGTGATCTGTCTGTAATGTGAATATCCTCCTATGGATGAGCCTATGAAATTTTTTAATCATGTAGATTATAGCCAGACTTTCTTTCTCAATCTGGTTATAATTTTTTTCTGCAGGAAGTAGGATTCTGGATGTATGGGCTATCAGTTTTGTCCTATCTTCAAATTTGTGAAGAATTACCAGTCTAATCCCATAATTGCTAGCTTTGGATGCTAACATTAACTCTTTTTTTTTCTTAAAAATTTTTTTTTTCTCTCTTTTAGTCAAAGTGAGCTAACAATAAATCTGATAACAGATAGCTTTTTATTTTCTGGAAAGCATCTTAACATTCTTTAGACCAAATCCATTTGGTACCCTTTTTCAATAAGTCATTCAATGGAGCTCTCTGATCATACATTTTGGGAATGTAGGTACTATAATAGTTGGCCAAGCCTAAAAACACCTGAACATTAGTGATGTTGTTTGATAATGGCATGTTTTTAAGAGCTTTGGCTCTTTCTGGGTCTGGTCTTCTACTGTTCTTGTCAATTATTTGCCCTGAATATTTTATCTGCTTCATGAAGAACTTGCATTTCTCTGAACCTAGCTTGAAGCCATATTCGTCAATCTTCTGGAACACTGCTGTGATATGTTTTTGTGTTGTTTGCTGTTTTCACTCTTTAACAGGATGTCATCTAGATACACTGTGGCAAATTTTAGTCCAGCTAACATGGTGTCCATTACTTGTTGGAACAGGCTGGGAGCAACCTTTTAGTCTTTAAGGAAGACACTTGAGTTTGAAAAGCCCTTTGTGTGTTAATCGCTAATTACTTCGAGCACTCTTTGTCTACTTTCACATGTAGATATGCCTACAACAGATCTATCTTAGAAAACACCTTGCTACCATTTAGCTTAAAGAAAATATCTTCCGGTGAGGGTAATGAGTATGTATGGTCTTTAAGACAGTCATTCAATCTGGTTGAAAAATCTGCACATATTCAGATCTTTTTCTTTACATACACCATAGGTGCCACCCAATCTTAGTCGTCAACTTTAGAAATTACCGCCATTTTTCTCCAAATGTCCCAGTTCTCGGTTTACTGCATCCAAAGCTGAGGATGGTACATTTCTTTTTTTTTGCTTTGAATACTGGTCTTATGTTGTCTTTAAGTTTGAACCTGACCTCGGTTTTTGTACATTGTTCAAGACATTCAGAAAATATGTGTGGAAATTCATTTTTCAAGTCAGATATAAATTTTTCTGTTTTTGCAAATTTTTCCTTTACTGCCATGTCTACTTTTTTTGCAAATTGAATTTTTGATTAATTCCCATAAATGAAAAGGCACAATCCAATCTGTACCAAATAAATTCAACATATCTGGAAGAACATAAACTTTTGATTTTAAAGTTCTCTCCATAAATCATATGTTGTGACTAAATTCGCCTCTAGAATTTAGCTTTACCCAGATACACCTAGTTATTTTTTTATTTTTTTTGGTACCTCTCAATGGTGGACAACCTATTTTCTTACATGTTTTTTCATTCACAATAGAAATGTCACTTCCAGTATCTAACAATAACTTAACTTTGTCCATTTATTTTTGTATTCTTGTATCTATCTATCATATATATATATATATATATATATATATATATATATATATATATATATATAATTTTTATTTATTTTTTTTTTCACCATCTTCAATTTCGCTCTTGGATAAAACATTTTTGTTTTGAATTTTTGCTTCTTTTCCATTTTTACTGACAGTGGGAGCTTTTGTGAACTACAAACTTTATCCCTAAAAAAAATAGTTTTCACCTTATTTTTTGTAAATTTTGGTTGTTTTATTGCTTGGACTTGAGAAATGTTTTCTTTGATCCATGTATTTTGTCTCTCTTTACATTTATCAGCCTCTAGCATTCCTCTGTTACTTTCTGTAGTGTAATTTCAGGGTCCTGTTCTATCATAGTCAAAATTCTAGATCTGATGTCTTTGTCTTTCACCACTGTAAGTCCCTGTATGAAGATTAAACATTTAAACATGTCCATTTAAAGGTCGCCTAATTTAAACAATTCACATTAAGAGTTTACATTGCCTGCATAAATCATTAAATCTTCATCCTCTTGTTTTACAATGTTTAAACATTTATATCAAATGTGGAACAAACTGTCCCTCTCGTTGAAAATTCCTGACAAATCTTTGTCCTTGAATGAGATTTCCTCCAGCTTTTTTAAGCAAAATTAAGTTTGTGTATAATTTTTGGAGTAACAGTTTTTTTTTTTTTTTTTTTTTTTTTTTTTTTGTCTGACAATTGTTAACATCTTTTTGTAAAAATCATTAGGCAGGAAGGGTTATTCCATTGTCCAGGTCATACTTGAATTCTGATAACAAATTCAATATTCCTTCAGGAGAAAAAAATCTGGATCCATCCGTAGAATCCTGGAAGGCGTTCGGGCAAAAAACTTACAGGCGACATTACTATTTGTCGACTTTACCAAGGCCTTCGATTCCATACACAGAGGGAAGATGGAGCAAATCCTACTAGCTTACGGCCTACCAAAAGAAACCGTAGCAGCGATAATGATTCTCTACAGAAACACCAAAGTAAAAGTACGTTCACCAGATGGAGACACGGAATACTTCGACATTGTTGCAGGAGTACTACAAGGAGACACACTAGCCCCGTACCTCTTTATCATCTGTCTAGACTATGTGCTTAGGACTTCGATAGACAAAATCAGAGAAAATGGCTTTGAGCTGACTAAGAGAAGAAGCAAAAGGTACCCCGCAAAAACAATCACGGACGCCGACTACGCTGATGACTTGGCGTTACTAGCGAATACGCCTAATCAAGCAGAGACACTACTACATAGTCTGGAACGAGCTGCAGCTGGCATTGGCCTACATGTCAATGCAAACAAAACCGAATATATGTGTTACAACCAAACAGGCAACATTGCCACACTAGACGGAGCCTCTCTGAAACTAGTCGACAAATTCACCTACCTAGGAAGCAGCGTCTCATCAACCGAGAAGGACATCGACACACGACTGACGAAGGCATGGACAGCTATCGATAGGCTCTCGATCATATGGAAGTCGGACCTAACAGATAAAATGAAACGCAGTTTCTTCCAGGCAGCGGTTGTGTCGATACTGCTATATGGATGCACCACATGGACGCTTACAAAACGGCTGGAGAGGAGGCTGGACGGAAATTACACAAGAATGTTGAGAGCAGTATTAAACAAGTCCTGGCGACAACACCCCACGAGACTCCAACTATACGGACACTTGCCCCCCATCACAAAAACTATACAAGTTCGACGAACCAGACACGCAGGACACTGCTGGAGAAGCAAGGACGAGCTCATAAGCGATGTACTCCTGTGGACCCCCACTCATGGATGTGCAAGAGTGGGACGACCAGCACGAACTTACATACAGCAGCTATGTGAGGACACGGGTTGTAATCCTGAAGACCTGCCGGAGGCGATGAATGATAGGGAGAAATGGCGAGAGACGGTCAGGGATATCCGCGCAGGCGGCGCGACATGATGATGATGATGAATTTGTTGTGTTCGCAATTGCATTAGCTCCTCTTGAAAAATCTTATGTGATTTTTTTCAAATTTTTCTTGTAGCAATTGTTGTAACTGCATGCTAGTATGTAATGTTTTAGTCAATTCAACAATTTTTTTTAGGCAAAAAAAATATATCTACCAGAAGAAAAATTTTAGCATGAAAAAGATACTTCGTTATTCGACTTTATGCAAAAAATCATTAACATTTCTTTAAAAATAAAAACCACAAGTTTTTTTTTTTTTTTTTTTTTTTTTTCTAGCTGGAAACTGTAGAATAGAACAAAAGATTATTGTTCTTGAACAACATTCCTACAAGAATATATATTTTTTTCCCCCCAGGAAAGACACAATTTTTTTTGTAATGTAGTGACTCTAGTTCAAAGTCCGTGTTGAGTCAAGCAACATGATTTTTACTTTTCTTTCAGTTAACAGATTTTTATGATGTTATTCCTTTTCAAGAAAAAAAAAATGCTTCTCGCTGTTTCCAAAATTAATTCTTTGTGTGTTATGCTAGTGTTACCTACTGAAAGACAAATCTTTTTTGTTGTGTGCTTTCATTGAGTATCTTTAACGTGAGTCTGTTCAATCCATAATTACTACTGTTGTATGTCTTACAGTGTTGGAGCCTTTCTTGCCATGAGTTTGAATCAAATCATTCCTTGCTACTGTTGTGTCCTTAAAGGGGATACAATCAAAGTGGTACTTGAGTGGAAAGGAACAGTCAACATGTTCGTAGAATAAAAGAAAGGGTTTTATAGCGAAAGAGATACAATAAGAGCTTCAAGAAATTGGGAGGCACACTACAAATCCCTGAATCAAGGCTAGGTATAATGCTGTGCTCATGGTATATATAGCCATTCCAAATAACTGAGAGGGGATGTGGGATATTCCATTTATAACACTCATCATGCAGTATGAAAAACCAAAATACTTTTTCAACATTTATGAAAATCTATGAATTCTTTGTGTGTGTGTATATTTAAGTATGACATAATTTATCCTAATTATTGTCTTTATTAAAGTTTAATTTTTATTTTGCAGCCTGGTACAGTGGTTAAAATATAGTAAGAAAGAATACTGTGAATTATGTAAATATAGATTTGCTTTCACACCAAGTAAGTATATTTAAATCTTTTTGATGTAATCAATTAATTTGAGATTTATTATGTTCATTTCTGTTTGATAATTGTTCACTCCATATGAAACTTCAAATAACAAACTTTTAGTGTTTGTAATATTTTTTAGGTTTTATACCTGCTCTGCAATAGCAACATTGAATACTTTTTATGTGCAAACTTTTCTTATTTGCATTTATTTTATAAAACACACACACACACACACACACACACACACACACACACAGAGGATGAATGGTTGCCCTTATTCAATTTTACCTTTTAGTTTAATATTCTGAATGTATTGAACATAAATAAGAAAATGCAAAGCAATTTAATGTTTTTGATATTTTATAAATACAACATACTTGCAAAATTATTTATATATTACTATCAGTTTATTTTAAATTTTTTTATTTATGTGGCCAAACTTGTAAATGTCATATTGCTCAAGGAAGGAAAGAAAAGTTTTCTGAATGAGTCATTCAGCAAAAAAAAGTCTTCTGTCCTCTTCAACCCTTGATTGTACTTGTTTTGTTGACAGTACTCTGACTTCCAATTCCTCTTAGTGTCATAAATTGATTAATCAAAACATTTTGTGATTCTGTACCATAAATGACAAACAGAAATTTGACACTAGAATCTTACCCCACCTCCTCATACCAAGTATTTTTAAATACAGATTATCTTAAATTTTCTGTTTAGTAAGTATAAAAGAAAATGCAGAACAAGATTTTGATAAAATATGATTATAAAATTTCTTAAATATTTCTGTCATTTTTGGCACTGGTAAACTTTGTCAATATTATTAGTTACTGTTTTTCTGACTGTAAAGGAATGTTTTATTTGTATTAGATTTTGAGTAAACTATATTCTGAAATATTTTGTTTTATTTGCTTTTTGAAAATAAAATCAACCTTTTTGATTTTAACTCTGCAACTCAAACTGAACTGGCTATGTTCTGATTTCTTTCCTGAAGATATAGGCCTAAAGTAGCCCCCCCCCACCTCATGTGGAAAGTGATTTTCCTGCCCAGACATAATATTCAAAACGTCCCAGACTATATCCTGACCTGATTACCATTGCCAAGGACCTCTGTTTATAACAAACATTAAATTTTGCTCTTTTCATCCAGAAAACGTTTTCATCAAAAATTCTTTTTTCTAACTTTGATGCCTAACAAATATATATATATATATATATATATATGCTACACCTATATACACAACCAAAAAGAAAAGGCAATAAAACCTTTTAGTCTCCACATGAAACCCCTAATAACATAATCAACTTCCTGAGAAAATCAGTCTCCAATCAAGGATATAGATCCATAAATTTCTTTTGGAGAAATATACCCACATACACTCCTGAATATCCAAACCATGAATAGAAACGCTGACTTCAGCAGATAACTACCAGACCCTTTTAATTAGCAAAAGAGTAAAACCAAAATGTCTTCAGCATAAAATAATCCAAAGAATGTGACTTGCTGTAAAATCCTACCAACCAATCTATATACATTCATCCATATACATATATACCACCTATGTTCTCTCATACACATGCACACACTTACTCCTCCTACTTATATACGCTATACTTGTACATGTGTACTCATATAGATATGCTCATCTCTCCGTCTTTTGCCTCAAACATTATATAGATGTATAAAATGAAGAGACTGAATTAAATTTGAATATTTTTGTAGTTGTTGGCTGGGAGAATGTTTAACTTTTAATTTAAATTTGATATCTACTGCTTGAGCTAGAACAGGTATTTGAAGAAAGGAAAAGGCTAGAATGGTATGGTATTTCTCATTTTGTTTTTATTTGTGTTTGGCTGAAAATTTTTTATAAAATTGTTGAAGTATTTTTTTTTTTTTTCCATAAATTCTAAGTTTCATGACTAAATATATTAAGTTTGGCTTTACTGAATTTTATTGCCTTGATACATAACCAAAATTACTTTTACCAAAGTATTTAAAAAATGTTTGACAAAACAAATTGCAAAGGGGGTAAAACCTCTCCCCTCCAAACAAAAACTTGAAAAAATTTTAGAATTTTAAACACTATGACTGGGCCCTTTTGAACAACAGAGATATAAGAGATAAATACGTATTAGAATTAAGAAACAGATTCAAAACACTACAAGAGAAGATGGAAAAAAGTACACTAAATGACGAATATGAAAATTTTGTCAATGCGCACCTCGAGGCAGCAGCGAAATGTATTCTAACAAAACTCAAAACTAAATATAGAGTCCCATGGGAAATGTTAGCGGTGAGAGAAAAACGTACACTAGTGAAAACAGCCTCCAAAAACTATCAAAAAAACCCAACAAACACAAATGCCCAAAAACTAAAAACGGCACAATATCAATTAGCAGGCATATATATATATATATATATATATATATATATATATATATATATATATATATAAAGGAACAGACAGAATACATCCAAAATCAGATAGATAAGATTAGAGACTTGGTGGAAGATAGACAGTCTAGGATAGCCTGGCAAACAATAAACGAAGTGAGTAGAAGAAAGAGCACAGCCAAAGCAAAACTGAAAGCTGCAAACCAACAGGAAAGAATAAAACTGTGGAAACAGCACTTCGATTACCTACTAGGAAACCCACCGAAAGTAACACATGAACTAATCACCAGAATAATTAGTAAGCAATTGGACATTAAACTAGGACTGTTCACACAAGAACTTGACTCGGTTCTCAGAAAAATTAAAAATAGGAAAGCTGCAGGGCTGGATGAGATTCCCCCAGAAGTATGGAAGACCAGACAATTCGACGACATACTGCTCCGCCACTGCAACGCAGTATATAATCAAAATCTGATAGATAGATGGATGAAGGGATGCATCCTCCCCTTCCCTAAAAAGGGGGACCTCGGATTAGCCAAAAACTACCAAGGCATAACACTTACATCCATAGCAGCCAAAATCTACAATACCCTAATACGAAACCGCATAGAACCCAAAATCGACAACATCCTTAGGAAAAACAAAAATGGCTTCCGAAGAAATAGATCCACGACCTCACAAATATTAACCATCCGTAGAATCCTTGAAGGTGTACGGGCAAAAAACCTACAAGCGACATTAATATTTGTCGACTTTACCAAGGCCTTCGATTCCATTCACAGAGGAAAGATGGAATAAATTCTTCTAGCATACGGCCTACCTAAAGAAACTGTAGCAGCAATAACGGTTCTCTATTGAAACACCAAAGTAAAAGTACGATCACCAGATGGAGACACAGAATACTTCGACATTGTAGCAGGAGTACTGCAAGGGGACACGCTAGCTCCATACCTCTTTATCATTTGTCTAGACTATGTACTTAGAACATCGATTGATAAAATCAGAGAGAACGGCTTCAAGCTGACAAAGAAAAGAAGCAGAAGGTACCTCGCAAAAACAATTACCGACACCGACTACGCAGCGATACTGGCAAATACACCCAACCAAGCCAAAACACTACTGCATAGTTTGGAACAAGCAGCCGCAGGCATAGGCCTCTATGTCAATGCACACAAAACGGAATATATGTGCTATAATCAAACGGGTGACATCTCCACTTTAGATGGAACCCCTCTTAAACTGGTTGACAAATTCACTTACCTAGGAAGCAGCGACTCATCAACTGAAAAGGACATCGACACGAGGTTAACAAAGGCATGGACGGCTATCAATAGGCTATCGATTATATGGAAATCAGACCTAACCGATAAAATGAAACGCAGTTTCTTCCAGGCAGCGGTCCCATCGATACTACTATATGGATGCACTACATGGACTCTAACAAAACGGCTGGAGAAGAAGCTAGACGCCAATTACACAAGAATGCTGTGAGCAATCTTGAACAAGTCCTGGCGGCAACACCCCACAAGACACCAACTGTACGGCCACCTGCCTCCTATCACGAAAACTATTCAAGTTAGACGAGCCAGACATGCAGGACACTGCTGGAGCAGCAGGGACAAACTCATAAGTGATATACTCTTATGGACCCCCACATATGGCCAAGCAAAAGCAGGACAACCAGCATGAACATACATTCAGCA
This sequence comes from Sepioteuthis lessoniana, assembly GCA_963585895.1. Classification (NCBI taxonomy): domain Eukaryota; kingdom Metazoa; phylum Mollusca; class Cephalopoda; order Myopsida; family Loliginidae; genus Sepioteuthis; species Sepioteuthis lessoniana. The sequence continues at coordinate 56,292,031 of OY757934.1, read as the reverse complement.
GCTATGTGAGGATACGGGATGTAGTCCAGAAGACCTGCCAGAGGCGATGAACGATAGGGAAAAGTGGCGAGAGATGGTCAGGGATATCCGTGCTACCAGCACGACATGATGATGATGAAAAAACTAATGTGCTTAAAATATATACTGGGGGACCTATTAGTAATTACAAAAAAATTGTAGACTATTGCTCTAACCATCATTTGAATTATGCAGTGACAGACAAAATAGATGGTCTCTAACAGGTACGACCACTTCAGGTCAGTGGACCTGTGAGTAATGGCAATAAAGTGGTTGTTCAGATATCCAGAACTGGAACCTCATCATTAGTAGCAGTTTAGGATCATTCCTAGCCTCTCCCTTAATTTTTTTCAAGGGGGGTCTTTCCCCTTTGCCAACTGGGAGAAAGAAAGAATTTGATATATTTTATAGTCTATGACTCAGTTTTACAGCTGAAACTGAACAATTCAACATGTATTGTAGTATATTAAGATGTCCCTTTGTGAGTAGTTTACTTGTATCTGCTGGCATGTTTAACATGCATATGCTCGTACAAAATCCTCTACTTGTGTTTCTTAATGTCCCTTAATTAAAATCCCCCCACCTCAAAAAAAAAAAAAAAATTTCAAGTGTCTAGTCTTGGTATTTTGAATTCATTTGCTCTGTCAAAATCTAAATGTCAGTATCTTCCCTGACTTCTCATTCATTTCATCTCTTATTTCCTTTTCTCCAGTTTACTTGCTAAAGGGATTTTCATATTATGTAAACTTGTGAAATATTCTATTGAATTTTTATCTGAGGAATTATCATTATTGTACACTGATGTCTTACAACTCATGTCCTTGTCTTGATTTTAATGGCTTAGTGGATAAAGCAGTTGGTTAAAGAGTAACTACTTACCTAGTGGTTGTGAGTTCAATCAAAATATATATTCTAGTTCAGTGGAAGAGAAAAGCAAGTGATATTTCAAGGACAAATTATCTGACATGAGATAGTCTCTAAGTGTCTACAGTAGAATAAGAACTATCTAATCTCATGAATTTAATAAAGGATTCAATTCAATATTCCCACTTTACCAAATACAATAATCCTATGAAAAAATTTGTAGAGTACAGTGGTGGAAACATAGTGACTATGAAGACATTATTTCAGGTGCTTTAGTGCCTAATAAACAAGAGGACATATGAAATTATTATAAGATTCTGATTTTTGTTTAACTGCTCTGTCAACGAGGCTTCGAATATGTTGACTGTATCCTCTGCAGAGGGCAGAGACCCTTCTAAAAAGTGGTGTCTTGGATATGATACTAAACTGCATCAGATGTTGAGGCTCCAGGACTGGAAATCTGGGGAGTGTGGAGTGGTCCTTCATTGCTATTACTCTCAGGTTCACTTTGACTGGGTTTAGTAGTACCTTTTAGGGTCCCATCTATCTATCTATCTAGTTAAAACTAGGTACATCTATTTAATGGCATAACTTTTCTGGCCAATTTGTTATAATAGCTCTTTTCTTGTTTTCTGACAATGAATCAACATATCTTACATTACAGCTGTTTAGTAGACATGTTTTGTCTTCTACATTCTTTAGAAGACAACTTGCATCTCATGGACATTCAGATTAATAATTAGATTGTAAAAGTTACAGTGGATTCTATATTTTCATTACCATATTATGGAAATAAAGTTCAGAATATATATTTTTAGTTCTTGGAAACTGTAATGAAAATAGTTTGGTTTGCTGGTTGTTAAGAGCAAGTTTAAAAATTTAAGAAAAAAAAAATTCTTATTCTGCAGATTCAATTTTGATAAAAATTGCAGTTGATATTCCAGACATTTTCTACTCTTTGGTAAATTTGTATAAAAAAAGAATTGGGGATAAAAAAATTTATTGAACAAAAACTATTTTTTTTTTTTTTTTTTTTTTTTTTTTTTACAAAAGAAAGTGATACCTGTAAAAAAAACGACAACAAACCCAAAAGACAAACGGATTCTGTTAATACAATATATCTTAATCATAAAAAAGAAATACATAAGAAACATCCATGTACAGAGAAATTAAAAAAGAAAATGACATTTTTTTGTGGTGTTTAGATGATATTAGAATCTTGGTCTATTTTAATGTATCCATTCTATAATAAAATGACTTTTAACTGTTCGAACACATCTCAAATATTCTCAACATTTAAACTTTCTGGAACATTCTAGTTTTTTTGAAACCATGCTATTCACACTATTGTCCCCCTCCACCCTTAAATCCTAAACGTTAATTTAAAAAATCATTATGATTGCTGTAAATTGTGGTGTATAAGTTGACTTTTAAGCCTGAAAAAAAATCTCTACAAAACTAGAAGTTAGCAAGGCTAAAATCCAAGCCTTTACTCCAGAGTAGTCAACCTGGGGAACAGTACTCTTAACAATTGATATACACCACTTTTTTTTTTTTTTTTCCATCATACGTGTGAAAGCACGTGTGATACTCTGCCCTTATCAACCACCAACCAGAGGTGATAACAGTTTCGGTAGCTCAAGGTGGTACTGCTACTCCTGGTGCTAACAAGCAGCTTTTGGCACTGGACAGGGTATTTTAAAAGAATTTTATATATATATATATATATATATAATATGCCAGATCAACTAAAAGCAGAGATTACATTGTAACTTCACCAGACTAGACTTGCATTTGATGAACATATTTAACAAATTAACACAAATTGATAAAAATAATAAAACTGTAATGCAAATTATATTAATGCTGTATAACAATTTTCTAACAGCTGATGCATTAACTGGAACATCACAGACAGCCAGTGAGACAACTAAAGTATTTTTATCTGTGCAATTTTATGATAGCACAATAGATTATGAATTCATATGAAAACAAGCTCTAATATGAGATTAGCATATTTCATAAACTCTACCAGTAGTCTACTGGATGTTTTAGGGATTAACCTATACAGCAGGTATCGGTCTAAACCAGAATTTTGAGCTAAAAATCTTGAAGTCGACTTATGTACCAGATCGACTTGTATGTTGCAATTTACAATAATTAAAGACTGTTTATTGCTTAATTTGTCACTATTTGAACTATTTTTCTAATATAAACCAGTGGCAATAATTTAGTTAATGACATTTACTTTTTACAGGCTTTGCAAATAGTATGCCCATTAAATACTTATTTTCATTTCCTTGTACTTCAAACCAAAATAATTCATAAAAAAGATTTATATTGAGCAGTCTTTCTAAAATTATAAATTTTAAATCTGCTTCTGCCATATTTTGCTGTTTGAAACCTAACTTGAAATCAAGTTAGGTTTCAAACTGCTACTGATTGGACAAGAGGTCACTTTTAGGTCTCATTTACAAAATGACATTTCATTGAAAAAAGCAACTTAAAAAAGTTATATATTATTATATTTTTTTTCTTCTCTCAAATGAACTATGATGTATTTATTTTAAATAAACAAAAATAGGAATTAAGATTTTTAAAATGGAGACAATAAAGAAAAACAAAGTGTGGGGAAAAAATAAACAGCTGGTTAGCCATGTTGTCAACAGTTGGTCTGGATAGAAGAAGCAGTGTTCTTGTGATGTCTGTTTCATTATTACTCACAAAAAGAAAATTTATTATTTTTAGTAACATTTATATTCAAGTTTTGTGACAGAAGTGCCTTGTGACTATTAACTTAACTATTTAAGGTAAAATATGCTTTTTTTGTTCTTGTTATGAAGGTTATCGACCTGGTACAGGTTGCAAAAAGGGCACTAATTTTACATTTGAAAATTCAGTCTATAAGAGCAATGTGGAGGTACCCGTGGTGTAATGGTTATCGTCGTAGGAAATGGACACGGCGACACGAGTTCAAATCCTGGACGAGACTGATTGCATTTCATATAGCACTAATACCCTTGGGAAAGGTATGAATCCAATTATTCTCCCTCCAGCTATAGTTAAATAGTAGGGCAGACTGGATTCTTCAGCCTTGGTGAGGCAACTAGTCTAGGAGAAGGAAAACTCTGAATTCAAACCTGTTAAACTGCGCTTAAAAATTGACCTTGTGTCATATCCTACCCGAGCGGAGGGGTTGGTAAATATGATAAGAGCAATGTGTTTCTTATGAAGTCTGCATTTTTATTTCAACTTTTTTCTTCACAGATAATGAATATTCAAGTTTTTTTTCCTCACTTGTCAAATAGGTGATATATTGTAATTAATCTGCAAAAAACCTAAAATAACTGTATCTTTGAATCATAATGCATCTAGGAATAAATTAAGGAGACATGATTTGTGTAATAGTTGTTGTTGTAGGGAATGGAATTGGTGACCCGAGTTCAGATTTTTTGTGTTTCACTTTGCATGAATGCTCCTGGGAGAGATGAATTCGTCCCTTCTTCCCTCAGCTATGAGTAAATAGTAGGGCAGACTAGGCTCCTTAGCCTTGGTTAAGCAACCAGTCTAGGTGAAAGAAAATTCTAAATTCAAACCAGCCTTACTCTGCTAAAAATTGACTTTGTTTCACATCCTACTTATGACAGAGGGGTTTGATAAATTTGTAAATGCATACACATGTAATTTAACATTATTAACTTAAAACTGTGGATTTTAGTTATTTCTACAAGTCTTCATCCATATGACTTGGCTAATTTATCAGATTATTTAGTTGTGATTTTTGTCCTATTTTTCCTGCAGCTTCTGTCACAAATCAGTCACTATCATCTGTTTCTTTATCCTAACATGATTGATGATTATCATCCAAAGATACTTGGATGGATTGACAGCCCTGTCAGTGGGGCTTAGAATACACTGATTGTATCCCCCTCCTCTTAAAAGGGTTGTCCTGGGTCTGATACTAAACTGCATCTGTTAGTGAGGCTGGAGTACTCCTTCATTGACATAGTCATGATTGTAATCAAGCATTTAAAAAATGAATCAAATTTCTGCATTGAATAAGCCGTGAGAACTTGGTATGCTGTTAAACAACTAAACAAAACCATCTGATGGATTGAGGTTTGGACTTTTAGCAGTTCATGCCATAATCTGTTCTCAGCTTTAAAGAATATAATTTTTGCAGTATGACAAATAGGTATTATCTTGCATAAAGATTGGCTCAGGGACATGAGATATTCGGAGAGAAGGAACAGTATGCTATTTGATAATATTATGTGCTACAGCATTTACTTTGCCTTGTGGAGATGTTACTGTAATGTTACCTTCATAGGAAATAGAATTGATAATCTGAGCTCAAATCCTGGGTGCCCAGTTGGCTGGGGCTGTAGAATATACCGACTGCTTCTCTGCAGAGGGGTAAGACCCCCCCCCCAAAGTGTATCCTGGATATGACACTAAACAATCTGATGGTGAGGTTCCAGCAATGCTGGAGTTTTGGGGAATGCGGAGTACCCCTTCATTGCCATCGCTCCCTAGTCCACTCTGGCCCGGGGTGGTAGCACCTAATAAGGGTCCTATCTATGGGTTAAATAGAACTAAACTGTGCTTCTTTTACTATACTGATTTTTGCATTTAAACTGCGTATTTATGCTGAACTGAATTGTTTAAAATAGAACTGTTTTGACAGTGGAACTGCGTACTAGTACGGAACTTTTGATGTCTAAACTGTGTACTTATGCTGAACTGAATTATCTGAAATAAAACTGTTTGACATTTAACTCTGTATTGCCCAGTCGGCTGGGGCTGTAGAATACACTGACTGCACTTCTGCTGAGGGGATAAGACCCCCCTAACGAGTGTCCTGGATATGACACTAAACGATCTGATGGTGAGATTCCAGCAGTGCTGTAGCTTTAGGGAATGCGGAGTACCCCTTCATTGCCATTACTTCCAGGTCCACTTTGGCCCGGAGTGGTAGCACCTGATAAGGGTCCTATCTATGGGTTAAATAGAACTAACAGCATACTTATGCTAAACTGAATTGTTTGAAATAGAAATGTCTTTGACAATTAAACCGTACTTACATTTAAACTGCGTGCTTATGCTTAACTGAATTATTTGAAATAGAACTGTTTTTTGACATTGAAACTGTATTTACACTAAACTAAATTGTTCAACATAGAACTGTTCTGACATATAACTGTGTGTAAACAAAATCTGTACTTTTACAAAACTGAATTAGCTGAAGTAGAATTGCTTGACTAAACTGAATAGCTCGAAATAAAAATGTTTTTTTACAATTAAACTGTACTTACATTTAAAACTGCGTGCTTTTGCTAAACTGAATTGTTTTAAATTGAACTATTTTTGACACTGAAACTGTACTTACCCTAAACTGAATTGTTATATATAACTGAATAGTTTGAAATAGAAATATTTTTGACAATTAAACTGTGTACTCATGCTAAACCGAATTGTTTTAAATAGAACTGATTATTTACATAAAAATGGATTTGGTGTTAAATAACCTACAAAGGTAGATATGCCATAAAACTCCACAAACCAAACCAATCAAATCCTGGATGAGAGTATTTGTGTTTCACTTTATGCTAATGCCCTTGGAAAAGTATGAATCCATATGTTGTTCTCTCTGTTATAGGTAAATAGTAGGGCTGACTGGGTTCTTTAGCTCTGGTTTGGCAATGAATCTAGGTGAAGGAAAACTGAATTCAAACCATTTGTACTCTGCTTAAGTTGCCTGTGGCATAACGATTAGTGTTGTTTGAAATGGACATGGTGAACTGAGTTAGAATCCAGGATGTTTGCATTTCACATAGTTGTAATACCTTTGGAAAAGGTATGAATCCAACTATTCTCCCTCTATCTCTGGACAAATATTAGGGCAGACTGATCTCTTTAACCTTGGTATAGCAGCCAGTCTAGAAGGAAAACTGAATTCAAACCTTTTAAACTCTGCTTAAAAAAAAATTGACCTTGTCATGTCCTGCTCATACAGAAGGGCGAGTTAATACATACTCTGCTTAAAAAAAATTGACCTTGTGTCACATCCTATTTTTGGTGGAGGGTTTGGGTAAATACATGTTATTGAATGAGTGAACCAACACTCATGTCAGAACATCCTTCACACCAATATGCTGTCACCAAGTTAACTGATTTTTTTTCTCTTTCATAATACACCTTGTCTTACTACTTGCTATCAGAGCCAACTTAATTAAACTTACTTTCATCACTAAAGAACTCATCAATTTTTGTCTGTCCTGACAATGTGTTTATTTCCAAAGCCTCATCTGTCAAGGTTTTGAGTTCTTTTTGCTAATAGGGCTGAGGGAATGGGTTTTACAGCAGGAGAATGTTCATGAAGCTCTATTGTATATTAATGACTCAACACTGTCTATTGAGACACTTTTATGCCAAATTCTTTGGTTATCTTATGCTTGCCATTGTATCAAAATGGCCCATCATAGTCTTTGAATTGTTTGATTCTATCAAGGGCTCATTTTATGAGGCCACCCTGGTATATTATGTGACTTAAAGAAGCCTGTATCATCATAAAGTGTTAATATTCTTGAAAATACACTCTTAAATTCTTTTTGTAATAATCAGAAATTGTGATCTTTTGAGTTTTTAGTTTGACAATCATACAGTCAATTGATTCATTAATTTTGCAATTGCTCGTTGTTGGAATAACTTAGGAAACAATATATAGATATGTGATAATGTCTGTTCTCTAATTTTAGATGTGATGTGGTTTTTGTTTTATAATTTTCTTTATTCTAAATTCAAATTTTTTTTTTTTTTTTTTTTTTTTTTTTTTTTTTTTTTAATACACGTTTACCAAATTGTTGAAAAAACTGAAGAATATTTACAATTTTTATCACAATCTGATCTGTAAAATTGGACACGTTTTATTTTTAAACTTTCTTCTCTAATATTGGATGTTATTGTAGAAGTATTGTATATATTTGCTCAACCTCTCTGTCGCAGGGTCAATTTTTAAGTGATGTAAAGCTGGTTTGAATTCAGTTTTCCTTTTCCTAGACTTATTGCTTAGCCAAGAACTCAGTCTTCCCTTCTACAGCTGAAGGGAAAAACAGATGGATTTATGCTTTTCCCAAGAGCATTAGTGAAAAATGAAATGCAAACAGCCTATTCCAGAATCATTAATTCCATTTCCTTCAACAATAACCATGTTTCCTAGAAGTACAATCTTGTTTGGTTTACAGATCAACACTGTTGTTTGAAAGCATTTTCCCCAATTATTTATAGAACTCTTAATTCATTTAATCTTTAATCACCTTCTTTTTGTAAATCTGGTTGTTATTTCCTTCATCAAACTCACAACTGGACTAATCTGATTTTGTTTTTAGATTTAAATCCGGCAGCAACCTATTTTATCATATTTATTTTTTTTTATGTAGATCTTTTGAAATTGCATTGCAGGTTGTTTTGATAAATAAAATAATTATACTTTTATTCTTTAGGCTTTCTAAATTCAAAAATACTAAAATTCTTGAGAGAGAAAAAGTAGACCACCTTAATTCTAGTCAAGCAGGTTTTAATGTTTTCATTTTGAGCATTGGGATTTTATTTTCAAGGTTTTCAAAGCAGACACCTAGATTTGATGAACTACTTGCATTAATTATATAAGCTACTTATCAGTTGTCTGGTTTAAGTTGATGGTCAAATAATTACCATGCACTTGAAAAAAGAATGACCTAGGATTTTTGTTTTGTTAATACAGCAAATTGAATATAAAAACTTATAATAGAGTAATATCTACTTGTATATAAAATGAAGATGTAACTTGTAGATATAGTATGTATTTACCCAACCCCTCTGCATGAGCAGGATTCAACGTAAGGTCAATTTTTAAGATGTTTAGCAGGTTTGAATTCAGTTTTCCTCCTAGGTTGGTTGCCATACAAAGGTTAAAGAGCCCAGTTTGCTCTATGTCCCTATAGCAGTTGGATTCATATCCCCCCCTTTTTTTTTGTAAATAAGGGTATTAGCACTGTGAAATTTGGTCTCCTTTAGGATTTGAACTCTGATAGCCATGTAAATTTCCTACAATTATGACTTTATATATATATATTGTAGGGTTTACTGGCCTCTCTAGCTGAAGTAACTCTGAATTCAAATCTTCTACCAACATATGTAGCAGGATAAAAATAGGACAAACTTTGGTGGGCTACCAGTTTAGGAGAAGGATAACTCTGAATTCCAAACCAGGAATTAGACCTGAAGGCATTCTGTTATTTTCAGTCTCCTTCTGGTAACTCTTTTGATGACATTGATATTAAATTGTTTTTTCCGTATTCTTTTTTCCTTGAACAACATCAGTGTTGTGGCTAAAGAGGAGATTTGCTACATAGACAAATGGTCTTCCATACCTTTCCCAGCCTCTGCTGAGATGCAGGTGCACATCTATTGTCCCCTGAGATAATACTATTGATAATAATAATGTGTATATAAATTGATTTTGTTCATTGGTTTACTTGATTTAGGTTTGATGTAAATTTTTTGCCTAAAAATTTAGTCTGTCTTCAAAATTAGATGTAAATTACTGTATATTTATGGAGGCACGCTTGGTTATCATCATAGGAAATGGACATGGCAACCTGAGTTCAAATACTGGACGAGACTGTTTGCTTTTTATATAACACTCATACCCTTGAGAAGTTATACATTTATTTTCTCACTAGCTATTGGTAAATAGTTGGGCAGACTAAGGTCTTTAACCTTGGTATGGCAACCAGTCTAGGAGAAGGAAAACTCTGAATTCAAACCTCTTAAACTTATCTTAAAATAATTGACCTTGTGTTGCATCTTTCTTGTGGTGGAGGCTGATATGGTAGTTCATGAAATCATTAAATTATGGAATTAATTTTTATAGCCAAGTAAGTTTTTCACATTTGTAATAGTTAAAATTCGATGCTGTGAGTCCTCCAGACTGCAAAATTTACATAGTGCTTAATACAAAAATATTACACACATCTGCGTGCACGCACACACACATTACACCCAAATGCCCTTCTTAATACTGACTTGTTTATTGGAGAGAAGGTTTGAAATTATGTTTATAATATGCGAACAACCAGTTACAATAAATCCAAGTTTTTTTTATCTGACTCTTCAGGTTTAGTTTGATGAAAGTATCTAATTTCAACATTTTGCAGTAACTATAAAACCAATCTCCCGACCCCCAACTTACTTCTATATAACAAGTGAAATTTATCACCAGAAACAGTTGTCTACAAGAGAAAAAATGTTTATATAGAGCAGCAAAGTTTGCTCAGATTTGTCCTTAAGGTAAGCTAGTTTGAGCACACATACACTAAGTTGCTGTCACATAGGGTTTTTTTTTTTTTTTTTTTTTTTTTTTTTTTAACATTTAAAAAATTTTTTTTTAAACAAACAACACTTTAATATGTACCTGAAAAAGAGAAACAACTTTATTTACTATGAATAAATTACAAAATTTTAGCACTATGAGGAGCATGATCTAATTTTAAAAGGTACTCTTCTTCCCAACTCCCAAAAAAACAAATTATAAATGATTGCATGATTCTAGAGGAGTAAAATCAAACTACATTTTCTAAGATGACACTTATTAAAATTTAATGGACCCTGTTGGTGAGATTTAGAATACATTAATTGTACCCTCTGCAGAGGGCTCAGGCACTTCTACCCACCTAGGGCCCAGTCAGCTGGGGCTATAGAATACACAGACTGCAACTCTGCAGAGGGGTAAGACTCATCCCCCTCCCCCCAAAAAACTAGATGTCCTGAGTATGACACTGCATCTGATAATGAAGCTCCAGTTCTGGAGAGTGGGGAATACCCTTTCATTGATTACTCCCAGGTCCACTTATACCCAGTGTAGTAGTACTTGTTGATGTCTCATCAATCAGTCATATAAATCTCTTTAAAGACTATTTGTATTCAATAGGACTATGCAAACAAAATCCTTTTAAACAATTGTAAAAAAAATGTAAATATAAATGTACAATAAATGTGATTCTTTAACCTTTTAGGCATAAAATAACCCCAGACTGGTTGACATGCCTTTAAAATCAAAATTGAATGAAAAATAAACTTGTCCATGTGATTTCAAAATTTGAGACAGGTTTGCTGATGCAAGCTTCTTCCATTATAACTTTGTTTACAACATAAGATGGGCAGATAGTAGACCTTATACTTTTTACCTACCTTAATTAGTTAAGTATAATATGCACCCCTAACTTTCAGCTGAAAAATTCTGGAAAAAAAATGTCTCTTGGTATATAATATACATTGACTTGGTGGGAATTTATAGCAGCTAAATTCATACTAAATTTAACATTTAATTTTTGTGTGGTTTGTATCAACTAGAAATAAGAATTTACATAGCTTATATAATATTTGGAAATATAAAATTCAGAGCAAAGATATGTTTGCAGGAAAATATAACAAACTTTCAGTGAAAATAAATAAATTCACACTAAAAAGAAATTATAAGTGTACATGCATTTCATTTCTTTACAAAGAAATGAAATGCATGTACATAAAATAGAAGTGTTTGTTTCACATTAATTTGGATAATGAATATAACTTACTTTTGGTCATGTCATCCACAATATGACAAGCGACTTAACCAAAAAAATTAGTTGTATAATATACATCCCCAGCTTTTAGACTTAAAATTCTTTTAAAAAGAAATATTGTGTATCATATACATAATTACAGTGACTACAAAATTCTTAAATATCTTCTCATTTACATTTTATTTATGTTGAACTTGTGCATAATATGCACCCCTAACTTTTAGGCTTAAAAATCTGGGGAAAAAAGTTTGTTTTATGCACAAATAATTATGGTAAATTACGGCCCTCTTGACCAGAAAACTGCAAATTAAATCTATTTAATCAAGAGATCTGTGCAATTGTTTAAGTTTAATAATACTTGATTAGGGACTCACCAGATATGTTTTAATTCATTTTAATTTATACTTAGAGGATAGGGCATCATATTCATTGTATATTCATATTCACATTTTTTGTACTTATTTAAGACTTTTTTTTTTTTTTTAGTTTTTTTTTTTTTGCACATGGTCCTGTTGAATATGAATGATTTTTTTTTTTTTTTTTTTTTTTTTTATGCATATCTATCTGACCTAAATGGGGGTCCCATCTATAGGTCAAATAGAGTAATACTACAACTCTAGGTCAGAGTGGATCTGAAAGTAATAGCAATGAGTTCCACATTCCTCAAAATTCCAGAACTGAGACTTGCTGTCATGTAAAGTTTAGTGTCATATTTAGGACACTTACTTGGATGGTGGGGTTACCTCTCTAAAGAGGGTGCAGTCAGTGTATACTTAGCCTGCCGAGAGAGCATATGTAAGTTTTGATAAAAGCACTGCATATATTGCCAGATGATAGTTATAACGCTGAAATCTTATGTTTTAAAAAAATCTTTAATAAATGATCTAAATATATAAAACTACAGATAAAATTTACCTTAGATTACATCTATATTATAGATGATATGCTAATCAATAATAACATGCATCTATGTATGACAAGACTTATAACTAAACAGATTTCAGAACTATAAATGATGTATTGATCTCTTTTAGATTTAGTAATGCTCTGTTCATGTCCATTTAATTTAGGCTAATCAGGTCAAAAATTATTGGAGTCAAAGGATTCCAATTAATGTATTTTCTGAAAGAGCTTTATTTTGGGAGCTGATATTCTTTGAAATTCTTTTTTAATAGCCCAAAGAAATCAAAAGTTGATATAAAAACAAAATTTTGAAATTATAAGAGATGGTTGAAAAGTCAGTAGGCTGACTAAGATACTCTCATGGAATATGACCAAATGATGTTCACTTATCAATTTAGTCTTCTTTGTGGTTCACAGACTTTTTCCAGTGGTGTTCCAGTGCTTGAATCACATAGGTAAAAAAAGTAGTCATTAACAGTAGTTATGTTATCATGAAATTTTAAGCCCATCCTTGTATGAGTAACTTGAGAATATACTTGTGTGTGTTACACACACACACACACACAAAATGAGTGTAAAAGTGTGACAAAAGATAAGTCGATTTCCTCTAAGTATATCAACATAATGAATGCCTTTTAGGTAATACTATCGAAAAGCCAAAATATAATATAAACCAAAATTCAGAAGTTTGTACCATTTTAAATGTTTTAATCATTTTGGGGCAAATAAGAGGAATTCAATGATGTTATGATATATAATTCACAATATGAATATCACTATACAGAATTTACTTTTTCAGAAATATTATCTTTCTGATGTTTTAAAGTCTATCTTTCTAAATGATTTTAAATACCGTGATTTAAAAAAAAAAAAAAAAAAAGTTGATGTTTAGTTCTTGAATGCAGTTCACATCACTAATTTTTGGTTTGAAAAAATCTGAAAAAATAGTACATTTTGTACACAAATAATTATGGTAAATGTTTTATAGGTGATAACACAAATGATTATTCTTGACTGTCCACATTTTAACTATAAAGATAATTAGAATTTATATTAAAAGTTAACTTCAAAACAAGAAAAAAAAAATTAAATCTCAGTCTGTCTTGAACTGATTAAAAATACAATAATGTCCATTGTTTTCATATATCATCCTATGTTTTTTAAATAATGGAAAAAAAAAGTGCTTCTATTTCTGATAATTATGTTGAATCTGAATTGTTGAATTATACAAAGGATATTGGAGGATAGAGTAACACTTGTGGTGTAATGGTTATCATCATGAGAAATGAACTTAGTGACTAGAGTTCAAATCCTGCACTAATCTGATTGGATTTCATATAGCACTAATTCCTTTGGGGAAAAGCATGACTCCAACTATTCTCTCCCAGCTATGGATAAATAGTAGGGCCAATGAGGCCCTTTAACCTTGGTATGGTAACCTGTCTAGGAGAAGGAAAACTCTGAATTTAAACGAGTTGGACTCTGTTTAAAAAAAATTGACCTTGTGTCACATCCTGTTCATGGCAGAGGTGTTAGGTAAAAACATACAAAGTTGTTTAAATGACTTGGTTTAATTTATAAGGAATATAGATATTTTTTTCATTGTTTTATTTTTATCAGGCTTGAAAATGATACATTGGAAATAATCATTTTGGTAAATTTGGGACCTGCACATTAAATATTAAGACATATATCAAATTAAATTTACTGGTCATTGGTATATTTTTTCTTCAGTAATAACTGATGCTAGATTAGCTTCAGGTGCACTATCAAGAAATCGGTCAAGGAAATGTAGTACTATTGGTAGGTTGTGGTAGAATGGTAAATGGAACCTTGCACAAGGGTAGTGATTAATGAAAGGAATTAGGTAGACTAATTAGGTGGTAGGGGATATTAAATTAGTACCTGAAATTAGATTTAATGCTGTGTTAGTCTGTTATCATTCAAACCTGGTTGGTCTGATGTGACATATTTACACACCCCGATGCAAAGATGTATATGTTGTTACTATTATATAAAATATACTGTATCTCTGTAGTTACTGATGAAAAGATTGACTGGTTGTTATTCATCTAATATAATACATTAGAATGAATTATAAAAAGAAATATCAATTCTGGTCACATTTATTTGGAAAATACCCACCAATATGAAAAAAAATAGCATGATATTCAATTCGTTAGAAATAGAAAATTATGTAAATCGATACTTAAACTAAAGCTATAATTATTGATTGAAATGATATTTACTATAAATTTATTATATAAACTTATGCTGCATATTTTATTTAATGCATACCAAAAGAAGGATAGCTGAGTCAGGACTATGCCGCTCTACATGTTCGATGCCCTCACTTAATCAGGAGAGTACTGTAAAGAAAAAATAATCAAATTGCTAGCTAGGAATTATGAGAATTTAAAAACAAAATGTAAAGTGCCACAACACTGTTAACTTTGTAAAATACAGCTAAATTGGTAAGCTCCAAGAATTAAGAGTTGAAAATACAGCTGGTGATAATAACCTTTTTGGTGGCCACTGACAGAAGTGAGTTATTATATATGGTAACATCCATGAATCAGGGTAGAAGCAAATTATCAAATAATCCCAACAGGGGACAGGCTTAAATTTTTTTAAGCAGAGGCTCCTCCTTTGCTTGAATACGCCTTCAAGAGCAGTGATTCGAATCGCTTGGTCTTCATTGACATTCTCCATTTTGGAAAACAACTTGGGCAATAAACCTGACCCTTGCCTGAGAAGGACACTCTCAAAAGCTAAGCTCTTTAATATATTGGAAGGATTCTAAACTCAAAATTGGTTTTAGCTTAATTGATATATTGATCTTTGATTTATAGTCACAAAATTGTTGATTTATGGAATTGAATATTTAAGCCAAAGATTTTTCATCATCTTTCCTATTATGTCTGAATTTCAACTTTATGAAATCATTACTTTATAACTAAAAAAAAATGTTGTGTAGTTTGTTATATATTATATATGTGGAGAAATGAAATTATCACTTGTTGGCACTGAGAATGTTGACACTTTCTGAGCTTAGATATTTATCCCTCTTGAGCTTGAAGCATGTTTGTGTATGTCTGTCTGAGAAAAAGAAGGAAAATGAGTACCATCTGATTTTTGTGGGTAAGAGGAAAACAAAAGCAAGCTCTATTTTGGAAGTGCTGTTTTTGACAAGCAGTCAGAAAGATGTGACTTGCATTAGAAAAAGTAACAAGTCTTTTTGGCATCATTTGCGCCACAATATAAATTGAATTATTGCATTACTTATTAATTTATTTTTTGTTTTATTATTGTTCTGTGTTGGGGTTATGACAAATCAGATGTGTCATGCGAGTAACACAAGCTGGCTTATCGAGTGGCAATAACCAGGTTGGAAATTGAATATGTATTGGAATGGGTACTCAGATGACATATAACATGTCCACCACTGACCCAGCATTATAACATGTGACCTCTTTGTTTTGTTGCTGCTGTTTTCAAACCTGGGTTTGAATATGGGTCTTTGTATGTGTGACTTTTGGTCTGTGGTTTTACCTGAAAGTCAAAACAAGGTACCAGCTCCTTTTGAAAGATTTACTGATTTATCTGGTAAACAAACAACTCACACAATCAATTTGGTATTTTGGTACTGTTATTTATTTTTGTGGTGAAATTGAAGCAGGAGAAAGAGGTTTTGGCCTTTTTGGTTAAAATTTGATTAGCAGCAACAAAATTACTTTTTGTTGGAATTCCTCATGACCTGTCTATTCTCTAATGACTTATCTCAACTATTGCCTTTCAATCTTTAACTAAATGAGTCCAAAACGGGTCTTGTTTATAATAATTTTCTTTAAGACAACAAATTAGTGTTTTTCTATTTCACTAGATTTCCTGTTCTGATGCCCCACTTCTGATGCTGATTGTTGATTGATTTTCTGTAATGGGCTTCCTTTTTATTTATCAATTACCCCTAATCAAGTAAAGTAATCTAGATACCTTAATGTCTTTGTGTCACTTCAAAGAGACAGATTAAGTAAGTACTCACATAAACCACCCATATTTGTTTACTAGCCTAAATTCAATAAGTAATAGTAATCCCTACTCACAAATGGTTCATACCATCAATGTGATTTATTTGTTTACAGTTTACTAAAGCAATGATGAGGATTGTCAATGTGACCTTAATTTCAAGTATACATTTTATGAGTTATTTATTGGAGATTTTTCAGTCATTACACATTCCACCTAAATAGGGTCATACTGGTTAACTGGTTGTATTTTTCCACTTGGGACTTAATTTGAATGCTACACTTCATGTCAAAAATAGATCTCACCAATCTATTATGTAACATATCCAAGAAATTCATACTATAGACCTGATGCAATTGTTCTCAAATTTCTGTTGTCTTACTCCAAACTTCATATTCCTACAGTAGATTCCATATTTTCCATTAAGTCTTGAAGAAGCTAGAATTATCCTCCCCTTTATATCAGATAAGCTTCCTGGTATGACTGGTTGCAAAAAATGTCATCTTGTTAACCTTTATGACTCGTGTCTTTCACAGTTAATGTTATCATTATAACTAGAGATTATCTTGCACTTTTAATCATTTATTTTTGACATGCCATAAAACCAACTGATTTATAACTACCTATCCCTAGACTATTGCTCATTTTTTTTTTTTTTTTTTTGCTGGTATTATAATTCATTTATAAAGTATTTGGTTTTCTTGAATCCTAACAAACATATTCTAATCAGAAGTCACCTATACAAAATAAATGTTATGTTTCCATGATTTGTACACTGTGACACTAATGTTATGCTATTTACTGACCCTTATTTGCACTATTTTTGTTTTTCAGTTTATTCCCCTGATATGCCTAAAAGACTTCCCATTAAAGATATCATTAGTGGTCTTCTTACTAGTATTGGGCGTGCTGTCCGGTATTGGTTTCATTACACATTGGTGGCATTTGCTTGGCTTGGTGTGGTGCCCCTCACTGCTTGTAAGTATATTATCTTTCTTTCCTTTTTATTTATTTTCAATTTTGTAATATTTTCATTCATAAATGAATGCCCTCCCCACTCTCTTAAGATATTTATCAAATGAAATCAGTGTTTTGCAGAAGGATGTGTTTATTAAGTACTTTGGTTGTTAAACTTGTATGTGGTGCATTCAATAAGTTTCCAGACTTTTTTTTTTTTTGTACAGGCATTTAAAATTGTTGTAGACTCTTGAAAATTCAGTATGTTATTGCTATACATCTTATGAGATGACTGACCAATTTTTATGATTTCAGGTTCAAATGAACAGCTACAGCAGGAATTGGAATACACCCTACTAAAGCCTGATTGTCACAGCTGGTGAATTTCAAAAATGCAATTTGACAGTTTAGAAGAACGATATGCAATAAAATTCTGCTTCAGACTGCTTTTGGAGCATCTTGCATGAATCGAGCATCAGTTTTTGAGTGGCATAAGAGATTCAAGGAAGGCAGGGAGTCACAGGGATGATGAGAGGTGTGGGAGGAGTAAGGAAGTCAATACACCAGAGTTGATTGGACAAAGGGTTAGGGTTGTGACGGCAAATTGACTAAAATCCCAAAATGGGACTTTATTTTTGCACGTGTGAAGACGGGGCAGGTTGGCACTTGATCCCCTATAGAATAAGTCCTCGTTCAGAGTTTTTCTCTCAGGCATATAAGAACTGGCATATTATGTGAGGGATTAATTTAGGACCAGACTGACCGCCGCTGGCAAGGGGTTCCAAATTTCACACTATCTCACACCCACCAGGCCGCTAAACTTCCTTCCCCTCGACAATGGAAGATAATGAGCCTATAGGTTTTAGTCGTAATAATATTATATTGTAGTAGTCGGCAACTCCGGTTCCCGTGTGATATTTTAGGTTCCCGTGTGATATTTTAGGAATTAATAGGACAATTCTAAGCAAGATAACATAAGGCAAATAGAAGCCAAAAAGGAAATGTGACAACAACAAATTCGTAGTAGAACGGCAAAGAACAACGTGTGTACTATCAATAAAAAAGCCCATACGAAAAAAGTCTGGAAACTTATTTAATGATCCTCGTATGTGCTAATCATTGCTCCATGTTAAATGCTCTTTTGTTTATTATACTAGACATGGTAAAAATTATAGAACTAGCACACATAGAGGATGTTTACTTCGATTTTTTATTCATTTATTTATTTATTTATTTATTTTTTTTTAGATTTTTTTAAAATTTTACATTGCTTGATAAAACAATGATACCATTATGGGACTATAAGGCATTTTGTCATAGAGCAGATAGGATTTAAACTTTTCTTTTAGGAAAGGCATATAAAATCAATGACAAAGCTAAGATCTAAATCAAACTGAAAATTAAAAAATGAAATAGTCCTTGAAGGCTCCATCTCCAATCAATTAACTGCCTTTGGGAAAGTTGGAACCGCTTTGATAAAGAATATTGCTTGAAATTAGTAAAATCCACACTTAAAAGAATTATGGCTGTCATGAAAGCTTGAGGAGGAGCAACTAAGTATCAATTCTAATTTTTTGTTAATGAATTCCATATCATCTTCAGCAATATTTGGTTATTCCATAACATTTTCCTCTGCATGTCTTGGAGAAAAAATTATACCATTTAATTTGATTAATCTAATCTAGTTTAAGGTAAATTTTATGAAGCCTGTATGTTCAGCTATTAAATGAAAGTATCTTGTATCTGTTATTAGTTTATTTACTACTAAAAAAATAAATTTAAAAAAAAAAAAAAAAAGTCCTAATTCTATAATTGTTTTCATGGGGAAAAAAAGGAATATCATCACAATTGTTTTAGACTTTCAAATAAACCAAAAGTTCATTAGATGATTTAAAGATATGAGCAATAAAAGGTAACTAAATAATGTAACTTGTAAAGTAATCAAGAATTGTTGTTGATTTTGAAGGATGGTGTGTTGTGACCTGAGATTCACTAAATAATATTCACCACCCAACTATGGACTTATTTAAGCCAACTGCTATTTATAAGAACTATAAGGAAGAGACTTTTTTTTACATAAGAATACATACAACAGTGTGAATAAAGATGGAAATATTAACTTTTTAACTCTTTGGTCACAAATTCCTGGTTACATTGATTTCAAAAAACATTACAGGGCTCAGCTATCTTTGTTTTTATTAGTATTAATGTGATCTCTCTAAGTCTGATAATTTTTTTTTTTTCATCATATGTGTGAAAGCATGTGCGATACCCTGCCCTCATCAGCCGCCAACCAGGGCTGATAACACAGTATTGTAAATCGTGCTTGTGTGTTTGAAGGGTTATAATGAATCCTATTTCTTGTTTGTTCATAAAGTATTGATTTAGAAAAATTCTTATTTATTCTTTTTCAATATTTTCAAATGTAATCTGTTCAGCTATAACCCAATGTGGCTACAACCTTCAAGGCTACTTAGTGGCTCTTATACTGGAAGTATGTGGTTCATATTTTTTAGTATGATTGCCACCTGGTGATTTTCGCTGAATTCTCTTAATTTATGATATCATACTAAATATGTGCATTAACAGCAAATTTCATCCTTGGTATCTTGTTAAATTTTCAGTTTTCATCGCTGTTAAGTAACGAATGTTAAAATGGGCATTTAGAGCATTGTATAGCCATCACTAACCATTAGAAATGGACTATTCTAAAGGCTTCTGTCTTAAGTAGTCCAGGTTTTTGCTAGCAGGTTATTCTGAACTACTTGCCTTGTGAATCTTGGTCACTATGACCTTTTGCTGCTAACATCTTATGATGGCTGAATTTTTACAATGGCAGCCTTCCATAGTAAATTCTTTAGTATCATGTTACTATTGATTAAAAAATCTCTTTGAAAACAAACTAAAAGGTTCAGTGAATCCGTTGTTAGTTTTGGCACATGAGAATATGCGATTAAGTATGAACTCATCTATCTTCGTTATACTTATTTTTCAGATTATAATGTCTTTAATCTCATTCTATTTTTTTTTTTTTTTTTTTTTTTTACCTTTTTCAGGTCGAATTTATAGATGTTTGTTCACGGGCTCTGTGAGTTCCTTACTAACCCTTCCTTTGGATATGTTATCAACGTATGTAATACTTTTTTTTTCATGAAATTTTATTTTATTTACCCCTTTTGCTGTGGAAAGTGGATATATCAACTCAAAATTTGATTGCTGTTAACTGCAGGAAGTAGATTTACCTCATGGCTTTGGAAAAAAACTCTCCTTATGTTGTGAGAAGCAGATTCATTCTCAGTGACTTATGAACATCTTGCCAACCTTTGCTGACTCGGTATCAGTTTTATTTTTTAGTGAGTAATTAACATTATGGGAATGACCATGAAGTTTAATTATGCAGTGAAAGGGTTAATAAAGTATTTTACAACTTCGCAACTTGAGTTGATGTGAACCAAGACCATTTCGTTGCACTTTGACAATTCTGTTTCTCTCCAAAAAACATTTGTTCAAAATGTATTGAGACTGGTTTTATAATTTTTTTTCAAATTGGCACTGACTTGTTTAAGTGTTGTCAATTTATATTGTACAAGAAGTGGAGGCAGCCTGCAACCCCACCTATCATATTCACATTAGTTTTTCCCTTGGAGGACCTAGTTTATCATGAACTATGAGTGTTTTTTACACCTTTGTTAATTTTCCAGAGCTCTCTGAATTGTTTTTTCATTAGCAATTGGACAATTTTCTTTGTTCAAAGAAAATATTTTTGAGAATTTTATCCAATCTTCTAAATAGTATAAAGAATTGATAGAATTAAAAAATTTTTCAAGTTTATGGATGTTTTTTTTAATCTAGTGTTGAAGAAATTAATTGTTCAGTTAGATACTGAAAACTAACTCTATAAATAAGATTTAATGGTAAACTTCCTACATTTTCAATGGGTGTGGAGAAGTCTTTGTGTATAGTAGCTAATCTTCAGAACTGTGACATTGTAGTGAGTGGGTTTGGATTTCAATTGTGTTATTGCATTGGCTTTCAGACTAATACTCTTGGAAAAGGTATGAACCTATAAGTTGAATAGTGCCACTACTGTTCTACAAGGATAGCTTTGGTATTAAATATAACCCATAAAGGGTGATATGCCATTAAAACAAAGAAACCAAACCAAGACAGGTCAGTTGGATGATTTTTATCCACTAAACATTTTTTGTGGTTTAGGTATCAGTTTTTTTTTTTTACTTAGAATATGCCTGCTATGTTGGTTTTTATGTGTACCAAATTTAGGGAAAATTAGCTGTGCTGTTTTTGCATCTATAAAACATGCAAATACATAGTTCATTTTTATAAAAGTTGCTTGGCTGTGCAGAAGTATTCCTTTAAATTTTAAAATTAAATAAAATTTAGTTTAACCTTGATACTTTTTGTTCACTTATTTAAAAGATCAGGATAAACTTCAAAATTGACTTCACTCACAATTGGTTTTTAAATTCCCTTTGGAGATACTTGACAGACAGCTACAGACGACTGTATGTAAAATAGTTTTAGGAGTTGAATTCTCCTGTATTATACAATAAGAAGTCACCCTTGGGCAAGATATAGCACTTGTCTGGCCCATATAGCTTACTAATTGAATTCAAAATATTGGGTTAATCTATTTTTATGAAAGTATTCAGCTATGCTCGAATTCCTAGTGTCATTTCATGTATAAATATATGAATTTTATATTCTGTTCTGTTTGCTGTTTCATGTTTTTGATCTGCTGGGAAATCCCCAAATGCATTTTTGATAGTCCACCAATGTGGCATGTACAAGTAGAGCTTTAAAGTACTGTTTTTTTGAAAAAGGTCTTTCTTTTTTTACTTATACAAGAATGTGCACACATATAAATATATAATCTTGGGGAACAGAAAATATTTTAGGCATATATGATATATAGATGTGTGCATTTGAAAGATGCATACACATACATACATATGAATAGATTTGATAGATACATACATACAGATTGAGATAGATATATTTGATAGATACATACATATAGAAAATGTAGCATTGGGAGTTACCAACAATTGGAAATTAAAGCTTTGAAAGTGTTGAAAAAAAAATTATGTGGAAAAATATTTATTTCTAAGATCATTAAAAAACCAAAAAAACATACATAGTATATGACCAATATATAAGAATCAATGTACTGTAAACTTAAATTTCTTTCAATACATTTAATCTAATGTGAAAAACTCTTGATTAGCTATGGGCAAACTGAGCTGCATGCAGCCTACAGTTCTTTCTAAATGGCCTGCCTAACTTTGTGAGGAAAATGATGTTTACTAAACAAGGGATGTTCATAATACTTTCTTTCTCTTGATAAAGATGAAGACCCCCCCCCCTTTTTGTATAATCAAATGAATAAATTAAAAACCAATCATACTACATTTATATGCATTTTTGTTTTGTATTTTTATATTAGGTTTGGTCTCTTTTGTTTTTATGGGATATCAACCTTCATGGGTAATTTAATGTTAGTCATTCTTGTAGAAGAACAGTAATGGTATTAATCAACCCATAGCTGGGAGGATAAGAGTTCATATCTCTTCCATGGTTATTAGTCTGAAGGTGAACATAAATGCTTACTCTGTCACAGTCCAGCATGGTAGCCACTATACCATAAGGCCTCATGCTATTTTTATATTTACTTTACCTTTCAATTTAAGCGACAAATGAAAATTTTGAATTGTCAGATTGTTAAATATTCACCTGTAGTAATAATAATAATAAAAAAAAGAAAACAAAAGCTTTAATAAAATTTTGATGCATGGATCATATTCATATTAGATACATTGTTTTTTTTTTTTGTTCTTTTTTTTTCCTTGTAATTACTCCCAAATGTATCATAACAACATATGTTAATCACATTGATATCAGTGATATTATACTTAGACTTCTATTTTTTATTTTTATTTTTTTTATAGAAAAGATATTTTTACTGAAGGGGAAAAAAAATTAACCTTTGTCTATTTATAAGACATGTTTATGCATATGGTCTTCTGTAGTGAAAATGGTTAAGGTACCTCCAACATAAAATTACCTTGAATTCTTTTTTAGTAGTGCAGCTCACATGATGAGCCATGTCTTATGTGGCCTGTTTCTCAGAAGAGGTTACTCTTAACTGAAAGAAAAATATTTAAAGTTTAGACAATTTCCCCCCCCCCTCATTACCTTATTGGTTTCTGTAGACTTTGAGAAAAGTGAAGTTAGATGTCAACTGTTAGCATTGCACACTACTTCTTAATTGCTCTGTTGGCAGAGCTGAGAATATGCAGACACCCAACAAGGATTGTCATGGGTATGACACTAAACTGTATCTTGTGGTAAGGCTTTGGTTCTGGAGAGTGTGGAGTACTTTTTCATTGCCATTATTCCCAGGTCTACTCTGATCCAGACTGGAAGTACCTGCCCTAGGTAAATAGCAGTGCAGACTGGTTTCTTTTAGTCTTGGTGAAGCAACCAGTTTAGGGGAAAGGAAAACTCTGAATTCAAACTAGTTTTACTTAAATTGACCTTGTGTTACATTCTGCTTGTAGCAGTGTTGAGTATACAACATATTTGGCAATTTTTTCTGGTTTTTTTTTTTTTTTCCACCTGAAAAGTGCAAGGAGCACAATTTACTAAGCAACATCAACGATAGAAAATTTTGATTTAAAAGGCGAGTGGGTTTTTAGAATATATAGTAGTTTGTGTGTGTGTGTGTGTGTGTGTATATATATATATATATATATATATATATATATATATATATGGTGGGTAAATGGAAATACGTCTGATATGTAAATATGCAAGAACGAAATGTTTAGATGTATTTATTTGTAGATGATAATATGCCAATGTTTGATGTTCCAATTTTTTATTAGCCCATCTTCAGTTCTATGTTATAATGTCTTATCAGAAAATTCTTTTCAAATAAAAGAAAGGTGAAAAAAAGAATTGAGAAAATTGTTTTTCAAAATTTTGTGATGTATCTAAATCCCCCTACCAAAAAAATGTATTTGCTCTGGGTTTTAAAAAATAAAAGATTTATCAGTATTAAGAATTTTGAAAATTCTCGAAAATAATGTCTGTAATTTAGAAAATTTTTAAGTTTTCATTAAAAAAAAAAAAATCTTTTTTTATATCAAATAAAAGATGTATTTGTTGTGATTTGCAATTAAATCTAGTTCAGAAAATATTTAAATTAGAAATCATGTTGAAACTATTAAAAGTAAATATTATGTAATAATTAATAAAATCTAATTTAAATAAGGGATATTGTAACTGTTTATTGAAAAAATTATACTGGTGGGACTTTGAGATTGTTCAAAAAATGTATTTACAAGGTGCCTTCAATAAGTTTCCAGATTTTTTTTGTACAGGCATTTAAAATTGTTGTAGACTCTTGAAAATTCAGTATGTTATTGCTATGCATCTTATGAGATGACTGACCAATTTTTATGATTTCAGGTTCAAATGAACAGCTACAGCAGGAATTGGAATACACCCTACTAAAGCCTGATTGTCACAGCTGGTGAATTTCAAAAATGTAATCTGGATGTGAGGACACTTTAGAAGAATGATATGCAATAAGATTGTCTTTTTAAACTTGGAAAAAATGCCACAGAAACGTATGGAATGCTTCAAACTGCTTTTGGAGCATCTTGCATGAATCGAGCATCAGTTTTTGAATGGTATAAGAAATTCAAGGAAGGCAGGGAGTCTGTGAGGGATGATGAGAGGTGTGGGAGGAGTAAGGGAGTCAATACACCAGAGTTGATTGGCCAAATAAAGTATTTCATGGATAAGGACCGTCGTATGTCTATAGAGACAATAAGTGCATAGTTTGATGTCAGTGTGGGAACTGTTCACACAATTATTCGTGAGGAACTGAAGATGCTGAAGATTTGCGTGAAGTTTGTCCCAAGGGGATCAGAAAGAAAGACGTTGTCATGACAGCAGGGAGATGGTCGAACTGATCAATTCAGATCCTGCAGTTCTTGATGTTCTGGTGACCTGTGATGAAAGCTGGATCTACTGCTATGATCCAGAGACCAAGAGACAGTTCCCAGTGGAAGCATGCTGGCTCCCAGACCCAAGAAGGCCAGACAGCAAATCCACCCACAAACTTTTGATGATCCCTTTTTTTGACAGCACTGGCATGATCTACATGCACTGGGTTCCCACTGGACAGACAGTCAACAAGGAATATTATGTTGAGATTTTAAGGGAGTTCAGGAAGAGATTCCGCCGGAAGAAGCCAGCATTCTTCAAATGGGCTCAGTGGCATTTCCACCAGGACAATGCACCAGTCCACAACGCCATTGTTGTCACAGTCTATTTGACTAAGATGGGCATCAAGACAGTTCCTCAGCCTCCCTATAGTCTAGACCTTGCTCCCTGTGACTTTTGGTTATTCCCTAAGCTCAGAGGCTGTCATTATGAGACAATTGAGGAAATGAAAAGAGGCTGTGACGAAGGTCATTGATACGCTCACACAAGTGGACTTCCATGAGGCCTTTGAGAAGTTGTTAGAATGGTACAACAAGTGCATTGCAGCCAGAGGAGATTACTTCGAAGGGGACTAGAGTTTCATGTGTGTACTATCAATAAAAGTGCCAATACGAAAAAAAGTCTGGAAACTTTTTGAACATTCCTCATATAAACACATCTGAGATTTCAAAATTTGTGATGACAGAAATGCCTAAGTAAAACACAATTTAGAAACCAAACAGTTTTAAGTTTTAAAGATTCTAAACTGTTAGTTAATATGCATAATAAACAATACAGGTTCTTTAATCTAGCATTATTAGTAATATCTTTTCCCCCATATATAAAATGTGTGTTCGCTTGTCTTTGATTTATGTATGGCCAAACCTGTTCTCAAAGAGTCCTTAATATCAATGATATAAGTGAGAATAAAAAAGTCATGCTTTTTTTTTTTTTTTTTTTTTTTAATACAGTAATAAGCACTGACACAGGAACATGTATCATAGATCAAAATAAAGCTGTTCCTCTGTGGATCACATCCCTATTTCTCAACAGCCACCATTTCTCTAAATGTTCCCCTTTTGAATGAGAGCATGAATCCTTGTTTCATAAAATTTTGTTGACTGTTCTTTGAACCACTTCATCACTGCAGTTTTCATAATCTCATCACTGGCATATTGCTTGCCTCTTAAACCTTCTTTCATGAGGTCGAAGAGATGACAGTGTGAAGTTGCTAAATCTGGTGAGTATGGAGGATGCAGTAAAGTTGTCCACTCGGATCAAGTGATTGCCTCCCTTGTCTTGATGCTTGTGTATTGTGGAGCATTGTCATGCAGAAGGAGGACATGATTGATTGGCAAGATTTAGTGCCTTCAGACTATTATCTCTATGGCCCCATGAAAGAGGGTTTAAGAGGCAAATATTATGCCCGTGACAAGGAAGTGAAAACTGCATTGATGAAGTGGCTTAAAGAACAATCAACAGAATTTTATGAGGTAGGGATACATGCTCTCATTCAAAGGTAGAATGTTGCTATTGAGAAAAATGGTGACTTGAGAAATAGAGATGTGATCAACAGAGCTACAGTTTCATTTTGATGTATGATACATGTTCGTGTGTTGGTAATTATTCCTATACTCGCCCTCATAGAACATATATAAGTAAAAATAACCCAGCCATAGTCACCAAGCACCACTGTCTGTGCTCTCCTAACTTGTGTGTGTGTATATCCTCAACAAGTCCTGGCAGCAACACCCCACAAGACACCAACTGTACGGCCACCTGCCCCCTATCACGAAATCTATTCAAGTTAGGCGAACCAGACATGCAGGACATTGCTGGAGAAGCAGAGATGAACTCATAAGAGATGTACTCTTATGGATCCCCACACACGGCCGCGCAAAAGCAGGACGACCAGCACGAACGTACATTCAGCAGCTATGTGAGGATACAGGTTGTTGTCCTGAAGACCTACCTAGGGCGATGAACGATAGGGAGGAGTGGCGAGAGAGGGTCAGGGATATCCGTGCTGCCAGCACGATATGATGATGATGATATGTATATTTTGTGGGTACCTTTTTTTTCTATTTTATCAGAAGTTATTATAACATTAATTTGGATGATGCAGAAATATAAGCAAGCACTGTAGGCATTATCGTATAAAACTGAATTATAAATATTTAACACTATAGAACTAATAAAAGAATAATCATTGGAATTCAGATATATTTTGGATGATACTCATATGTAAATGTGCTTTTTAGTTTATTTAAAAAAAATTGTCTCAGAAATTTGCCCAGTTGGCTGGGGCTGTAGAGGGGTAAGACACCTCCTCCCAGGGGAATGCTAAGTACTCCTTCATTGCCATTGCCCCTAGTTCCACTCTGGCCCGGAGAAGTAGCACCTAATAAGGGTCCTATCTATGAGTTAAATAGAACTAAACCGTGGTTTCTTGACTTTACTGTTTTTTGCATTTAAACTGTGTATTTATGCTAAACTGATTTGTTTAAAATAGAACTGTTTTGACATTTAAACTGCATACTTATGCTAAACTGAATTGCTTGAAATAGAACTGTTTTGATATATAAACTGTGTACTTATGCTGAACTGAATTATCTGAAATAAAACTGTTTTGACATTTAACTCTGTGTATTACCCAGTTGGCTGGAGCTGTAGAATACACCGACTGCACTTCTGCAGAGGGGTAAGACCCCTCCCCTCCCAACGAGTGTCCTGAATATGACACTAAACAATCTAATGGTGAGGTTTCAGTGATGCTGGGGTTTTGGGGAATGTGGAGCACCCCTTCATTGCCATTGTTCCCAGGTTCACTCTGGCCTGGAGCAGTAGCACCTGATAGGGCCCTATCTATCGGTTAAATAGAACTAGACTGCATACTTATGCTAAACTGAATTATTCAAATTAGAACTGTTTGACTAAACTAAATATCTTAAATAGAAATGTTTTTGACAATTAAACTATACTTACATTTTAACTGTGCTTATGCTAAACTGAATTGTTTGAAATGGAACTGTTTTTGACATTGAAACTGTACTTACACTAAACTGAATTGTTATATATAGAACTGTTTTGACATTTAACTGTGTAAACAAAATACGAACTTATACTAAACTGAATTAGTTGAATTAGAACTGTTTGAATAAACTGAATAGCTTGAAATAAAAACATTTTTGACAATTAAACTATGTATTCATGCTAAACTGAATTGTTTGAAATAGAACTGATTATTTAAAAATGGATTTGGTGTTAAATAATCCACAAAGGTTGATATGCCATAAAACCCAACCAACCAACCCTCTCAAATTTAAATATACATGTGAATTTTTTTATGGGTGATTAATAGTTTATCAATAATATATATTCTAAATTATATGCTGGTCAACAGTATTACATATTTAATTGTACTACAAGGAATAAGATCAAAAGATTTGGTAAGTAACAAATAAAATTTTGACTATCTAAAAGTATGTTGTATTTTTTGTTTAATTTGTTTTTTCGGAACAGCAAGGTCATTGAGAATCTCTAAGAAACTCTTGTATGTTTTTAGAATCTTATGTAAGACTCTATAGATTATGTCTTTTAGGCATCCTAGTTTTTCTGAAAGTTTTTTAAATGATTGTTTTCTTGTGCCTTACCTTTTTAAAGCATTATAATTGACAATTGAAAATATTTCATATTTCTATTCTTTTTTGAGAAGATTTTCTTTAAGTATCCTGTGTAATTATTTGAAGATTTTACACATTAAATAAAATTTCTAAATATTCAAAATTTCTGGAAAATTATATATTATGCTCTTTTGATTATTATTTTTTTTTTTTTGTATCTTCCAGAGAGAATATAGTGTCCGATTGTTTCCAAGGCTTTTTTGTTGTTACTTGTACACTGTGTGCTTTCATCAGTTTAGTATGGTTACGTGAACAGATTTTGCATGGTGGTGGTCCTGATTGGTTAGAACATGAAGATGAAGCAAATAACCAAGGACGGGTAAGTTGTTTGGCTGGATGCAGCTGCTTATACATATATACAGTATACTTGGGTGAGTTAAAACCTTGTGATGTTTTAAGACGTGCTAGTTTGCTGTAGGTATAACACGTGATTGAAACAGTTCAAGCTGTGGTAGGTAATTTGTGCACTGCTTCACTTGTATGTGATTTGAAAGCTGCATGAATGAACATGCAACATAGTCTAATTTGGGAACTTATGCTTTGTGAGTCTGAACTGGACCATAAAGCTGCAGGAGCAGCCAAAAACATTTGTTGTGCAAAAGGTGAAGGTGCAGTTCAGTAACAAGCTAGTTCCATAAATTTTGCTTGGGTTGCTAGAACCTTAACAATCAGGCAAGGTCAGGTAGGCCTTAAAACGTAGATTCTGAAGCAAATCTGGTGAATGACACTTTGGAGTATCAGAGGAGATTGGCATTTTACAGTCCTGTGTGTTTGTCACTTTCACAACCTTGGCAAAAGCATCCAAAACTATTGAATTGTACCTCACATTATCAAGATATTGCAAAACTTTTGACTAGTATTCTAAATATTGAAGGAATAAGCTAACAAGGAGGAATTTTTGAAAATTTTATGCATGAACTTGAACCAAATATTTGCAATCTTGTATAAAAATAGAATTTTCCCTCATTTCTGTGTTTAAAAAAAAAAAAAAAATAAAACAAATCTTGTTTCTGGTTCAGCATGGAACCATTTAAAATAAAATATAAATATCTATTTCAAAATATACCTGGTGTTTTGATGAATCCCACCTGATCAGTTTTATGAAACTAGAGTTGTGAGTTTTTTAAATTTCAATATTGTAATATTTTCTTTAAACTCTCAGTCCATTGTATGCTTTGTGTATTGAATACTTCTATTTCTGACTGAATTTACTGCTGTTTTAGTTTTTTATTGAATTAGAAATGAATGAAGAAAATAATGAATTAATGAATGGAATGCTAAAAGGAATAAAAATGAATGAGTGAAATAAGAAAAAAAAATGACTGGAAGAAGGAATGAAAAGAATAAGAAAAAAAATGTGTGTGTGTGTATGTGTATATATATATATATATATATATATATATATATATATATATATATATATATATATATATATATATATATATATATATAATGTGTGTGTATTGTGATGAGGAAATATGACACCCTCATACATTCACTGGGTTGTGGGGAAAGAAAGTAACATGTTGAATCGTTAGTTGACTATAGTAGTAACCAAGAAAGGAAAATAGTGGTAGTGGAAACACCGTTTATTTTCAATTCTCCCCTATTAGCATTAGGTGACATGGTCATGAGAGAATCCCACTCACTATTAACCATGTATGCGTCAGTGGAGAGAGACTGACAGCAACCGTGATTGGTGTAGAGGAATAAACCCTTAAAAAGGCAACGCATGGTCATTTTTCAAACTATGGAAAATAACTAGTTGCCATTTGTCTGTTGGAGAGAGAAGACATGTAGTAGAACATTGAAGAGAAAAAGCTTCTCCTTTGAATGAATTCATACTCCTGGGTCTGGTGGGCCTCGTTAAATGAAATACTCAAAGCTGGAGACTTGTCCACGAGGAAAGAGATAATAATTAATCTTGGTCTTATCTGAAATAAGACGTGCATCTTTTTATCAATGTGTTAAGGAAGCCCAATAACGGAAGAGAAAAAAGACTCTGCAAAACCCTAAGTAAGTGAAAATACAATTGAAGTATATTTAAATTTCTCTTGCTGTATTCATGCTGACGTGAATAAAAGACAAATTAAGGGAAGAATAGCTCTGATAAGATAGAGGAGAAAAGAAGAGGTAATATTCCCTGAATGATAAACTTGAGGTTCTGAATTCGGGCTCTGCCATTAAACCCCAGAGTCCAAAGGAAAGTGGACTGTACCTACCATGCTGACAAACTGTGTTTTTTACCTGCCGTCCTTTAAAAGAAAACTTTCTCGCTCCTGGCTTTTACTGGAATTGTTTCTTTTTCTTTTTGTTCAATAAAAGAATATTGTTATTTTAATCTTGTTGACCCAAACACATCAGTTCAGAGTTTTCTTTTGTTGTCGAAGTATTGTATTTGTTGAAGGCCTTGTATTTGAGGGAGAAAGCAAGGCAGTTAGCTGTGTTGAATTTTAATAACTCGCCTATAACCCACCTAGTGGCACCCTGCAAGCCCACTAGGCACATGCCAGCGTAAGAGGGTATATATATATATATATATATATATATATATATATATATATATATATATAAAATAAGAAAGAAAGGTTGAAAAAATAAAGCTTTCGACAATCATTGGTCATTTTCAAGGCTATAATTCAGGTGTTATTGTTTTTGAATTCAGAAGTTTTATTTCTTTCACTATGGTGTTTTTTTTGTTTTGTTTATTTCTGTTTTTATTTTTATAACAAAAGTTTATCACCAATTAGCATTTGTGTCTATTTATGTTGAAAATCTCATTAATCATTTTCTATCCTCATTTAAAAAAAAAAGATGGCTGTAATTTCTTTTTAACCTATTATTCAAAGATAGTAATGTTATTATATGCTTTTTTTTTTTTTAATCCAAGATAACTGTTAGTACATAGCATTGACACTTATTCATGATTGACATTTTTATGTTTCTTATCTTTATTGTAAGCATATATTAACATTAGGAAGCTTGTTTAAATGATTATCATATTTGAGTTGTTGGATGAGAAATATATGAACATTTTCTATTTGAAACATCTGTAAGGTCAGTAGTTGCAAACTTATCAGTTGTTCCAAGAAAAACTCATAACCATTCTCATTGATATTTGTTAACTTCTTTTCAGTTACTGTTAAAAGCTTTTGGGCACCTCACATAGTGTCATGGTTAGCAACTTAGGCTGGCAGATCATTTTTAGTGAATGTAATTCTCTCTGAGTATCCCATACTTTTGATTTAGTACTAAACTAAGTTAAGTTTCATCATCATCATGTCGTGCCGCCAGCACGGATATCCTTGACCATCTCTCGCCACTTTTCCCTATCGTTCATCGCCTCCGGCAGGTCTTCTGAGTTACATCCTGTGTCCTCACATAGCTGCTGAATGGGCTGGTCGTCCTGCTTCTGCTTGGCCATATGTGGGGGTCCATAGTAGTACGTCACTTACGAGCTCGTCTTTGCTTCTCCAGCAGTGTCCGGCTCGTCTGGAATGACTATTTTATCAAAAACCTAAGTCTCAAGATATCATTTTCATTTTATATTGCTACTACTGTCCTAGAGTTGTAACATTTTTATATATATATATATATATA
Organism: Sepioteuthis lessoniana; assembly: GCA_963585895.1. Taxonomy (NCBI): domain Eukaryota; kingdom Metazoa; phylum Mollusca; class Cephalopoda; order Myopsida; family Loliginidae; genus Sepioteuthis; species Sepioteuthis lessoniana. The sequence goes on along the minus strand of OY757934.1, from coordinate 56,259,363 downwards.
TATATATATATATATATATATATATATATATATATATATATATATATACACACTAAATGTAATAACTATTATGAGACAGTGATAGTATAATTATTTTAAATAATCTTACTCAAACTTTAATGTTCACTGATTCCTGTTAACAGGATTAAGAATATTTGAAGAGGCCAGATTGCAATTTCATTCAGAATCTTTCTTTTAAGCATTAATTTTATAAGTTATAATCATTTACTAAACTTGGATTAATTTGTCACCAAGAAATATGGACACTCAATGAAACATCTATTACAATAGCTTATTAATCTTTATGCCAAGTGAAATACCCAAAGTTTATTAGAACTGGAACTGAAGTTTTCAATACAAGATTGACCTTGAAGATATACAAAAGCCTCCATTTATTATCAGTGGTTCCAAATCTTTTTTAAATTCATATATACTGTTAAAACAGCAATATATACATTTTTATATCCATTTAACAAGAATATTAAGATAATGATTATGATTAGTTCATAGTTTGTAGAAAAATGTATGTATTAAACAAAACAAACAGTATTGGAATACATCTAAATTAATCTAGAATTCAGTTCTAAGCCCTAAAATGAATTTGACTCTCTTTTCATTGAAATTTCAAATTACTCCCAACCTATTTTCTACTTTCCCTTCAATAGTGTTCTCTGCAATAAATTCAAAGATCCCCTTTTTTCCTTAGACTATACAAGAATATTAAGATAATTCTATTAGTTAACAGGAAAAAGAATATTGTGAATTAACCAAACAATGATGAAATAGATCTGAAGATTTTTAAAATTAATCAGTTAAGCAACCTAGTTTCTAGACATAGAATACTTTTTTTCTTTTTTTTTCTCCAGAATATTTAAATTGTTCCCCTGTAGGCTGTGTGCCCCATGTTAGAACTCACTATTGTAATTTTGTGGTATTGAGTTCTATCAATGCTGGGAGATTTTTTTTTCACTTGTCTTTCATAATTTTCTTTTGAGAATCTATAAGTTTTGAATTAGGTGTCAGCTATTTCATAAAGTTTGAATTATTCAACATATTAAGCATTTAAAGTTAAATGGTTTTTTTGGATCTTGTTAGTCAATTCATTCTCAGGATTTTGACCAAATCCTATTATAAAAAAAGATATTTTCATTCATTTATTTATTTATTTTTTTATTTATTTTTATTTTTTTATCCAATTTTCACATACGTGATGTATGTGAAAATTGGATACAATTTTTTGTATGTTTTTACATTACAGTAAAAAATAAATGGCACCTCATATCAAGGTTTTTGTTAATGTTCTGATTTAGAGAAGAAAAAATTTCCTGCCAGTTTGCAGCTGTATGGAGTCTATTCTTTGTCACTTCAGTAATGATTTAGTTTTTATATATTTGAATGTCTGATCAAAAGAGGTAATTCCAGGGGTTCTTTTTTTTTTTTTTTTTTTTTTTTTTTTTCTTTTTCTTTGTAATTTTGATTTAAGTTATGTTTTAAGTGTCAAATAGAACATAAAAGTTTTAGAATTTTACAACATAACCACTTAAAGGAAAGTGTATGATATACTAATTAAAATGAAATTATTGCTGAAATTACCATATTAAAATTTGAAAAAAAACCTTAGTAACATTAAAAGTGGAATTGCTTAAAAAAATACCACCTTCATCTTAACAGTATCATTATTATGGATATAATTTTTTTTTTCTTTCACCATATTTAAAAAAAAATTTTTTTAACTTTAAATTGAAATAAGTGGTTAAAATGTTAAATATATTGTTGAACATTCAGTAAACATACAAAATTTTAAATTCTGAATTGAACCAAAATCTCTTATAGTGAGTAGTTTTTAAGAGTTTTTGGTCAATGGTTTTTAGAACGAAAAAAACTATCAATGTTTTCTTGCTATGGCAATAATCAATATGATATTACCAAGTAAGTTATTCTATTTCAAGTTTGCAGTTCAATTTTTGTTTTTTCTAAAATTTGATTTAATTTAATTTTTATGTTCTTTTTCCTATTAGCATTGACTATATATCTATCACTGAGCCATTGGCCTTATGAGTAGAGTGTTCACCAATGGTCTGGGAGACCGGGGTTCAATCCCAGGTTGAGTCATACCAAAGACTCAAAAAATGGTACTTGATGCTGCCTTGCTTAGCACTCCACAGTATAAGGTGAGGATCAAGGGTAAAGTGGAGCAATCTAGGAAATGGAGTTGCGCTCTTCCGTACACCTCAGTGTAGTAGCTATTGAAAAGGGAGCTTTTGGGTTGCTAACTTTATATATCTATCCCATTTCTTCATACAATCACTGTCCAATATCACTCCAATTATGCCTTGTTGGGCTTAGAATATATTGACTGTATTCCTTGCAGGTCTATTTGCAAATTATTCATACTGGGTAGGAATACTTGATATCATATAACTATGTGCAAAAAACTCTATGTAAATATAGACTTACATTGTATGCAATTCCCTAACTTCTAGGGATTAAAATAACCCCAAATTAGTTAACATGGTATTGGAATCAATCTTACTACATTTATATTCCATGGATAGAAAGTAATTTAACATTAATCTTAAGAGCTGCCTTTTGATAGCTTTTATATGAATTCCTAAATAAAATTTCATACTCTGTCATAAGATATTTTAGTATACATATTACTGTGATATAAGATTTGTTTTTATTTTTCAGAATTTCTTTGATGGAGGTGTCATGATGAATAACATAATGGGGATGGCACCATTAGGTCGAGGAGCTGCAGGGAATGCTAATGCTGAAGGCAATGGTGGAGCAGCTGCAGCCGCTGCTGGTGAAGGTGGTAATCTGAATGAAGAGGGAGTTGCAGGGGGTCCTGATGTGGAAGTGTTTGATATGGCTGCAATGGGAGCCAACAATGGTGCACAAGGTAAACGATATCATAAAGACCTTTTTAGGATAACAATTCAGTTGTGTCTAGCTTACTGTATTAGCATTTGTATAAGTAGGGATCTTATTAATGATTATCAAAATTATTTTTGTTTTTATCAATCAACAATTCATAGAAATCCTTGAGATCTTGTGTATATCTATATATATATATATATATATATATATATATATATATATATATATATATATGCTTCTTGATATTCATCTTTTGATGATCCTTGCTTATTTAGTTTTTCTGGCTGGATTCTCCAATACTTTGTATTTAATAGCTGATGGTTGCCCACTTTTGAGCTTTATTTTAAGGGACAAGCCACCATCTTTAAAATTCTTAAACGAGTTTGGAACAGTGCAGTCAGATATTGATTCATTGTCTTTTACATCCTGAATTCTGTGAGCAGCTTTATTAGTTTTGAAACCAAGTTTAAAAGAATGCCTCAAAATCATCAGAATCTCGATACTTCTGTTATTATAAGATCTAAAACAAGATACAACTTATGATTTTATCTTGTTTTGCTTTTTTTTTGGCTTGGGTTCTCTTCTACCTCACATTTTAAAACACTATAATTGACAACTGATGGTCATCCATTTTCGCACTTTATTTTAAGGGACAAGCCATGACCATTAGAAAAGACAGAATCTCAATACTTGTGTTTGCTATTGTAAGATCTGAAACAGAAGATAGAACTGAATAGTAGTGATAATTATATGACATGTATTATAAAGACCTGATTTTTGTATTGTTGCCATAAAACCAGGAAAATGTCATATTGTTAGAATCAAATTCTCAAACTTGGAGAATAAAACAATTCCAAATCTAAATTGTAACTAAATAACTTTGGGTATGTGTGAATCTTTGCTTGAGCTCAGTCTGATCATTTCTCAGGGAAGATAACTGTTAAATGCCAATTATAGAATATTTTTCCTTATTCATTTGCAATTATATATTTTACAGATAGAATTTGACTAGTTGAGTTTAATGGCTGCTGAATGTGACCTTTAATAAAAATGATATAACAAAATTTAGTGGAGTTGTAGATTGTTTTTAGAAGTTTACTTAAAAAAAAAAATTAGGGAGTAAAAATCTGTGCAACTACCCCAACAAAAAAAAAACAACTTTTGATGTACCCTAATGATTGCAGACTATATTTGCTGTCCTATTTGGTTCCTTCTTGTCCTATAAATTATACAGTATCAAATTCTGTCCAGTGTACTGGTATTAGGGATGAGAGGTTGATAACTGAAGGTATAAAAATGTGAAATGCATAATAAAAGATAAATTTGTGACTTAAAACCATATAATTATTAGTATTGGATAGAAATACTTGAAACCACACAACTGTGTGCAAATTATTTGTATTAGATAAGAATACTTGATGTAATATGTGGGAGTTCCACATGGCATAATGGCAAAAGTGCTGGACTAAAACATTGAGTTCAAATTCTAGTGGCACTATTACATCCACTTTTGGATTAATACCCTTGGAAAAGATATGAACCTCCTTATCATCCCAGCTTTGGATCAAATAGTACTACTACTTCTACAAGGATGGCTTTGTTATCAAATAACCACAAAGGTTGATATGCCATTAAACAAAGAATCCAAACTTGATATATAACTGTACAAAAAACCTTAAGAAACAACTACTCAAAAAACAAATGAATGCATAATGAATGCGATTCCTTCACTTTTTAGGCATAAAGTAACCATAGATGGGTTAATAATTCAGTGAAACCACAATTGTATTATAATTTGAAGTATTGTTTCTAATGTTCTAGTATAAAAAGGATGTAAAGTATATTTTTCTGTGTGCGGGGGGGGGGATCATCTGATACCTGTACAATTGTTTGATAAGGTAATTAAATTTGATAAATATCTATTATTTTAATACTTGTTTTCCTCCATTTTATTATTGTTGCATTTTATCTTGATAAACTATTTGACTGCATGAGAAAACAATTTCCTACTTGAGCTCACAGGAGGCACTCCTAATGTATAAGTTATCTCCATAATAAATGAAATTAGCAACCTGAGTTCAAATTCTGGACAAGGCTATTTGTCTTTCTCTCTGTGATAATGCTCTTGAGAAAGGCATGAATCCATCTGTTTTCCCTCCACCTATGGGTGTAATAGTAGAGCAGACTGGGTTCTTTATGGTTGTCATGCTGTTTAAAATCAGTCTGTCAATTATTGAAATGGAAAGACTTAGAAATTGAAAATGATCTCAATTTTATTTCTGCTTTGCAGATGACAACAATTGGAATCCTATAGAATGGGACAGAGCTGCTGAAGAACTAACCTGGGAAAGGGTGAGAAATTTTTTTTTCTTTTTTGATAAAGAGAATTAGTAATTTTTGTATTTCTTTTATCTGAAGAAAAAGTTTAAAAAAATGTTTGTGGTCAGATTTAATTTTCAGGCAGTCGTAGATCTTTCGTAGCTCAGTCAGTAAACATAGATATGGTAAGATGGACAGCTTGACTCCAAAAAGATGCAAGTTCTAATCTCTCTGAGACATTTATTTGATTAAAGGAAAAATTGCTTGGGATTAGAAGAATTTGTATATGCATTAGAAAGACAATTTATTTTAATTTATGAAGATTAAATTCTGCCTTGCTTATCTTGTATGTTTTATTTTTTTAGTTACTTGGTCTGGATGGATCATTGGTTTTTTTGGTAAGTCTTTTCATTATTCAAATTTATACATTTGATTTTAAAAATCATTGATGGTAATTTATTTTCCAATGAACTTAGTCTCCAAAAGTTTCTCCAATCAGGACATTTCTGGGGTATTTTCTATGATTTTTGTTAAAACTGCTAATTTTTCTCTGTTATATAAACAGAAAGACGATTGAAATTATTGTGAAGCAAATTATAATTGAATAAATGAAACAATATTTTTAGAAAAATTACAAAAATATATGAAATAAACACAAACTCTCATTATAATAGTACTTCTATTGATTTGCACATCACAGGAAAACTAAAACACTAATTACTTAATTACCCCAGGCAAACTTGATAGAGATCCCATAACATCAAGAATAAAAATCATTAAAAAGAATTTTCAAACAAGACTGTATAAACAAACAATATAATGCTTAAGAATTAACCAAAACCCTAAATAGATCCTATAATGTAGAAAGTATGGATACTAAAACTGACATTATTGCAAAGTATATATAAGATACAACTATGAAACAAGACCCTCTACAAAGCCTGTAAAAGAAAATTTGTTTAACCTTTTTCTCCTGCCTTAACAATTTGCTTTAAAAAAAGAAATTTACAAACTATTTGCCTGCAGTTTATATACTGAAAGATATATATATATATATTTCGTATTAAATAACCAACCAGGGTTGATATGCCATTAAACCAAATAACCAACTAGCTTAAACAAAAACAGTCTAACTCCCAAGGATTAAAACACAAAAAAACCAAAGCCCTAAATAGATGCAAAAGTGTAGAAATTGAAACATTGATAGCATAAATGCAGGCCTTAAATTAGTAGCTATGTAAAAAAAAAAAATGTGCACATAAAACAAGACCATTTACAAAGCTTTTGCTTGTGAAGCAAAATTTGTCTCCTAATCTTTGTCTTGTTCTCTAACTTTTTTAAATAGTTAAAAACTTTTTGTTGACAAATCATATGTAGATAATTAAAACAGGATTTAGCATTAGATAACTCACAAGAGTTGATATGTCATTAAAACACCACCCTCCTAAAGGATGTTTTGTGAATTCTTAGTTATGGTTAAACTAATATTGTGGTTTGAATGTGTTGCTAATATAAAGGAAAGTCTTATATCATAATGAATTATGGTCATTGATTGAATTGCCTAAAATAGTTTGATATTAAACTGAGTTAAAAAGAAAAGACAAGTGAACTGTAACATGTAGAAAGTAATGACAAAGACTGATTGAACTGTTCAACAATACAGTTATTTGATAAAACAAGTAGACATTATGGATTTGACTTTTTTAGACATATATTTGACATTTGGGTGAAATGTTTTTGATTTAGGTCTGACTTGTGTGTATCAGAGCCAAACAACCTTTTTCTTGGAGATCAGAAGCAAAAAGAGGCTGGGATTTAAGACCTTTTGTCTTTTATATCTCCAGGCTGCTGATATCATGTATGTGTTAATACACCACAGATGATTTTCTTCATGCTGATTTCTAGTTCATAAAACATTGAATATCAAATACTATTTTGAAAGTATCCCTAGATGTTTGTGGTATATTTTTTCCTGAGTTAGAGACCTTTGCCATTGACCCCAAAGCCTGGTTGACTGGGTGTTCAGATCTTTGAGTAGAGGCAACCAGTACAGAACTAGACAACCTCTCAGAAAGCCACCACATTGGTCAGAACTGAGAAGCTGCTAAAGCAATCTAAAAAACTATCTATGGGTACCCTGACCTCTGCAAAGGAATAACTTGGTAGACCTTGAATGGCAGCTGGATTTTTCAGACCTTATTACAGGACACTACAATATAACTTGTAAAGTTTCCTCAGGTAAGTTGTAATTTTTTCTGTGTTACAGACCTTTACCACTACTGACTGCAGAGTCTAGTAGCTGAATATTCATAAGGGTGTTCAGGTCTTTGAGGAGAGGCATCTAGACTTGAAAAAGAGGCACACTAGGAGAGAAGACCTGACTCAACATCTGTTTTGTGGCTACTTCTGTTCATATACTTTTGGGCTATGTTCTTTCCTATAGTATTACCAGTGTCTTCCTTGTATGTGATGCACTTTGATACTGGGTATGGTGGTGGTGGTGATTGACAACAGATGACTGTATTGTCATTTTAGGTTTGGCCACACTTTAGAAAAATAAATTCTGATCAAAAGTTCTTTGTCAGTCTGTCTCTTGAAAATATGTGATGCACGTGAACTGTAATTATTTATTATGATTATTTTGTATTCCTGATGAAGCCTCCTAATGAGTGTCTTGGATGTGACACTAAACCATCTGTAGCTTTGGGGAATGTGGAGTACCCCTTCACTGTTTTTACTCCCAGGTTTATTTTGATGCAGAGTGGTAGTATGTTAGGGTCTCATCTTGAGTCAAATAGAATTAGTGTTAAATAGTAATACTTTAAACCATTTAACTGTGTACGAACAAATGAACTGACTCATTTAAAAAAAAATGTTACCTACAAATTATTCACTTAAGAATTATATGTATAAACAGGATTTGGCATTAAATAATCTACAAGGGTTGATATATGATTAAACCAAATAACCTAACCACCCCATGTAAATTTTCATTGAGTTTTCTTTTGTGTGCTTATTTATGCATATAAACTTCTAAAAGGTACATTAAATTTTTAAAGTTTGTTACACTGTTTAATAGATGAAGCTATTTTTTAAGGTTGATGCAAAAATTTCCAGCATTTCTATGATGTTATTATTCAGTCATTAACCCATCTCCTACCATAGAAATTTATGATTTTTAATCATCATATGACATTCAGTTTAAAGGATCTAACATTTCATGTTTTAGGCATGATCAATAAGTATTGCTTTTCCTACAAACAATTCTCAAAGAATATGCATGCACAAACAATTGAAGAGGAAAATAAATGAAAAGGCGCATTTAAAATTTCCTCCCCGTTGTACTGAGAGGGAGTCCCTTAACATGATGGCTAAATTGCTAGACTGCAGCCTTAAAGTAAGCAAGTTTGAATTCCAGTTGCACTATTAGGTCCACAGACTTAATATCATTCGGTTATTTCAGTCGGCTGGGGCTGTAGAATATACTGACTGCTTCACTGCAGAGTGGGTAAGACCCTCCCCCCACGAGTGTCCTAGATATGATACTAAACGCTCTGATTGTGAAGTTCCAGTAATACTGGAACTTTGGGGAACGTGGAGTACCCCTTCATTGTCATCGCTCCCGGGGGTCCACTCTAGGTCAAATAGAACTAAACTGCGAACTTATGCTAAACTGAATTGTTTGAAATAGAACTGTTTTGATGTTTAACTGTTTGTAAACAAAAACTATTCTTATACTAAACTGAATTGTTTGAAATTTAATTAGGTGATAAATGACCCCAAAAGCGTTGATACTCCATAAAACCAACCAACCAACTACCTAATATCACTGGGAAAGATATGAACCCCTTATTCCCCCTGCTATGGGTTTAATAGTATCACTACTGTTCTTCTACAGAAAATGGCTTTGGCATTAAATAACCCACTAACGCTTATATACCATTAAACAATGGAAAAAAATGATTGTGCTGAGATGGTGCTGGGAACTTTTTCATCAATTAAATGATTTACGAAAATTTATAACAAAAAAAAAAAAAAATCGTGGTGTAAAACTTTTTTCTTTTCTTTCTTTAGGAGCATGTTTTCTGGGTTGTCTCCCTTAATACACTATTCATTTTGGTGTTTGGTAAGTAATTTCTATAGATAAATTAATATTTAAACTAAAGGGAGGTAAATCATTCAATTATTCGTAAATACTTTCATTTACTGTATTTGACGGCTTTTTCCAAAACACGTTCCAGAAAATCACCATGCGGTTGAGGGTCAGCTTTGGATTACTGACGAGTGGATTTCTAGTGCTGCAGTGGCTTTATAACTGCAAACATCCCTATAAATGTAGACAAAGTCTGAATACACAGGAAACTTAAAATATCCTGATAGTGGAGAGAGCTACGAATGTTAAGAAAAAACCCTTCACTTGACATTCATTGTTGAAACTCATTTATTCTATTTTTTTAATCATTTTCTCAAATTGAGGTATGGGTTGTAAGTTGTCAAATATGGTACTTTTTAAAGATATTAAAATAATTTAAATTTTAAAATTGCCATTTGTGTATCTTGCAGATTTTGCTTGATCTAGCAAATTTTATTTGTCTTTTTTAAATTAACTAAAAAAAAATTGATTGGGGAAGTACATGTACAGTACCAAAGGAAATTAAAGTTTTTTTTATCTACTTTTCCAATTGAGCTCCGAATAACATTAATTGCATAGTGTTTTCAATTTTGAAATTTACAATTACATTTTATCATCTGACTTGTCATTGTGGGAGAGGGGTTAGAATACACTGACTATTCCCTGTGGAGGAGTAACCCCTCCTCCAAAAACAAAAAAAAAAGAGGTAATAAGAATAGTTACTCCAAGCTGTACTTGTTTACTTATTATTTGTCATTTGAAACCATATAATTGTGTGCAAACAAAGGACTGTTATGAAATAAAAATTAGATAGGAATTGTTGAAACCATACATCTTTGTGCAAATTATTTGTATTAGATAAGAGTACTTGATATCATATAACTATGTGCAAATTAACAAAACAAAAAAAACTGTTAAATAACTAAACAAATGTAAATATAAATGTACACTGAATGCAATTCCCTGACTTCTATGGATAAAATAACCTGAGACAGTTTGACATGTCATTATAATCAATTTTTGTCATCTGAACAATGCTGTAACTAATATCCCCCCCCTCTTTTTTTTTTTTTTTTTTTTTGAGTAATGCTATTTTGTTGTTCTTTTTTATTTGGATTTCCATATTTATCTGACCCCCCCCCCAAGACAACAAACTGAATGTGTTAAATAAGCACTGAATGTGTTAAATAAGCACTGAATGTGTTAAATAAGCCATAACATTTAGACTGATTTAGATTTTGAATGTAAAAAAACTATTTGTGGAAATAGGAAATATATGCTGGCAAACTTGTACAATAAGTGAATATGAAATATATTTATTTTTTAATGTTTAAAGATAAAATTGAAATTTTCTCTTACCATGAAATATGGCTTTTCATTCTGATTATGAATAAATTGACACATTGTACTATTCATGTTTCTAATTGGTTTAGATGGGTGTATGTAGGTAATTTCATCTTTTTTGGCATTTAATTTTTTCTTTTTATCTAGTGTGTTTTGTGGAAATAAAAATCTTGAAACCAAAAAAAAAAAAAAGCCAGAATTCTTTGCAAGTATAAAAAGAATAATTCAATTGATTTTAAATAGTGATAATCTATTATATCTGGCATTAATTTTTGTGTGTGATTACTGTTATCTCTAATTAAGACATATTTTCATTTTCAGCATTTTGTCCTTATCACATTGGTCACTTCACGCTAGTTGGTCTTAAGATTGATGATTTGGTGAGTTTTTAATGATTTTTAATGATATATCATTGGAAACCATTATAGGTTTCAGTTGTCAATATTTGTGAAAGGGACACTGGTGAGGTACAATTATGTCCTTTTTAGTCTTTACAAATATTCAAGTCTTTGACCTGTTTTTCTTTCTTTTATGTAATATATGAGCAATTTTTGTCAATTATACTGTTTAGTGTCAAGTGGAAAATTATCTAATCTATTATTTTTAATATCCTAAAAAAATACCAGATCTATCCTTTAATTATTATTATAGATAAAATATATTGTAAAATATAGATATAAAAACATAGATATATAAATATATTATAAAATATGTTATTGGTATCATTTGTTTACAGCTGTAAAGAAAGTTACTTTTAGGATCCAATTAAAAACAGAAATGAAGAAATTCATACCTCAATATCTTGGGTTTTGCATTCTTTTAATAATGGGTTCTTGAAGTATAGCTAAATTGTATCCAGTACCAACATGCTCTGATAGCATTTCATTGCATTTAAATCCTTATGAACTAGTAAGCCAGTTTATTCATCTTTTTTATTTAAACAGTTGTTTTAAATTTCTTGATTTCTGTGAGTTTTAACCATTTTGACCACTGTACAACTGCCAAGACATTGTGATTCTAACAATGAAGATGATGATGTTAGTCTGACCTATTTATAGATCAATGTACATAATATATAAAGATAATGACACGAGTCTGAATACATCAGTGTATATAATGATATTTCCTCATTACAAAAATTCATGCAAATTTTTTTTTTTTGTTTGGAGCTTTAAAAAATATCTAATTTCCAATTTTAAGATTTTTATAATTCTTTTAAGAATATTAAGTTTAATAGTCAGTGTGGTGGTGGTGGTGTTTTTTTTTTCTTTGTGATTTCTTAACTGCTATTTGGTTTCATTAGCCAGTCCTTTTTGTATCACTATCTCTTATTGTGTTATTGGTGTCTCTGTCTAAAGTACTAACCTAAATAATGTACATTATTGCACAAAAGTACTAACCTAAATGATATACATTTCTTCATTACTGACTCTCATGAGAATTAAATTTAACTATTTTTGTTTATGAATAATTTGTTTATTTTTAGCTACGGAATAATAAATAACAAATTTAAAAGAAAAATAGTAATAACTGATAAATTTTTTTCTTTCTTGAAAAATTAGTTTCTTATGCAGTGAAATGTGTGAGTATGAAGGAAGGTTAAATTAACTTAGACTAGGCATCTCTAACCTTTTCAACCTGAGGGCCATAAAGCTTAACTTGGGAAGGTCCAGGGCTGTAATCTTAAAAGGACGACCCCCCCCCCAAAAAAAACTTAATTTACAAGGTAACAATCATGATTTATTAAGACATCTGATGTTGGTTGCAATCACCAAAAGATGTAATATCAGGGTTAAATAAATAGGTTGACTGAAGGAGCACATCCGACAAGTGATGTAGCATACAGTTTGGCATGCCTTATTTTGGAGAACAACTGTTCACAGAAGTATGTAGTGCCAAACATGCTCACTATTTGCTGGATGTAAATGATAAGGTTGAGGAATCATCCAGATGGAAGGATGTAGCAATCTAGAAACTTGAAATTCAAATATTCTGAAAATTGAAAGATAATGAGTACCAGCTGCAGCTCTGTTATTTCTTGGAGTCAACATCAAAAGGCAAAGAAAAACTTTTGAAAGTTAGGTGTAGGGTCACATGGATGGGCCTTGAGGGCTATGTGTTGGGCACCCTTAAATTAGACTATCCATTCCCACTCTTCTTAGTGTGATGGATGCTAAATACTGAAGATGTGAGTAGGTAGTTACAATGGTATCAATATTTAGATAAGTGTTTTGAGATAAGTTGGATTCATTATATGTGCAACTGTTGTTTGGTTGCATATTGTAATAACTTTATATAATGATCACAATCTCTTTTTCTGTTATATTTGTACCTGATGGTCTTAGTACCATGTTGGTGTAATTGTTGCCTCTCTATTCGTTGAATGTTTGTATTGTATTTATTCTAGGTGACTACAGTTGTTCCTCAGGACAAAGAAAAACAAAAGCTCAAGGTTTCTCTCCTTTTCTCTGTATCATCTGCAGTTGGAAAGATTTTGTAGCACCATTTATTTATAAAAATATTTTTTTCTATTATTGGTTTCACTTTTAAACGTAATTTCCTCTCTCCTTTCTCACTCACTTACTCACTCTTTTAGTGATGACTGTTACTATTATTTATTATTAGGGAGTGATTTTTGTTACATGAATTTATATGCATTGATATTTCAAATGTTGCTATTCAGTTATTTTTAACCTTTTGAACCAATTTCTACACATGAGAATTTCCTATGCTATTAAACAAATAAACCAGCCAGTAACCCAATATTTTGAACTATTTTATTGTACCCAATAAGCCCATTGTTTCAAGATAAGTGCTATTTTATTATACACTGTAATCTTGATATTTTGGGCCGAGTTCTTTTTTACTATACACTATTAATCTATTATTTCTGGCTGTGTTATTTTATTATATACCATAAGCATAATATTTTGAGTTCAGGATATTGTAATGATTTAAAATAAAAGCCTCTATATTGTATCCAATTATTGAGCAAAAAACACATTTAAACTTCATTCTGGGACACAGACCTCTTTTTGTTTAAAGCTCTCATTCCATTATAAGAAAGGCCATGAATTTTCACTTTAAGCCTTTTAATATTAGTATCTAATATTTCTGTGAGCCCCAAATATTTGGCTTATTGTTTGAGTAAAATAGCATTCAGTCTGAAATATTGGGCTTATAGTATGGTATGTAGTAAAATAGTTGTCTGGCTGAAATATTAAGCTTATAGATTTAAAAAAATTAAATTATTTGTTATGTAATATCTGAGATAAATAAATAATTATGAATAATGAGTAAGTTGCATCAATAGAAAATTTGCTCATTTTCAGTATAACATAACTAGCATAGTTCTTTTGCATATGGATTAGCACTTTTATGTACTATCAGTGCACTCGGGTTTCAGATCAGTGTGTAGCTCACTTGCCTTTGGGCTAAGATCTGAGTATTGTTTGTGTTCCCCATCATCAAGATTTAAATGAAAATACTAAATAAATTAATAAATAATGGTAGGGTTATAACATCAGAATTAGCACGCTAAAGATACAAAGTTTTAAATTTAGAAATGAATTAAATAATAGGACGAACATACCAGATTAGACATCCCTGAGTTTGTAATCAAGTGAAACGGGTGCAAAGTGTAAATTTTTTTCATATAGGTGAGAGTAGGGGAATGAACTCTTCCCATTGGCTAGTACTGATGATAAAATGTGTGAGTATTTGCCATTGGGGGAGCAGGAAAAAAAATATATATAGCACAAAGCTGTCAAGGAAGTGGCCTGGGAATTCTAGAACTAGGTCGAAGTTGCTGTTGGAGTTGATACAATGTGTAACAACCCAAAATCAGCAATGAAAACAGTACATCACTGAAGATCATCCTTGAGGCATCTGGAAATGTATTTGATTATAATCATAAAAACATATGACAAAAGAAATGCAAATAAGTTAAGTGCATAAAAATACTCAATGCTATTATGATAGAGTAGGTAATAAAATCTAAAATATTAGAATTATGAACTCTTGAAGTTCATGTTCTATATGGCTCATAAAATCATCAATTGGAAATATATATTGATAATATAGTTTGTGATATTTATAGTGCTCGATATCATTGATAGTGTATATATTTTTGTTTGGATAGTGTTGACATTGTCAATGGTGTTTTGTAAATGTTTTTCACCTATGCATTCATTGGCCTGATGACTGCATAAGTAAGAAACTGACAGTTACCAAGCACCATTGACTCTATCTATGCCATCTATCACATATATATATAATTTCAGCATACACCTATGGCTTCAAATTGACAAAATTTGGAACACAGTTTAATGGCAATACTAAAAAAGTCAATATCAAAATAAGATGTCTTTTTTTTTTTCTTTTTGTGTGTTGTATCAAATCTTTGGTCCAAATTCTATCAGTTTTGAAGCCATTAACTTTTCCATTGTATTGTCTCATTGAGTTGCACTGTTAGTAGAGCTTGGGGTTGTGGTCCTATAAGTGATTGTCACGCTGCAGCCACTTATAGACCAAAGTTTCTGGTGAATCTACTTATTGGGATTTCTGTGCCCATGTTGTGTGTTGTTTGGTCCATGGGAAAGTTGAGGAAGAGCTGATTTGGACTTCTTTTGGTTCTGGCTAGGTCGGAAGACAGCCAACTGTACTGGTGCTGTTAACTGGTCAATTACCTCAATTACTCAGGAATGTTTAACAGTTGTAAATAACACAGCCTTTATTAATTATACTATGATTTAAAAATCATGTACAACAAAGGCTTTCAGTTTGGAGTAAGAAGTGATAAGTTGACGTGTGATAACTGTTAGCCTCGAGTCTGTCTTGAGCAAATTAATTTTGGTAGGAACTGTCAAGTTGAGGACTCTGGGTAAAGTGGCAGTGGTAGCAAAGAGGGTGGAGAGGGCTTCAAGTTTTTGGTCTGTGGAACCAGCCTTCGATCTGCCTATTCCCCTTTCTGGATCTTCTTTATGGGAGTCCAGACCCCTAAATACATGGCCAGCCAATAGAAACACTGGACTAATGGCCCCATAGCGTAATCATCGGATGGGTGGAGGGTAGAGAAGCCCCACTCCAAAGCCTGTGTTTAACTGGTCAGCCAATCAAAAACTATGGCCCTGCATTGCACGTCTTGAGGAGGGGGGAAAGCTCCACCTCACTTTTCTCTGATTGGTGAGCCACTCGATAATATTCTAATAATGTGTTAATGACCTTGTTCCAGGCTTTTAGCCATAATTTTCTGTAGATTCGCTCTCGGCTGACATTAGAATTTGAAATAAAATTTTGTTTTTCTATCCTGTCTATCAAAAACCTGATTGATCGATTCGATCCTTACAGTTAACAATCTTTGTGTCCTTGTCAACTTAACCCATTCTAGCTCATGGTGTCACCAGGTGTGAATCCATTATCATTATTATTATTATATTTTTCTACTCAACCTTACCAAAAGACTATAACTAATCTTCAACAAATTATCCCAATTAGTTCTAAGTATTTAATTTAATATCGCCAATCAACTTGTAACACTATGATAGTGTTACAGGGTAAACTGATTATATCCTCTGCAGAGGGCTGTTCTGGGTATGAGACTAAACTGCATTTGATGGTGAGATTCCAGGTGTGGAGTGTGTGTAGTGCCCTGTCATTGCCATTACTCCCAGATCCACTCTAACAGTACCTGTTAGGGTTCCATCCATGGTCAAAAATATCTGTTTAAAAGTTATTTATTTATACAATAATAAAGTAACAATTACACAAAAATATAAATATAAAAGGACAATGAACACAATTCCCAAACCACTAGGCATGAAATAATCCTAGATGGGTTGACATGCTATTAAAATCGATCAATCATTATTGAGTAATGGGAAATTCCATTATTGTAACATAACTTGGGTTTGTTTCAGGTATCATTTTGTATTCCCACAACAATGAATTTAGCATTGTATTGTAGTGAGACTAGGTTGTATAACAAATGTTTAAAGACAGGGTTTATATATAAAAAGATCTTTTGTTCACTTACATACAAACACTTTCTTGTTAGAAACAAATATTCCTTCAATATAATTTTGCATTATAAAACAAAATTTAAATAAATAAATAAAATAAATATAAATTCTCACAAGTATTAATTTTTAAGAATAATTAAAAGGACCTTTTTTTATTGGTTGAGAATAAAAAGCTGTCTTTGTGTAAATATTAATTTTATAACTATAAATAAGCAGACATCGTTTAAAAAACACGTATGACAAATAATGTCACAGTCAACAAAAACTATTCAGCATGGAATGATGTCGCTTCAAATAACCAACATTACACGTAAAAAAAGTAATGAAACTTCGAAGTCAATTATTCTTTGAAAAGAAAACAAAGAAACCTAAGCTAAGTATTAATTTAGTTATGCTTTTATTTGGGTTTATATATGTATGTATGTGTATAAGTACTTGAATATGTGCAATATAAATTTGACTTAGCTATGTGTTCACTTTTCTTATAAAACTTCACACAAAAAAAAGTAAGTATTACGTTGGTTAAAAAAAATTAACAAAATATTTTAAGTTGGATTATATAAGTTTCCAACATTCTATATTTGATGGCTTATAAGATGTCCCTCAATTTGGGCATTCAAAAAAGATAAACTGGTTTAAACTATGAATGTCAAGTGAAGGGTTTTCTCCTGACATTTGTAGTCCTCTCTGAATATCAAGGCATTTTTAAGGTTTCATATGTATTCAAACTTTATTTACATCTATGTAGATGTTAGCAGTTTAATTTGAGAGCCACTACAGCATTAGAACTCCACTAGTCAGTAACCTAAAGCTGATAAAACTTATAAAATGCTGGGTGATATTTTGGGATATTTAAAAAAAGGAAAAAAAAATCAAGTGTCTTATAAGCTGCCAAATATAGTATATTTAATAATCTAGTAAATCTTTTAGTAAACTGTGCTAGCTAATATTGTACAAAAAGCACTCCCTTTTGAATAATTAATTAGTAATATTAGATTTATTCTATGTCAGTTGTACTAATATTGACTTTTGAAAGGTTTCTTATTAATATACATTTTATTATGGCCACTACCTTTGCCTTAACACTGGATTTTTCATTGCTTGTTTTTTTCTCTCTCCTTTCGTCACATATTTGGAGAATTTATGGTTTTTTAAAGCTAAAGCAATTAAAAAAAAAAAATTGATCATGTATATTTGCTTTTCAGGATTTGCTCAGCTATCGAAGAAAATATCTTTTTTATTCCAATTTAAATGAGTGGAAATGACACTTAGTAACTGTATAAAAATGGGCAAAATATTTACTTCATATTTTGATTAGCTAACTGGTATAGGAGAATCAGTGGTACAGTTGTGGGCCTTTTTTTTTTTTTTTTTTTTTTTTTTTTTTGGTCTGTGATGGCCAAGTTTAACAAAATAAATAAATAAATAATAATTTTATAGGTACCTTACACTATTTGGCAAAAGAAAAAAATCTGTATAAACATGAAGACATATTCTCATAAAATATTAACTTACTAACTTCAAATTTCAATGTCTTGGGTTGGACACTGTATCTGGTGGTGAGGTTCCAGTTTTGGAGATTTGCCTTGACTCTTTAACTCAGAGTGGTAGTACATGTTAGTCCCATTCTGTGGGTTTGACCAGTTGGCTGGGGCTGTTGACTGCACCTCTGCAGAGGGGTAAGACCCCCCCCCCAATGAGTGTCCTGGATATGACACTAAACAATCTGATGGTGAGGTTCCAGTAATGTTGGAACTTTGGGGTATGCGGAGCACCCCTTTATTGCCATCACTCCCAGGTCTACTCTGGCCTGGAGTGATAGCACCTGATATGGGTCCTATCTATGGGTTAAATAGAACTAACGGCATACTTAATGCTAAACTTATGCTAAACTTAATTGTTTGATTAAATTAAATAGCTTGAAATAGAAAAGTTTTTGACAATTAAACCATACTTACATTTAAACTGCGGGCTTATGCTAAACTGAATTATTTTAAATAGAACCGTTTTTGACATTGAAACTGTATTTACACTAAACTGAATTGTTTAAAATAGAACTGTTTTGACATTTAACTGTGTGTAAACAAAATCTGTACTTATACTAAACTGAATTAGCTGAATTAGAACTGCTTGACTAAACTGAATAGCTCATAATAGAAATGTTTTTCACAATTAAACTGTACTTACATTTAAACTGCGTGCTTATGCTAAACTGAATTATTTGAAATTGAACTGTTTTTGACATTGAAACTGTACTTACACTAAACTGAATTGTTATATATAACTGCTTAAATAGACTGAATAGTTTGAAATAGAAATGTTTTTGACAAACTGTGTATTCATGCTAAACTGAATTGTTTGAAATAGAATTGATTATTTACATAAAAATGGATTTGGCGTTTAATAACCTACAAAGGTTGATATGCCAGAAAACTAAACCATTCTGTGGGAAAGGTTGATATGCCATAAAATCCAACCAACCTACCATTCTGTGGATTGAATAAATCTGTTTAAAAATTATTAGTATTGGTTAGGAATACTTGAAACCATATAACCATGTGCAAACAAATGATTATTATTAAATAGGAATAGATACTTCAAACCATATGATTGTATATAAATTATTAGAATTAGATAGGAACACTTGAAACAATGTTACCAAATTATTTGTATTAAGAATAGTTGAAATTTTTTTTACTAAGTATTTTTATTAACATTGACAATTAGAGTACATTGGGTTTTTAAAAGAAAAATGGGTTTGGTAACTATAAAAGAAAAAATTGTTTGATAATGGTTTTGATGCTGACCATTTAATTAAGAACATTAACTAGCCTTGTGTGTGAGAAGGGCATATAATACAGTGACTGTATACCTCTGCAGTGTATGGGTCTGGGTATGACACTAAATTGTAAGGCTCCAATTCTGGAGTATGGAGTGTCCATTCATTGCCTTTATTCTCAGATCCACTCTGACCTGGAGTGGTTAGAGTCTCATCTGTATGTCAAATAGATCTGTTTAAAAATGATTTGTACTTGATAGGACTATGTGTACCCCCCCCCAATCTCTTAAACAATTATACAAAAATGTAAATATGAATATGTAATGAATGTGATTCCTAACTTCTATGCATATAATAACCCTTAACATACCGTTAAAAATCAATCATTCAATCCTTAGATTTGACTGTTCTAATGATACCTCACAAAAATGAATTAAAAAAAAAATCTATTTCTTCACATCAGGTGATTTGTTTTATATTTTTTCTGTTTGATTAAACTGCTGACCTACCAACATTGGGATGTCTTAGCATGAAAAATATCTTACTCTGACTTTTCTACATTTCTTTTCCAAATCTTATTCCTACTAGAAGTTTCTCCCACCTATCCATTTCATTGTTACTGGTAGCAGAAGTAGACTCCCTCATATTCTTTTCAAAATGGGCCACAATTGTACCATTATACTGAGGAAAAAAAATGTTCTGAGGTTTTGTCTTTAAAGAATGCACTGAAGTTGAGGGTAAATGGAGGTTTGGGGTGAGTTGCATGTTAGTTTTTAGAAAATTCCAAGTGGGAGAAATGAGTGTAGATTTATAAGAAAGACCAAATCTTAGAACTTTTTTTTTTTTTTCATTATAAAACAAAAATTTACCTACTATATAAAACAAAAAAATTAATCAATGTTAAAATAACTTTGCAAATTTTGCACAATAGCCTTATCAAAGGCAATTGGAGTTCATTTGACATTTGGATGTTTATAAAGGTTTTTTTTCTTTTGATACAGCTTAGGATCAAGAAATAAATATGAATAGTGTTAATACTTATATTTATTTTAATTTTTGAAAATAGATGAAGTGTTCTCATAAGAAAACAAAATATGGTGTCAAGAGAGACTAAGAATAGAGTAAAGAACTAGTTTAAAACATTTGATTTTGGGCTTCTGTAAACCAAATGCTCTATGTAGCACACTTATTTAGTGGGAACTGTGAGTTTAACATGTTCAGTGTGATTGTGTTATATTTTTTCGTTAATGTGAACCAACCCACCAATGGGTCTATACCAAAAATATAGAACAATCCACTGATGGGTTGTATAACATAGAATGTGTTAACCAAACTTCCCTAAAACAAAGAGGATATTGTTTCTGATAAGTGCTGTTACTCATTGAGGCACATTTAGTGTTATTGTTGTAGGAAATGGAATTGGTGACTCTAGTTCAAATCTTAGATGAAGCTGTTTGCATTTCACTTTGTGCTAATGCCCTTGAGAAAGTCATGTGGTAAAGGAAAGTGGGTTCTTTAGTCTTGGTAAGGCAACTAGCCTAGAAGGAAAAAATCTGTATTCAAACAAGTTTTACTCTGCTTAAAAATTGGTCTAGTGTTGTATTCTGCGTATAGCAAAGGGGTTGGGTAAATACATACTGTTACTCATATATATATATATATATATATATATATATATATATATATATATATATGTACACTTTGAGTGGGTTGGGATTTTTTTTTAGTTACAAAAGAAATTACTAGTTAAAATTAATGTTGATAATTGTTTTAATACTGATTGTTTAATTCAAGATATTAGCCTATTAGACAATTGATTTATTTCTATATTTTGTTGAATTTTAAAGTAACTTGAATTAAAACAAATTTATATAGTATATACGCCAAGACAGAAATCTCCCAACCTTTTCAGTCCAAAAGCCACAAAGATCTCAGCCTGCAATCTTAAAAGCACAAAAAACTCAGCTAAATTTGCAAGTAAACAATCTTGATATATAAATAAGACATCTTATGTTGTTTGCAATTGCAAAAAAGATGTAATATCAGGATTAAATGAAGAGGTTGACAGAAAGAGCAAATCGGACAAGTGATGATTTGATAGTTCCAAATACAGCATTCTCTTGGCATCCTTCATTTTAGAGAACAAGTGTTCACAGAGGTATGTATTGCCAAACATACTCACTACTTGCTGGGTGTGGGTGATAAAGTTAGGAGTTGTCTAGATGGAAGCATGTGGTTCTTATATAAATCAAAGATGTGACAAGCAAAAAACTTTGACTTCAAATCTTCTGAATGAGTTCCATATGCAGTTGTATGTAAGTAAAGATGACGACATTAGTCAAGAATGACCTGAAGGCTCCCTTTTCAATAGCTACCACACAGAAGTGTAGGGAAGGGTGCTACTCCATTTCCTGAATTGCTCCACTTTACCCGTGACCCTTACCTTATACTGCCGAGTGTTAAACAAGGCAGTATCAAGTACCATTTTTTTAAGTCTTTGGTATGACTTGACCTGAGAGTGAACCTCGGCCTCCCGGACCATTAGCGAACACTCTACTCATTAGGCCAATGGCCCGGGAGACTGGGGTTCAATTCCAGGTTGAGTCATACCAAAGACTCAAAAAATGGTACTTGATATCTCCTTGCTTAACACTCAGTATTATAAGGTACATATCAAGGGTAAAGAGGAGCAATCCAAGGAAAGGAGTAGCGTTCTTCCATACACTAGTAGCTATTTAAAAGGTGACCTTTGGGTCACCCTCGACTTATATATATCTGCAGTTGTAATGGTACTATTTTTATTGTCAACATCAAAAGGTAAAGAAATTTTGAAAGCTGTGTAAAGGCCTCATATGGCCTGCGGCCAGTGGGTTAGGGGGCCTCTGCTCTATGCTAAGCAGGGTAAATCTTTCAGTTTCTATGTAGTTTTCAGCTCTCTAAAATCTAAGAAAGTTATAGACAACTGACATGAATGAATTCCTTCTCACTGGCCGAAGTAGATTAAGTTTTTTTTCTGAATTTGCTATCAAATGTCAATTTTCTGATCTCAGTCATCCTATTGGCTGAGCTTAGAATAAATTGTATCCCTTACTTAGGAGTACCCCTTCAGCTTAAAAAGGAAGGGAGTGTTCTTGGTATGACACTAAACTACATCTGATGGTAAGGCTCCAGTTTTGGAAATCTGGGTGTATTAAGTTCCCTTTCATTGCCATTACTCCCAGGTCCTCTGAATTGGATTGGTAGTTTCTGTTAGAGTTTCATCTATGGGTCAAGTAGATCTGTTTTCAAATTGTATTTGATGGAACTGTGTACAAAAAAGGCTCTTTAAAAATACACACAAAAATGTGAATTTGTATATCTAATCAATGGGGTCCCCTAACTTTTAGGCATAAAATAACCCTTAATTGGTTGACAATGTTTCAATAAATCTGATCACTGATATAATAAAAATGCTTGCTGTCAGTTTTGCATCTCTTTGAGCCAAATATTTATTTGCCTTGCTGAAATCTATAGCCAATGTATACCATTGATTTTTATGAGTTTCTTTATGGAATCAAGTTTTATATGTAGAAGTGAAAGGGATAAACCTTTTGTGGGTCTGCCAGTGTAATATGCTGCACATTATGTAAAATCTTAACATACCAGAAAAATTCAGAGCATGGGTTTGGAATTAACATACCTGATTTAGGCTAAAATACCAACTTTTACTACCAGTTGCAAAATCCTTGTCACCCATTGCAATTTGAAGTTTTTTCTTTTTTTTTTGTATTAATATTTTTGATGTGATTGGGTATTATAATTCACTGAATATCTGATGGTAGTTGCTTAGCAACAATGATTCATTCTTAAAATAATGTTTTTCCATATTTTGTTTTTTATGTTTACAGGTGGTTGCTTCACATTTTGAAGGATTATTGACAGCTCTCACTGGTTACATTGTATTTGCTTTAGGCCTTGTTTCATTATATCTTCTCTGTGCTTTGGTACGCATAAAAAGGTAATTTGTTGCTTTTTTTTTTTTTTTTTTTTTTTTTTTTTTAAATATATTTTAATATGTAAATTTTTATTTTATCTTAACGATCTAAGGTTGGATTTTTCAATGTTAGATTTGTGATTAATATTTTGCACTGAATTAACTGTCAACAAGAGATTCTATCAAAAAATAAATATTTGTTGCATAAAAGAACTTGTTTTTGTTTTGATCTTCCATGAGGCATCATATTTATTGATGTACATATATATTTACAATGTATAATTCTCTATCTCTCTCTCACACTATATATATATATATATATATACACACACACGTACACTTTGACCCATTGGCATAATGGTTAGTGTTTGCCAATGGTCCAGTATGAGACCTGGGTTCAAACCTTGGTTGAGTCATACCAAAGACTCTCAAAATGGTACTTGATGCCTCCTTGCTTAACACTCAGAATTATAAGGTATGGATCAAGGGTAAGTGAAGCAATCCAGGGAAAAAGTAGTGCCCTCCCCCTTCGTGTAGTAGTTATTGAAAAAGGAGCCTTCAGGTTGCCCTTGACTATGGCCAACAAACTACTTACTTATGTGTCATATATAATAGTAATATGTACCACATATATGTACATTATGTATAATAGATATAATGTCTTATATGTATCATATAATAACTAATTACTTGTATAATGTATTGCATATACGTAATGTATAATTATGTATAATATATACAGTAGTGACCATAAGTTAAGGAACAGAACAATAACAAATATTTAAATGATTTTTACTTGAAAAAATTTACATTTATGTTTATGAGGGCTGCCAGTTCTTGATTTTGGTTCAAGTGTCATGTCATCCTTAAATCTACTGATTACATGATAAACAACACTTTTTGACCTTCATACGATGCCAGCAATTTCAGAATACAATTTGCCTTCTTCATGATTTGCTAAAGTGAGCTTTTTTTTTTCTTCTCGAGTTAAACAATTACATGATTTTGCCTCTATCTTGCTTAAATATAGTTCCTGCAATGTATGACAGTTGACTATAAATCAAAATCAGCAATTAAGTTGTTTAAAAATTACCTAAATTACTATAATTCAACAGCGTTCCTTAACTTTTGACTATGGCAATATATATATATCTTTAATTCACTATTAATTTACTGTTAAAATTTTTTTTAGAAAACTTTATATGTAATTAATACATACATGTTCCAAGTATATTTCGGTAAAATTTCGTAAACGTACATGCAAATTTTTTTCAAGTAAAAATCCTTTAAATATTTGTTCCATTCTTATGGCTACTATTGTATATGTAATGTATTATTAACATATACAAATTAATGAGGAATAAAAAAAAAATATTTTAAAGTCTCCATATGAAGGTTATTGTGTTAGTGGGGCTTAGAATACCCTAACTATCCCCTGCAGAGTGGTACCTCCATACAAAAAAGGGTGCACTGGGTATTACACTAAACTTTATCTGCTGATGAGGCTAAAGTTTTGGAGACCTTGGGAGTGTGGAGTACTGCCTCCTTGTCATTACCCCCAGGTCCTCTCACACTGGACCGGTTGTACTTGTTAGTTAGTTCTCTGGGCCAAATAGATCTGCTTAAAAATTTTTATTTTATAGGACTGTGCAAAAAGCCTCTTAAGAAGCATCTACAAATGTTGCAGAAAGAAAGGTGGGGGAGAGGAGGGAAAGTCAAACATGATCTTTTTGGTCTAATTTTAAAATTATGCTGGTGTTGCACACAGTGCTGGATATTGACTATTTGACCAAAGTCATGTGCTAGTCACCAAGTAAAGTAATATCTTAAAAATAATGAAGGACTTGTTTCTTGTAACGTCTAGCCATCAAAGGTCCTTCGTAGATGATGTTTTTGTTACTCTCTCACAAAAGTCTGCTCTATGTACAAATCACAACAATCATGCTCTGAAAGTGAACTCGCCAACTGTGGACCCTTAATAGTTTATATAGGCAGGTTCTATTTACTGATTGGCTGGTTCTCTAGCCAATCAGCAGTGGTCTGTTAGGAGAAAAGCTGGACCCAGAATGATGACCATTCCTTCCCTTCCACACAACATGCTGCCACTTTGATTTCTCTACTATAGCATGTCCATTTTCTCTTTCATGGCTAAGTGCCTTGACTCTCTTTGACCTATGAGATAACTCTTCACTAGTCAATATGAATGTACAAGGAACATGATTTATCCTTAATCCCTAGGCTTAAAATGACCCTAAACAAGTTAATGTCATTAAGATCAATTAGTTAACCCAATAAATGTTTGCATCTCCCAATATTCTTTGTTCATTTACTTTGCTCAAGTAAGAAAGATAGCCTACCTCTGTAGTGTTTTAAAAAGAAAATGATGTAAAGGCTCCCAATTTGCACAAATTGATATTTGATTCTTGTGAGCAAATAATTAAACACTCTTCTGTTGTTTACTCTCTAAAAAGAATTGATTTATTGCAAAATCATTTTGTAATTTTTGTTACATTATTTTCTATATTTCATTACATTCCCTTGGATGTAGCATGTGATATATGATTAGTTTTACAATGAGGCCTATGTGTATACACATGAGCAAGGCAAATATTCCCTTGTCCCACTGATCATCAATATCAGATTACTCAACCCTCCTCTTTTGATATAATGAGAAGTGCTGCTGGTTTGGAATTCCTGGGGCCAGGCTCATCATCTTGTTGGAAGATAAGATTATAGTTGAGGAAAATGAACAGATATTGCAAAAAAGAAGACAGCTTTCCTCTGCTTTTGAGCTGGGTTGACTCCAGCTCAAAAGCAGAGGAAAGCTGTCTTTTTAAAAAAATTTTTTTTATTTATTTTTTTTATAAGACTGTGATAACCCATTCTTATATAATTCTATTGCCACTTTCTTTTTCAGGTTTCGAAGATTGATAGGTCTTTGTTATGTTGTAGTTAAAGTGAAGCTTCTTGTAGTTGTGGAGATTGGTGTATTCCCACTTGTTTGTGGTTGGTGGCTTGATGTTTGCTCTTTGGTAAGTCTTTAAAAACCTTTCCTTTGATTTGAAAAAATTACATTATTCTCTCTCTCTCTCATCAATCACTTATATGGAAATGGAAGGTTAACAAAAGAACAGTCTTGTTTGTAGTAAAATCATTATTTCTTTGCAAGTGAAGAAAACAATTGATTATTATAGACAAATAAGAAAAGTGATTTTAAAAGAATTGCAATGAATGTTGAAAATTATCAAGTTATATTATAATTATAATCATTTACTAATAAATCATTTTGACATTAAATAACCCATTCTCTTTATAGAATTTATATATTATTCATTGTAAATAAATAAGCAGAATTACTCTATAAATTGTTAAACTATATTTTTGTAAAATTTCAGGCAATGTTTGATGCTACTCTGAAAGACCGAAAAAATAGTTTTAATTTGGCTCCTGGTACCTCCATGTTTGTTCACTGGCTTGTTGGAATGGTGTATGTATTTTATTTTGCCTCCTTCATCCTCCTCCTCCGAGAGGTATTAAGGCCAGGTATATTGTGGTTCTTGCGAAATCTAAATGATCCAGAATTTAATCCTATCCAAGAGGTAAATTTTTATTTTTATTTTTAGAACATCAGTAAATTTTTATAATTTAGTAATTAGCACAAACCCTTCAAAAAGTGGTCATTTTAATGACATATTACAATATGGATCCTGTTCCACCATAATAAATTTATTTTATGCTTTCAGATTTAATGGAAAGACAATTTCATTCTGATTCATAGTACAAGGCTGAGCTTTGAGAAATTTTGTCTATTTCACTATATTCCCTGTTCATCATATGTATAAAAATTATGATCTACAGGCATGTCTCACCTCTCTGTGAATAGACTCTTCCGATGGGACTGTTTAAATAAGATGGATTTTTGTTTCAGCCAATTTTTTGAAATTATATGAGGAATTTGTCAGTCTAAATCAACATGTACCTTTTTGAATGTTTATATATACACTTTCGAATTAGATTATTAAGAAAGTCCCTGTAAATCAACACGCGGAATCAGTTTTGTTGCTGTCTCTTCTTTTCTACCTGTCATTCAGCTGTCTCTTTCACTTCAGTCAAATCTGGTTTCTCTTTGGTCTTTCTATCCCAAAGCAGAAATTTGTCTTATGTAGAGCCGAAAACTCACCTTTTGTTATTTGCATAAGTGGAATTTTGGCACTGCTCAGCCCCCATAATGACCAGATTTTCATTAGGGAATGTCCTGGGTTTGTACTGGCCATCCTCTTCTGCACAGGCCACACACCAGATGTGGTCTCTTTTCCTGACAAGGATGGCCAATCTCACTAATGGCAGCTGGTGGTTCACTCTGCCTTTCACTCCCACCATAACTTTCCTATTATTGACAGCTAATTTTTTTTTTTTTTTTTACTTTAGGATTAGGTAGATTAAGAAAATTTAACCTAAAAAATAAAAAATTCAGTTATATTATTCCTTTTAGTAAAAAATTGGCTGTTGATAAGAGGAAAGTATTGTTTCTTGAATCAGAAAAATGCTCAAATACTGCCCAGTAGAGCAGGATAAAACCTAAAATGTTATCTCACCTTCTCATATATGTACCATGACCATAAGTTTCATATATTTTTATTAAAAAAAACAAACTACAATTTAGATGAAATGTGTACATGTTCCATCTGAGGATTTTATTTATTTTATAGAAATATATAAAACTTATAGTCATGATACTGACATGAGCAGTTAAGAAAACATGTATAAATGAATAGTAATTAATAATGAATTATAATTAATTTAAAAAAAAATTATTAAATGGACTATCAATTAAAAAAAAAAACAAAACCTGTGGTGAAGAGGTTAGGTAAAAAAATATATATATGTATGTATGTTTTTACTTTTGCATTTGGTGTCTTTTTAATTCATCATTCTTTTGGCACTGTGTTATTTAATTTTAATACTTCAAAAGTATAACCTTTTTAAAAAATAATCTTGGAGGTGTATTTACACCAGTTAAAAATTTAAATTCTTTTATGGTATTTCTATAGAATCTATGAATGAAATGTTTCAATTAATGATTGTTTTTCTTGTACAAAGTGCTTGCAAATTAAAGAAATGTAAAAGTTTGTTTGGGTTTTATGGCATATCAACCTTTGTAAGTTATTTAATGCCAAATTCTGTCAATATGTATATACATTCAAAATGTAAAAGCTAAACTGATACATTCAAACATAATTGTCTACTAGGGATTAAATGTAAAAGCTAAACTGATACGTTCAAACATAATTGTCTACAAGGGATTAAATGTAAAAGCTAAACTGATATGTTCAAACATAATTGTCTACTAGGGATTAAATGGAAAAGCTAAACTGATACATTCAAACATAATTGTCTACTAGGGATTAAATAAAAAAGCTAAAATGATACGTTCAAACTAATTGTCTACAAGGGATTAAATGTAAAAGCTAAACTGATAAGTTCAAACATAATTGTCTACTAGGGATTAAATGTAAAAGCTAAACTGATACATTCAAACATAATTGTCTACTAGGGATTAAATGTAAAAGCTAAACTGATATGTTCAAACATAATTGTCTACAAGCGATTAAATGTAAAAGCTAAACTGATACATTCAAACATAATTGTCTACAAGGGATTAAATGTAAAAGCTAAACTGATACATTCAAACATAATTGTCTACTAGGGATTAAATGTAAAAGCTAAACTGATATGTTCAAACATAATTGTCTACAAGCGATTAAATGTAAAAGCTAAACTGATACATTCAAACATAATTGTCTACAAGGGATTAAATGGAAAAGCTAAACTGATACATTCAAACATAATTGTCTACTAGGGATTAAATGTAAAAGCTAAACTGATATGTTCAAACATAATTGTCTACTAGGGATTAAATGGAAAAGCTAAACTGATACATTCAAACATAATTGTCTACTAGGGATTAAATAAAAAAGCTAAAATGATACGTTCAAACTAATTGTCTACAAGGGATTAAATGTAAAAGCTAAACTGATACATTCAAACATAATTGTCTACAAGGGATTAAATGTAAAAGCTAAACTGATACATTCAAACATAATTGTCTACTAGGGATTAAATGTAAAAGCTAAACTGATATGTTCAAACATAATTGTCTACAAGGGATTAAATGTAAAAGCTAAACTGATACATTCAAACATAATTGTCTACAAGGGATTAAATGGAAAAGCTAAACTGATACATTCAAACATAATTGTCTACAAGGGATTAAATGGAAAAGCTAAACTGATACATTCAAACATAATTGTTTACTAGGGATTAAATATAAAAGCTAAAATGATACGTTCAAACATAATTGTCTACAAGGAATTGATGTAAAATATGTGGTTAAAAGTTAGTGGTTTGGTTTCTTTGTTTAATGGCATATCAACTTTTGTGGGTTGTTTGATGTCAAAGCCATCCTTGTTGAGGAACAGCAGTGGTACTATTTAACCTATAACTGAAGGAATGAAGGGATTCATACTTTTCCCAAAGATATTTTCTGAAAGTGAATTTAATAGCCTGACTAAGAATTCAAACTCACTTGCTATGATGTTGCAGTTTAGCATGTCAACCACTACGCAATGAGCCCCCTTCCCAGCTGAAAAGTTTGTGATAAAGCTTAAAAACAGTAAAGATTTTTTTTTTGTTTTCATCAAATTCTTGTCTTCTCAATTTCAAACAATTTTTTCTCTTCCAGATGATTCATTTACCGGTGTATAGACATGTTCGCAGATTCATTGCTTCTGTTGTGAGTCATTTTTCTCTTATCTCTTACTAAGTGTGTGTGTATGCAGAGAGCTGCAAAAGTAGATATACAGTCAAGATAAATAAAATTTGTGCACAAAATGTATTTTATTGATTCTACAAACATATCAATAATAACATTTTAGAATTATGCAAGTAAAAATATTAAAAATAGTAATAATGATTTTAATGAATGATATTAATTTAGTATTGATTGAATCTTAGCACAACTATTATTATAATAATGGTATAATCTTAACTGTATACCAACTTCTGCAGCATCTGCTATGCTGTTTATACTCTTTTATATATTTTGAAGAGATCCATTACTTTAGATAGCCTACCTTTTTTTTAATATTAAATTGTGTTGGATTGTTTGGTGGGGACCTAGTGGAGTATCAACTGTCTACAGATTGCTAGCAAATATTTATGGATTTTCCCATTAGTAAGAGCAGTAGATAGCCCATCAGTGAAGACTAAGACATATATGAACAATGGCAAGTTACAAAGTCTAGACTTAATGCAGCCTTGTTAGTTAGGTGTATCTTTTGTATTGCACAACTAAAATCAAGATGGCTACCAGAATTCCAATAAAATGGCTGCATTTTTTCTGGGTATAAATTATATAAAATATAGAAAAGATTGGATTGTTTTTGCTTTTGAGAAGTTGCAAGATTAAGCCTTATTGTCATTATCTTGCACAGATTTACAAAATTGGGCCTTATTGTCATTGTCTAGTATAGATTTACAAAATTGGGCTTTACTAAGACCACCAAAAGAAAAGCCCTGCTCAATTGTGATGTTGTCAAAATTCTGTCATATCAAGTCTCTCTTAGTGGCAGTGAGTCAGTACTCAGTTGCGTTACGCGCAGAAGTGAACTCTCAAGAATTTTGAGGAAGGAAAAAGGTTTTATGGCTATCAGGGCATTCCATTATGCGCACGTGGTTGAATCTATTCCCTGGGTAGCAATTGGTCACTAGCCCAGGTGTGGCTATATCAGTGTAAACATACACCCGCCTGTTTTATTCTTCACCTGCCAGCAGGATGATAGACTGGGACTGCCAAGCTACTAAATGTTATTGTTGTTTGTTAGAGCTGTGACTTCTTCATCCCCCCCATACGTGTAGGCTGAGTTGTACAAGGGCTGTGCCTTTCTTTGAGGCCTGGCTTGTTATGTGGTGGTAGCCTAGATAAAGCTCAGGGAATTTTAGACGACTGAGGGCATAGTGATGTATCTGTGGTCTGTTTGGGGGTGGTTCAATTGCTGTATGTGTGTCATTACCAGAAGGTGTTGGGGGGGGATCAAAATGTAAAAGTAGAGCATTAATTGTGGAAGTTATTGGTGCAGGTGTTGCACTTGGTATCAGTGTTTATGTAGCCTTGAATTCACGCTTTCTTAGAAAACGACGGTTTCTAAGTGTGATTCTTCCTGATCCATTCATCCTGATTCGGTATTGGCAGTCTGGTAGGACAGTAATGATCTTTCCAGTAGTGTTCTATCAGTGATTGAGTGGGTCTTGGATAGCTACTGTGTCACCAGCTCGTAATGGGGAAAGATTGTGAGTATATCTATTGTGGAGGAATTCTTCGTGGTGTTGTGCCACTGCTGCCCATTCAGGGTGGTGCTTGTAGAGGATTGGTTGTGAGAGGATAGAACCACGGAGACAGCAGGGAAGTAGGAGTTGTGATATGATAGGCCAATACCTTGGATTGTGGTGTTTTGGTACTGTAGGATGGCCTGGGCAATGTTTTCATTGTCCAAGGAGCCTTGGGGGCCCGTATTTTTGTCCACTATCCTCTTTGTGGTTTTTACTGGGAGTTCTGTCTAGCCATTGGATTGGGGGTATGCGACTGAGGATAGTCTGTGCTTCACACACCACATCTGAAGGAATTCTTTTGATATACTGGAGGTAAAAGGTGGGTCACCATCTGTGCTGAGTTCATCTGGGGTCCTATATGTTTGGAACAGCTACCCACAGATGGACATCAATTTGGATGTGGTGGTATAACCTGGTTTTAGGTGGTACGAAATGAGCCAGCCAGTTCGTCTATCTGCACAGGCAAGGTACGCAATGTAACTGACGTGGAATATGTTGTTCACTATTTGTTGGAATGGCTTTTCCAGGGTTGGAGTCATGGTGATAGGTTCCTGTGGCTAGCTTGTGGTAATAGTTGCACAAGTTGAGCTACTCGCTCTAAAGTTATGGATAGACGCGTTCGTGCCAGGCTAGTAAACTGAATCATTAGTGCGAGCTTTCATGCCCTCTACACCTTGGTGAGCTGAATGCAAACAGCATAGTACTTTCCCTCTTAAGGATTTATGAACTATGATTCTTCTATCCATCAATACCAGGTCCCTTTCAGTGCTGAGTCGGTGCCATACCTCCCAGAAATCACAGATTTCAGGTTTGGTGAGAGAACCCCTGATTGGTTGTATTTATCAAGGTTGTGTAGCTCTGATCATTTCAGCCTGATGCACGAATGTGGTCAGGTCACATGGTAGTCACATCATTGCTAGAATTGGTAATTGCTTCTATGCTTACTAATTCCATTGCTTCGTTTATATTTTCTGACAGGAGGATATCTTTAAAAGAAGGTTGTGTGGGACATGGGCTGAGAAGAGCTTCTACTTTGGCTACTGGATTGCGAGATAGAGCATCAGTACCTTTATACCACTTGCCTGGGCTATGTTGAATGGTGAAGAAATATCTCAATGGTTTCTCTTTAAGCTTAAATAGGCATGGGTTTTGTATTTTGCTAAGGTCTCTATCCCCAAATATTCCCATTAGTGGCTGATGATCTGTCACAACTATTACGTTTGTGCAACCCATAATGAATATGCGGCATTTTTCTAATGTGTTATTTTGTGTCCATTTTCTTCATGTATTGCAGCTGCTTCCCTCTCAGTAGGTGTATATTGGCGCTCTGCATCAGTACAAAATCTGCTGCCTGCAAATATAATGCACCATCCCTCAGGGCAATGCATTGGGGCCTTATCAGTGGGGCATTTGCAGTGCTTCTGTAATAGCAAGCAGCCCATACCGTCTTGGCTGCAATCTGGGGCCAGACAGGTTACTTTGTGTCAAACGTGGTAACACCCTTTCTTACTAAGCCCACAATTTTTTTGATTCCTGAAATAATTTCTCCACCCTTTTCATTCCATAAAAAAGGTATATTTTGTTTGACTAGCTCTCGAAATGGTAACATAATAGGGCTTAAAGAATATGCCCATGCTACTTGGTTGACTAGCCCGAACCAAGACCTTGCATCTGTGATATTCTTTGGAGTTGGAAATTTCATTGAGTAAATTTTCAGATGGCATCACTCCTGATGATATTTGAAGGCCTCCAAATTGAACTACATCCTGACAAAATTGGAACTTACTTTTGTTGAGGACAATTCCATTCTTTTCATGACAGATAATCTAAAAGTATGGTAGAATGCAGCGTCTGTTTTGGTCATAGAGTTGTGTATCGTCAACTACTTTTACTTTTTGGGGGACATCTTTAATTATTTCATCATACCTACGTGTGTAGGCATCACCAGAGGCTAAGTATCCTTGGGGCATTCTGAGATACATAAAACAACCCCATTCCATGATAAAGGTTGTAAGGGGTTATGATTCCTTATTTAGAAGGATTGAATGGTAACCATCCATGGCATCTAGGGCTGTTTTTTTTGCGTTTGGTTGTACTTGTATTGACAGTTAGAATGACTAGCTGGTGTGGTGTGTTTCCCGTTTGCACTGGGATTTTAGAAGTTGGTAGTCCACCATTCTCCTTGGTTTCCCTCTTTGCAGTAATAACCATGGTACTGCCCCAATCAGAGGGGGTGCCAATTGGTACGGGGGCGATAATTCCTCTTTTGACATTGACCCAGAGGGCTGTTTTTACTTCTTCCTTGTAGTGGTATGGTACTGGAATAAGGTTATGTTTAGCTTTGGGGGTTGCACCTTCTTTGAGGTGAATATGGGCTGGAGGGCCGGACATTGCTGGGAATTTCCCACTGTTATTAAATACTGTGGTGGCAAATTGATCCAACAGCCATTCCTTGAGTTTTTGTATGTTCTCACTGGTTGGCAGGTACGGAGGGGTCTTAGGATTGTTGAAATTAGTTTTATTTGCAGGAGGATCAATCTTGTGATGTATGGCATTGCATGTTGCTGATGGCAGTGATGTCATGGACTTGGGAAATCATGGAGGTAATATACCAATGTCAATGATACAGGCTGCCTTATTGAAGTATATTACTTGTATCTCGCTGCATATGTATAGCGCCTGCTTTGTGGATCTATTCCCAATTTTAAATGTAACAGGCAACCAACTTTGACACGCCAATAAAAATCCTCCAATGGTGCACACTCTTTTTTCCTAGAGGGGACCAAGTTTCTTTCTGAGAGTCCCGTGTGCCGTAAGTGTTTCAATCCACTAAGGCATGTGGTCACACCACTATCAGGGTAAATTTTGAGCCTGGTGGAGTGGGAAGTGGGGATGTCTCTGGCCTATCTTGGATCTGGGTATATCAAATAAATGATAAATAAAATTAATATAAATATCAAATAAATTGAACACAAACAGTAAATAGATTTAAAAATCAAATATTTATAGAAAAATGTTACTGATAGAAAATTTTGCTGAGTGTTTGAAGTTTTCTTTTTTTGCTTAACTTCTTATTAGTAATATTATCATTTTCCCTAGAATAAAAACTTATTTAAGAGAGCATTTGTAGAGCTCCAGACAAACATTTTATTTTTTTTCTCTACAGTGACCCTCATAACAAGTGTCAACATTAAACAATAGCTCATCATGTGCCAAAACATTCAATTATATATGCATGATTTACTGAATGAAGAAAAGAAATATTTATCAGTTTACCAATAACTATGTAATTATATAGAATGAAATTTTTATGTCATTATGATATAAGAGAAACCTCTGTTAATCCCCTGGAAATAAATTAATTTTTTCATTTACTGAGGATTATAGTATTTATTTCTAAGCTGCCAACTTTTTTTTTTTTTTTTTTTTTTTGAATCAGTATTATCCACCAAATATAAAATATGTTTATATATTCAGCAACTCCTGTGAACATTAGTTTTCTTAAAGTCAATAATTCCTGAATAGTGTACTCATTAAAAATTTGCAGAACTAAATCAACATTTTGCCTTTTAAGATTTCTAGGAGAATCTGCTTTTGCTGTCAATTTATCACAATATTTAGGAATTTACTGCGATTCCAGTGCATGAAGATTCTATAATGTACAAAATGGGGCACTTTGGATACTATCTAATTCGTGATTTTCATTATAACAAAATTTTGGAAATGGCATGCATTTACTTAGATCTTTTTGTTTAGGCCAGTTTTTTGTTATGCATTCTAATGACTGAATCATATAAGAACAAAAGAGGTCTAGACTTCATAACTGGGTGGGGATATACAATTGAAAGCTTTGGTGGATTACAAAAGAAAGATATAGCTTTTTATTCATAGTAACATTAACTGTTAGGCTTTCAAGTCTTATCAGTCATATCTCTAAATCAATTATCATACATTTAATTATGTCAAATAAATTCTTAGCTTGAAGGTATTTAGTTGGCATACCATGTGCAACATCCTTATATTGTGAGAATACACTGCTCAGCATAAAAGCAAAAGTACTTGTTGCAGCTTCATTGCTGTTGTGAGATAAGTCAATAATATTACCACCCGTATAATCAAAATAACTTTTCAGATGAACTTTATCAACAAGTAAAGACAATGTATTTGTACTGTACTAGTAATTTAGATTTATTATATATGAGAAAATTGATATCATGTTGCTCAATCAAAGGATTCATATATGTTAAGGTGGTATTCATTGTGTAATGGTTACTTTTATAGGAAAGGGGCACAGCGATCTGAATTTAAATCTTTGATGAGATTGTTTGCATTTCAAATAGTGCTAATACCCTCTAGCTATGGGTAAATAGTAGGGCAGACTGGATTCTTAAACATTGGTATGGCAACTGATCTAGAAGGAAAACTCTGAATTCAACCCTGTTAAATTCTGTTTAAAAATTGACCTTGTGTCACATCCTGGTCATGTGGAGGAGTAGGTGAAATATATATATATATATATATAAAGCTTGGTTTTTTATGGTTGAAAAGCTTTTTAGAATTATATTTTTGTTGTCCCTTAACAACTTGTACCCTTTAGGTGAGCAGTTATACAACAATGAAAAAAATCTGTTGAATAATCAAATTTATTTTGTCATTAAGTTTAACTGCTCATATATAAATTTGATAGCATTAAAATGTTTTATTCTTTTTGCACCAATTGTAGATATGACTTTACCCATTATAATATGGAAATCACATTTTTAAGGTTTGGTTTGCTGTTATTTTGTGTCCATTTTCTTCATGTATTCTTGTAATAGACATAACAGTAACTTATGGAATGCCAAACACATGTACTGTCTCGGTTGTCCAGTCACCATTTGTGGAGGGTCCGGTTTGAATGCTCATTTTATGCATTAGGCTCATTTGCTTGAGAGGGCAAATGGGTATTGTAAAAACCAGGTGAGTGAACATGGGAGGAAAGATATTCTGGCAAGTCTGATTGAGTGAGGACATCATTTTTGTTGGCAGATGCGATAGTGAGGGTGTCATTTTTGTCAGTAGTGATGCAATAGTGAGATTATTTTTGTTAAATGATTACTGAGATCCATTTTATCCCGTTCAGGAACATTTACCCATATCTTAGGTAAAGCAACTAGACTAGAGAAAAAAAACTCTGAATTCAAACAATTCCCTCAGAATTTCAAGAGTATTTTGGTCATATGTTTAGGAATCTTATAGTTTTCTATTGTATTTAATTCCACATCTCTCCAAAACATATGTACTGCAAAATCAGATTCAGTCACAAGAAATTTATTTTTGGATATGGGGATTTGATGCTGCTGCATATAAGTATCTCTTGCTGCCTAACAACACTCCAGTCATTTCTATCAAGAAAATTTAATTTCTCTTCTAAATCATCAATATTATATAATTTCTTCTGTTTGTATGTGTTGTAATCTAACAAACGGTTATTGAATGAGAAATAACCAAAACGGAGATTGTAAATGAAATACAATACTCGCTGAAAGCATGAAGAAACAAAGTACCCACTGCTAGTGGCGACTATTTAGTCAGCAAAAATACCCACCTCACAATAGTGTCCAATATATTTATGAGTAATGGGACATACCCATTACTGTTCACTGGTAGGGTGTGTGTGTATATATATATATATATATATATATATATATATATATATATATATATATATATATAATTGTATGCTAAGTCACCAGTAATAATTTGATTTAAAGCACTTTTAAAAGCTTATTTCTCTATTCAACTTCTCCTAGAATCTGGTGACTATTGAGGTGGTCAATAAAGATAAATATGAAGAATATTTTGGTTGAATTCTAGGGATAGCACCAACATGAAGATGTTTTCTGAAATCTGATTGCCATTTGCGAGTCCTTTTTTCGTCAAAAGCTGATTTTCTCCTTATGTTGTTCACATACCTAAAGAGATTTTTAAAACCAAACTAGTAAAAATAATAAGCAAAAATTTATAATATAAAGCATTTTTCTTAGAATTCTAGGCAAAATGAAAAGTGTTCTGATATTTTTAAGAAACTTCATTTATTAATTCAATGAAGGTAATAATAAAAAAAAAAAAAATTAGTGTTTATACATTTTAAAAATCAAAATAAACAC
The DNA here is from genome assembly GCA_963585895.1 of Sepioteuthis lessoniana. Lineage (NCBI taxonomy): Eukaryota > Metazoa > Mollusca > Cephalopoda > Myopsida > Loliginidae > Sepioteuthis > Sepioteuthis lessoniana. The sequence goes on along the minus strand of OY757934.1, from coordinate 56,221,376 downwards.
TTTTTTATTAAAGGAATTCTAAAAAAAATGGTTAGAATTATTTTTTATGCCTATAAAAATATTTCTTTATGAATTTGTATTGAAAATTTCTTAAAGGTTTATTAAAAAAAATGAAGGTTTTAGCTTTTAAAAACTTTGCTAGATTTATCTGTAACTTGGTCTTAATGTATTGTGAATTATAAGGACATAAAACTAATTTAATCATTAAAGTTTCAATAAAATTTATTTGCTTTTTAATACAAAAGTACTCACTCTGTTAAATTTAGTAAAATTTCTTCTTTTGATTGTATGTATCCCTATTTCAGATAATGTTTTATCTTTCTGAAAAGAAAACACATGGACTTTAGGTCCATTTTTATATTTTCCTTTGCAATGCAGTACAAAACATCTATAAAGCATTGTTTTTGTTAATAAATTGATTCAATATTTAAAAGAAAAAGTAAATAATTTAAAACATCATGAAAAATCTAATATACTAACAACATTTTTCCTAAAAGCTGGAGAGACTCAAAATGGAGATGTCATGTTTTCCTTCTTTGACATAGCTAGCCTTTTCTTTTGGTGGTTTTGGCCTTATTGTTGTCATCTTGTATATATTTATAAAATTGGGCCTTATTGTCATTGTCTAGCTTAGATTTTTTCCATATAAAAAATCCCCCAGGTAATGAAGTGATTGTGATATCTTTAGTGCATGTAGAAACTTATATAAATTGGTGAACCAGTATTGATCATTTTTCTGTCATTTTTTATTTTAAGGTAATATTTGGTAGTACTGTGCTCTTAATGCTTTGGTTACCAGTTCGTGTCATCCGAAGATTGATGCCCAGCTTCTTACCATATAATGCTGTCTTGAACAGTGATGCTGCCATGAGTGAATTATCCTTGGAATTGCTTCTGCTTCAAGTTGTGTTGCCTGCCTTACTTGAACAGGGTCACACCCGGGCATGGTTGAAGGGTGTTGTTCGAGGATGGACAATTGGAATGGCTTGGATACTTGACCTCAGGTCATACCTCATAGGTGACATTCCACTATCAGAGCAGGTAACTCTTTTTTGAAAATTTTTTTTAAGTTCTTTCTTTGGTCGTGTGGGCAAATGATTGTTTTAATAATCATTAAATATTAGATAATTCAAAAATTGAATACTAATATTAAATGTTAATAATTATTAATACTTAATATCAATAATAACAATTATTGAAGATTGTATAATTTTGATTATTTCATAAATATTTAATATTGATATTAAATGACTTCATAATCATTTGTTTAAGATAACTTTTGGTGGCAATTAATGTAAAGTCACATCCTATTTATGTAATTGATATATTAATTGCAGATAAATAAATGAATAAAGGTAAATGCTCTAATTAGCATTTTGAAAAATTGTATCTTTGAAAAATTATGATTGGGGTGAGCACAAAGACTCCCAGTACTATTTTAGGGCACTTTGTGTGATGTAATAGTTAGCAAGGTAGACTAACAAGCCATTTCTAGTAAGTTTGAGTCTCAGTGGTTGCCTCATAAATTCACCCTTGTGCCAAAACTAAGTAAAGCTTAGTAAATAACTAACAAAAATCTGGCTATCATATACCATTTTAGATGTATTATGCTAACATTGATACAAAAATTAGATAATTATAATATACAGGGTAAGTTCCATCTTGGATTTCACTGCCCTCTGGTGGTAGGAGGGGTGCACTGAGATTTTGCTGGTGAGAAAAGAAATATTTTGAGTTAATGTATGTGATGTCATCATATTTATAAACACATTCCAATAAGTTTTTGATATTATGACTACCTGAAATTGAGGTGTATTTTTTTTTTTTGCATTCATCATGTAAATGACAGTTACATGCCTATATTTTTCTATTTGTTACAGGATAACATAATCCATGGTGATCAACCACCAATAGTCCCTGTTCCTAATGCAGCCCCTGCTGCAGCCCCACCTCCAGCTGCAGCTCCAGCTCCGCCTCCAGCTCCAGCCCCACAGGCTCAAGCAGGACTTGGTGCAGCTCACCAAGCAATGTTGCAAGGTGGAGGACCTACTGGATTCCAACCTTATAAAAGACCTTCTTTCTTCTCAATACGAGTAAGTGCATACATTTTATGTTATCTATTCTCTGTTTATTGTAGGTATGACTCCAATTTTTCCAAGGAAAAAAAAATTAAGTTGCATGAAGGTGATAAATCAGACTGAATTGACATGCCTCTATGGCTTGGAGCATAACCTCAGAATCCATGGTTTCAAGCCTACGTAACATTGCTTGATTGTCAGGGTTCTTGTAGCTCGAGCAAAATTTCTTGAAACATCTGCTTATTATTATTATTATACTGTGATCAAGTGTGCCTTCATATGTTTTGGTTTGCTTCTGTAGTGTTATGGTCCAATTTGAACTTATAAAGCATAAGCTTCCAAATTAAACTATGTTGCATGTTCATCTGTATGGCTTTCAAATCACACAAGGAGTGAAGCAATGTGCATGTCAGCGCACCAACTATCATGATACTACTAACTAGTTGAGCTGCTTTGGCCATGCAATACATACACCATAAACTAGCATGTACCAAAATATTACTAAACTTTTGACTGTCTAATATTATCAACCAGAAAGATTAGAGAAAAATCTGTAAAAATTGGGTACACCATAAAACAGGAGTTTTTTTTTTTTTTTTTTTTTTTTTTTTGTTTTTTTTTTTTTAAATTTAATTTAATTTAATTTTATTTATTTATTAATTTTTTTTGAAAAATGATAGTGTAAAAACACGGGTTCCCTACCTTTTCCACCTGAAGGCCACAAAGCTTAACTTGAGAGGTTCCAGAGCTGTGTCACTCTTAAGACAGAAAAAAAGAACAGCCACATTCAAAAGGTATAATCATAATTTATTAACAAGACATCTGATATTTGCAATCACAAAAAAGATGTAATATCTGGGTTAAATGAAGAGGTTGGCAGAAGTAGCACATCAAACAAGTGATGATTTGTCACTTGTGAATGTAGCATATTCCTGGCATGCTTCATTTTGAGGAACAACTGTTCACAGTGGTATGTAATGTCAAACATACTGTGATGGCAAATTCTCTAAAATCTCAAATGGGACTTTATTTTTGCACGTGTGAAGACGGGGCATGTTGGCACTTGATCCCTCGTAGAGTAAGTCCTCGTTCAGAGTTTTTTTCTCAGGCATATAAGAACTGGCATATTATGTGGGGGATTAATTTATGGCCAGACTGATCGCCGCTGGCAAGGGGTTCCAAATTTTACACTATACACACACCCACCAAGGCCGCTAGACTTCCTCCCCTAGAACAATGGAAGATATTGACCACTAGGTTTAGTCATAATAATATTTGTAAAGTAGTCGGCAATTCCGGTTTCCCGTGTGATATTTTAAAGGAATTTATAGGACAATTTTAAGCAAGATAACATAAGGCGACATGAAGCTGGAAAAGAAACATGAAAATAACAAATTCATAGCAGACGCTGCAAATAACAACTTAGACCACGTGGGAACATTAGAATATATCAATCTTTTACTACGCATAGATATACACCTTCAACGTGTCAAATATATCATGAATGGATAGTCCATGAACATAAATGTCTGTCGTCTTTTCTTTTCTTTTGTTTTTCTTCAAATTTTGAGAGAGAGAGAGAGAGGGTATATAAAATTGGGTATAAGGAGAAACAGTCCCAAAGTTACTTATCTTATTTAGATGGATTCCTGTGGAGAATCTTTCTTCTTTTACGGGCTGACAAACTTTATCTTATTTTTAGTACTGGCTTGAAGATACGGCTTCTTCTTGTCCGAGATTTTTTTTTTGTCTTCTTTTACCCGGAGTACTTGGCTTTTGGTTCCGTCCACCACGAACCCTGTCCAACAACTAATCTTGTCTTTTCCTTTTTTCGCTGATGGGAAGAAGGTGCCACTTCCGTTTTTAGGGTCCCAGCCAATCATTTGGCTTCTACCTTCTTCCTTCCCGTGTCAGGCGACCCGAGTGAGGTCACAGTATAAACATCTGTGGGTCTCCCCTCTGTGACCCACATTCTTTCTTAACGGTCATTCTTTGATGGCTTGCTACTTTTAATTCGAACACGAGGATAGTAGTAATTTTATTTCTATCGTCTCAGTGGGATACCACGTGACAATACTCACTACTTGCCAGGTGTGGGTGATAAGGTTGGGGAATTGTCTAGATAGAAGCATGTGGTTCTTATAGAAATTGAAGAAGTGGTAAGCCAGAAACTTGGACTTCAAACCTTTTGAACACTGAAGGATAATGAGTTCTATCTACAGTTGTAAAGTAAGTAAAGTTGGCAAACTTAGTTGAGGATGACCCAAAGGCTCCCTTTTCAATAACTACTACACTGAGGTATAGGGAAGGGTGCTACTCCATTTCCTGGATTGCTCCACTTTACCCTTGATTGTCACCTTATAGTGCTGAGTGCTAAGCAAGTCAGCATCAAGTACCATTTTTTTGAGTCTTTGGTATGACTTGACCTGGGATTGAACCATGGTCTCCCAGACCATTGGTGAACGCTCTACTCATTAGTTATAATAGTACTTTACTGTCAACATAAAAAGGTGAAGAAAAAATTTTAAACTTTGGGTGAAGGGCATATGACCTGTGGATGGGTGAGGGGACAGGATTCTAGTGTAAAGTTTATGTAAAATAAGGAAAAAAGTGATAATTTGCATTGAAATTCTTCACCTAGAAAAAAAAATCAACTAATTTTGATTTTAATAAAACTTCTGGTATTCATTTATTTTATTAAAGATGAAGTTTGTTATTTTTTTAATAAAGTTTCTGTCCAAATTTTGTTGAAAGGGGTGCAAATTCTCAGTTAAAAGTAGACCCTCAAATACTGATGACTATCCAGCCAAAATTTAAGAAAGGAAAAAAAAAAATGGTGTCATCAAAGTTCGTGTAACTTGAACATAGCAGAAATCAACTTTCATTATCTCGTCTCCTTGAGCATGAAGCCCAGTCAGCCAAGGCTGTAGAATATGCCGACTGCATCTCTGTAGAGGCCATTAGCACCCTTCCCCCAACTAGTATCCTGGATATGACACTAAACTGTATCTGATAATGATGTTCCTGTCCTGAGGCTTTGGGGAATGTGGAGTGCCCCTTCTTTGGCATTAATTTCAGGTCCAATGTGATTTGGGGTGGTAGTACCTGTTAGGGTCCTATCTATGGCTTAAACAAAACTGTTTAACTGTATGCAAATGGCTGATGTCTAGCTTGTTTAAAATGTTACCTACAAACTTTCTGTTTATAAATCATCTATATTTAATACATATAATACTTTGGCATTAAATAATTTATGAAAGTTGACATGCCATAAATCCCAACTGAATAAATAGTTTGCTTTGACCTCATAAACAAAAGCAGCAGTTATTTTATGTTAGAGTGAATTTTGTGATTGGTCAGGATGAACAGGGTTAGGTAAGAATTTTGCATATTCCGCCTTCTATAAATTCAACCAGTCCTTGCTATTGCTTTTCTGTTGATAGCGCACAAGTTTTCCAAAGTAAGACTTACTTTGTAGGTTCAATCAATCATGCTTGGTAAAGACTCATACTCCTTCTTGTCCCTGGGTGAATAATTATTTTGGGAATGAAAATCTAGGGACAAAATTAAACTGTTTACCATCAGCATGAGTATAATATGTAGCCCTGATGTTTTTAGGTGAATAGTTTTTCTCTTTGGCACATCCCTGTGTGGGGCTCCATGGTGGGTAGGGAGCATAGTCTATGAAACTCACACTATGGCTCTTGAAAATGTGACCCAAGCAAAATCAAAAAAATAAAGACCTCTCACAGAATCATCTTCAGAAAGTGAACATGAAAATGATGAAAACTTCTATCAATTCCTTGTATTTGAATCAATAGAAGAAACCCCAATCACTAAACTATCTCCATTCTTGATTCAACAAAATAATAGAAACACACTGCAAACTAATCAACATTAGAAAAGCTACAAATGGCACCATTATTATACAAATAACAAATCAAAAACAATTTGGAAAAGTAAACATTAAAAACATACCCTTACCTCACCCTAAACTTCTTGAAAGGAGTAATAAAATCTCCAGACCTTGCACCATGTTCCCTAGAAGAGATAAAGCTACATCTTAAACAACAAGGTGTAACAGACATGAGAAGAATCTCCATATGCAAAGAAACGTGAATCATAGACACAAACACATACATACCAACATTTAACAAACCTACATATCTAACCAGCATCAAAATAGGCTACATAAATGCAAAAATGGAAAATTACATTCCAAACCCTTTAAGATGCCAAAAATGCCATCATCATCATCATAGACATAAATACACTAGATCACCAATATGTGGAAAATCAAATCATACAAAATTGGAAAGTCAAAATTCTTTCAACTGCATCAACTGTACAAGAGAACAACCTGCATAATCACAGGAATATGAAATATGGAAAAAGAATAAAGAAATAAAACATACAAGAAATATCTCCTTTTCTGGTGCCAGAAAAGTAGAACAAACACAAGAAAAAGAACAATCCAGCTATGCATATGTAACAAAAAAAAGAAAACAAGGAAAAGAGAGGTACAAAACAAAAATAGAAAGAACTGAACAAACTAATTAATGAAGCAAAAAATCTAATTTAAAAAAAATGCTAAAAATGATCACATAAGAGACAATCAAGGAACACATTTCAACAGTCCTAGACAAATGAGGCAAATAATCAAAATCAGGAAAAATCCCCTTAGCAAAGAAAGGAAAAAATCTAAACTAAACCAAAAACACTAATAAATGAACCAGTCCCATTATCCAACAGATTCAACTCAATGGACATAGAAGATCCTGATGAAACAAACACTTCTATCAGAACAGACACCATAAAACTCTAAAAGAGACTGAACAAAAATTGATATCAAAAACAAAGGAAAAGGAAAATCAAAAACCAACTCCAAACCCTTCTATAGAAACTAAAAACGAATTAAAGAATATGGATCAAATGAAAATTGAAACAGACTTAACACCCTCAATTAAAAAGCCGGGGCAACATAAACAAAAAGCACAATCTCCCATTGGCCAGGCTGGAAGAGTAAATATAAACACCAAAGTGAACAGTGAAAGACCAGGAGGTGCATTCAAACTGCCTCCAGCCAAATTCAATGCAGTCCACTCAGCATCAAGAACAAAGTCACCTATGGGAATGAATAAACAGTGTGATGCTTAGGGATCAACAAAATCCCTACTAAGATCCTATAAAGCATGGATAGTGGCACAAACTGTATAGTTGCCAGTCTTGATCTGGAAGGTATAACAAATAACTACAATACTTGAAACCATTTAACTGTGTGTAAACAGATGAGCTCAGTCTCTTTTTTAAATGTTACTTAGAAACCAGCCACTTATAAAAATGAAACTACTAACTAATCTCTTACTTATGATGTATATATAAATGTGTGCAAAGAAATGACTGATGTTAAATAGTTGCTGGTACATGGCAGTGACTGTTTGACTGTATGCAAACAAATGATTAAAAGTAAATAGGATGATTTGTATTGGATGGAGATATGTGAAATCATTTAGGTGTGAAGAAAAATAAGCTCAGGCTTGTTTAAAAACATTATTAGCAAAATGTTGGTGCTTGGAGCCATTTGATTGTGTGCAGGCAGGTGGACTTGTTTGGAATATTTACTAAGTATTTGTTTGGAAATCTTAGGTTTAACATGTGTATAAACAAAGTTTGGCATTGAGTGGCCTGCACACACGCTAGTTGTAGCCTTTTGTCTTTGCCATAGTCAATATTTTTTTCTCTCTTAATTTGTTGATTTGGTTTATTTATACCAAGTGTAAGGCATTGATTTGAATAGGTTTAAAAGATACTTTCTTCAAATAAATTCTTTTTACAACTACATTACAAATGGCTGCTTCCATGAAAGACATGAAGCAGCACATTTTTGCTTCACGTAGTCATCAGTTTTTGTTTCTTTTTTGTGGCTTATTTAATGCCAAAGCCATCCTTGTAGATGTAGAGCAGTGATACTATTTAACCCCCATACCTGTAAGGATAAGGGAGCTCAATACTTTCCCCAAGGGTATTAGTCTGAAAGTAAACATAATAGTGTGACTGACTGGAGTTAACTTGCTTACTTTAAGATCAGTCCAGCTCTTTAGCTATTATGCTACAAGGACTCATGTCGTCATAGTTTTAAAAAAGGGTATTAAAATGTTGTTTTCATATCCACTTTAATATTCTTAAGTTAAAATCTATGAGTTAAAAAAGATTGAATTTTTCATCAGGGTGTGCTGACAGTATGGATTCCTTTGACTCTCTTGCCATCACTTCCTACTGGCCATCACTTTTGGTAGGTCCTCTAGACAGCATCCAGTGTCCACACAGATATGATGTATGTAAATTTTTGCTGCTTGGCTAATACTGGTGCATTCATATGTAGGAGTCCCTTGGAAAACATTGCTTATGAGTTTGTCCTTACTTCTCCAGCAGTGCCTAGCATTAACTTTCATGTCTTTATTCAAATGTGATTGGTTTAATTAAATTTATCCCTTCTTTTCTTTATGCCCCATTCATGACATTATTCTTATCGAATGATAAAACTTTAAATTCTTTTTACATTGCAGGTATTCCTCCTTGTTGTTTTTATGTGTATCACATTATTCACTGCTAGTTTGGTGCTTTTAGTTGTACCAGGTAAGTCAATGTTGTCTGTTACCTTTTTAATAATTTTGTGCATGCATATGTGTAGTGTGTATATGAATTGCATTATATATGATGCATTGGGTTGTATGTGTACATATTTATATTACATTGTGAAGATATATTAGTGTGAGTGTAAAAGGAAAAAAAAATCAATTAGGTGAGAAATACTGTATTACAATGCACTAAAAATTGTAAAAGATGAACAAAACTGAAGTTGTGTGTGTGTATGTGTATATATATATATATATATATATACACACTCACACCCTATAGTTATTCAAAAAGTTCTAAGCCCATTTACAAAGAAAAGCCATGGCTGAACATTTTTGTTAAGGTAACACTACTAGAAAATTTGTTTTAATTTCTGTGTAGGTAAGGCTCATACAAAGGTGAAAGATATGATAAAATCTGGGTGAAGCTTAGAACTTTTGAATGGTCCTCACACACATACACACACATATATATGAATTAGGATAACGTAAACACAGCTACTGGTGCTTGGTAACTGTCAGTTTCTCACCTATGTGACCATTGAACCAAGTGGTTCTCATATAGGGTGATCTAGTTTGTGGCATTTTGATGAAAAATAAAAAAATCAAATAACAGAATAAAGATACCACAGACATAATATTGGTCCTTGGTGAGTGGGGACTCAATTGAGTCTCTTTTCTAGCACCAAGTACTCCAGTAGATCCCATAGATTTTTTTTCGTTAATATTCACATTTTTGCTTGTGATTGAGTGGTTTTGATTCTTGTTGATTTTTTATTTTTTTTTTTTTATTTTATTATAAATTTTCAGTTTTTATTGGTCGCAAGCTGATGGGTCTGTGGATGGGTGAAGCTAAAATTCATGAGCTTTACACTGCTGCTTGTGGCCTTTATATTTGTTGGTTGCTACTAAGAATAGCCACTGTTCTCTATAATTGGATTCCTCAGGGAACTGCTGTCATCATAAAGAAGCTTAAGGAATGGGCCATTTTGGTAGGTAGCCATTTTGTTTTCTTATTTAAGCATGGAGCATGGTGGTCGTGGTGACCAGACGCAGAAATTAACACATTTTTGTTTTCATAATTGGCTTTACGATGCATGATTTTTCTTTCTTTCTTTTTTTTATTTTATTTATTTTTTTTAAATTTTTTCTTTATATTTTATTCATAATTAAAAATTTTTCCTTTTTATTTACTGAATTTAATTTTCTCGAAATTTAAGAAGTGGATTAGTTATGTAATGTTATAGTGTATGTAATGTTTTTATATATCAACAGAGAAACCTGTAAGGAATTTTATTTTCATTTATTTAGTCACTTTTTTTGTTTTCTAAGACGTAAATGTTTTTTGTTTTTTTTTGACTTTTTATTTAAATCATTGCACTTGTAGAAGAAATTTCTTTGCTCTCTACACACACACGCACACACACACACACATACACAACTTTTGTCTTAGTTTTAATGAAATACATCAATATTAGTATCACATGAAAGGTTAGTGTGGTGGGAAGGCAATGGTTAGTGTAAGAGGAGAGGATTGAAAAGTAAATGTGGATGGCAAGAGTTACTAAGATAAAGTTTAGTGTGGGGTAATAGATGATGGTAAGGAAGATATTAGTATTAGAGGGGGGTGCTAAATTAAAGTTTAGCGTTATTGGAATGATATTCTAAAGGTTATCATTGATGCAGGAAGTAGTGAAGGGCTGAAGAAATTGTAAAAATAAATTTTTTTTTTTCTTTAATCTTAAATGTTGAAAAATTGGAAAAATTTGCTATTAGATATTGCAACAATTATTTAGTTTTTTTTACACACACACACACACACACACACACACACACACCTGAATATAAACATTATACATGATAAATAAATTGAATAATGATATCCAATATTGAGGTTAATATGACTGAAAAATTAATACCTAATTTTGGAAATAAGTGATTTATTCATGTATATTTCATCCATGTGCATTATAAGATATTATGACTTTATCTTTTTTAAAAAGACTTGATGTAAATTGTCATGGAAACACATGCTGAATGTGCCTGTTGCTTTGAGAACTTTTAAAATTGAAATTTTCAAAAATATTTGAAAGTTTTTGTGAATAGATATATTGTATTGTAATGATTGAAAAAATTATTGAAAAATAATGAAGTTTGTGATTCATTAATAGTAATAATGATAATAATAATCATAACTGAAGATCATTATTGAAAAATAAATGGAAGTCAATGAATCTGCTTTAATCACTTTTTTTTTTATTTTTATTTATTTTTTTTTTTTAATTTTTTTATTTCTATTAAGTAATATTCTATTTTGTCTAACTACATGGCTCAAAACCGAGATATATTAAAGAATCCTGATGGTTGTTTTGTTTGACATTGTGAAATTAGAGCAGACTGTAAACATTGGCATTTTGATTTACTTTGTACTTTTTTGTTTATGCAGATCTTTTCTAGATCAAAATTATCATCATTTTTGTTTCTGTAATTTCATGATGGTTTTCACTATTTCATTCATATTCTTTAAGCATGCATCTACATGCGTTCAAAGACACATAAGTGCGTTTTTATGTATGTCTAGATGAAGTTTATCATTATACAATGTATAGGACAACACAGCAGCCAATTGTCACTCTAAATTGAATATTGTGAGTTAATTTTTTGTTGTCAGTTCCATTTTTAACCTAGAACACAAATAGGGACAATTGTAACAGACATAAATTGTTCCATGTATATTCCCTTCTATCTTTGTTAAATAGATCTGAGTCTTGTATGTTACTCTTATGCAGGAAAAAAGGCACATCATAACAAGATTTATGTTAGAGCAATAGCATTAAAATTGGAGAATAAAACAGTTTACAATTCAGTAACAGGTATATAAATTAAATGCTAATTATTGAATACTTATTTATTTATAATTATAATATAAATTCTATGAATAACATGTGACTTGATATTTGCTTAGAAGTTGCCAAAGGTGGCCTTTAAGTCAGTTTTGTGTGTGTATTCATGAATATTATGAAAGGTAAATCCACTAAGTTGAGACATGAATTTTACAGAAGATTTAACTGGTAAAATGAATTGTGAAAGGAAAAAAAAAGAAACGAGTATTTACCTCCTATCTCACAAAACCATCCAAGTAAGATTAGCAAGATATTCTGGATACTGCTGAAGAAGTAAGGACAAACTCCTTAGTGTCATTCTCATATGAATTCTTACACATGGACACTCCAGTGTCAGCTGACCAGCAAAAACTTACATTCATCAGCTCTGTGCAAATGCCTTCTTGAGGACTTGTCAAGAGCAATGACTGATAGGGACTGATGTTGCCTCCTAGATAACTCCTCGCCCCTACTCCATATTCAGCTTATCTCATGCTGACTTACTGATATCAAACACCGGAGAAACATATTGAGCCAACTCTTCAGCACCTGAATCAGCCAATCTGCCAAATTCTGTTCTGATGCAACCAAAGTGATGTTGACTTGCAGGTTATACTTGTTGATCAGCAGCTTTAGGGTTGTCAGCCTTCTTCACACAAGCATCTCGCTTGTAGCTTTGGTTATTTGGACCCTACACATGAATGGTTGGCTGATCCATACCACCGGAGCGGTGAGGACCTCTTAAAGTTTGATCCCTCTAATGGCTGTTGTACAATCCAGCAAAGTCTAGTAATGGACAACAGGGAGCTAAATGAGCATGTGGATGCCTTTACCATGGATGTAGATCTAAGCGCTGCCAAGCTAAGGAAGTGGCATTAGCAAGGGATAAATGTGCCTCTGCTAGACCTATGAAGAGCCTATTTGCAAGTGTATGTTCCTGAGTTGCTGTGAACATTTCAAACAGTGCTGATCAGAGGAAAAAGATATTGCTTGATGCGATTAAGGTTTGGCCTAAATGTTACACCACTGATCATGAAGTCTATCATCAAGACTGTGAGGAGTTGACGATGAAGGCAATGTCATCTTATGTTGGCGACATAGTGGTAAATGAGAACATCAGAAGTCTGTGGATGAAATTAAGACTAGGTTAGAATCTTTCAGTTTAATTTGTCAAGACCCAAAGTGCCTAAAGTATGGGGCTTTATTGTTGGGCTTCAGGGTCTGGGAGGGGACATACCTTGCCTTTGCTGGATTGTATAACAGCTCTTGGAAGGGATCAGACCTTTTGGAGGTCCTAACCGCTCCTGTAAGTATGGGATCAGCCAACCATTTGCGATTCACATCTGTAATTCCTGCTTGTACTCTGCCCAAATCTTGTCAGACATTTTGTACTCCATGACCTTATTGTGTAACTGAACTAGTGCGCCATTCATGGTCCATTTCCACCTGGTAGTCCAGACCCTTTTTATGATCAAAGGAAGCATGGAAGTCTGATTGATCAACATAAAGAGCCACTCATGACTCTTTCTTTATACCAAGCTGTACACCTCCATTTGGCGTGATCACAATGCCTCCTTGTGTTTGTATTGTATCTATTCAGATTAGCTGGTTGTAACCAAGAGGTTTCTTGTGTGCTGCCAAAACATTGACTTTGGCATGATTGCCTCCTTCTGTAACAATTGAAACAGCCCCAACTCCACAGTATGCCTGGGATGTTTCCACATTCTGACTACTACACCTTCAGCAGTGGTTTACACTAACTATTGATCGGGAAAATCCAGTGTTGATGAGTGCTGAACGTTGCACCCCATTCACTTGTTTGCCAAATTCAGGTTATGCTGCAGTTGATGACCGAGAAGGATCAACGGTGGCAACAATACCTTGTCCCTGGACTCATTTCCCGAACAATTTCATGATATATGGCCCAGTTCATACTGAGATAACAACACGGTCATCCCCTTGTTCTTTGATCAATTGTTCCACCGTATTACTTCGGCTTTGGCAGTTCCTAAGGAAATGGTTTGGGCCACTGCATCTGTAACATTTGGAATTTCCTTGCGGTTTGAGAACATTGTCTTTCAGGATACATTGGGCTCAGGCCAACAGCTGATCAATCCCTAATTCATTCAGCTTCGACGATGTTTGTAACAGCTGACTTATGCCCTCAGGCAGCCCTGCTAAAAATGCGCGCGTCCCATGATGTGATCATTTATGCTGCCAAAAGATACTGATAATTGTCTTAAATCAGCTTGGTATACGTCAACCGTTTCACCTGGATTGAGCTGTTGTCCAATGAATCATTTCCAATCAAGAAATGAGTCTGTTCCCGAGGCTGCATACAGGACATGCTTTCTCTTCCTGGTCTGCTTCATCCCCAAGTTGCTGATACATAGCATAAGCCCCTTTCAAAAGTCTCAATGGCATTATCATTGCTGGCTCCTTTACTTTGACAACAGATGGGCACATGGGAGAGCCATTGAATTCTGGTATTAACCTTAGGTTGGGTCTGTTCATCTTAAGAGCTGAAATAGTTTGTAGAAAATTAGCTCTCCTAATGCTGGAGTAGTGCGTCCTCCCAGTCTTTCTTGTCTCCTAGATAACTCCTCACTTCAACTCTGTATTCAGCTTATCTCACACCGACTTACTGATCTCAAACTAGAGAAACAAATGACAAGTGTCATATTGAACCTTTCCCCACACTTATATTCACATCCAAGCAAGCTCAAAATTAGTATAACAATGTCGGTCCTGCAAAATTTTACTGGACCACCATCCGTCTCTCTGTCTCACCACTTGGGCAAACTGCCTCTTCACTGATCTGCCGAAGTTTTTTTTCCAAAGCCTACCCATCCAGGCACTTAGTGACATGATGTCAGAACCAGTCACAAGAGGGTGAAAAATAATGGATGCTCTCTTCCTCTCCCGTAAGTCATCTGTTTCTGGTTCAATTCCAAGTCTCTCTCTCTGACAGATGACGCATGGCGCGGCCTTTATCCTTTTTCGTTGCAGGTTAGCATGATGGCTGCTACATTTCTTGATTGCTTGATCACACGTAATGCAGGGTGGGAGTGGTCTTTTGGTCCGCGTGCTCCTTCAAAGTGGGATGTGCACCACAGTCTCCACATGAATTGTCCGAGCTAGCGGTTACATTTTGGGGAGGACAATCAATTAATTGCTTGTAGCCAGACAATTCATTACTTTCATCAGTTACTGAATGGCCTGTCTCCAAAGCAGGGTGGAGATCATGTACATGATGTGGGATTCTTTTGGACATGACAGATTGCTGACTGACCATACCAGTCACTCTCACACGCTTGAATATAGTTGTACATCAACTGCCTATGGGTTTCATCCAGACGAGATCCCCCACGGCATATGACCTGCAAACCTCTTCCTCGTCAGGTGACTACACCATGTCAATTCCCTTTGCCCAAACCCGGAATGTGTAGATGGCATCAGTGAGTGCGCTTATCAGACACACACGCCGTCCTTTGGTGTAACATTGTACCAGTATGTTGCCTCCACAACAATGCACTGCTTCCTCGCACCAATCCTCTTGATGCTACAGTAACTTCTTTCTGTAATACCATTATCTGATGGTACATGCATGCAATTGCAGCCATAGTCGGACCCTCATTCATGCAGAAACTGCCCTTACTTGCTGGCTGCAGAAGGCAGTGTTGTTGTCGGCTAAAATTTCCTCCAGTGCATCGCATTTGTAAAAGCTGGATGACAGCTGTCGAAGAACGCTTGCTGAGTATTGCTGTGCCAGTGGTCTCCAAATTGCAAATCGAGTGGGTCTACAGTTGATGAGGCTAAGAAAATGGTTGCCACCATAATGAGTGATATCCATTCCAACCCTTTGCCACACATCACTTCTAGTTGTTCTTTTCACCATCGTGTTCATGCTAAGTCAATTAACTGGCACATTTTAGTTTTTGACAATGTGTTTAATTTCTGCCTTGGCCACTGTTGAGTTGACGCGTCTCATGAAATACAGCATTCTCTTGATGCCTGAGTGTCTTATATCTGCTGGTGGCTCATTGTGCTTGCTGTGGCAGTGCAGGTTTCCGGCAACATAGCATTTGTGAGGCACTCCTGTCAATTGGTTGGCAAGGTTGCATGCTTCAAGACTAGACTCTTCACCTTATCAGCATCTCACTTGCTACCTATTCTTGCTTTTCCAGTCAGGGTGATGGACACCCAGTGGTAGACACTTAAGAAGTTTGTGTGCAGGTGCAATCTCTTTGCCTGCCACTAAAGTGCTAGGTTGATTCCTTTCACTGTGACATCCAACTTAGCTAGGTTGATGTGCCGGGCATCGTTTGTGGGCTGCAACCAACATGCATCTTCCAACACTGTCCCGTCCTTCTCCAAAAGGACTCCCAACGCCATTGAACTGGTGTCAACCCATACGTTCATTTCTTCCCCGTTGACACACCACTCTCCTTGGGCAGGATCCTCATGTGTCGCGCTCTCAGTACTTTCTGCAATCATTTGGGTGAGGAGGGCATCACTTGCTTGATCGTCCCATCCTGAGGTTACTGCATTTGCTCTGTGTTTTATTACGCCCACTGCTATGTGAAGTCAGCCACACACTGGCAGGTGCCCCCAAGTTTTCTGCACAGGGAAAAAAAACAGTCCACCTTGTGAGAACTTCAGGAATGCCTGTAACCACACTTCCCCATTTCCATCCCTGGGTGCCTTCTTTCCTGCTGATGTCCAGGCCCAGTATTCCCGCTCAATCTTCAAGCCGCTCTGGATCCTTGCAATCCATAAACTCTGCCAATTTCACTTGGATGTGCGATGCTGGGCTGACATCTTTGTTGATGTAAATGGCATCGAGGTACACTGATGTCGCCTTTTCGACCATCTCTTGGGACAACACAGCGCTCAGCCTGGGGGGAAGTTGTATGGCCACTCTGGGCCATCTGTATGGCCATTACAACTGGCTCCGCCAGTTCTGCTTCATCTCTGATTATGGCCCGTGTGTGCTCAAGTAATTGCTCAATCAGCGTTGCTTCGATGCTTGTGGACGCCCTCAATAGTTGTTTCACCTAAGCTGGGCGTCCAGCCATGAATGCATATACAAAAGTCTGTTCAGGTAATCCTTCAAACAGAATTGCCAGATTCTTTAGTGCCGCCATTAATATCCAATTAATAAAGCATCTATACACTGTGCAAGGTTCCATTGCAAAGGCCTTGTACAGTGCAGCTTTGGTCTGCCCAACATCGGCCTTTTCATTGTTACTTAACTGCTGGTAAATATCCAGAGTGCCTCTCATTAATCATAGTGGAATGACTAGTTTGACCTGCTTGATCCTACATAAGTGACAAGTCAGCTCCACCCTCTTGATCCGATTCATCACAGATGTGGAGCCATCAAACTCGGAGATGAATTTGAGGTTGAACTTGGTGTTCGCCATTATATGTCGACGATGTTAATATTTCTTGACCTCCCTTAACTCTTATCCTTTTCACAAAAAAAGTGTTAATACTGTTTTTTCTTTTTCTTTTTTTTTATGCAAATGGCCACTGGATTATTCACTGAGGTTGAAATTCTACTTGGCTGCATGTTAAATGCCGAAATAGCTTGAAGTGTTAAAAAAAAAGAAAATTCTTTGTGGAGGAGGGGGGTCAACATTCATGTCCGATGCTTACTGGCAGAGTAATCTTTCTTCTCCTCTCCTCTTCCTTCTCCCACTTCTCTTTTCTTTCTTCGTTTCGTCTGTCCATCTGTCTTGCTACTTGGACAAACTGCCTCCTCACTGATCTGTCAAAGTTTTTTCTCCATTTATTGAGGCCAAAGCCTACCCATCTGGGCACTAATGCCAGAACCAATCAGAAGAGGAGCTGGAAATGAATGGATGCTCTCTTCCTCTCCTGTCAGTCGTCTGTTTCTGGTTCAATTCAGTCTTGTCTCTGACAGACGATGCATGGCACGACCCTTATCCTTTTTTAGTTGTGGGTTAGCATGATGGCTGCTACAATTTTCACTCCTTTTGGGGTTTCCTGGAAATTTAGAGTCTAGCATTATTTTTACATCGTCTGTGGGTGGCCGAAAATCTGAAGATAGGAATGTTAACCTCTGCATATATACAAGAGGGTCCAGTTAGAGAAGAACAGACACAGAAAGTATACAGAGCAGAGAGTCAGTTGGAGAGACTAGAGAGATGTGACCAGAGAATGAAGAGAAGCACTGGCAAATGAGACTAGAGATGCAGATTAGCTGTGATAGATGATCAGACACAAAGTATACAGAAACATGCAGATAGGCTGAGAAGAACAGATACAGAGGTAATTTACTAAGCTTTTTTTGCTTAGATGTAGCACAAGGCCGCATGAATTGGGCACCCAATGAGAATCAAACTCACTCGTGTAGGTTTGCTAGTCTACCTTGCTAACCATTACACCACCCGAGGTGCCCAGAAGAACAGATACAGAGACTCAAAAACTTAGCAGTCACTCTTCTAGTTTAGAGAATTTTGCCAGCTGCCTATGTTGCAAAGTGTCGCATACACCTCCTCCTTTTAAACAACATTCAGCTTTTTGTTTTTGTCTTGTTCTTCCCTTTATTAACTGTTTTGGACTTGTGCATTTCAACCTGCAGAGAACCTGTAAAAATGACATGGGATAAGGCTTTCATTCTGTGAAGTGCATGATCTTAGGACGTATTCTCACAATAGAAAGAGCCCATTTGGCTGGGGCTGTAGAATACACTGACTGAATCTCTGCGGAGGAGCAAGACCTCTGCCTTTCAATGAGTGTCCTGGATATAACACTAAACCATCTGAGGTTGAGGTTTGAGTAATTGCCATTACCCCCAAGTCCACTCTGATCTGAAGTAGATAGTAATTGATAGGGTTCCAGCTATGGGTCTAATAGAACTGTTGATTGTTTAACTTTGTGCTAACAAATGACTGATCCTAAATTGAATTGTTAATGTTACATAGCAATACTTGGAACTCTTTAACTATGTGCAAACAAATGAGTAATGTTGAAAGCAATACTTGGAACTCTTTAGCTGTGTATCTAAATTGAATTGATGGTATTACATAACAATACTTGGAACCTTATAACTGTGTACAAATAAAACTA
Source organism: Sepioteuthis lessoniana (assembly GCA_963585895.1). Taxonomy (NCBI): domain Eukaryota; kingdom Metazoa; phylum Mollusca; class Cephalopoda; order Myopsida; family Loliginidae; genus Sepioteuthis; species Sepioteuthis lessoniana. The sequence goes on along the minus strand of OY757934.1, from coordinate 56,202,683 downwards.
TTAGTGTGGAATACTTGAAACCATTTAGCTGTATGCAAATATTGAATGATTGGTATTGCATATCAATACTTGGAACCATTTGATCGTGTGTAAATGAAAAAATAGTGTTGAATAGAATTATCAGTGTTTAATAGTAATACTTTTAACCACTTTGCAAATGATTAATTTTAAATAGAATTATTAGTGTTTGATATCAATACTTGCTATCATTTAACTGTGCAAACAATAGCAATGCTTAATTGTGTTGAAACAAATTTGCTCTCATTTAAGAATAAAATTATCTACAAACTATTCATTTAGAAATCATGTATATCCAGTTTACTGTGTACAAATAAATGACTTATCAAATGCTGTTAATACTCTTTATCCCACATAGTTTCATGTTTTCTTATTGCTGGGCACAATGTGCTTTTATTACTTTAGGCTTGAATCACTTGACTACTTCATCTTTCAATTGTTGTGAAGGTTTTCTGAGTGGTTGTTTCTGGTCTCTCAGATACCATTTGTCAATTCCATAGGTTCACCTGTTGTCTGTGAATCTTACAATGTGTCTGATCTCGCAAGACTTCAGCCTTTATTACTCTGTGATTACATTCTTCTCTCCACTTTGCTCTCAAATTACCTTGCTTAAGATGTGTTCATGAAATAATGTTTCCTTTTTCCATTGCTCTCTGTGTGACGGCAAATTCTTTAAAATCCCAAAGCGGGACTTTGTTTTTGCACGTGTGAAGACGGGGCAGGTTGGCACTTGATCCCTTGTAGAATAAGTCCTCGTTCAGAGTTTTTTTCTCAGGCATATAAGAACTGGCATATTATGTGGGGGGATTAATTTATGTCCAGACTGACCGCCGCTGGCAAGGGGTTCCATATTTCACACTATAAACACACACCAAAGCTGCTAGACTTCCTCCCTTAGAACAATGGAAGATATGGACCTCTAGGTTTAGTTGTAATAATATTAATTAGAGTAGTCGGCAATTCCGGTTTCCTGTATAAAAATTTAAAGGAATTAATAGGACAATTTTAAGCCAGATAACATAAGGCGACATGAAGCTGGAAAAGAAACATGAAAATAACAAATTCGTAGCAGACACTGCAAATAACAACTTCAGGCACGTGGGAACATTAAAATATATCAATCTTTTACTACACATAGATATACACCTTCAACGTGTCAAATATATCATAAATGAATAGTCCATGAACATAAATGTCTTTCTTCTTTTCTGTTCTTTCGTTTTTCTTCAAATTGTGAGAGAGAGAGAGAGAGGGTATATAAAATTGGGTATAAGGAGAAACAGTCCCAAAGTTACTTATCTTATTTAGATGGATTCCTGTGGAGAATCTTTCTTCTTTTACGGGCTGACAGACTTTATCTTATTTTTAGTACTGGCTTGAAGATACGGCTTCCTGTCCGAGATTTTTTTTTGTCTTCTTTTACCCGGAGTACTTGGCTTTTGGTTCCGTCCACCACGAACCCTGTCCAACAACTAACCTTGTCTTTTCCTTTTTTCGCTGATGGGAAGAAGGTGCCACTTCCGTTTTTAGGGTCCCAGCCAATCATTTGGCTTCTACCTTCTTCCTTCCCGTGTCAGGCGACCTGAGGGAGGTCACCGAGTACAAACATCTGTTCTTAACGGTTATTTTTTGACGGCTTGCTACTGTTCATTCGAACACGAGGATAGTAATAATTTTATTTCTATCGTCTCAGTGGGAGACCACGTGACACTCAGTATTTTAACCAGTTGCTGTTCTTTGTTTTTAGCCCATAATTTGCTTGCTTATAATATCGCTGGCAAAATTGTACTATTGTAAAATTGTCTTTTATCTTGAGATCATTGTTGCTTTTCCATCCACATCTAAATTTGGTTTATTGGTGAATATCTTTTTTTGTCTGTAAAATTTCTGTTATGGTACCTACCTTACAGACTATAATGAACTCTTCCTATTACTATGAATACCAGGAGAATATTCATCTCGGGGTTGAGTTAACTCCAGCCTAACATTTTGGCAGTCAGACTGACATTCAACACTCTTTTACTTATGCTGTATTTATACTTTCGTTCAATATACTTGTTTCTCATAAACCCGAGTTCGTGTCTTTCTTCCAGACCTTTTACTGGTCCACAACAATTTCAAAAAGAATTTTTAATTTATTTACTGATTACTTTTTTTTTTTCTTTTTTTTTTACTATCAATAATTAACTATGAATTAGCTAATTTCTTGCAGTTTTAAATAAGACAAATTGGTATTTTACAAAGGTGGGCTGAAAAATTCATAGTGTGACATATCTTCTGTTAACTTTTTTTTTTACCAATGGAATACTGGTGAAAGGAATGGATTGCAAGGGAGACTTGAAAATAAATCTCATTTTGTCACATTCCATGAGAGTATCTTAGTCAGCCTATGAACTTTTCTGTCAACCCATGTAGTAATAAAAATGCTTTTTGAGAAAATAGAAAGATGGAAGAAAACTTACCTGTAAAAAAAACAAAATCGAACCCGAACAATATCATGTTGATTTATTGAAATTCTATAACCAAAGACAAAACTAAGCATTGCTGAGGTTTGGATTTAACTATCCTCTCCATTAAGGGCACAATGTGACACAAGGTCAATTTTTGAGTGGAGTTAAGCTGGTTTGAATTCAGTTTTTCTTCTGTTAGAATGGTTGCCTCCTCCTCATCGTCGTACTAGCAGCATGGATTTCCTTGACTTTCTCTTGCTTTCCATCCCTGTTGAGGAGTCTTTTAGGCAGTATCCAATGTCCACACAGAGCTCATGAATGTACGTTTATATTGGTTGGGCTGACCAGTGTGTCCATCTGTAGAAGTTCATAGAACATGGCTTATGAATTCATCATTACTTCTTCAGTAGTGCCTAGCATGTCTTGAATACTACATGAGATGGGAGGTAAGTGGCCATACAGCTGCTGTTTTGTAGAGTACTGATTCTAGGATTTGTTTAAAACAGTATGCAGTATAGTTCTCCTGTAGATTTTTCTCAATGTTTCATTGTGGTGTAGTCATACAATAGTACTGACAGTTACAGTTTGGAAGAATTATGCGCAACATTTTGACTGCATGTTTTCCAGATATTATCAGAAATCAATTTGGTCAGTGGATGTTTTGTTTTAAGTTTTTGTGTTATTTCATCCCTGTGATATGTACCATAATTATTTGTGTATGTATGACTTGCACTATTTTTCCAGATTTTTCAGCCCAAAAATTAGGAGTGCATATTATGCATGAATACTATATGATTAACTTTTTTCTGGCCATATGCCTCATTGTATTTGGGTAGTGATGACTGAAAATACATTATTTTGATAGTTCAAATTGATGTGTTTTATGCTGTTACAGAGAAATATCCACTGAAAAATGTATGTTTATTTGTTTCTCCTAGTTAGTAAGTAAAGTTAGCGACCATAGTCGAGGGTGACCCGAAGGCTCCCTTTTCGATAGCTACTACACCAAGGTGTAGGGGAGGGCGCTACTCCATTCCCAGGATTGCTCCACTTTACCCTTGAACCGTACCTTATAATGCTGAGTGTTAAGCAAGGTGGTATCAAGTACCATTTTTAAAGTCTTTGGTATGACTCGACCTGGAATTGAACCCAGGTCTCCCGGGCCATTGGCGAACACTCTAACCGCTGGGCCAATGTCCCGGTGCTAATGTTTCTCCTAATGTGAGCTTATTTTTACTGTAAGCTTATTGGATTTTTGTATGATCATGTCTATGTATTTGATCTATTTACTGTGTAAATTTGGAGCTTTTAAGACCTAATGTAAACCCTATAAATTTTCCTTTTTTTAGTCTGTACAAACCAATAAAAAGTTGAACAAATATTAAATTTAGCCGCTACAAATTATAAAAAGTCAGTATGTATTATACATGAGAATTTTTTTCTTTTCTTTTTCAGAATTTCATAGTCTAAAGTTAGGGATGCATATTATACACAAATAATTATGGTATATGGATCCAACTAATATCCTATGGGATAATGGTCTTGTGGATATAAGCAGTGGTTTAAAAGTGTTGTGGTGACCTAGTGGTTGTTATTTGAATTTTGGGATCAGATAGTGAAAGATCCATGTATTCTGATAGATCAAAAAATGGCTTTACATGAAATGAATTACACAAAAAATCAATTAATACAAAATATCTTTTAGCAGCCAAATGAACACCTCAAGATGGTTCTCATCTACACAACTGAAACATTGTTTTAAATATTTGTTCTTTGTTGATTTTTTGGGCTCAGGTACAGGGTATCTGTTGGATGAAGCTCGAAGAATTGAAAGAGAGAAGTTATTTCACATGGTTTTGTGGATATTTGATAAGTTTAGTATAGTCTGACACAAGGGCAATATAGAACTGGGCGTATGTGTTGCAGGTGTTTCATTGGAACATTGTGTTGCCAATTTTCCTAGTGATTTGGAGAAATTTTGAAAAATAACCAAAGTCCTGACTTTCACCTTGGCAAATATGCTGATTACTTTTGCCAGTTGAGTGATTGGCTTTATAGCATGTCAATCCTTACTGGGTTATTTAATACTCAAGTCATATTGTTTTTTTTTGCAAATGATTATATGGTTTCAAGTAACAAATAATAATCCTTTGTAAAGTTAAGGATTAAAAAAACTATTCTAATAATTTGTATACAGTTATATGGTTTCAAGTATTCCTATTTAATACTAGTAATTTTCACACAGATGTATTTGACTTACAGATTAGACCCTAACAATTAATACCACCTCGGGTTACAGTAGACTTTGAAGTAAGGGAAGTGAAGTGTTAATTCATGCTTCCCCTAGCTCCAGACCTGGAACCTCAGCATTGAATTCAGTTTAGTATCCAAGATACCTTTTTTTGGGGGGTTAGGTATTACCTCTTTGCAGGGGATGCATTCAGTGTGTTTAAAGTTCAGGATATTTTCTTCAATATTGGGTTATTTCATAATATTTTCCTCAATACTGGTTATGTCATATTTTCCGCTGTAAAAAAATAATACCATTAATTTAAATAATTTAATTTTGTTTAAGGTATATTGTATGAACCCAGAATGTTCAGCTATTGAATAAAAATATTTTCTATCTGCTATTAGTTTATTTACTACTAAATAAAACAATCCAAAATGAACATTTTCTAAGTATGCTAATTTTATAGTTTTTGTCTAGTTGGTCAGCTACCTCTACATTGAGAATTGTTTTGCTTTTTTGTTCAATCTCAAAAGAAAAAAAAGATCCATTTGTATTTGAATTTTGTAATACATTATGCTCTTTCCTTTTTTTATCCTGCTCAATTATTTCTATGAATGTCATGGTTCAGTTTTACAATTTGAAAAATAGGACATTAAGTAATTTGTTTTGAATGATAATGCATTAAAAAGAAATTTTAAATAGTATCTTGTTTTACTTCATTTAAAACAGCTGTCTTTATTTTTTAGAAGCTTTATGATAATATATACTGTGCGCGCGTGTGTGTGTGTGTGTGTGATATATATATATATATATATATATATATATACATACATACATACACGTGAACGCATTTACGGTATGTTGGTTACCATTGTAGGAAATGAACATGACGATCTTCTGAGCTCAAATCTTGGACAAGGCTATTTGCATTTCACATAGTGCTAATGTCCTTGGGAAAGGTATGAATACAACTATTCTCCCTCCAACTATGGGTAAATAGTTGGGCAGACTAGACTCTTTAACCAGTCTAATAGAAGGAAAACTCTGAATTCCAACCTTAAAGAATAGACCTTGTCACATCCATTAAATGCCATTAAAATCAATTATATATATATATTTTTGGAGGCATTGTTATAGAAAATACTCAGCATCCTAAATGAGGCTATTTGCATTTCATGTAGTGTTAATACCCTTGGTAAAGGTATGGCTCCATTTATTGAAGGGTAGACTGGGCTTTTTAACTTTGGTATAGCAACTGACCTTGTATTCCTCTTAAAATTTGACCTTGTGTTGCATCTTGTCTCTGAAGTTGGGAGTTTGTGTGTGTGTGTGTGTGTGTGTGTGTGTGTATGTATGTATATATATATATATATATATATATATATATATATATATATCCACACTCACACACCTTACAACTGTTTGGCAGTTTGTCCTGCAACATTGTTCAATATCCAAGATAAACCTTCTTGTATAATATATTTATCTGACTCAGATTTGATACAAGAGCTTCTTGTATAATTTAAAAAAATGAAAGCATATCAGTTGTGACTGAATTTTTTTTTTTTTTTTTTTTTTTTTTTTTTTCATAAGCAATAACGGAAGTTTTTCTTTTTTGTATTCACTAGATACAAGAAATTTAAAAAAAAAAAAAAAGCTTTCTTTATTGTCTGATGATTGCAGAACCATGAAACTGACATTTGAAATTGATATGTTTGCTTTTAAGTCTTGTGTGTGTGTATCAAAAGTATTTTAATTTTCTAAACAACTCTCTTTTTTTTTTTTTTTTTTTTTTTTTTTTTAACTTATCTAATGTTTTACATGTCATCCTCTGATAATCCTACCGCTTTTGAAAGTTTTTTTTTTTTCTGTGCCGCTGACCAGGTTCTCCTTTATTTTACATTTTCAAGCATCTATTGTATATTTTAGAGTCCCCACTCTCCAATTATTAATATATCATGGATATACTAACACTGAATACAATGGAAGGAAAAGCTAGATGAGCTCATTTATACATACCAAAACAGGTCAATTATCTAAGGGAGATAATTATTGTATTGTCAATTGATAATTGTCCATTTCTTGGACAAGTTACTACTTTATTTTATCATACTTCTTGTTGTCTGCGAACAGCTTCAGCAGCTTTGAAACATTTTAAACTAGACCAGTCTAAACTAATGCTTCATAATTAACAGTATCTTAGTACTTGTATCTATTATAACATCTCAAACAAGGTGCAGTTGAATAGTATTGATAATGATATATTAATGATATAGTGGAGTAATAAATAGGTTTTAGATGGATATGTTAAGTAAACTTTTGGAGGAAAAGATTGTAAAATTAATAATGCTTTTGATATACCCTTATTGATATTTCTATTTAACTCTCTCACATATATAGATAAATTGTAGGCATATTTTATTGAAAATAAGACAGTGTCTGTTAGTGTAGTCTGAGTTCAAGCAAGTCCTCAACAGTGACCAAAGATGGTCTAAAATCCTTGGACTATGCTATCAGAGACTTTGATAAGTTTTTAAATTGCCTACAACCACAGTTGCAACATCCTGTTTGTTCACTAGAAAAGCTAAATAAGAAGCTAAACACTGGATCCTTATCTGTTATTTTCAATAAAATTTACCTGTGAGAATTTGCTGCCTAAATACACACACACACACACATATCTATAATCAGTAGATTCTATAGATTTACTTAAATGGAATTATCCAAATTGAGTGCTCAATGTAAACTTTATAATATATGTAAGCATATGAATAAGCTTATACACAGCAAAATATCATTGAGAAACAAGAAAATCAATAAATAAATTCCATTATAAATTTATTTCACCTGTTTGCTGTGGGCTCTTAAGATAGATCTCATCTGAAGAGCCCAGCAAATGGGTAAAATAAATTTATAATGGAATTTACTTATTGATTTTCTTGTTTCTCAATGAGGTATATATTTTCTGTTCTTTTGCTTTGGTATTGTTCTGTTACTTCGGCCTAAACCTGCTTATGTGGAAAAAGCATATAAAATTTCTGTTTAAAACTAATTTTGGCAGGCATATTCTAACATTGTTCGTATTTGGTCTTTGTTCTAGCTGATTTTTTTAAATTTCAAAAAAAATTTTTATAATTTATTTTTTATTCCAACAATATTGTGTGACTATGAATAATAAGTTAATTTTGTTGAATGTAAGTGGATGCGAAATTTGTATCAACCCTCATTGCACCAGTTAAATTTTTGTTATACACTTACATGCAGATACTGGATTAAATTGTTAAAATTACCTGAAATTGACATCTCCCAAGTTATGTACACAAAAATAATAAAAATATTTTTTTGATTCTTATTATTTATCATGTTCAGAAATATTTTACTTCATCTACACTTGGACATTTTAATGCCATTGTACACTAAATTCAACACAATGGAACTATATTTTCAGAGCTAAACCCACCTTCGCCATCAGAATTATCAAACTACTAACCAGACTGGGTTGTTTACTCTTAGTTAAGCAACCAGTCTATGAGAAGGAAAACTAAATTCAAACCAACTTTACTGTGCTTTAAAATTGGTTTTGGTAGGGGAGTTGGGCAAATACACACATAATCTAACAATAGATGTGTATTGTATACTTTACCCCGGAGTTAAAATTTAAAGAATTTCATCTCACCTGAATCAAAAACTAGTAATTGATCTTGTAAATACTTGGGAAACATACAGTGCTTTCCTGAACTCATTCCATTCTAAAGTCAAAGGATTCATTTAGCAAATTGAACAGATTGAGGACATAATAGGCAGACTTGTTTGTCTTATTTAATAAAACATATTTAAAGGAAAAAATACTGCCCAAATTTATATATATAAATTTTATTTTATTAGATATGGCTGTAAGGATTGTTTAAGTTTTTCTTGCAAGCATGTTAGATGCCACAAAAATACTTTTGACCATTGTTAGTCATTATCAAGAACATAGCTTAAACTGCTCTGACAAGTTTGTTTGAAAAATAGTCTGGTAAGAGTTGCATGATTATAACATAATGTAGATTGCTACCAAGTGTTAGATACATTTTAAGATGCCACTTTCTAAGGTGAAAGATATTTTGTTTAATGTGAATTGTTGCATTGTTATGAGGATACATACACACACATACACAAACTTTGTTACTGATGTTTTTCTGTGCTTGATGATGCTGTTTGTGTCCATGACTGACATAGAAATGTACATAATGATTTGAATGGATTTGTAAAACTTGTAACATTGAGTTTTGTATCTTAGCAGAAATTTTCTTTCTTTTAGAGAGTAAAAATTTAAGTGTTATCTTACAGGCAGTTCTTATTTGCTCAGGATTTGATATAAAATTTTCTATGATATATCTATCATTAGACATCATCGATGTATATCTTTTGATTTTGACCATAGAAGTAAAAGATTGAAGATTTCAGGTTCTATTCTTGGTGCTGTATTGGTGATACTTGATGCTGCAAATTCACTTAGGTAAAAATTCTAAGCATAGTACTTGTAAATTCCACAATAATAGTGAAATGATATTTTTTTTTTCTTATGTTTAAGCTAAAGTAACTCAACATGAATAGCAATGTGTCATTTTATCCATCTTTGTTTGGGTGGGGGAGTCCTTTTGACATACTAGTGTAGTGGCTAACATGCTGGACTGCGATATTATAGTAAGAGTTTGAACACCAATTGCACTATTGCTTTCATTTTTGAATTAATTCCCTTCATCCACTCCAGCTAGGGGTTAATTAGTACTACTATTGCTTTTTTTAAATTTTTTTACAAAGATTGCTTTGGTATTCAATAACCCATGAAGGTTGATATGTCATTAAAAGAAACCAAACCAATCTGTTGTCAGTTAAAAATTTATACTGAACAAACAGTAATCATTACTGTAAAAGATAAATTCGTATAATAGAAAGATTAGTAAATTTTATTTTTGAATTTCTATTATAAAGTTAAAATTGTTTCATCAAAAATCAGTTTTATAGAGAAATCTTTTAAATCAAATTGAATGACACTAAAAAGATTTATTTATTTCAACATTTTTTTTTTACCTCATTGTTAATCCTATCTAAGCAATAATCCTATATAATCATTCTACATCTCTAGCTTGAAGAAATGCCTACAAACATAATTATGGCCCAGTTGGCTGGAGCTGTAGAATACACTGACTGCATCTCTGCAGAGGGGTAAGACTCTAACAAGTGTCTTTGATATGACACTAAACAATCTAATGGTGAGGCTCCAGTAATGCTGGAGCTTTGGGGAATGTGGAGTACCCTTTTATTGCTATCACTCCCTGGCCCAGAGTGGTAGCACCTGAAAAGGTCCTATCTGTGTACTTATGTTAAAAGTGAATTGTTTGAAATAGAATTGTTGACATATAAACTGTATGCTTATGCTAAACTGTTTAGAATAGAGCTGTTTTTACCTTTAACTGTATGTAAACAAAAAAACTGTACTTATGCTAAACTGAATTGTTTGAAATAGAACTGTTTATATGTATAAAAATGGATTTGGCATTAAATAACTTGAGATGGTTGATATGCCAAACCAAACAAAGCTACAGGCATAATTAGTAATTCTTACTGTAGCCCCCTATTAGCTGGCATGAAAAGATACAAGTAATTTTATGTTTTACTGGTTTATCAACTCTTATGCTTCTCTACTTCTTTTTCTTTTCCTTTTCTTTCTTAAATTTTGTCAAAAAGAGTTCTCAATCTAAGAGGAGACAGCTTAAAACAAAGAAACTAATTATTTAAGCTGTTACACTGGCATTTTTTTCATATCTGATAAAGCAAAAAAACAAAAAAACGGGTTAGTTAATGTTATTTATGAGTTTAGTTTTAATATAAAGCCACTAGCAAGTAACATGTAGTAAAGACCAAACTTATGACTGTAATGATTTGTGTGAACGGCTCACTAAACATTTCATCATAATAAGGCATCCAAGAGTGGCTAATGTTTGTAGATAGTTTTTTTTATTTTTTTTTTTATTTTTTTAATTTAATTTAATTTATTTATCTATTAATTTTTTAATTTTTTTATTTATTCATTTTTTAAAATTTAGAACATCGGAATATTTTTATTGATATCATACTGTATTGTCTCTGTTCTGTGTATAGTCTTTCTGTTTAATTCTTCCAAAGTTAGTTATACCAAAAATTGAAGAAATTGCTTACCGACTTTGTATGTTAATTTCTGAATTGAAATTATTAATACCTTTTTCTTCCTCTGAATGGACTTTTGATTTGTTTGTAGTGATTATTCGTGAATTTGTTTTCTGAGTGAAAGTCTGAGGATAAAGACTGATTGTATTTGGCAAAAAAAAAAAAAAATGTTTGAGGGTTTTTTGCATCCACTACTAACCTAATGAGTTCCTTCTCTATCAATAGTTGTGCCTTAACAAAATCTTTTCTTTTGCACAGTGGAATAATCGGAATTCAATCTTTGGGACTTTTCAAGATAGAACTATCAAATTTTATCAGGTATCAAAAGCATTTTTCCTCTGTATGATTCATTTAAAAAAAAAAAAAATTTTTTTTTAAATTAAAAAAAAAAAAAATCCTGATTCTTTTTTTTTTTTAAAAAAAAGAAAAAAAATCTTTTAAAGTGATTTCAGTGTCCTAGAAGGCAAATAGGAAATACTCTTTATTATTATTATTATTATTATTATTATTATTATTATTATTAATAATTTTTTTGACTTGTATTTTCTTTGTTTAATTATTTTTTAAATTAATTTTTTAATGCAACTCATTCTGGCTAATATGAACTTTGTTATTCCCCCAGCTATGGGTTAAATAGTACCATTGTTGTTCTTTGACAAGAATCACTTTGGTATTAAGTAACCCACAAGTAAATCAAACCATCATCCTGGTTATAATTTGATAACAGCAAGGAACAGCTTAGGTTAGAAATACAGGATACATTCTATATGGGATATTGAACCACTTTTACTTCAGGAAAGCCTGCTTAAACACACCAGTTGTTCTAACCATCTGAGCTACTAAGAACCATTTGTTACTCACACTTATGAACTTATCCCTTATTGTGTTTCTTAATTTCTCCAACTGCCATATTTTATTTTTTATGCTAGTAATATTAATAGTAAGTAGAATAGAGGTGCTCGTGTTTATCATTATTGGAAGTGGATTCTGCTACCCATGTTCGAATCCTGAATGAGTCTGTTTGGATTTCACATAGTGCTGTTACCCTCCAGCTATGAGTAATTAATAAAACAGACTGAGCGCTTTAACCTTGATATGGCAACCAGTATGAAAGAAGGAAAATTGAATTCAAACTAATTGTAAATCTGAAGAAGGATGAGCTCTGCCAGACTATTTTTGCCTAAGACTTGCTACATGAGTGGCACCCCCATGACCAAACCCTATTATGGGACCAGTGATGATGAGTATTAGTAATAGTGTTTTGTTTTTTTTTGTTTTTTTTTGTTTTTTTTAAAATCATATTATGTAACAGACTTTGCTTTTATTTTATTTATTTTTTTTGGACAGAAAGTATTATTTCCCAATTGCTTATGCCTAAAGTAAATAGAAAAGAAAGTTTTTCTCTTCAAACTTTGGTTTTGTGACTGGCAATTTGATTTTCAAACCTACCAATTTTCCAGAACATTTCAGGTAGATTCAGTGCTGAGTAACTGATGGAGAATTTTATCAAACTTATTAAATATTTTTTATTCATTTTTGTATAATTTTAGTATAAATACATGTAGATTTTGATTGTTCTATTCAAACCTTATAAATGGTAATGTGCAAATTTGCCTGTTTTTTTTTTTTAAATTTTTTTTATATAGAAAATAGGTGAATTTCTAAATTTTATTACCCAAAGCGCAGTTTGAAGGGAATCAGTCATTTGTTAAGCAATTAAGAAATAAAACATACTATCCAGGAACAAATTTGTGTTAGTGTTATCCAGGGTTGAAAAGCAAAGTTTGAAAGGAATAATGGCTATTTTCTGTACTCTTAAAACATTAGCAATTAAGAATAAAACATGTACTATACAGGAACAAAATTTGTGTTATATAGTGCTATTATTTCTTGTCCATGTTGTTCCTTGCTGTTGTAAAATGGTAACTTGAGTGAGTTGTGTTAATAATCTGCTAAGAATTAAAGATGAAAGAAAATACAAGTCAAAACTAACAACAAAAATGGTATATAATACTTCATTTAAAAATTAAAGAAAAAAAAATGCTAGGAAATGATCTCTTTGATCAAAAGTTATTGAAAATTTGAGTTAAAAATTATTATGGCGTAAATATTTGTGCCTTTTTGCATTTAATGCATGTGCTTATTGTTGTTCTAAAGCAGTTTTGTTATCTTAGTAGAATGTGTAAATATCTAGATTTTTTTTTTTTTTTGCTATTCATATTTTTGGTTACAATGCTGTATAGTTTGGTAATAATAAGAATAATGATCTGTTTTGATTGTATTATGTTTTATTAGAAATAATAAAATCTTGCTATCTTTTGGTTTAGAAGAAAATTAACTTTATAAAAATTGTTAGAAGTGTATTTATAGACAATATATCGAATATATTCAGTGAAAATATCTTTAAATGGTGTCCTTATTTTGGACTGTTATGCATTTGGGCTTTTGGTTACAGTTACAGTGCTGTAGAGTTTGGTTATATATAATGCCTAATAATATCCATTTTGATTATATAATTTTCCACTAGATTAGTTTTTTATAAAAAAGGTATTTGGGGTGTACTTATTTATGAGTGATACTGTGTGTGTGTGTATTGTCATGTAAATGTATATATATGTATTGTCATGTAAATATGTATGTTTTATATATATATATATATATATATATATATATATATATATATATATATATATATATAAAATAATGTACACATGAAAAGTTAAAGATATACTTATTTATGGGTGATACTACATATATAAAGTTTGTTACCTCTCATTATTTAGATATTTGATAATGCTATTAATGTTCTTAGCTGATCCATTGAAATGTGCATAGATTTTCATTTTAAATTCTTCAAATATTTTCTTTGAGTGCATAAAGGGAACTTTCTCATAAAATCTGTTTTGTTTAAATAAACCTTTCAAAAATATTAACATTTAATATGTCTTCTACCGTGTTGAAAAGTTGTATTATGATTGTGAAATGATACAAATCTTTCACTGAGCTCAAAATAACTGAAATGAATATTTTAACATTTCTTATTAGACATAGAAGAATTTTGCACAGTTTGAAGTTCTCAAACACAACTGTTTTTAACAAATTTCAATTTGATACAGACCTTTTTCATAGCCAAGTAAAATAAAGTAACAAAAGTATTTGGAGCCATTTGTATGAATTTTGGAACGGAGGGGGGATCTGCTTATTACACTAGAATGCTGCTTATTTGAGGTACACAAAGCATAATTTTTGCTTATAACCATAGCGAATTTTAGTATATTAAAGGGTTGAATTTTACTCTCTTGGGCCAATATTTTACACTGATATATCTTAGGTAAATTAGTTTCACTGTTGCATATCTGAGAATTTATACTTGTATTTGCCATACATGGTGTATATTCTAAATTTCTATATGAATCTCTTTCAGCATGCTGTCTATTAATTGTAATTGAACATGTTTTTTGCTATTTTCTTGTATATCTTCCTTTCATTTGTTTCTTTATGTGATCTTATGATTCACCAAATGTCCATCCATCCATCTATCTATCTATCTATCTATCTATTTATCTATCCACCTAAGGCTCTGTACTTTTTTGGGTTGATTTTAACCATGCTTTCAGGAATTTTTAGTCTACAACCTTCCAAGGGATGACCCTATATTGAGAGATTTGGTTGGATTTTTAAGGGGATCTCTCTCACCCTCCATTTCAGAGATGCTTACTTTTTTTCGGCTTGCTAACTACTTTTTAAATGACCAGGTCAAAATGATCTACCTGTATGCTAAATATATTTATATATGTACTGAGTATGCTTTTTATAAACATTCCATAACATATCTGTCTTAACACCAATAAAGATGGATTGATATGTCATGGAATGTTTATAATATTTAGATATGAACTAAATATATTAACATAGGTAGATTGATATGATATGGATTTTAAAAAAATTTATAAATAGATTTTGAAATACTAATTATATTGCACGAATTTGAAACAAAACACTATCATTGGAAATGGGATATTTTAAAACATTCTCATCCTTTTTGTTTCATTTAATAACCCGAGCATCCTGATGAAGATCTAAAAAAAAATGAAACATTTAATGTTAGCAAATGATTCTATAAATAAAATCATACTCTGAAGACCTTGTGTTTTTTCATCTCTGTATATTTTCATATTTGTAACAGAAAATACAATTGCAACATTCTGAAGGATAATGCTGATTTTGATTTATGATATGTATACTGGGGATAGTAGACATTCTGATAATTTTTTCAAATTCTTTGATGTGGAATAATTTATCACAGGATGTTATTTTCCCTTTGTATAATCATATAAGAGTGAAAATATGTGCTTGTATTAATTCCCAAGAAGAATATAAATTTTATTAATGTGGATGTCTGAGTAGTCTTAATACACCCTTTATTTTGGAACTTGTGCACATATTGATTTGTATATGGGGTTATTTACTGTAATGCAGTTGTATGAGTAATCTTGTGTGAATTTAAACATGTTCAGTATTGTAATTTGTTTCTCTCTTTTATTTATTATATATATATATGTGTGTGTGTGTGTGTGTCATCCACAAACACTGTTTCATTGTATCACATTCTTCAGTGTGGCTAGAAACGTAAAATGCTTCAAGCTGGGATCAAAACCTGGCTGACTTTACATCAGTCAGATATTTTACTCCAGAACTATCATCCTTCTCAATGTAAGTGAAGGAATTTTTTATGTATATATTTTTACATATAAGCTATTGGCTACCAAAGTGCTCAATTCATAAGAAGAGCTTTGCATTTACACATATGCAGTAGCTGGCTATTCCCCATTCAAGCGCTCAACCCACTGGGGGCAGCATATATATATATTATCTGGACAGACCGTTTCATTGTATCACAACTCTTCAGTGTGGTTAGACATGTGAGATGCTTAAAACTGTGATCAAAAACTGGCTGGCTTATCTACATAAGAGAAAGCTGAAAAGTTCATATGATTTTTCGGATTTATTTATTTATTTATTTATTTTTTTTTTAAACAAGAGGATCCAAACACTGCAACACCAATGAAGGAAGCATGTTGAAAAACGATCTCATTTAGTTACAGCCCATGAGAAAATCTTGGTCAGTCTATGAACTTTTCAGTTGACCTTTACACACACACACACACACACACACACACACACACACACACACACACACACAGAGCTTTGTCTCTCTGGGCTCTACTTAAAATTCTATTATTCATACAACTGCTTCTTTTCATCTTGAGTTTCTAAGTATCCCATTTTATGAGTTGACGAAGGTAGTGATTCTTCTTTTTCTATAGCTTTAGTTTATATATGTTGCTTTAAAAATCACATTTTTTTTATTTATTTATTTTTTAAATAAATTTTTCTTTTTTTTTTTTTAAATTTATTTAAATTGTTTTGTTTAGTATGTTTTATATTTATTTTTTTTCTGTGATAGTATTATTATTCTTCACCTTCTTGCAAACTGGCAACATTACTTTTATTCTAAATGAAATCAGTCACCTTTTATGGAACTAAATTTTCCCCTAAAATAAGATAAATATATTTGCCTCCCAAAAAATTAGCTCTTTCACAAAATCAAATCTTTGATCCCCCCCATCTTTCAAATTTTTAACTTTTTAATTGTAAGGTTATACTTATTTTATTTTTAGTTTTTGTATTATTCATTGACAAAATTTTAAATAGAAATTGACAATGATTCATCTCAGAATATCATTCATAGCTTAGATTTGTGATATTTCATAGAATTTCCATGGGTTCAGCAACTTTGTGTTTGTGTGTATATATATATATATATATATATATATATATATATATATATATATATATATATGCTTGGTTTCATTTCTTTGTTTAATGTCGCATTAACCTTCTTGAGTTATTTAATGCCAGTGCTATCCTTGTAAAAGAACAATTATCCCATAGCTGGGGGTGGGTGGGAGATAATGAGGTCCAACCTTTCCAAAGGGGTTTTAATCTGAGAGTGAACATAATGGTTGTAGTTGAAACTTGTTTACTATGATGTTGCAGTCAGACATACAAGCCACAATGCTACAAGGACTCACTGTATGTATGTGTGGGTTTGTTATATATTATTTGTATGTATGTGTGTGTATATATACATATGTGTGTGTGTCTGTCTGTTTTACAGCAATGAAAAGAGTTAAAACAGAACTTTCAATGTTTTGAAAGATGTTTGTTCATTACCTATGTCTGAATAAACTTTTGTGGGATTGGTGAGTGGTGGTGGATTAATTTTGGTTTGAGACAATATGTGAATAGAATTATTTAGTATTATAACCACTCATTTTCTGCCTCAATGCTTTGTCTCTCTGAAGATTTATCTTTTTGGCTTATGTAAATTTAAGAGATACATATTAATTGCTACCTGTGTGCCTACACACACACACACACGCACACACTAATACAGATACTCTAGCATCCACACGCATATACATATATCCATATATGCTATGCCTATATGCATACATAGTTATATAAACATGCTCACGCCTATGTGCATATGCGTTATTGCACTTAAATATTTGCACCAAGGGAGAGAAGAGCTTATACGAGGATCAACTGAAAAGTTCATAGGCTGACCAAGATACTCTCATGGAATGTGACCAAATGAGATTTATTTTTCAACATCATCCTTCTTGTGGTCCCCATACTTCTTCTATCAGTGCTGCAATGCTTGGATCCCATTGGTCAAAAGAGTCAACAGCATTTATGTCAGTTGAACTTTTCAGTCCAACTTTGTTGTGTCATGATCCAATCTGTAAGATTTGGTTTTATTTATTTAATTTTTTTTAAAACTGGATTAAGTGTCTGGTGTTATTTCTTCTTAGAATGATCTAATCTTGTTGAGTTTTCTTGCTGGCTATGTTACCCTGTTGACTGGGCTTAGAATATGCTGACTCTATCTCTTGCAAAGTGGTAAGATCTGCCCCTCCTCCATGTCCTGTGTATGACATTAAACTGCATCTGATGACAAAGCTCCAGTTCTGGAGATTTGGGTGTGTGTAGAGTACTCTCTTCATTGCTATTATTCTTTGGTCCACTGACCCAGAGTGGTAGTATGTGTGAGGACGAATCCCTGTGGCTTATGTACTGGACTGTGACATTGTAGTGAATGAGTTTGAACTCTAAATATATTATTACATTCACTTTCAAACTAATACCCTTGGGAAAAGTATGAATTCCCTTATCCCCCCACCTTTTGGTTAAATAATACCACAAATGTCATTCTACAAAGTTTGATATGCCATTAAATAAAGAAACCACACCAATTTATGGCTCAAATAGATCTGTTTAAAAATATTCACAACTGATAGAACTGTTTGCAAAAAAACCTTAAACAATTATACAATGAATATAAATAGGAACATGATTCCCTATCCTCAAAGGCATAAAAAAAACTCTTGATTGGTTGATATGCCATTAAAATCAATAAACCAGTCAACCTGTTGATAGTTATTAA
This sequence comes from Sepioteuthis lessoniana, assembly GCA_963585895.1. Taxonomy (NCBI): domain Eukaryota; kingdom Metazoa; phylum Mollusca; class Cephalopoda; order Myopsida; family Loliginidae; genus Sepioteuthis; species Sepioteuthis lessoniana. The sequence continues at coordinate 56,184,277 of OY757934.1, read as the reverse complement.
TCAAAAAACTTCTTTTTGTTTGAATTGATAAGTTTTAATAGTCCAGGTTAAAAGTGCAGTAAGTATAACTTGAAGACAAACTTCTTTAGACCTTATTTTTCTGATACACATATTGAGGAACGAGAAAACTTTCCCATTTTCTTTTTTTAAAAACTAAGCTTAGTTGTAGGACTAGGTCTGAAGCATGGGATGCCTGGTGAGAATCAAACTTGCTAACAATGGTCTGTTAATCTAGCTTGCTAATGATTACATCATGTTTAGTATCCACTGTCAGCATCATTGAAAACTAAATGAAATTCTGTTCATAGATTTGATGTAGGGAAGATAATTTCCTTCTATTTTTGAATATTATCTTATGAAACATGTCTTTTAAAAAAGTTTTTGAATCCACCCCAAAATTTAATCAATTGTTCCTTACTTTATGGTAGTCCTTTCATAAAATTTCATTGAAATTGAAAACTTTTGGAAATATATGAATAAAAAGACAAATATTGGTGAATTCATGTAAAATCTATAACCTCTGTTCAGTTTTATTAGAAGTTAAGGATGAAGATAAAAAGAAACATAACAAATTATTGTAAATATAACAGCTTAGATATTGACAATATAATTCCTATTACTCATCTACTATAAACATAGATTTCTAATGTTATTGTCTATGGATTTTAACATTTTCCTTTTTAAAATCATATAACCACTTTTGCAGTATTTTGTGTAACCACATTTGCATGTACTTCTGTTTCAGTTCATGTTATAAAAAAATTAAAAATTGGGTTAATGGAAAAACAAAGTTTTCTATTTAAACAAAAATCTTTACATTATTATAAATGGCAATTTGTGTCATGTGATATGCAATAATACCAAAATGCTCTAACTTAACTCTTTTGGTATGGAGTGCAACTCTTATTGCTCAAATATGATTTCATGTACCAGGGCAAGATGCAACTTTAGTCCACATTATTTAGAAATTTTGGGTCTAATGTGATATACCCCTGAAAGTTCCTCCTGTTCAATATACAATGGTCTTAAGACAAAAAAAAAAAAAAAGAACAAAACAACTTATAAAACTTTAGGAAAGCAGTCATTATTAGAATTAACAGTGAATAAAAAGAAAAAAAAATTATCTCAACACTTGTGGAATATACCTCTTGACACCAATAGTGTATTGCAATTGTGAAACTCAAGTAATTTTTTTTTATTTGATGGCCGAAGGCATTAAGTTTGTTGCCAAAAGGTTAAATAAAATAATTTCTAATCCAATTTACATCATTTTAATTTTTCAAGGGAGATAACTATAAAGTGCTAATTTAAGAGTACTTATACATATATATTTTGTGATTATAATAATAATTTTATAACTAGAATGTGATATGTGAATATAATGGCTGCCAGAGGCAGCTTTTAAATAAGTTCTCTTTAAATCTTTTTTTTTTATGATAGATTATCCATATTTGTTAGTAAAAGTAGTTTTTGGTTCTTTTAATTTTGTAAATCTTTATTCCTCTTCAAATTAACTTAAAACATCCTTTTCTAAGAATGATTCAGTCCAATCTACTTGACTTTTTATTTAGTGTTAAAAAAAAAAAGAAAATTCTGATAGTCTTCATATGAGCTGGAAACTTAAGGTTAGAGACCATTTTCTTTTATCTTGTAAAAGTTCTTTTGACATATCTTGTTTGTTGTCCCTGGAATATGATGTTTACTGTTTTCATGTTTTTTTTTCCCCAGGCTTTGGAGTCTTTAACAATTGCTACTTTCTTATTGGGAGTGATTCCATTGCTGTTGGGAATGCTGTTTGAACTTGTCATTGTGGTGCCTCTTCGGGTTCCTATTGACCAAACACCTCTCTACTTTCCATGGCAGGTAAGTATACATCCATCTCAGCTAATGGGTGGAGTATTCATAGATTTCTATTCATGTTTCATGCTACCAGTCCATTAGATAAGAATTAGGAAAAATTTTAAATATCAAGGTAAAAAGTGTTAGAGAGCATTACAAATATCTTGGAGGTTGTCAGAGGAACATAATTAGGAATGCCAATTGTTATAACTTATCTAAGCTATGAATTAAAAACTTTGAAATTTGTCATTTAAAAAATTTTGATGTCGCAAATTTTCCTGAAATAATTTAATACATGATTTTTCTTTCACACATAGAAAAATACAAGTTTAAATTCAAATATTGCTCTAACAAAAATATTGTTTTATTAGGTACATGCAAAACTCAGAAACTTCAGGGGTGGGTGTAAACATTTTTACTCAGTTGGAAACCCTACTTAATTTTCAGCTAGTAATGAAATTTCAGTGCTGTGAAAATTCTAGAAACACAGCAGATTATCCTGTCTTGTACTCTTGTGATAAATGAAAACAATGAAGGAAACTAGACTTTAATATATATGTATATTTAAATATACCTCAGTTAAAAAGTGAACCAATTGTCATTTAAGAGTTCCTTTAATGCAAAATTTCTTGTATACATATTTACATATACATAATATTTCTAGCAGCTATAAATTGTGTTGAAAGTTGGCAGACAAAGATGAGATAAAGAGATGACAATGAGTTCACTTCATAAAAAGGAAGAAGTCAGACATGTGGTCACAGAAAAATACCCTATGCTTTATTATTAGTGTTTTAACTTCCCTCTGGACTTGTCTCAAGAATGGAGAAATGAAGTGGTATTCTTGAGGTGATGAAGATGTATTGTTTGATGCCTAATGGGGTGGAATTGTTTTGTTAGCTCCTTGTTCTAGCTCCTAGTGACCTTTTTTAAAAATCCCCAACTCTAGTATGTAAGATTTTCTTGCATTCTATGTGAGAGTGCCTGTGATTGACTCCTGGCAGTTAGTCACACAGCTGGGCACCAGGTTCACTGAACCTCTTCATTTCACCCCTCAAGCTATGGGTTTAACAGTACCACTACTATCCTTTTACAAGGCTGGCTATGGCATTAAATTATCCACAAAAGTTGATATGCCATTAAACAAATAAACCAAACCTTATGAATTAGAATGGCAAGTTTGTAGTTTTTTTCTTTGTACATCATTAGAAGAGTCTATTATATAGAAATAGTCAATTCAGAGAAAACGGGTGTTAAAAAAAATTTATACATCAATTGCTCAAGGTGTGCTGGCAATGCAAATTCCTTTGACTTTCTCTTGCCATTAGCCATCACACTTTGTAAGTCCTCAAGATGCACTGTGTCCACACAGAACTGATGGATGTAAGTTTTTGCTAGTTGGCTAACACTGGTGTGTCCATGTGTCATAGAAAGTTGCTTATGAGTTTATTTGTACTTCTCCAGTTGTGCCAAGCATGTTTTGCTTGTCTTGAGAGGTAGGAGGTAAATGGCTGTTCCACTGCTGTTTTATAGGGTGCAGCACCCAGGATTGGTCCAAAACCACATGCAGTATCCGTGTGTAGTTCTCATCTACCTTTTTCTCTCAGCGTTAAAATACAAGACATGGCAACAGCTTAGAAGAATTCTCTTATTTTATCAGAGAACAGATTCTCATGGTTGATAACCTGTTAGTTGCAGTTCATGCTTTAGCTATGTGTTATGCACAAATGTGTGTGTGTGTATGAAATGTGGATTGAATTTGAAATACTTAGAATGTTTTAATTGAATAGCTTCTAACTAAGATTAGACCAGTTCTAATATTTTTTATTATGAACAGTGATAAATTACATCAATATAAGAGTCAAATGCTTGATTAACAAGCTTCAAGAATCTACTTAAATGTTTTTAAGATACTTTAAAAAGTTTAATTTGATTTGAAAAATTAATGTCTTAGAATTTTACTTTTTATTTATCTATTTAATTTTTATAACCCTATGAATCTGTTATTAATATTTTTTCAAAAGGACTGGGCTCTGGGAGTTCTCCATGCCAAAATAGTCTGTGCTATAACAATGATGGGGCCTCATTGGTGGTTAAAAAGAGCTATCGAACAGGTAAGTAGTTACCTCCCTTTGTATTGTCCTTTTTAATGTAATAGTGTGTGTGTGTGTGTGTGTGTGTGTGTGTGAATGTCTATATGTAAATTTGAGCAATTTCTATTAGTGATATTGATAGTTATATTGACAATTGAGTACCAATTCACCATACTTTTTGATCAGCAGTTTTTAGTGCTGCAGTTGCCATACCAAACATAGCTCTGTAATTTTTTTCTTTATGTGAAAAAATTAATCTCATTGCTAAGATTTAAGTACCTGGAAGGCATTAAAAAGAATGATGGTACAGCTTCACACTATATCAAAATCAACTCGATGGAATTAGTGTGTTGTGAATATTACGTGAGAGAACTAACTTTTTGCTTGCTTTAGCATAACGTAGACATAGTCAACCAAGAGCTCTTTGTCTGATGATTGCATGGAGAAACTAACTATCACCAAGTGCAGTTGATGTTGTTATTCTACAAGGATGGCTTTGGGATTAAAGAATCCACAAAAGTTGATATGCCATTAAAGAAAAAAAACAAAACAATCCAATGCAGTTGACTTGGGGTCTGTGCTATTCTAACACACACACACACACACACACACACACGCACACATATATACATACATATATATATATATATATTTATATATATATACACACACACTGACTTAGGCATTAAATAACCTTGTAAAGGTTTACATGGTTGTCAAATTAACCATCTGTTAGAATCAAAGATATGCCAACTTGACAAAAAATACTTGCTGATAGAACAACTGTCAAAATACAACCAAATGGAATCTTTTTGAATCTAGCTAAACTGAACACTTCTAATGCCATTTAATGACAAGCAAAACAAAATTTTTGTTTAATTCAATCTATCTGATTTTTGTGACAACTTTTGGATTCTTTCTCTGCTGTTAATTCATTTTTTTATTCCTTCGTTTTTATTTGTTGCAGGTTTACAATGACGGCTTCCGAAATATGAATGTCCGCTTCATCCTGTTTAAGTTATGTGCTCCAGTGATTGCTGCTCTGGGTATGGCCCTGGCTATGCCTTATGTGATAAGCAAAACTATTGTTCCTGCTTTTGGTAAGTATTAACACCAGAGATCTCAAAATCCAAAACAGAAAAGGGATCCATTATGTTCTATTGAAGAGCGGTTCTTTGGACCCAAAATTGAGTTAAGGAAGAAGGCCTGCAATTTCCTGCAGCTGTTCCACCTTATCGGCTGGGGGTGTAGAATATACAGACTGCACCACAATAGTGGGGGTAAGACCCCCCCCCCCAAGAAGATACCTTTTGACCGTGGGTAGTGACCCATGATGCTTTAGGATGGGATCCTGGTGGTTAAGCTGTCTGTGACCCAGTTGCATAAGTGGCAGCATGATTAGCAACACTCCACTTTGGCCCTTACTGAACTAGACGGGCAGTCAGAGAGGCCCAATCTGATCAATCGGCTGGTCATATTAAACCCTCTTTCGGAGGCCTGCAAAAGACTTTTGTAGGTCTCCAAAGCAGAAAGCAATGGCTGCAGGGTCAATCATGCTGAAAAAAGATCTATGTTTCTCCTTTTATCTCTAGGTGAGTAATAAACTTGGAAATGAAAACTCAGAGATCCCAAATTGCTGGTTCTTTTCCTCAGTGTGAGTATATTGAATGTGTAGCTCTGATTTGCCAAGGCGAATGGGTTTCCCCCTTGACATTTCCTTTCATAAGGCTCCATGGTGGGTGAGGAGCACAGTCAGTGAACTCAGCAAAAAACCAAAACCCAAGCGAAAAAACTCCAAAACTAAAACGTCCGCTTGCAGAGTCTGACTCAGACAATGACTCATACCAGATTCTTTTCCCCAAATTTATTGTGCAGTAGTCGACAAGGATACCTCAATCACGAAGTTGTCTCCCTTCATTATCGGAAATACACTTAGCAGTTAAAAAAAAACCAAAATCAGTAAAAAAATGAATCAACAATACCCTACTGGTAGAAGTGCCAAAAAAACTTTCTCTGATCTACTACTAGAACAGAAATACTTTCACAACCTAAAAATAAAAGAATACCTCCACAACTTCCTGAATTCATCAAAGAGTGTTGTGAGAAGCCCAGATCTCTCCTGCTGCACTTTAGATGAAATGAAAAGTAACCTCCACAAACTAGGTGTCACTGATGCCAAACGAATATCTCAAGAGAAATAATCAAATAATCTCAACAAACACCTATATTCTAAATTTTAACACTCCAAAACCACCTAGTGAAATAAAAATAGGATACATGATAAAGGTTGAAATTTATATTCAAAACCCACTGAGATGCCACAATTGCCAAAAATTTGAGCATCACAAAAAAAAGTGTACTAGACCTCCAACATGTAAGAACTGTTGAAAAACTGGAAACCATATAGACTGTCAACAGCCCCTAAAATGTGCAAACTACAAACAAAATCACTCAGTAAATTCCAAAGAATGCAAATTATGGAAAAAAGATAAAAGGATACTAGAAGTGAAACACACAAAAAATATATGCTACCCAGAGGCAAGGAAGTTCATTGAAAATTCTCTAGCTACAACTGCCTATGCAAACATAGCCAAACCCACAAACAACTCTACCCAAAATCAAGGAATGATGATTCACTTCGACATGATAAATCTAATAAGAGAATTGAAGACACTACTTGAATTACTAAGGGAAAGCTTAATCAATTTGACAACTAAGCCCCATGCTGAACCAGATCCAAAGAACCTTCACCCACACAGCAATGAAACTGAAGACCCCAGTAAAACAAACCAAACAAAAACTCAACCCCAACAACAAGCTCCAGGCATCCCTCCCATCACTACAAAACCCAACAATATCCCACCAAAAAAATTGGACAACACTGAAAGCACACCACTAAACCCCCAAAAGAGATCTCCTTGGAAGAAGGAATCTAACAAACATAAACCACAAATCTCACGAATAGAAACTGAAAATAAATTTGAACTGATGGAAACAGAGCCAAGTAAGCCTTTCAAAACAGAAACCCATAAATACTCCAAAAGCCTCAAAATCAGGTCGAAAAGCTGAGAAACTATTGAAATCACTGAATCCAGCCAAATGAAAAACAAAACACTAAAACCAAAACTACACCTAAACAAAATAAATATTAAACACACAACAAAGATTAAAAAAGGATGACCCATAAAATAATTCAATGGAACTGCTATGGCTACAAAGCAAATTATGACAAGCTACTTCTGTTAATAGCTGAACTCAGCCCTACTACCATATGTCTCCAAGAAACCTTCAAAAAAACATAGTGACAAACTAAACCTAAAAACCTTTGTCCAGTACATAGTCATATTGTTTAAAGAGCTTCAGGTGGAGTATCAATCCTAATTAGGAAAGATATCCACCAAAATAAAATGAACATCAGCACTTACTTGCAACCAATTGCAGTCTCAGCAACCCTACATATATCTGTCACTATCTACTCAGTATATATTCCACCTCATGACCCCATAGATGAAAATGAATTAAACAATCTAATAGAACAACTCCCTAAACCATCTATCTTGATGGGAGATTTTAACAGATTATATTATGGGGAAGTAAAACAACAAACAAGAGAGGCTAGATCTTAGAAAAAATCATCAATAACAATAATTTATGCCTCCACAATCAGAAGTCTTAGAACCACATCAACCCATCTTTAGGTTCATTTTTTGCCATAGACCTAACCCTTAGTGACCCATAATCTTTACAGATTATAATTGGAGAATATAGAAAGACACCTTTGCAGCAGTGACCACTACCCAATAATAATTGAAAATTCCACTATAAAAAACGATAAAAAAATAAAACCGTGCCCTTGGTGTAATGGTTATTGTTGCAGGAAATGGACACGGCGACACAAGTTCAAATCCTGGACGAGACTGATTGCATTTCACATTGCACTAAAACCCTTGGGAAAGGTATGAATTCAATTATTCTCCCTCCAGCTATGGGTAAATAGTAGGGCAGACTAGGTTCTTCATCCTTGGTGAGGCAACTAGTCTAGGAGAAGGAAAACTCTGAATTCAAACCTGTTAAACTCCGCTTAGAAAATTGACCTTGTATCATATCCTGCCCGAGCGGAGGAGTTGGTAAATAAGATAAACAAATAAAACCCCTATGATGGAATTTCAAAAGAGCAAACTGGAAATCCTACAAAAAACTATGCCTTACCACACTAATCCCAGAATCAAATACAAATCAAGAAGAAGCCATAATACACCCTCATTACCATAGCAAACAAAACTATCCCCAAAACCACAATAAACCATGGTTCGCAGAAAAGTGCAAAAACATAAGAATGTTGAGCAACTCTCAGGAAATTAAAGACAAACCCCTAATGAGAAAATTTAAACAAATACAAACAGCTAAGGGCAAAAACCTGATGTATCATCAAAGAAGCTAAAAGATCCTCCTGGAAAACCTTCACTTTGAAGATAGAATTCTAATACAAATCCAAAAAAAAATTTGGGACTTTATAAAGAAAATAACAAATAAAAACATCAACAACCCAATAAATCACCTCTCTCAAGGAAAAATGCATAATCAACCCACCCTAACATTAAATGGCTCTAAAATACCCATAACCCAGCAATATAAATTCTTAGGCATTACTCTTGATCCGAAACTATCTTTTATTCCACACATTTAAACAACTGAGGATCAAATGCAACCAAACTATCCAATTCATGAGAACCATAGCCCACACAGACTGGGGTGCTGATAAAAAAAACCTTAACCAAATTATATAGATGTCTAATACAATCAAAACTTGATTACGGCTGCTTCATATGTGGAGCAGCCAGAAAATCCTATCTCAGAGAACTCAAAACTATCCATCACCTGGGACTCTGTATTACCCTAGGAGCCTTCCCTATCTCTCCAATTGAAAGTTTATACATAGAAGCCAATGAACCCCAACTTTCCTTGAGAAGATATAAACTTGCACTCCAATTCTATATTAAACTCATCTCATGCCCCCAAAACTCTGCCTATAACTGCATCATGTAAATGAAATATAAAAACCTTTTTGAAAATAAAGAAAACCTTTTAATCTAATAATTCAAACCCTCCTAAATGAAATCAAAATCAATCCCAAAATAATACATAATACAATCCTCACCACTATGGACCATATACCAACCAATAATAAAACTAGATCTAACTAAACTTTCCAAAACCAAATCACACCCCATCACCTTCCAAGAGAACTTCCTCAACATCCAAAACAGACCACCACTAACACATCTATGCAAATGGATCCAAACAGGGAATGAAAGTTGGTTGTGCTGCTGTCTTCCAAAACCAAGAACTGTCAAAATGTCTCCCAAATGACTCATTAATCTATAGTGCAGAAGCCATAGCTGTTGACCTAGCCAGGAACATTATAGCAAATCCCAAATCCTCTAAATTTATCATCTATTCAGACTCAAAATCAATTCTTTAAGCTCTACAAAGCAAAGATTCATCAACTCCTCTCATCACAAGATTACTTGATAAAATGAACACTCTTTCTAAAAATAATAGCATCATTCTTACTGGGATACCTAGCCACATTGGCTTACAGGGAAATAAAAGATCAAAGCTGCAAAAAAAGCCTTCCAGACACATATATCCAATACAAAAATTCCATACACCGACCTAAAACCACTCATTAACAAATTTATACTCAAGAAATGGCAAAAATTTTGGGAAGATCAAACACAGAATAAGCTCTGCCATATTCAAGATACTATACGCAAATGGCCAGCAGGCTATAAAAGAAATAAAAAAGAAGTGATAATCTCCAGACTTTATATTTGTCACACCCACATTACCCATTCACACCTCCTAAAAGAGGAAGAACCCCCCAGTATGTTCAATGTGCAAAGTACCTCTCACAGTCAAACACGTTCTTATAAATTGTGAGCGGTTTAGACAAATTCGCTCAAAACATTACCAAACAAACAATTTAAAGGACCTCTTCAAAAACTCCAAACCAGAGGAAATCTTAAGCTTTCTAAAAGAAACCGACCTCTTCATCAAAATCTAGTCAAATATAATAAAACATAACCAAAACTCATACCTTAAGTCCTAAATCATGCACAAAAAACATAACCAATTTAACCCTTCAGGTATTAAATGACCCACAGAGGTTGATATGCTGTTAAACAAAACTAAAACTCCAATTGTTGTGAGCCCAGTTGGTTGGGGCTGTAGAATAAACCGACAGTGATGCCTCCCTGGATTATCAAAGATATCTGGTCTTAGTTGCATCAGATTTTACCGAGATGACCCTTGGTAAAGAACCCTTCCCCCAACCAATTTTTAATCATGAGACTAAGTTTTGCTTAAATATTGGTAGTGAAAATTGGTTTCATTGTGGTTTGTGGGTGTTGTTTAAAATCCCTATTATAGATCTTCATTCTGATAAGGTTCACATTCCATAAAATCAACCAACTTTGAATACATCAGTGTAATTGATGATCTTAGTAATTCAGGTGGGAATTAGTTTATATTTCTCAAAGCTAAAAGAAATATTTGTTATATTATCAATTTGATTATTCAATGTTACTCTGGATCATAATGTATATAAGTAATTTTGTTTTATGATATTTTTGTTCAAGGAATGGAAGTGGAAAAATTATTTTATCATCATGACTATCTGGAGGAAAGGAATAAGTTTTGTAAATAGCTCACAAATTGAATTTAAGTTTGAGTTTCTTTATCATTGATTATGAATTTATCAGGAAAATGTTAAACAATAGGGTGAATTTTTATGCTTATATTCAGTATGTGTATTTATTTATTGATATCTGTTAAGGATAGAAAAGATAGTTTTTAACTTATGACTGGGCTTGACCAACCTGTCAAAAGCTGCTAAGTTAGTCATGAGTTAGACCACTATATATAATATGTGTGTATTTATTCAAACCCTGTGCACAAGAAGGATGTGACATAAGGTTAGTTTTTTAAGTGAAGTTTAACAGGTTGGAATTTGGAATTTTCCTCCTAGACTGGTTGCCATACTAAAGTTAAAGAGCCCAGTTTGCTTTACTTTTTACCCATAGTTGGAAGGAGAATTATTGGATTCATATCTTCATGTGGGTATTAGCTTTGTTCAGGATTTGAACTCAGATTGTCAAGTCCATTTCTCTCTTCAATATCCATTACACCATTGTATAAATGATGTCACAGTGTTTGAGTTGGAAGTTCAGTTTATAAAAAAAATCAAATTTTTTCTTCATGCAGTTATCATAGAACAAGACAGAATAAAAACAGAAAACTGATCGTTGTTTTTTCGAGGGAGAGGAAATATCCTGGAAAATACAAAATAAATTTGAAAGATTTAGTTTATAAAATGTTCAATTTTAACAATTATTAAAACTCAAGAAAATTGGGAAGACAACATGAGTTGAAATGATTATTTCATCAAACTAGGAAAGCACAAAAGTTTAGACAAGAAAATACTAAAGAAAACCATAAATACCAATTTCTTTCTATAAAATAATTCCTGTTTCAATATACCTTTCTCATCATTTTTCTCTGATCCATCAGCCTTGAAAATCTTTCTTCATCTACTTTCAATCAAATTTACATTAGAATACAATATATGTACTGTATATTCCATGATTGTAAGTTGGATTGCTATATATACTATATACAGTCCTTGTACTCTGTATCCAAATTCCTGAAGGATTTTGTGCTTTTATTTACCCTGTTACTAATGCAGTCTATTAGGTCTTAGTTGATTCTATAATAATCAATTTTCAACATTTTGCGAGTATATTTTATAATTCTCTTATTTTTAACTTTTTATATCAACTTTTAAAAAAAAAATTAAATTTCATAATCTTTGTTTTGTACAATAGTGCATCTTATATAGCACATGTAAACCAACATTTGTTCATGTAGGAGGGGGGAAGTCACCATGGTGTAGTGGCTAATATACTGGACTGTGACATCATAACTCCAGTTATGCTATTACATTCACTTTTGAGCTCTTGGGAAAGGTATGAACTCCCTTAATCCCCCAAGCTATGGGTTAAATAGTACCACTACTGGACTTCTGAAGGATGTCTTTAGCATTACATAATCCATGAAGTTTGATATGACTTTAAACAAAGATACCAGATCAATTTTGTTCATGCAACCTGCCACACAAGGATTTTTTGGTTTTTAATTTTTGGCTTCCAGTTGTCTTTTTAGTTGCAGTTGTAAATTAAATAAGTTGATGACTTAGTATAAAAGGCATAAGTTGTGTAAATAGCTTACAAACTGAATTTAAATTGGAGTTACCTTATAATTAGTAAAATTCACCTAAGTACTAAGCACTTAGGTGAATTTTTGTTAGCGTTTAGTATTTTATAGTATGTTAATATTTAGTATATTTGTTCTTCAAACATCTGTTAATTTTATTTGTTGAAAGAGACATGATGTTTTATAATATAAAGTTGAGATAATTTTTCTTTGTCTCTTTTCAGGCTTCAGTCCCAGTGTCCAGAATCTGGTTCTACGCAGGATTTATCCAACACTTCTAGCTGCAATCCTTATGACTGTAGCTAGTATATTCCAAGCTCGTCAGTTTAAACGACTTTATGAACATATTAAAAATGATAAGTAAGTATTGACAAAGTTATGATAAACAGGTACAAATTTCTGTTTCAACATTTGACAGTTTGTGATTTTAAATTTGTGAAAGATCTTGTTAATTACATTATCCTGAGTATGACACTTAACTATATCTTGTGAAGCTTCAGTTCTGGAGCTCTAGGGAGCATGAAGTACCTCTTTATTGCCTTCCCCAGTCAGCTGGGGCTGTAGAATACACCGACTGCACCTTTGCAGAGGGGTAAGGACCCCCCCCCCACACACAATGAGTGTTCTAGATATGACACTAAACAATCTGATGGTGAGGTTACAATGATGCTGGAGCTTTGGGGAATGCAGAGTACTACTTCATTGCCATCGCTTCCAGGTCCACTCTGGCCTGGAGTGGTAGACTTTATAGGGTCATATCTATGGGTCAAATAGAACTAAACTGCATACTTATATGCTAAACTGAATTGTTTAAAATAGAACTGTTTTGACATTTAACTGTGTGTAAACAAAATCTATACTCATACTAAACCGAATTGTTTGAATTAGAACTGTTTGACTAAACTGAATAGCTTGTAATAGAAATATTTTTGACAAACTGTATACTCATGCTAAACTGAATTGTTTGAAATAGAACTGATTATTTGTATAAAAATGGATTTGGCATTAAATAACCTATAAAGGTTAAAATGCTATAAAACCCAAACAAACCAACCAACCTTAGTTGCCATGACTCTTAGGTTCACTCTGACTCCGAATAGTAATACCTGTTAGGGTCCTATCTATGGGTCAAATAGGACTGTTTCCAAATTATCTGTATTAGATAGGAATACTTGATACTATATAACCATGTACAAAAAATTCTCTGAAGAATCTACAAAAAAATGTAAATATAAACATACAACCTACACAGGATGACATACCATTAAAATTAACTTTCAGATGTTTCACTTTATAGCCTTCTTCAGTTGTAGGGCTGGTTTTCTGCTTGTCAAATATCAATAATGTATTGTTATTCTGGTTGTAATATGTATTATTCATTTTTTTTCTTCAGGTATTTGGTTGGGCAACGTCTGGTAAACTATGAACCTAAAAAGCCTTTCACTGGCCATAATTCACCATCATTTGCAGGGATGACATTCTCACAAGCTCAACAACAACCACCACCAGCAGCAGCAGCAGAGGCAGCAGCACCACAACAACAACAAGCCCCCCCACCACCACAACAACAACAGCAGCAGCAAGCAAATATTGGAGATGATATTCTACCTGGAGCACTGCTTCAACCGGCTGGAGCACCCCCTGGGGGTAATGCAGGACTACAGCAACGTTTGGTTTGAATTGGTTGCAGAACGCAAAGTTTTCTGTCTTTTTTTTTTCTCACCCCCCAAACCCTTGCCCCTTTTTGTTTTCCATGTTTGGAGACGTGGCAAATGTCAGCAATGTTCCTCTAATCTGACTCTTTTTCAGTCAGTTGGCTAATTGCTGAATAACATGTGGGAAGAGAAGAGAAAATTTAAAAAAAAACCCCAAAAGAATGAAAAAATGGCTCTAAAGATGTAAATATGATGATTTTATTGATTAATTATATGAAAGACAAAAGCATTAAGAATGGTAATTATTAATGACACTTGAATTTGTATATAAGACAAAGAAATGCAATTTGGTTTAATTCGTAATTAATCTTTATTTTATTTTGTTTTTCTTTGGGGTATATTTTTTTTGTTTCTTATTTTTATTTTCTTTATTAAATACCACTGTTTTATATTTGAATATTTCTGTCCTATGGAAAATTCTTTTAAATATCATTTTTCTAATTATTACTTTTAACGTCCACAAAAAAGTTTTTGTCAGAAATGAATAAAAAAAATTAAAAAAGATAATAAAACGTGAATCAAAAAAAAAAAAAAAATTTTTTTTTTTTTTTTTTTTTTTTTTTTCAGCCATTACTTTAAAATCATTTTAAGTTTTTCTTCCTCTCGTCTTTTGGTATTTTTTAGTTTTGTTTTATTTTATTTCAAAGATTAGAAATTATGATGGAAATGTAAACACTTCATATTTAGTTCTTGACAGGCAATTTTTAAGCTTAAAACATTTCCCTCCTTTAAGGGAACTTGGTAATTTGAACACAGTTTTTATACAATTACAATTGCTGACTCATTGCTTAATCATTTTTAGAATATTTCCTTTTTTTTTTTTAAATTTCTTATTACGTGAAGAGTAGAAATTAATTCTTTTTTACATTTTTTTTTTTTTTTTTTTTTTTTTTGTTTTGTCTTCCTTGAGAATTTACTTAAAATTTCTAAAAGTTTGTGTTACATTTGTCCCATAATAGTTGTTACCTTTTGTGTCTGAAATTAATACACAAACGTAACAATTACTATGGGAGAGAAGTTATAAATAAGTGTTGACTTGAAATGCATGTTTAATATGAAAAAAAAAAAATTGAATGCTCCATACATACACCCCTTTCCTATCCTCAATATACCAACTGTTGTCCCCTGTTTGCTGGTACGAACAGAGAACAAACATATGTTGTTTTCTTCTGTTTGACTGGTTTATCCACTATGAAAAATTGTTGGCTGCTCCCGCTGCAAAAGGGACAAAATCTTTTATGCTTCTTGACCCCTTTTTTCTTTTAAATCTCTTTCAAAAAAAAGTTTATAACCCAAGGGGAGACAACTTTAAACAAAGAGAAACTGCTTCAATTATTTAAGCAGTTACACCAACTATTATCTGTGTCCCAATATTTGCTGTTATCCTTTGTTTATGAAAAATTTATATACAAATGTGACAATTATTATGGGACAGAGGTAGTATTTCTGTTTTATTGACCTGGTTAAGTTGGATCAAGTCAGTTTAGAAAAAAATCAAAAAACGGCAGTTTTGTGTTAAGACAGATGAAAATCTTTGTCAACATTTTGTCATTTATTTTCATTTAATCAGTTTTCATTTATTAGTCACTGATCAAATCAGTACTTCACAAAATGTGACTATTAACTTATCTTTGACCAAAATTTCAGTAAAAAAATAAATATATGCCAACAGAACTGGTTCCCTTAACTTTGCACTGACCAAAGTGTTCAAACTTAATATTGAAAAAGAAAAGAAAAAATTAAGGGGTAAGTTTGAGAACCGCTGTACTAGACTAACTACTAGAAACCACCAGGTAAGTTTTCATCTATTATGCATCTAGTTAGGTTATGTGCAAAATACTTCATACATACAAAGTGTGATCACAAAGTATTGAGACAAAATCCATTTTTATTTATTTGATAATCCCTGTCTTGAAAATAATTCTAATCATTTCATTTTCGTCAATGTTTATTATTCTGTTTAAAATCAAGGAAACAAATAAAGATTTTTTTCTTTAGTAACCCAAATTATGAAAATTAGTGTTTCTATCAAATTCTTTTTGTATGTTATTTTATTTTATTTGTTTTCATAGCTAAATGAGGTTGTATATTTTGACATCATTAACTCCCTTCTTTTTATGTTTTTAATCTGGTAGGTTTGTGTGTAGAAGAAAGATAAGACTTGAAAATCAATTTGGACTAGCTATATATTGACTCCATCAGATAATGATTTGGAAAAAATTTTAATTTTAGGAAAAATATTGGATCATTACAACTGAGGTTGTCATGGCAGTGTAATTAGGAATGTCAATTGTTAGGAAACTTAAAAAGTGGGGGACAAAAAATATTCAACATTTTGCTTATGCTTGTTATGATGATGAATTAAAGGATTTGAAAATAGTTAGTCATCATCATGTGCCAACAGCACAGATTCCCTTGCCATCCATCCCTATTGGTCATTGCTCTTGGCACATCCTTTAGATGGCATCTAGTGTCTGCACAAAGCAGATAAATGTAAGTTTTTGCTGGTCAGCCATCACTGGTGTGTTCATGTATAGGAGAATGTTGCTTATGATCTTGTTCTTACTTTCCCAGCAATGCCCAGCATGACTTGCTCATTTTAGTTGGATAGCTTGCAAGATGGGAGGTAAATGGCCATAGAATTGCTGTTTTGAAGGGTGCTGCTATCCAGTGCTGTTCAAAACAGCACACAGCATCTTTGGTTCTTGTCTAGCTTTTTCTCCTGGAGTTATGTTAAAGACTAAGTGGTGCAACCCTACAGTAATATTGACATGGTAGTAATAAATTATGATTAAATAGGACGTTAAAACTAGTGAATGTTGGGATAATTGATTTTTAACATCTTATTTTGTGTTTATTCTCTCAGATATTTTATTCATATATTTATTTATTCAGTTTCAAGTATATTGTCAGGGTTTTGTTGCATTGTAAGTTTATTTATGAATCAGTTTGGATTCACTTAACTCATTGGGATGATTTATATCTTGATCTCAGTCTTAAGCTGAAACATATAGCATGTTAAGATTCTCTGTGTGCGTTGTTGACTGATATTCTCTTGCGAGTTTTGTTTGGATAAAGATATGGAAGGCAAAGATGCTGTTAGAAATTGGATCTTTTGTAAAGACCAACATCTGAAATTTATCACAAATAAAACAAATATCTTTAACTTGATTTAACTTAATGTGGTTGGCTTAAGAAATAAAGGAAGGAAACATTAAATTCAAAGATTTAATCAGGCAAAAAAGGACATGCCTGTCTAAAAGTGCAAACTATATATATATAGAATTTTAAGTTGTTTTGACACATGCTGTTCAATTTGAGATCATTTGAATGAGAATTGGTCAAGTTATTAGATTAGGAAATGATCAATTTTTCTGAAACATGTGTGTATAATATATATATTTTTCTGAGTGGAGTACTTAGTCACTCATTTGTGGGGGAAGTAATATATATGTACAGTTAAGACTGAAATTATTAAGCTCAGTTTAATTTTTTAAAAAAGTTTTATCAAAATAATTAAATGGTAAAAATTTCCTATAAAACAAATAGCTATAGCTATGAGGTTAATAAATACATTAAAAAAAAAATTATAATGTAAGTTTGAATAAATATAAAAAAAAAAATCCAAGATTAATGGCATGAGAAAATTGATAGGTAATTGTTTATCCTTTTTGACTTTCCTAATCTTTTTTTAATCTGTTATTAGTTTAGCATAAGCATCTGTATGGATATTTTGTTAATCTTTATATGCATAATCTTCAAGTTGCTACAGATTTTTCTTAATTTGCATTTATACCTTTTTTTTCAGTTAACTCTTTTGCAGGCTTATTTTTAAATCCTTGTAGAGTGGTTAAATTATTTCTAAAAAAAATTTGCCCAATAGATGGCATGTTCAAACAAGTCAATTAATCATGTTGCAAAAACAAACAAAATATGCTAATTTAATCAGCAATTGTGTCATGGGACAATAATGTGAAAACAGAGCATTTACTATTAATCAGGATACTCTGCAAAAAAATCTTTACACAATCCTACACTACTGTAGGACCTTCTAGCAATTTCTAAATATTAACCCTGAATTTGTCAATGAGTAACCAATAGAAAAATGCCTTACATTTAGCTACTGATGACAAAAATGTCATTTTTGCCTACAAGAGGTTTAAGTACATGATAAAACATTTTCTTGCTTTGAAGATGTTTCTGGACTTACTTAAAGCATATTTTGGATTAGTCATGTTTAAAGTTTCAGTTTTAAATTTCTAACAATATTGACATCTGATATTTCACAATGATTCTCTATTTTGATTAAACCATTAACTTTGTCTAAGCTTCCTTTTTCTTTTTGGAAAAACACCCTGAAAACTTGATATTCACTTGTCCATGTTTAGTTGTTGGATTGGTAGTTTTTGGATTGAAAACCTCATCCTGAAATCTCCAGACAGACATATATTCTCTCAGAATGAGACTGGCTTATATATTTATTTACAAATGCTAGACAAACTTTGAAATGTAAATAGCCTTTAGAAAAAGGGTTCTTCTGAAGTCAGCATGCTTATTTGGCTCCAAATTATTCCCGAGATCCTTTGGGTCATTTTCCCACAAAACTTTGGTTATCTTCTCATCTGACTGTCAGTTTCTTCCTACAATGTCCAGATTTATTTTCAACACTTTTCCTTCTTTCTCAATTTAGAATGTTTTGAACAGTTGATTTTGGGGTAGTAAATGACATCTCTACTGCCTGATTTGAAGACGCTCGTGATCTTGGTTCTAATTTCTAAACTATGTTCAGATGTCTTCATTGTTATCTAAATATGTGGAGCTCTTCCTACTAAAAGAATTATACATTTCAGTGGGAATAAACACTGGGATTGAAATCACCATCATGGACTTTTCTGGAAATGATATATTATTCAATATTCATAATTTATATTATAGCTCTTTTTCATAGTTTTTTGTATCATTGACATATTTTTTGAGGTGGTTTTGTTTTTGGTTGAATATAAATTCTTAAAATATCTTTTTTGTTTTCATCTGGCTATACCTGCTTTCATTTAACAAAAAAACCCAAAAACAAACAAACTTTACTGCTCCAATGTTTTAAGTCATTTCTTATAAACTAATGAAATTAACACCATGCCCCTAATTTCAGGCATAACTATATATATTTACTTATATATAAAATTTGAAAGTGAACATTTTTTTAAAATTAGTATAAAAACTTGTTAAAAAAATCAGTGCTCAAATGCTGACCAGCAGAGCTGGATTAAACCTAAAGTAAATGAAGTTTACTTAACCTTTGCTTGGCTGCTGCATTATCAGTTTCATGCAATCTTCTTGTGAAGAAAATTACAATCTTCAGATGTGGTCAGCCTTGAGATATGTAAAACTTTTTATCTTCTTACATTATCTATTTCCTTAACCAGGATTTTTTTTCATTTTTAACAAAGAATGAAAAATCAATATTTTTGTTTTATTTTGATAACAGCATTGTCATGCTAAGCTGTACAAATTTTTCACGACAAAACTGTTAAACTTGTTCTTTTGTTTCTTTAAGCCATATATTAATTGGGGTGAGAGAGTAGGCAGGATTTTGGAGGTTCATCTGATGAAGACATTGCTTTAGCTATTTATGTTAGGTACATGGTTCACTAAGACATGAACCTGTAAATAATCATGTGGTAGGTTTTGAAAGTGAAATCCTTTCATTATTGGAATCTATATTAAGAAAAAGGCACTACAAGAATTGCTTTTAAAGATTTATATCAGGTGTCTAGAATTGAAGGACCCCAAAGGTGTGATTATGTCCTGAGGAAGAGGCATGTTGTGATAAAAAGTGGAAGAAGTGTGTAGCATTTTTTGGTTGTAGTGCTAAGGTGCAGTAATAATGTTAATAGGCAACCGAGAGAGAGACCCTTTATTTATCGAAATGAATGTGCATGTAATAATAATTGTATGGGAGTGTGGGAACTTGTATAACCAGGCCAGTTTAAGTTGAGATAAAATAGAAAAACTTTCATTAAATGACCAAATTTTTGAAAAAAATATTCTTTATAGAAATGGTTCCATTGCAAAATATAAATAAGTCATCCACTGGCTGTATGTGGTGCTTTGTGGGATGTGATTGGTTTGATACTTTTGATTTATTTTAATTTCCTGCTAAGAGAAATTACTTTATTGGGCTTGGGTTATGACAGTGACTGTTTGAGTCCTTTGGCTGGCATTTTTTTTTTCCCTTTTACAAATCAAAAAACAACTCGAAAATTTATTTTTAAGTGTAATTTAGGCATACACAAAATTAAACATTGTTCAATATATTCCTGACTACCCTCTCTCTCTCTCTGTCATATATATAATGATCTATTTTCATAATGATCCTTGTTGATAAAACACAAGACTCCGTTTGTGAGCAGCTGTCTAGTTGTTGGGCAAGTTTTTCACATTCTCTGCATGTTGGTTCATTTTGTGTACTTTTAAATTTAGAATCCCTCCCCTTTCCCCAATAAAAGACAAGATTTCATTTAACTTCCTCTTAAAAATACTCAAAGTTTTTTTAAATTTTTTTTTTTTGAATTAAACAACAAAAAGGATTGGTAAGCTTTGCATACTTTTTCATCTTTGAGCACTATAGTTATCTCAAAGTAATAAGATTACTGAGAAAACATTGCAATTTGTATACTAACTTTTTTTTAAAGTGATTTATCTGCATTAAATTTAATTTTAACAAATATTAAAAAAAATGGGGTGGGGGAATAAATCACAATTTGTGATTTTTAGTTAAAATCTTTGTTTTGCTCAAATCTGAATAATGTGCATGCATGTGTGTATAGCATGTGAATAAACCTTATAATATCAAAAACATGTTTGTATACATATGGATGTTATGTTCTATGGGTGATACGTCTTCTACTCTGCCTATATATATATATATATATATATATATATATATATATGCGCGCACACATGCGTGAAGCCTCTCCATACACATCTTATTATTTACACTGAATGCATAAAGTATATACCTGTGTGTGTGTGTGGATATAGGAGGGTCATTCATTAAAAAAATGTATATTTTGCCCAAGGAGTTGGCAGTAAGAAATGCTGTTTACAGTTGCACTTTTTTTTTTTTTTTTTTTTTTTTTTTTTTTTTTTTAAGGAAATCACTTGTAATGAGTTCTTTCATATCTCAGAAGACTGTCAGTTTGACCTTCTTTACTGACAACTCTATTTGGAACTTTGTCTTTACTGGAGAGCCAGTGTATTTCCACTTCATGGACTTTCTTCAATACAGGCTTGTGGTGGCAAATCCATGTTTAGCCCATTTGTAAACGGTTTTTTGACAAAAGCATACTTCTTCATACACATCACACATTCTTCTGTAAATTTCTTGGAGTTTGCATTTCTCAACCACCAAAAATTTAATCAAAGACCTGTTCAAGCCTGTAGCACTCTGTTTGATTTGCTGCCATTTTGAATAGCCTCAAAACAAATATTTTTGCAAGATTAAATTAATTTTTGCTATAAACCAATTGCAAACAATGCAGAGTTTACATTTATATAAAAAAGATTCTGGGGGTTAAAAAAATTCTGCTATTTTAAAAGAAATACTTTTATTTATTGAATGACCCTTGTATTTTATGCTCTGTGAGTATGGATATGTCTTGTTTTCTATGTGTGTCATTATACTTACAAATTACTGTGTCTAGGTTTTACATTTTTAAGAGTGCACATACATATACATTTCTAACAGTTTAATACATTAAGGTTTGGATGATACCATATGGTGGCAAGCACTACCCTCATTTTTTTTTTTTTTTGTTGTTTGTTTGTAAATGTCTAACAGCATCTTTTTATAAAGCCTTCTATAAAATATTAGTTTGAGAGCAGAGAAGAATCAAAAAGCAATTTTTTAGCAGTAATTAAAGGAGTAGAATTTAAAAGGTGGGCTTTTGGTTGCATATATTTAACCTAAGGGGTCTCTTCTCTCCCTCCACCTCTAATTAATAGATGCTATTTTTAAAGTGAGTGTCACAAAAGGTCTAAGAAAAAACTTATCAATATTTTCGATGCTGCTAATTTAAATTGTGTGTCTGAAGTTTATGAATATCCAAACTGCTGGACAAAGAAAACTGCAATGTGGTACAAAAGATCAGTTTTTAATCTATATTATTATCATACAAATTAATAGCAAAGCCATCATCGACCTAATAAAATTAGTCTGCTGGACAAATTATTCTCAGTTACTTCTCTTTTCTGTGGTGTCCCCCCCCTCATACATTGTTATTCCTCCATCCTAGGCAATGCAAGGTAGCACTTGAGTATTGAATTGTTTGTGATTTTTATTTTTTAAGAGATTGAAAATACTATCAATGGTTTTGAATTAGGTACGGTATATACTTGTATATAATGTGACACTTGGAATCCTAAAATTTATCCTAATAGGAGGTTACACCATATGCAAGATACAAATTTTGTGTATGCAAATAGTTAGCCTAGGCCTAGCCTTGACCAACTGGTACTCATACAATTTCCTACTCCAAAAAGCCTCAATAAGTCGTATGATATACAAGAATATAAATTATTCTTGAAAAAAAATTAGGTAGTATGGTATCATCCAAGTATAATCTAGAATTATTCAATACCGTATGCACACACATACACGCACACATACCCTCGCACAAAAAGTTCAGAACTAAAATTAAAAAAAAAAAAATTTTAATTTTTATATTTTGGTCTAAATTTTTACAAAATGATATTTTTTTTAAATTCTCATAATAATAATAATGGAAAAAAAATTGATTTAGCAATTTTTTTCTCTTGAAAAGAAATTTTTATTTATTTTCAATTTTTTTTTTTTTTTTTTTTTTTTTTTTTTTTTTTTTTTTTTTTTTTTTTGAGCTTTTGTTCTTAACCCCCATGTAAATTTCCATCTATGTATATTTACCCAGTGAGGATCTGTCTGTACATAGTTGTAATAAAAAAAAAAAAAATTTGTTTGTTTTATTTTATTTTTTATTTATTCTTTGTTTTAAATAATTTTCATGTAATGTTCTCCATTATTGAATAGTGTTATATACCCTACCTATGAACATTAATGGGTATATCCCATTCCTCATAAATACGTTGGACACTATTGTGGGGAGGGTTGATATGCTGACGAAGTAGTACACCATCGTCCTCATGCCGCTGGCAAGTATTGTGTTTTGTTAATGTTATAAAGATTTTCATTTCATTTCCAACCTCCGTTTTGGTTATTTCTCATTCAGTAACCTTTCATTAGGTTACAACAAATAGTTTAGTTTTAGGTACTTAACCTTGTCATAAAGTCAGGTTGTAATTTTTTAAGGTGATGTACACCTTGTAAATATGGGTGGATTGTAGCGAAATTAGCATAGCATTTCTCTTAATGGAAAATACATCAGGGATTTATCCTTAGCCTACTAGAGTTTTTTTTTTTTTTTTTTTTTTTTTTTTTTTTTTTTTTTTTTGAGTGGGTATTTACCCCAACTCTCACTGTCAGTTTTTAAGTGAAGACCCTACTATGTACATGGCCCAACATTGACAAAAATCTCTTGGTGTTGAAAACTTTATGCTTCACAAAGAGTTCATTTGAAAAAAAAAAAAGTACATTGCAAATAAAACTTTTTGACAATTTGTTTTGCATAATCTGAATCTATTATTTACATTTTTTGGACTATTGTCCTCATCTTTGTTGCCATATTTATCACAATGTTTCAGCTGTTGTATGCTCTGGCCTGCTTCAGGTGGTTGGAATGTTGAACTTAACCCTTTCGATTCTTTCTCTGATCTTCATTTCCTCCAGTATTTTTTCCAGTTCTTTGGGGACAATTTCAAATGTTCCAACCATAAATGGTATCACTCTCACCTTTATATTCCTCAGGCTTTTTTAAACTTTTTGTCAAGATTTAAGTAATTCTATATATTTTCAATTTCTGTCAGTTTAATATAATGTTCCTCTGATACAGCAAAAGAGTGGAAAAAGGAACTGTAAGAATTCGAAATCGAAGGAAATTCGAGACCACCTACACCACAGAACAGTTAAAAGAATCCAGGAGACCAGAGAAAAGTTGATGTCATTTGTTAAACCTGTAAAGAAAACTCTTAAAGAATGGAATAATAACAAAGGTTATGCTACTAAGACATCTCAAACTTGTTTTGTTAGAGTAGACCCTTCTATATATAAGATTATGTTTTGCATTTTACATATAAAGTCAAATCAGAGATCCTTCATTGCTATTGAAAATAAGCACTCCCACCATAATGCACTATGTTGATTGTTATTTGGAAAAAAGAAAGGAAAGATCAGGTTGCGTCATGAGAGGTTCCCTGAAAAGCAGAACAATATCATTATTAAAAAAGAGCCCAATATCTCATTAGTAATGTTACCAAAAGATTAAAGAATGCTGAGCTCAAAAAATATCATGACTGAAATGATGACTGCATTAGCATTCCGAAGGAATCAGGATTGAAAAAATATAAGGGAGAAACTGAAAAGGTGAATAAATAATTGATAAAAGCGATAAAATTGGCATCACGTTAAGGAACCCGAACAAACATGCAAAAGCTAGCTGGGAAATGTGGTTAAAAGGACAAATAACAAATCTGTGAGAACAAATGGAAGTATTAGAACAGTAAAAATGCACAAAGATAAAATGTAATGAAAAGACCTGATAAATGATCGTATACAAGGTTGATCATACAAATGTTAGAAAGCAATGAAAATATATTGAGTAAAGAAACAATCAAAAGATACAAACATAGGTTTCAACAAAACAAACAAAACAGATCCTTCCAAAATAATGAAAGAAAATTCATCAAACAAGTCGATGGAAAATACGCAAGAACAAGTGATCAACTATGTGCAAAGGAAACAAATTAGTTCGGGAGAAATATATAGTAACCGAGATAACATAATCGAAAAGCTGAATCGATAAACAGCTTGAAACAAAGAATTGCCACGATATGAAGAAGGTCCGGGTGTGGATATGTACCTATTCTCACTAAGAGCAACAATCAAGAAAGTTCCAAATTATAAAACATCTGGCCAGATGGAATACGTGAATACTGGTTTTAAAATTCATGGTCATCTACGAGAGATTCGCTAAGCAACCGAGAAATTACCGAGAAGAAGGCATATCCGAACGGATGATAAAAAGGAAAACAGCCATTATCCAGAAAGAACCCCCACCAAAAAAAGAGAACCACCTCAAACAACTAGAGACGGATAACGTATTTACCAATAGTGAGGAAAATCCTAACCACACAGATAAGATCCCGCAAAGGAACAAAAGGAACAATATATATAGATATATATTGAAGGAGATGAAAGAAAAGCGTAGAATGTAGCCATGCATGGATTGACTACAAAAGGGCGAGAGACAAAGTCCCGCAAACTTTGATAATAGAATAATTAAATATCTAAAAATATCTCACAAAGTCATAAACTTCGTGTCGAAAGTCATAGAAAACTGGAAAGTGAAGTTTGTAGCAGGAAAGCAAACCTTTCCAGAGGTGAAAGTCCAAAGACGCATCTTCATACTAGTTATTGCTGTTTCTGGGAGAAATAATATCACTCAATTATATGCTTAGGAAATGGACAGGGAGCTACAAATTTACAGAATTACAGGTAAAAATAAACCATCTTATGTATATGAATGATATCAAGATATCTAAAAAAAAAAAAAAAAAAAATTAAAAAGAAACGTACTGGAGTCCCTGATACACACAATAACAATATAAGGCAAGGATAGCGAAATGGAATTTGGCATTAAAAAATGTGCTATTCTGATAATAAAAGTGGAAAAAGAGAAAAAAACGGAGGGAATAGATCTTACAAACCAGGAAAAAACCTGAGAGCTTGGAAAGAAGGAAACTTACAAGTACTTGGGAATATTCGAAGCCGACATCACCATAAAAGCTGATATAAAGGAAAAAATGGGAAAATAGTACCACAGAAAAGTTAGAAAATTTCTCGTAACCAAGTTCTGCGAAAGAAGTCTCCTCCGATCATTAGACACCTGGACAA
The DNA here is from genome assembly GCA_963585895.1 of Sepioteuthis lessoniana. Lineage (NCBI taxonomy): Eukaryota > Metazoa > Mollusca > Cephalopoda > Myopsida > Loliginidae > Sepioteuthis > Sepioteuthis lessoniana. The sequence continues at coordinate 56,158,313 of OY757934.1, read as the reverse complement.
TCCCTCTTGTAAGGTACTCTGGTCCATCCATAAAATGAACCGAAGGACAAGAAAATTGAAGACTTTCTACAAGGCCTTACACTTTAGAGATGACATAGATTATATGTGTCAAGAAAAAAGTAAGAGGAAATAAGACTTGGCAGCACTGACGATTATCTTGATGAATTAATACAATAACGAGTGGAGTACAAAAGCCAGGAAAGTCTAATTAGAGCAATCCCCAACAGCGATGATAATAAACAAAGAAATTAAAAAAACAAGAAATTGAAACAGTAGTAGCCAGAAAAAGAACAGTATGGTCACTTCAAGTGACTAACTTATGAGATTGCACAAAATGAGAAATGGACCGGGCAAATAAAAATGTCTGTCAAGAGGGAAATAGAAAATATTTTAATAATCTTTTCCATTCCGTTCTAATAGAAAGTGACTATCTAAACTCTGGTTTTCAAAAAGCTTATGATAATTTCTTTCTGTTTTTTATAGGACGTTTATTGTTCATTAAAATACAAAACGTTTTCGTTGTTTACTAGAGTAGGTGGGGGAAATATGGTTTCTTCTTGTTCACTCCCCTGGGGTCCTAATACCATTAATGGTTTTCGGTTCTATCACTTCCATTAATTTTTACTATTTAGATGAACCTGGCCCCAATAATTTTTAAGGACTGGATTGAAACAAAAACTTTCATGTAACGTCATCAAATAGCTTGAATGTCAATTTTTTTCTGAATTTTCTACAGAATAAGAAATTATTTACAGTGCTGTTATTTCTACCAAAATCTTAATTCACTGATTTGCTTCAATTTTTTTAACATCACAAGGAAATATTTTCAAGTTTATGGCAGTTTTACCCAAAGAAAAAATCCAATCGTACCGAGAAAGTGCAATTCATTTTAGGTATTAAAAATATCGGTATGTATTTACTCAACCCTTCTGCTACACCGGGAAGATGTTTTGATGCAGTACAGCTTGAGTGAACCCAAAGTTAACTTTCCCTTAAACTGTTTACCGTTTTATTGCTAGCAAACAAAGTCTACCCTAATATCTGACCCATAGTTGGAAAAAAATGGATGTACATATATCTTTCACTTGGGTATTGACAAGAAAAACCTGGAAGTATGTTGACAACGGCATGTTAAATTTATCGGCTCGAAGTAAGAGGTAGAAATACGAGACGTTTGATTTCTTTATAGTTTTTGTTCATTCTATTTCATTTTAAAGTTTGGATGAGAGGATCCGTGTTGAATTCTTTAGGAATATTCAGTTCTGAATTCATTTTTATTTCATCTGCAATACAGATACATATACACTCATTTAGAGAAGAGAGTAAGTTTGTATTCGTACCTAATCACCCAACTTTCAAGGGCTTTGAAAACTACTGGATATTATTTCAATATGAACAGATAAACAAGCATTTGGATTCCCAATTTTATAAAACACATTAAAATACACTTACAACCTTGCATGTTTATTAAGTAGCAAATACTTCAAAAGGTTATTAAGAATATTCTGTAAGTATATCACTGCAAAAAAAAAAAATACTGACGTTTAATAATTTTAAGAATTTAATTTAATGCGATCAGTGTTGGAAACACTATACAGACGTTTTGGTAGTGCCTGAAACTTTCCAGTCCTTTGGGATGCCTGAAGCTTCAACTATGGACCCTGATTTTACTCCGTTATAATACTTTTCGTATTATAAGAAGGCGGATATAGATATTGAGATACTGGAAACTTTTATGTGTTATATTAAGCTAGTGTAATTGAACAATTTGTCAAGAACTTTGATGAGAACAGAAACCTGTAGAGAGAAACAGGGCTTCGTCAATAGCACAAAAGAACGCAATACAGAGTAATTATATCAAATAAAAAATTCATAATAAGCAAAAAGAAAATTAATCAGTCCGACAATATGTGACGCATAAAATTATCTGGGATTTTGAGATAAAAGTGGACTAACAAATCCCAGAATGAAGTAGACGTATGGTTAATTAACAAAAGAAGACATGCCATTTAGTGGATTGTTCTGTTCCATCGAACCATAGGAAGAAAGCAAGAAAACAAATACTTGGATTTTGTCATAGAAGTGAAAAAGCAGAGGGACATGAAGTTGACGGTGATCATAATTCTTATTGGTGCCCAATTAAAGGTGATGGTGATTTTAATTTGTCCCCAAAGGTCTGGAAAAAAGACCCGAGTAACTGGAGATCAGAGGAAAAATCGAGACCATCCAAAAACAGTGATGCTAAATACGGTAGACAACTTCGAATCATTCGATAAATTGACTCGAAAGAAAAAGTATTTCTGAAAATTGTTTAAAGCATTTTAAGTAGAGTATCTTTTCCCTTAAAATAAATACCAGGAATTTATGGCTCGCGGTTGTCGATTAAACTCAAAGTAGATGATAATGTAAAACTCTATTCTGAGATTTTTTTCATTGAAGAAAAAAAATTCAAAATACCAAAGATGAAAAAAAATTACACAAGTTATTGATCGATATGTTCTCTCATGAAGTTTAAATTGTTCAGAATTTGAAAATATATTTGATAACCTTTAATATTTTCTAATGATGTATTTTTTGGTTGTAAAGACGTAAACACAATGCTTTAAATAAGATCTAATTTATTTGGAGAAAATGGATGGTCTTTAAAAATAGTCGTTCATCATGACTCCATGCTAAAGTGATATCAACATTAGAAAAATCATAGTAGCAGACATGTAACAAATTAACGTGATATGGTAGGTCCAAGTTATAAAGAGAATTTCTGGGG